>JANRMT010062854.1:76484916-76509685 GCA_026402145.1 Polypterus bichir lapradei | reverse complement strand
AAAAAGAAAAGGAAACATTTTAATAATAACGTAACATGATTGACAATATAATTGTTTTGTCATTGTCATGAGTGTTGCTGGCATATATATATATACACTCACACACACACACACATATATAAACATATATATACACATCATATATATATATATACATATAAATATATATACATATATACACATATATATACACACACACACATATATACATATACTAGCAAAATACCCGCGCTTCGCAGCGGCGAAGTACTGCATTAAAATTTTTATTAAGAAGAAAATTTAACCTTTTTAAAGTGAGGGAAAATATGGCAATAATTATTTGTTAAGGATCTCTTTGTATACCACGTTGTCAGTTCGGCCCTCCGGTTGTAATATGACCAAGCTGTGCGCTGAACTTACTCTTGAGCATGCAACTTACAGTTGGCCATGTGAACAGTAATCTTGTTTCAAATCTCACAGCATGGATTGCTGCTGTCATAATCGATTTCAGTTTCATGGTTTGTTTCAATTACGACAGTATTTGCAGGACTTGTGTTGAAGTGACATTCGGCATCTGTCAAGCATTGTAAGCTTACAACCGGTTTCATCGATAACTTCACATCCAGCTTTTGAGAGTTTAAACATTCATAAACATCAAAGTGTCCACTACTGAAATTGTCACCTATGAATGTAAGATGTTTAAGAGGCATTGGCGGTTGTCGAAAGGTGTCAAATATTTGGCCATTTCGGTACACTTGAAAGCACCAACCGAACAATTCAGCGGCAGCCATCAACTCACATGCAGAACCATAGGTGAAGGGCTTAAGCATTTCACTCTTCTAGTGCTCCTGTGTAGTATAATTATCTCCTGTACCGTCATCAGTCCACACCTTGAACCTGTCCCAGTCATTCAATACATAAGACACAATGTTCTTCCAGATATCAAGAGTGAGCCTGATATGGCCGTGCAATATGTAACACAGAGAATGGAAAAGGTAGGTACCATCTCCGGGCATGGAAACCACTCGGTAAGTGACAGTTCTTTGATCGATGGTGATTACCTCGATAGACATGGTAATGGGGGTTGGAATGATGAAGGAAATGGGTACCTGAGTAACGTAAAGTAAGTGTAAAATACCTATACAATAACTATAATTGTAATAAACAAACAATAAAACAGCGGAGAAGCCGTGGATTAAACAAAAAGGCTGTAGTTATCAGCAGGGAGACGTGAATCCCGTGGCGAAGCAAGGAAGGGAATGTAGAGACTGGAGCGACGGACGGCCTTATATAGGCAGGCAGCCAACAACGTGGGAGGTGATGGGATGGGAGACCCAACGCCGCCTCACATGGTGACCAAGCTGCAGGCTATGGACGTATATATGTACGTAAATAGGATTCAGTTAGCGTTGGGAACCCGTGTACCAAATTTCTTGAAGATGGGCCCATAAGTAACAAAGACTGTTGAAAAGTTCAATATGGTGGCCGACAGTGGCATCATACCACTGAAATAAGTACGTACATTGGTTTCGGTTAGTGCAGGGAAGCCGCCTACCAAATTTCGAGAAGATGAGGCCATAAATAAGAAAGTTCAACATGGCGGACGTTGTTGATCGTTACGCGTAGAATTTCGAAATGAAACCTGCTTAACTTTTGTAAGTAAGCTGTAAGGAATGAGCCTGCCAAATTTCAGCCTTCTACCTATACGGGAAGTTGGAGAATTAGTGATGTTGGAAAATTCAATATGGCGGCTGACAGTGGCGTCATACCACCGAAATAAGTACGTACATTGGTTTTGGTTAGCTCAGGGAAGTCACCTACCAAATTTCGTGAAGATGGGGCCGTAAATAAGAAAGTTCAACATGGCGGACGTTGTTGACCGTTATGACCGTTATGCGTAGAATTTCGAAATGAAACCTGCTTAACTTTTGTAAGTAAGCTGTAAGGAATGGGCCTGCCAAATTTCAGCCTTCTACCTACACGGGAAGTTTGAGAATTAGTAACATTGGAAAGTTCAATATGGCGGCTGACAGTGGCGTCATACCACCGAAATAAGTATGCACATTGGTTTCGGTTAGCGCAGGGAAGCTGCCTACCAAATTTCGTGAAGATGGGGCCATGAATAAGAAAGTTCAATATGGCGGACGTTGTTGATCGTTATGACCGTTACGCGTAGAATTTCGAAATGAAACCTGCTTAACTTTTGTAAGTAAGCTGTAAGGAATGGGCCTGCCAAATTTCAGCCTTCTACCTACACGGGAAGTTTGAAAATTGGTGACGTTGGAAAGTTCAATATGGCGGCCGACAGTGGCGTCATACCATCGAAATAAGTACATACATCGGTTTCGGTTAGCGCAGGGAAGCCGCCTACCAAATTTCGTGAAGATGGGGCCATAAATAAGAAAGTTCAACATGGCGGACGTTATCGACCGTTATCGACCGTTATGACCGTTACGTGTAGAATTTCGAAATGAAACCTGCTTAACTTTTGTAAGTAAGCTGTAAGGAATGAGCCTGCCAAATTTCAGCTTTCTACCTACATGGGAAGTTGGAGAATTAGTGATGAGTCAGTCAGTCAGTCAGTCAGTCAGTCAGTGAGTGAGTGAGGGCTTTGCCTTTTATTATTATAGATTACAATACGTTTATGCAAAGACTCAATATTTGCAATGTTGGCCCTTCTTTTTCAAGACCTCTGCAATTTGCCCTGGCAATGCTGTCAATCAACTTCTGGGCCAAATCCTGATTGATGGCAGCCCATTCGTACATAATCAATGCTTGGAGTTTGTCAGAATTTGTAGGCTTTTATTTGTCCACCCGCCTCTTGAGGATTGACCACAAGTTCAAAATGGGATTAATGTCTGGGGAGTTTCCTGGTCATGGACCCAAAATTTCAATGTTTTGTTTCTGAGCCACTTAGTTATCACTTTTGCCTTATGGCACGGTGCTCCATCATGATGGAAAAGGCATTGTCCGTCACCAAACTGTTCTTGGATGGTTGAGAGAAGTTGCTCTCGTGGAGGATTTTTTGGTGCCACTCTTTATTCATGGCTGTGTTCTTAGGCAAAACTGTGGGTAAGTCCACTCCCTTGACTGAGAAACAACCCTACACATGAATGCTCTCAGGATGCTTTACTGTTGGCACGAAACAGGACTGATACTAGCACTCACCTTTTCTTCTCCGGACAATCTTTTTTCCAGATGCCCCAAACAATCGGAAAGGAGATTCATCAGAGAAAATGACTTTACCCCAGCCCTCAGCACTCCAATTCATGTACCTTTTGCAGAATATCAATCTGTCCATGACATTTTTCTCTGAAAGAAGTGGCTTCTTTGCTGCCCTTCTTGACACCATGCCATCCATAAATTTTTGGTCATATAGTATATATGTTGTAAATCAGGGATATCCAACTCCGATCCTGGGGGGTCTTAGTGGATGCAGGCTTTCATTCTAACCATTTTTTTAATTAGTGACCAGTTTCTGCTGCTAATTAACTTCTTTTGCCTTATTTGTGATTGACTTACTATTTAAGATGCAGACCCCTTTATTTGTTTCTTTTTCCCTTAATTAGCAGTCAAACAACAATAAGACATAAAGTGAGCCAATACATGACCTGTGTTCCTCACACAATAACCAAAAATAAAGATAGATTAAGGTCTCAGTAATGTTGATCTGCTCAGGTCCATAAAACATTTTGATGGTTCTCTTAGAAGAAAGAAAATCATCTATTTTGGAAATGTCTACTGTGGCACAATGAGAGCACCAGCAAGCCAGGGAGGCAAATAATGGGTTTAATTAATAACAATAATTGTCTTCTTATTAAGTAACTGGTTGGAGAGAAATAGGTTGGAGTTAGCTGGTCATCTGTTGGCTCACATCACATCTCATTTTTGTTTTGCTGCCATTTAAGGAAAAAAATCAGTTCAGAGGACAGAGTCTTTAAACACTCAGCAATTAAAACAAGAGGGATAGAAGTGATGAAGAAAGTGACAGGAAGGAAAACCAGCAGCCACTGTGGCCCTCCAGATTTGCATTTGGACACCCCTGGTGTAAATCATATACATGGAGGGTACAGTTGTAAGAACTTTTTTTTTTCTATTATTTTTATTCTCTTGTGTAGTGGATCTTGTTATTTTGTGATTTGTATTTAGTGTCAGTGTTGAAGTGTTTGAAATTTTGCAAAAGCAACATTTAGGTCAGCCCTGGGGAGCTGCAGTGGACTGCAGGTTTTGTTCTAACCCAGTTGCTTAATTAGGAAGCCAATCCTTGTTTGTAATAAAACTTATTTAATTGTATGGCTCGTTAGTGTTCTCATTCTACCACGCTCTAGGTGAGTCTTGCATTACAGATTTTTCCTTTCCTAGGATATCATACAAATGATATGTAGCCTGAAAGTGATTAATACTTCTCGGCCCTTCATGTTTTTCTCTTCCACTACTTTACAAATATTTTATTATTACTGATACTTCATTATGAGCACATTCAGATGTCAATGGGAATAAGTTATGAGAGGGTGAAATGATGGTTTCTAGCTGATTAAAAAACAAGAAGCAATTACATTGGTGAATGCAGCTATTCTATGCTTAAAGAAGCAATTAAGGGTTAGAAATCTTAATAAGCAGGTTTACTAAAGTGAAGCTCCAAAATATTGCTTGTGCAATAATTGGTTTGAGTGGCAATATGTGATATTTATATATTATATATTTAAATTTTTTTATATATTTTTGAAACAAAAACTTGTAGCCACTGCTGCCTTCTAGGACTGAATATGAGCACCCCTGGTACAGAGCATAAAACAATGTGCATCAGAAGTATTTAAATTCAGTCAACATATGGCTGCATTTTGCATGCAATATATTTGCAGGACAGTTGAGAGTTATGTTTATATATAGAGAGAAATTATTTATTTATACAACAATTTCCTTTTTCGTATCAAGAACTTTTCACAATCTGTTGTACATTTAATTTAATGAGTCAATATTCCCCCCTGTAGCTAGTCCTGTGGTGAGAATATTTTCAGCCTAGAAATGAACTGTAATTCACTGACTTTTCAACAGCTCAGTCACACAGCAGGAGTGTGGCATAAGTAACTTTCTAACTTCTTGAAAAATATTTTGTTTCTTTTTTTCCTTATGTCCATTAAGTGTTTCATGATTTTTTATTTAATGTTATTTTATTGATTTGATGGAGTATTCCCTCATTTGGGACTATTTCTTGACTTGTATGAGTAAAGTTCATAGTGGGTGAATAATTTGCTCTTACAGATTCTTTTACAGTCAGCCATGTTTTAATCTAAATAATAATTAGATTTGAGTAGTGTTGCTATCCAACTGTATATTTATAGCAGCTATCTTCATTATTTGTATGGGTCTTCTTTTCTTCACCTTTCTATTTATCATCAATAACTGAATATGCAGGTTGGTTTTACACTGCATCAGAAATAATAATAGCTTTAATGCCATTTTGGGATGGAGCAATTGTTAATTCAGCAGTAAATTACAATATTAGTTTAGGGAATGTTGTGTAATGATATTAAACAATAGCTGAACTGAGAATTTAATGTGATAAGGTTCATCTATGTAGAGTAGGGTTTCTTATACCAACATAAAAACCTGAGAAGTGGAACCTAAGTAAGTCAGATGCTCTCAGTAATGACATGTCTGAGGAAGTAGGGGATCCAGAGAGTAGCATGCAAATTAAGATTAAGCATATCATGGATGCAAACGCTAAGGCTGGACTACAACACGTGAAGAAATACTGCAGGATAAGACAACGACACAAAGATTAGGATGGTGGAATAAAGAGAAAATGAAGTTAGGTAAACTTTTCAAAAGTCAAAGAGCAAGTGAAATGGCTCACTTTTTAATTAGGCTATAGATTTGCTTAGGTACAAAGAATAACAGTATAGTGTTACAGTGGCCAACATTTTTTGTCAATAGGACAAAAGAATTGTTAACTGAGGCAATAAACAGTTAGAAACATAAAAATAAATTAGGAGGGAATAGAAAATGGCAGCTTAGAAGCATTTATAAAATTTAGGTGGAGGGAATACATTTTTAGGTCACAAGACAAATGAATATATTCTGCAAAAAACAGACAAGGCTAAAATATGTCTGAAGATTATTGTACAAAATGATTTGGACAAATTAGGGCAAAATGATTAGGACAAAACAGAGGAAAGTCTGTTGAAAACTTCAGGATAACCATGACACCTCACAGTGTTTTGCCAGCAGTTTAATTCCAGGCTGGCTGTATAGAGTATGTAAGTTCCTATGGTCATATCTTAGGAGTGTTGTTTCCTCACACGGATATAGAGAAGCTAATTAATTGACTTCATTACACTGACTGCTGTGTGCGTGGAGCATAGCTTTTCATCTAGGTTTGGATCCTGGCTTGCACCTACTGCAAAAATGGATCAAAAAGTTGAAGTATAATATATTTTAAAATCACTTGTATTGCACCATTTTTGTTCTACAGTTTCATGTAAAATGTGAAATTAAATCAAGTGAGAAACACTTGCAAAGCCTTATGGCACATTATTTAACTTTATGAGTGTGAAGAAAATTGACAATTAACTTGTCTTCTTTAACAGTTTCTTTGTATATGTGTTCTAAAAGATCTCATTTGCTTGTCTGTAATGGTGAAGAAATTTACCTTTGCCTTGTTTAAAATCAGCCTGTTCATTTTTTTTATTTTAAAACGGAAGACTTCCTGTCCACATTAACCTGTTCACATTGAATCTTTTTTTCCTTAATTCATTTTACATTTCCTAATTTTCTTAAGTGTGTATTGTGTAGATGGCTGGAACAATATTGTCCTCCATATTTACTTTTTCATTATTTTTTTCATTTTTTAGATACTATGTGGCAGAAGGTTCTTTTTCAAGCTGGGGACATTAGTGTAAAAACTATCTTTTGTAACCCAATCATGATACAACGGTACCTTGTAACTAAGTGTCTGTGTTCATGTCAGTTCATGTGGATTTTTCACATTTTGTCTACACGAGGCACCTGGTGATTACACTTCACATACACAATCTAACATTACATGGAAAGGGTGTTATTTGATACCTTTTATTATGTTATTGCACCACTGATTTTTGAGCTCTTTCAGTGATGTGGTACTGTAGTTATAAGATGGACTTACTCTTCTCTTTCCCATACCATGATTGCCTTTGTAGGTTGATAATGATTTAAAGCCTTTCTAGTATTTATAAGAGCAGTGACATTGGGTCTTTTTCAAGTGCTTTTCTTAGAAGCTGTAAACAGTTTTTCTTTACTTAGTGAAACCTCACATTTAAGAATTCTCTTTTTTGAATGGTTCTAAAGTCCTACTTTCAGCTGCCAGTCTGCGCTGTACTTATGACAAGATAAATAACTTTTAACACTATCTTCCACATGAAGCACAATTATATCATTCCTAGCATTTTTTCATGGGCAATTGGCAACTAGGTTTCATGCATTCATTTAATTAGTGAGCAGTAATTTGAAGAGACTGTTCATTGTATAACTGTATATGGCTTGAAAAAATCTACAATATTATATAAATTTATATATATATATATATTTATATACATATACATTTATATAGTTAAAAATATCTATATATGACACCTTATTGTACTGTACAATATGCATACTGTGTATATATAATATATATATATATATATATATATATATATATATATATATATATATATATATACATTCTGTGTCGTGCAAAAGGAAGAAGAAAAACTCAAAAGTTAGTGTATGCTTAAGTATTTAAACCTCTGTGCTTTGGATGCTCCCAGTTTACACAAATGACAAATTAATCACAAACGACAAGAAGGTGACAGTCTTTTGACCATTATATTAAACATAATTAGGTACTACTTGTGAGTCCATTGTGTGTTTCTGGACATAAAAAGCACCCTTTGTAAGGGCCATAGCCTTTGTTGGACAGTCACTGCAAAAACGAAAGCAAAGGAGCATTCTGCTGACGTGAGAAACAAAGTCATTGAAATACAGTAGGTAGGAAATGGCTACAAAAAACGGATTCATCTTTCAACATAACAATGACCGTAAGCATAAAGCCAATGCGACACTGGAATGGCTCAAAAACAGAAAGGTGAATGTTTTGGACACAAGTGCACACACCTTTCCCTTTTTCCCACCTGTACAGTACAGTTTACAGCACACCAAACACAGTCCAGCACACCATTTTCTTCTTTTTTCTTTCTCTGTCTGCCTCCACTCCTTTTGCCAAGCTTCGTCCTCTTCCACCCGACTCTGGCTCTCGAAGTAATGGCGGCTGGCTCCTTTTATAGGACACCCGGAAGCGCCCCAGGTGTCCAATGACCTTCTTCCAGCAACACTTCCAGGAGTGGCAGAAGTGCTGCCAAACAGGGATCAACAGTTCCTGCAGCATCCCCTGGCGGCACCCACAGAACCCAGTAGGCCTGCTTCAAAGTCCAATTCCCAAGGAGCCCTATGGGAGTTCGAGGCACCACTGCAAATCAAGTGGGACTGCCACCTAGTGCTCTGGGGGAGGTAATGCCCTGAATAAGCTTTCTCCCTCAGTCCTTTCATTGTCGAGGCATCCCAGCTGGGTAAAGGCTCAAGCCGTCCACCACTGTATATATAATGGTTGGACAGGTAACCTGACCTGGGATGGTGGGTGTAAACTTTCCCAGCCAGGATTCCGATGCAATGGCCGGTGGAAGACTGCCTGTTGTAGTTAAATGCTCCTCTCTTATGCTGGGAGGCAGCAGTCCTCTGGTGCTGCTCCAGCTTGGATCCCTGCAGGGCTGCATGGGAATTTTAGTTGAAGCATGCAGGATCAATGGGGGAAATCCAACGCCCCTCCGAATATATTAGAGTAATGCATAGCACTTTGAGATGAAGCACAAGAGATAAAAAACATTCACACAGGTAATTCCTTACACTAGTTGCACATAGCAATGTCATTTATGTGTGTTTATTTTTTCCTTTTCTGCTAGAAATGGTACTTATATAATAATATAAGTACATTATTATAATACAATTTTGGGATTGTGCATTCTCTGTATTCTACATTTGGCTCTTAATGTGTAAGAGCGTGTGTTTTTCAGTTTATAATTTTTCCCTGTCCATATGGCAGGATACTAGACATGAGAAAAATGCTTATACAAGGAATATTATGGAAATTCAGAAGCACAATTGTTATCCCTGCTGCCTCACAGATCCAGCAACTACGGTTTAAATCAACACTCCTGGTCATTTTCCTTGTACAGTCTGCACAATTTCCAAATGTGTGCAAGGGTTTTCCTCCTACATTTTGAAAGACTTGCCCCTGTGTAACTGTGAGTTGGAGCATGTGAGTGGACCCTTGTGGTGGACTGAGACTGTGTTCAAGACTGTTTCCTGACATGTGTCCAATGTGGCCAGGATAGGCTCTTGTCCTTAGATGAATTAGAATAATAGGGTTTGCAAAAGTCATGTGGTATATACCAAAGTAAGAAGCATTCAACATAGTGCTATTTTTGATTTTTAAATTTTAACTATGACTCTTAGAGCTTAATTGTAAATTCAGTTAAAGTAGAGCTGTGTCAGTGATTGTTGGCATTAGTGTGTTAGCATACGAGTGGTAAATATGCCTAGAAATCTAACAGAGCTTTTGATCATTGTAACATGGCACTTGACTTAAGAGGGTTCAGAAAGCAGACAATTGAGAAAAAAACTAATTTGCAGTGTTGTTAAAATTATTTCTAATTGTTACAACATCATCTCAATTAAGTACAGAAAAGTAAAAAGGTGTGCTTGTCCATGATATCAATAGCATAGGGCACAAAGGAAGAAACATCTCCAACTAGAGCTTCAATCTACCATAGGCTACTGTAGTCAGCTGAAACCTGCATTCTTATGGTCTCTTTGAAACAATGGAAATTCAAAGGCATATACTCCTTGCAAGGGATTATGGGGTGAGCAGGAGTGAGAGAGAGAATAGACATTTGGAAGAAGTGGACTGCTAAGTGCGTGTGACTGGCTTGTGAATAACAGCTAAAGGGTATTTGAAAGTCTGATTTATTTTAAGTTAGTATGTATGTCTATTTTCATTTCTTTGATGTTTGATATAGGTTCTGTAGCTGCTAGTCATAAAAGTGTGTGAGTTAATTTTACCTACATCTGAAGTGAATACAACCCACCTAGGAGTACTCCCACACATTCTAGATACAGTATATTCATCCATTCATCCATTTTCTTAACCTGCTTATCCAGGGGTGGGTCGCATGGTAGTGGGAGCATATTGAAACAATCATCGGGTACAAGACATAAACAATACCTAGACAGGGTGCCAGTCCATCACAGGGTGAACACACACACACACGCACACTCTCTCTCTCACACACACACACACACCCTCATGCTGTCTCTTGATTGTGAGAGTAAACTGTAGGATCCTGAGGAAACTCATATGGATACAAGGACAACATGCAAACTCCATGCAGGGAGCACCTGGGACACACACTCTGGTCTCCTTTTTTCAAGGTAGTGGGGATTTTCTGTGCACCACCTTCTAGTTATATTTATAGACCTATTGTGCATTTTTCTTACATAGCACATACAGTTATTAGTGAGGTGCAAAATGATTCATTTTAGTGATTCGGTTCATTTCGTTCAGTTCACCAAAATGATTTAAATCTTTGAATCACTGATTCATTCACTTCAAAAACAACTTCCAGCTATTTTCTAGTTTAAAATCTAGAGTAATGTCATAACAGCTTTAGCCACCAAACAATATAAACAATATTAAAAACAAGCAACAAAATGTAAAATTCAAACATAATAATAATAATAATAATAATAATAATAATAATAATAATAATAATCCTCTTTTTTGAATTCTGACTATTAATAAAATTTCAGCAATAAATAGGTAAAAAAACAATTGTACAAATTGAACCTTTTAATAGTGCATATATTATGATATAAAACTGTGAGAACACTGAAAATGGCAGTGTAATCACAATCACAGTATTGTGTGGCCCACCAAGCTGGCACCGCCAGCTGAACCCGACACAGACACGCGTGGGACGCAAGTTCAATGCACACTCGGTTTATTTTATCTTTTCTCCTTGTAGGAAACGCCTTCCCTGTTCCCCACAAGTATGACACAGTCCAAGCACAAGCACAACACAAAGAATTAATCCCTTCTTTTACTCTTTTCCTTCTCTCTTTGGGTCAAGCTTTGTCGCTCCTCCTCCTGACTCTGGCTCCTGGGTAGTGGCTGCTGGTTCCTTTTATAATGTACCCGGAAGTGCTGCAGGTGCTTGATTACTTCTGGGTGTGGTGGAAGAACTGCCAATAAGGGCTCAGCAGCTCCTGCTGCAGCACCCCCTGGTGACGCCTGCGGATCCCAACAGGGCTGCACCACACTCCAACTCCCATGAAGCCCTATGGGAGTCTGAGGCACTGCTGCAACCCAGGGGGGTTGCCATCTGGCATCCCGGGGGAGGTAACGCTCTGGCCACACTTGCTCCTCTGGTCCTCCCAGCGTGGAGGCGTCTGCACGATACAAAAGGCAAATATAACAACCAGTGCTAAAAAGCAACAAAACTACAAACAAGAACTAAAACAAATATGAAGTATGCAACAAATTTTAACTCTGGTGAAAAAAATAATTCAAATTATTAAATTAACATAGAGACATTTACCAAAATTGGTAATTTGAGGTTTGCATTTAGAAATGCAATCTGAAGAATCTTGTCTCTGGTAAGTCTGTTCCTTCTTTCTCTGAGAATTTATCCCATCTTGGAAAGAGCATCTCAAATAAAAGAGATGTAGCTACAAGACACAACTGCGACACCACTAATTATGATAGTTTTGGGCATACATTTTTTTTCTATTCTGCCATCACACAAGGAGATCCATGTTTCTGTGCTTAAAAGGCTGCTTCAAATATGCCTGTACTTGCGGTGGAATAAGTGGAGTCAAGTCCAGCTATGTGTTCCTCAAGTCCTTCTAAATCATGGATGTTCTGTTAGTTGTGCCATGCTGCTTTTGGTCTGTCACCTGAGGCTCCTCTTGATGCACTCTATCTGCAGCATGGGTTATGCTTTTGATATCATCAGCAGCAGCTCTGCTGTCTGTGAATGCTTACTGCTTGAAACATGGGTCCAGTAGAACTGCCTCAGCAAGCAACTGGTGCTTTTCAGCTTGGTAGAACCACTTTGCAATTTCTGTATTCATGGTCTCTACCATGTGCATCACAGAGTCTTGTAACTTTCCTGCCCTCAGCAGTGATATGGTGATTTTCTGGAGGCCTCTAGCCAGTACAATATCCATGGATGCAGTTAAAAACCTGAAACAGAAACAAAACAACTGAGTTTCAGTACACATTTGTATTGCTATTTTTTCACTACTTCCTAGACCCAGGGCCAAAACCCAAAATAGTGTGTGGAGAGCCAGAATAATGTATGGCGCCCCAAAGCTATATGTCAAATTTGATGCCAGTAAATACAGTGATATCTGAAACATACATTCCCTTTGATATTTGACCCATTTGTTAGTTGAGATGACTTCTTGGCCATCTTGTGATTTAAATACATTAAAATATAGCTATTACATACCTTTCTGCGTGCATTTCTAATAATAATAATAATTCTTTGCATTTATGTAGTGCTTTTCTCACTACTCAAAGCGCTCAGCAGTTGCAGGTTAAGGGCCTTGCCCAAGGGCCCAACACAGCAGAATCCCTTTTGGCATTTACGGGATTCGAACCGGCAACCTTCTGATTGCCACTGCAGATCCCTAGCCTCAGACCCACCACTCCACCTTTTCTACATTTCTACTGTCGCCTGCTCAAAGGGCTGGAAAACCTTGCACACATCAACAGTGACTGCCCAATTGTAGAAGACACTTTTTCCAATGGAGGATTAACCAATGCCATTGTAGTAATGATGGGATCCTTTCACTCTTGGAATCTCTTCAACAAGTAAAATGTTGAATTCTACCTTGTCACCACTGACCCATCTGTTTCTTAGTGGTTTGGAGATGATCAGCAGCTATAGTGTTTCTGTGTAAAAACTCTACAATTGCCTTCACTTTTTAGACTGTTGGCTTTATGGATTTCAAGCTTTCCCTGACTGCAATATTTATTGTGTGAGCAAAACATGGACAATGGTTCCAACCATTACGCCTCACAGCAGCTGTGATATTTGCAGCATTATAACTAAAGCATGCAACAGTTTTGTTTTGAAGGCCCCCACTCTTTTAGCAGTTTCTCCAGCACCTCTGCTAGGATGTCAGCATATGTCTTTCTGAAAATTCAAAGCAATCCAGGACATTTGAAGTGAGCTTGCAATAAATTATGAAGAAACATGTAACAGTCATGTAACTTCTTGTTGTGATAGGGGCCCAACAGTGTGTAATAATACAGACATGTGAAGCCTGCTGAACTCTCTCCTGAACATCTGCCCATGTTTTATTGTACAGCTGTGGTACAAGAGTCCTGGACAGTGTTGTTCTGTTTGGTAGCATGTATGTTGGTGTACACAGTGTTTTTGTGTAGCCCCTAAAGCCTTTGTCCTCAGCTATGGAAAATGGCTGAAATTCTTTTTCCACCATCTTGGTTAGTTCCTCATCCCATTTGTTCTGTTTCTGTTGTCCAGTGTCAAGCCAAGTCAAGTTGGGGAGCATGCACTGGTACAGTGCGTTGCCGCACCCACTACACAATGAAACAACTCAGGATCCTGGTTGGCAACCCCCAAGGCAGACACACGGTCCAGTCCCACCCTCTATTTGCCACAACCAGGTGGTCCAGCCACTCGGGTCCCCAACAATGAGGATCTTACAAGCTGGATCACCCTCGGGGAAACGCGCCACATTGCCATACTGCCATAAATGACACTCCCTCACAATGCAGGTAATCTACCTCACTCGGGACTCCATGAGCAACCGCTCATTCAACACAAAGTCAAACCAACAGTACCTAAGGATTTTCCGGAGAGACACAGTACCAAAGGAGTCCAGTCTTCGTCTCAGGTCACTGGGTAGCGTCCATGTCTTACAACCATATAACAAGACAGGAAGCATCAGGACTCTAAAGACTTGGACCTTCATCCTTTTGCATAGATATTGAGAGTGCCACACACCCCTTTCCAGCGACCTTATATAACCCAACCCCCATGCTCTCCCAATCCTTCTACTGACTTCACAGGAAGAGTCACCAGAAACATGAATGTCACTACCAAGATAAGCAAACCTCTCGACAAGGTTGACACTCTCTCTGCAGACAGACACACTGCTGATGGCTGTGCCCAAGAGGTCATTAAAGGCCTGGATCTTGTTTTTTATCCAGGACACTCGCAAGCCCAGACACTCAGACTCTTCGCTCAGTCTCTTGAGCGCCTCGATCAGAGCCTCTATTGACTCCGTGAAGATCACAGAATCGTCAGCAAAGTGAAGATCAGTGAATCTTTCTTCACCAACAGATGCCCCACAGCCGCTGAACCCAATGACCTTGCCCAACACCCAGTCCATACAAGAACTGAACAGAGTAGGAGCAAGAGCACACCCCTGATGAACCCCAGAATCAACTGGGAAAAACACAGAGGTTCTTCCACCACTCTGCACAGCACTCACAGTATCAGTGTTTAGGCTGGCCATGATATCCAGCAACCTCGAGGGGATCCCACAAAACCTCA
Organism: Polypterus bichir lapradei; assembly: GCA_026402145.1. Classification (NCBI taxonomy): domain Eukaryota; kingdom Metazoa; phylum Chordata; class Cladistia; order Polypteriformes; family Polypteridae; genus Polypterus; species Polypterus bichir. Next base: position 76,495,043 of record JANRMT010062854.1, on the reverse strand, counting down.
GGATGTCCCACAGAACAGCTCGATGAACTGAGTCAAACACTTTATGAAAATTGACAAAGGCTGCAAAGAAACTCTGGCAATGAGAACCCTGTGCCAGGATGCAGTCAATGGTAGACTACTTAGGCATAAACCAGACTGTTCCGGTCGCTGGTAGGTGAGCAAGTGATCATGGATCCTATTGAGGACAACCCTAGCAAGGACCTTGCCTGGCACCGAGAACAGTGTTATCCCCCTGTAGTTTATGCAATCCAGGCAATCACCCTTCCCTTTCCAGCTAGGGACAACAAGTCCCGTTTTTCAGTCAGTTGGGATGATGCCAGTCTCCCAAATGGAAGCAAAGATTTCTTGCAATGCCAGGAGGACAGCCTTACCACCAGCCTGGCGAAGTTAACCCCAGATACCACAGATCCCTGCAGCCTTTCCTCTCCTCAGCTGGTTTACCACTTGTGCAATCTTAGTGAGATTGGGTGGTTCACAGCTACCACAGATACCACAAGGGATCAGCCCCAAAAACCGTGGACCCAGAAATAGCCAACGTCCTAGCCAGAGGATCAGGTTTGAACAACTGCTCAAAGTAGCCAGCCCAGCGGGTCACAACTGCAGTGTCATCCGTAAGGACCGTTCCATCAGTCGCCCTTACTGCGACTCTCCGAGGAACAGATTCGGATGTACATAATGCTTCGATTCCTCTGTAAGCAGGACTTGAGTCGCTAGACCACAGATGTTGTGTCACTTGCTTACAGATTCCTCTAAGAATCGCCTCTTTACCTGCCCTCAGAGACCTCGCAGTTGTCCTTCTTAGTTCCTGATACAGATCAGAGTTGCCATTGAGCTGTGCACTGCGACTCCTCTCGATGATTTCCAGGGTGCCCTGCGAGATGAAACACCTCCTCTGGGAACACCGGTAACAGTGTCCAGTGTGCCTCACAGTAAAACTAACAATGGGCTTCTTTCTATAGACGTCTTACTACATGTACTGGACCAGCAGAGGTTTCTGTTTCTGATGTGGTAGGTCCAGAGTTTTCACGGTCTCTCAATGCTAGTTGTGATATATCATGATAATGATTTTTAATTGTTTTACTCTATAGGCCTATAGATAGGCTTGGTGGCTATTAGCAATAGTTTCATCAATCGAAATCGGACAACTGATATTGTGGAAAAAATCTTCCTCCATCTTCAAAGAAGGCAGTCACAGAGCCCAGATGAGAATGCAGAATGTTTGCTTATTTACCATGCATAAATGTCACAGTCCATGGACTGAGCAATCAATTAAGTAATTTTCTTTTATACGTTTCTATTACCATAACCTCAACTAATGCATCACATCATCTAACTCTTAATATGCATGATATACAGAACTTTATTATTCCATCAAATCAACTAGTGCCACCAGTATTTTCTGACTCATTGTGACTCCCCCATTTACCTGAACACTGCCTCACTAATAGAGGAGTTTTGTGGATTGTCCTATTGATCTTACCTCTGCTTCAAAGAAGGGGTGTTTGGGCTTTCCCATTAGTTTATCTTCATTTTCTAGACCGGTGTTCGCTATTCATTTACCTCATTCTAACCTTGGAAATTCAAATTGCTGGTTTCACTAAGGTGAGGCAGACCTTAAAAACACAAGCTTTATCTAGGTTTAGTTATACCTTAAGTTACCTTCAACCCTCTTACTTATGTTTTAATAATTCATTGTTAAGTATATGCTAAGAAGAAGTTAAAGATCCCCGGTTAGCTGAATTTGGGGAATAACAGAAATCAGTGTAAATCATTAATATCTAAGATAATCACATAAATCAATAAAATCAATAAAAGTGATCATGTAAAATCAAAGTCAAACAATAACATATATCCTTTTTATCTGACTATATTGACATTACATGCGCTCTTGTATAAATCTCAGATTTGTGTCCCATAACCTCATAACTTCTAAGTATGATGATAAAACTTGACCAAAGTCATATTTCCCTGTGTGTTAAATAGCAATTGGACATGGACTGCACAAGTATTTACTTAAAAAACTCCAGAGTTATTAATTTATGTTGCCAATGATATATACAACAATGAACAGATTTAGAGTCCTTAATACACACCTTGCTCAGATTCCCATTCTCAAATTCACAAAGTCACCCTGTTCTGCATCCAGCTGTGGTCTATACTAAGCTGATCCATTAAAAGCAATCAGTTAACTTGCTTAAAGTAGGTGTCATTCTTCCCTTCGGAAGATGTCCGCACTATCCTCATTAATGCAAGCCACTGGCTCATTTGTTTAAATTGCAAGAGCTGCACCCAAGCTTCTATACCGATGTTAAAATCTTCCGCAACCAACTGGGATCTTCAGCTTATATCTTGGCTTTTCAATTCACAAATGGCTTCTGTTTCTGTTGTGCCCAATTATTATTCCATTTGGCTATCTTCTGTATTACTTAAGGCCCAAGAAGCCATAATATTATTTGTCCTGTATTGCCACCAACTATTCTGTCTCTATGGCACTAAGTATCCCAGTTCCGAAAAACACTGTTAGCACTATCCTGCAAACTTCATTTCTTTTATACCTTATTCTACAAACTTTAAAATGTTTGTACTATACATTGTATCTAATTTAGCATGTTTAATTCTAACTCCCAATTTTATACGTACAATTTGTGTCCTAATGTTTTTTCTAGTCCTAATGCAAAAATCCTAATACATTAATTTTAACATTTGTTCCATCTTTCTGCACCAATATTCCTCTCTACGTTCTAATATCAATAACCCATGATTGCTTAAATTGGACTGGCTTTAACTGGTAATATTACGACTGCTAGTCATGTATTAGATTCTGATTAACTCCAAATTACATACACACATTTATCATTAAAGGTAACTTTTCTTGTCTCACCAAGTATCAATAGATTTAAAAAAAAAATCCAAAATATTTACTGTTACATATTGCTTTTACTTTAAGTGCTGACCATGTTATGCTAATCACATTTTCTAAACTGTTTAAATATATTATTTCAGTTGCTATACAGGTTAAACCCAAAATAGTTTAAATTAATAATAATCTTGCAGTATTTCCATTAGTAAAACATTAGTTACAAATATTCAGTAAATACATGTTGCTTATGAAAAGAATTAATTTGCCTCTTCCTGTATCAGCGATCACTACACGGTTCAAATCCTCTTTTAAAAATGTTGCTGCAGAAAAACAGATATTAGCTTGTGACAAAATTCCTTTTATAATGGAAATACTGTATATAATAAATTGTGAATTTTCCCTTGGGATTAAAAAAGTTCATGTAATCTAACCTAATCAGGTATTAGGGTCCAATACCCCAAAGCAAAGGATATTAATATCTGGAAGTCTACCTATGATTTAGAACCCACAATGATCTTTCGGTGTCAACAGTTACCAGCACAGCTATTGGCAGCAGGGACCCGTGATCATTTTAACTGGAACTTGAGTATGTTGTCCAGTAGTTAATTGGTCGATGGTCAGGTCAATCCTCCTTGATCCCCTCTCTGGTATGGTTTGTTTCTCCTTGGAGTCAGATGATTTGTTTGTCTGCAGACCTTCGTCACAGCCCTGTCTCCAGGTTCAAATTCAAATGCGGTTATTTCTGATGTGCTACAAAAAGCACCTTTTACCTTTAGGTGTAAAGAGTTTTGCCCAATGTTAGTCAGTGTTGCAATACTTCATCTGTAATTACTAAAAGTTAGTTGTGGATCCCAAAAATAATGTCTCATCAGGTGTTAGGCTGGGTGTACCCCTTATCAACAATAATGCTAGCAGTAAAATAGGTGGTCATCCTTAAATGAAAAATTTTCCTTTATAGTTGTATCCAGTTTGGCTGTTGTTGTAAATTCCAAAATCACGTCAATCTTAATATACCAAGGGAAAAAACATTCAGTTATTTCACAATATTCAAACTATTGCCACATACCCTTTGTTGCTATGAAAATAGCTTCATAAACTAAAATGAATTTGCTGTAATCACAACCCCCCCCCCATTGACACCTGTGTCAGTTTTGCTATATATATACATTTCAGAGTTACTTTTGTGCAAGAGGATATCAGTCTGTGAAAAATCCTGAGACCATTGGAAACAACAACAAAAGAAAAGAGAAGGCATGATTGTGTGGGGGTTATTAGTTAAACAGCCATATTCTATGGTGGTTCCTGTAGAAAAAATAAGAACATTCCAGTTGATTATTCTAAACTACACATTTATTTGTCTCTATTTTCACTGTACCATTCTCCTAAATGGATGGCAATATAACACCAGTGTCCTCCATTGAACATCTCTCAGTTAACATAGCAGGCAGAAATCAAGAAAGAATTCCACACTCTGGACTGGTAAATTCATAATTATTTTAGAAATGAGTTTGAAATAAATTAGAACAATTAGGCTCCACATTCCCTGACCAGGTGTGGCTCCTACTTACATCCAGTGCTGCTGGCATAGGCTCTAGTTCCCCTGAATTAAAGTAAACAGATGTGTGTTATGTTATATTTAACAGAATGAAAACACCTGTCAAAAGTGAACATGTTCCAGTTCACACATTTAGTCGAGATAATTTATAACAAGAAGTTTAAATGATTAATTGTCAAACAAAACAATTCATTTTAAGTGGAGTGTGGTACACAGCACTGCATATACTGTGCTGTAGCTTATAAACATATGACATTTTTTAAGTAAAGTTTTGCAGCAAACAAACTGACAAACAATACTTTTGCATCCTTTGCATTTATTTTGACAGATGCAGTTTTCTTCATTTGCCTAGGGATGTTATTCTTATGTAAATTTAAGTAATTTTTTGTTTTCCATTCAGCTCGAAGCAGGGGAAAATAAGATGATCATAAATACATTTAATATTCATGCCTTAATAAATTAATAACACATTGATCATAAAAATATTCTGGGGTGAGAACATTTCTAATTTATTTTTTTGTGCTTTTAACAAACAAAAACACTATACTGTACCTTTAATGTAATGTAAACTTTAATTTTTATAAGTAATTTTTTTCAGTTCCAACCAAGATTGCTGATTGTTTCTTCTATATTCTATCAGTGCAAGTGTAAAGTAAGCCTTATTTAATATAGCATTTTTCAGAGTATAAAATATTGCATCACTTACTTTATGCACTCAAGATGATTGAAAGGTGTCTTTGTATCTTTATCATTAGTTATTAAAAAAAACTTTGACAACTTGAATGTTTTGCATTTCCAACCGTGTAAGAAAACTACATTTCAGATTTTGAACATATTTTACTGAGATTTGAAAGAATTTAACTGGCACGCTAAGGCTACTATATAAGAATAGAGATCCTTGCTGCCAGTCACACTTGACAAGCTTTGATGTGAAAGGATATGTAGTTATACCCCATGCAGTTTCCACCGAGTCAGAAATGCAGACACATGGATGGAAGAATTAAATTCAAGCTGTGAACAGACATACAGTCAGTAAAGGTGCTGTATCACATGATCAAAATCCATTGTTTACTTCTTTCAAGTACACATTTTGTTTTAATTATTTTGAGAGCAACTCAAAAATGTAAAAAGGACAACTGAATATAAATCATTAAAACTTCAATTTATCACAATGTTCCATTTTTGTAGTGATTGTGATCTTTCAAGGACGTGTGGATATTTAATACGTGTGAAGCAGCTTTGAAAAATACATTTTGACAGCAACAAGGAAGCATAAGGGGGCCAGATTCAATGTTCAGTTGACTAAATTGGTTATGCAATATGAATTAGTGACAATTTCATTGGTGTTTCAAGGCCAAAAATGCAGAATATGGGAATTTCTTTCTGCACAGCAAAATAAAACATTTCCTGTTCTAAGCAGTTCCCACTTTTATTTATTATTTCTATTCATATGCAGCATACTAAAATAAAATGATGAATGTGCAATCGGGCTTTGCCAATGAAGCTGTATTGCATGTTTTATTTAAAAGACAAACAAATGCAAATACTAATACCTTAATACTGTCAATACTCATTTAATAACAAGAGCAATGAGATCATCCATTATCAGAATCAATTTTGCATGTTACTTATATAGGTTTTTCAGAAAATTACATATTTTTGGCCAATCTGATAATTTTGTAATTAATATACAATTCAAGTTACCACTTCACCTAAGGTCTTTTGCTTCTAGTGATTGTGATGGTGGTAGCAACCAGAGACATACTTGATGGATTGTTGTGGGAGCTTCTGTACACTGCTGATCTTGTATTGATGGCAAAAAGTGAAGTAGAAATGAAGGAAAAGAAACTGAAATGGAAAACTAGTTTGTAAGCAAAAACCCAAGATATAAATGTAGGAAAATGGATGAAAAAAGGAAATATATTAGGGAGCAGCAGGTGCAACCATGTTTTGTAGAAAGTGTGTAAGAAAAGTGCTGAATGCTGATAATAAGTGCATATTAAGATATTAGTAATGGAGTTGTTCTGGAGACTGTACGAAAGTTCTACTACTTTGGTGACCTGCTGAGTTCAGACGGAAATGTGGCCATAGCAGTGAGAGCCAGGGTAAGAGGTGCATAGAAGAAATCCTGTGAGTAGTCCTCTGTTCTAGCTTCTAAAGGAATGGGTCTAGAATTTAGGATAAAGATTATGAAAGCTGCATGAGAAGAAGAATTCTCTAATTCTCTATGTGAGTGAGACATGATAGAAAAAATCATAACATGAATCAAAGCTTTAATGAACAGAGAGGAGAATGATCAGATGAATTTGTGGATTGTTATAGAGTGAGAGGAAGGTGAAGGCTTGGTTAAGAGAAGTGCTTGGTATGAAGGTGTTGTACTAAGGGAAAACAGACCATGGTGGCCTGGATATTGGCATGAAAGTCATTGGATGATTTGGTGCACTAAGATGGAGGTGACTGTTAAATGTGATGATGATTATGATGGTGATGATGATAAGGAGTTAAAGCTTTTGAAACTCTGAAGATGGGACGGCTGACTGGTAGATACAAGTACACACACACTTCAACAATTTGGACAAGAATATAATTAATAAGCTGGTTAGGGTTTGCAGATGATTCCAATCTAGGTGGTTAGGGCAGACAATGTAGAAGCAAGTAAATTGTTACAGAGAGACTTGGGAAGAGTACAGACTTGGTCAGATTTATGGATGATGAAAAGCAAATGTTTGGTTTGAATATACAATGGGTGGTGTGAAACTTGAAAGTACACTGTAAGGACTTCAGAGTGGACTCATCACTATCTACATCCGGACAGTGTATAGAAGCGATCCTAGCTGGATGTTAGGTTATATAGAACAATGTGTGAAGTACAAGTCAAGGGAAGTTATGCTTAAGCTATATAACACATTAGAGAGGCCTCATCTGGAGTACTCTGTACAGTTTTTGTCTCCATTTACAAAAAAGACATAGTGACACCCAAGAAAGTCCAGAGGAGAGCAACTAGACTGATTTCGGAACTAAGAGGTATGCACTGTGAGGAGAAATTGAAGGAGTTGAACCTTTTAAATTTAAGCAAACACACTTTAAGAGGTAGTTTTGAAAATTATGAAAGAAATTATTACTGTGGATCCCAGCTATTACCTAAAAAACAATTCTTTGAAAAAGGACACATTTAGAAACTTGTTTAGGGCAGATTTTGCAGAAATGTTAGAAAGTTTTCTTCATGCAAAGAATCCATAGACACATGGAGTAAATTACCAAGTAGTGTGGTGGAGATGTTAAGTGTCCTTTTTTGGACAACCTTGGTGAATATGATAAATTAGTTTATTGGGCTCAATGTCTCGTGCTCGTCACAATTGTTCTAATGTTCTTATTTTTAAATGCACTGTGAACAGAGAGTTCATATTCTCTAAAATAGTCTGAAAAATATTTTCATTAGATTATCAAAATTTACAGACATAAATACTGTACTAAAATAGTGCAGATCTATATGATTTAAAGCCTTTTTTGGAGTCTCTTTCTTAGTATAATTTCCTGGACATTCAGTAAATATTGTGTTGTATGGCCCTTGGCTCATGCAATTTAAAAAAGCACTCTGTGTATATTTTCTCAGTTATATAGATTTAAATTAAACACAACACTCTTTGTCTAATAGGATTTAGCAGAGCATCTGTATTCCAAGGTTCATTAAAAATAATTCAAGCACAGTGGTTAGGCAGAGATTGACCTAGTTAAGAGACTCTTCAACATCCTGACACACTTTGTGACTTTAATTAAGTGACCTTAATTGACTGATGTTATATTATAAAAATATCCATTGTTTGACTTGTAAACTCACTTCAGTCAGTATCAAAGTATCACAGGGACCAAAGCATGTGCCAATAGCTTAGAGCACAAGGAAGAACCCAGTCTTAAACAGGACACTACAATTATATAAATATGTACTTAAAAATGTAATATATTCTGGATGTTAAGTCCTCTGGGGTGGTCATTATTTTATTTTAAAATATGTTTTTTCTACCCTTCACTTATTGCTACCAGGACCCCAAAAGTAAAGAAAAGGAAACATGAAAAGACAGCTGGTTTAAGGTTTACTTTCAAAACAAACTCTTACTTATCGCACCAGTGTTTTTATTATTTATTTTTTTATTATGACTGATTAGGAGTAGGCTTTAATAAGGCTTAGGTAATGATATGGGGTTATCATATTTAGTATCTCCAGGCTATTATGCATCATTAGTGATAATTAAGTTTAATCCACAATGAAATAAGTCTAAAAATGTAATACTTTGTCTCTTTCTTTTATACTAGACTTGTTGAACTGGTTGAACTGATCAATGTCTTAAGAATTTCCAGCTGAATCACACGAAAACTAACTAGTTAGTATTTTGATATGAAGGCAAGTGGTACAATCACGCATAGGCTTTGCATTTTTAGTTATTCATTTTATTTATTAAACCTGCAGATTTTTATAATTCACTGTTTAGTTTGCAATTAAGTGAACCATTTTTTGCATTTATTTTTTCTGTTAGCTCATTTAATTTTCTGACGGTTATTGATAGTGCCGTGCATATATATCGTCTAACTATAAAAATAGTCCAAGAAACATGTTAATAAGTCAGATGCCAGGCCCACTGGCATATTCATAAAGCAAATTCAAATAGAAACTTGACAGATGCCTACTTTGCCATTTACTGAATGCTGTCCTTGGGTATATTTTGGCACTAAATGTAGACACTGAACAATTACGAGTAGGAAAATGAAAACAAAGTGACATTTCATTACAAAAGAAATCACATGCCAATCACGTTAGCCCACTTTCACTTCACGTAATGTATGCAAATAAAGCAAGCTGCTGCATAATGAGTCTCGTTGTTTCCAATTAATATTCCATTGTATCTGTGTACGTTAACCACAAAATACACTGAAAAAAACGGCACTTTTACAAAAAAGTAACACTACTGTGTAAATAGCATACAAGTCTGTATGTGTCAAGTCTTTATCTGTTTTGGGTTTGACGCAGAACTCTACATCACTTTAAGTTGCGTTGCGTTAAGTAGCCTTGAATGCTTTTAATCTCATACATGTCTTTAATTTTTAAAGTTAATTTTAAAAATAAGTTGGAATATCTTTCCTTTGACATACACCATCACCCAATAGCATAACAATTTAGAGTTATTCATTTATAATGACCTTACTCACTCACTTACCAAATCTGAATCCAATTGAGCTTTTCTGTTGATTCTTGACAAAATCCATAACAACTCATGACTATCCTTTGGAAAAATGGCTTTGCATCCCTCTTGCATAATTCCAGATGATGTTTCATTATATTTCACCCCAGCACATATAAGCTGTTCAAGGCACATGTAATCCTATTTTTCTGAATTAACTGTACTTAATGGAAACTGCCTCTATATGGATGTCTGTATTTCTAAGCATATATGCATACACAGGCACATCTATGTATGGTGAAAAAGTATTCATATCCATTTAAATTAGAGTTAGAACTACATAGGTAATTACACTTGTTGTTCCAGTCAACCAATTTATTGGAAATTGGTATTGTTAAGAAGAGACCATTTAAAGACAGCAAATATCTTAAAGGCAAAAACTAAAAACCCAATAGCTTAAAATTTAATAAAGTTAACTTTTGGAGTAATAAAAGCTTTAAATGTTTGGAAAGGATATCTGCCATTAGTTAAAAGTGAT
>JANRMT010062854.1:76461763-76484906 GCA_026402145.1 Polypterus bichir lapradei | reverse complement strand
AGTGATGTTGCCCATTCTCTAGCTTGCTCAAGTTTCTAAGACAGCCATTTTCAAATTATGCCACATATTCTTAATGATCTTTAGTCAGGTCTTTGAGTGGGCTTTCACTGTCAAGCTATTAGAATGTTGCTTGGCTCTTCTGCTTGGTATCATCATATTTTCAGATATTATACCACTATGATACATCCATTTCAACTTTGGTAGACTGGCCAGACTCTGCTGATGAGAAAATTATATAGGAAAACAATATATCGTGAATTATTGTGTTTGCTAAAAGGTGCCTTGTTCTGATCCTTTTCCCAATTACAGTACTTCTTTCATTTTGGCTACTTTATAGTGCTCTTCTCTGGATTGACTTTCCACTGTTTCTATACTGTGAATTATTTCCCTCTTCTTGGATTTCATAACATTCTCACTTTCTTGCTTTAACTCTCACTAGTTAAACCTTCTTTGTTCTGTTCCTTAATTCCAAGTATAAGTCCAACTGTTGTCAACTAGTGCATCCAGTATAAAAACTTGAACAAATCATAATTGGATTACAAAGGTGTAGGGGTTTTACCACAAAATGAAAAGACTAAAAGCAAAACAGAAGTAGTTTGAACAGCTCTCTAGTCTCATTTCAGACTTTTGTGACTTGCTGTTTGACCAAATAATAGAATTAGTTGCAGATACTGTATTTGGAAGCTTAAGAAAAAGAATTATAATGAGAAAATATCTCAGAAATTAGTCACTAAGGGGTTTACATTTGTTGGACCAGATATACAGTTTATAAGTCAGATTATTTGACTATGGCAAAGGTGGGGTTCAACATACAAACTCACTCCAAAATTTCAGTGACAGTTCCAATGACTCTTATTTTCTGTTAATTATTGGCATTAATTGACTCAGAAGTAACTGACAACATTGTGAGTACTGCTGAATGCTTTAGAAATCCGCTTACCCAATTAAACATAATGTCTTGTGCATTGTGGATTGATGGTAATCAAATTGGTGATGCAGTTTTGGAATTTATTTCTTAGTCGTTAGATGTATAGAGTAGGGCATTACATTAAGAAAATGTGTTTTTTGTAATTACTTCACCCATTCAATGGAAATTTTAGGGTTCCCCTGGCTGCAACATGCAAATGTCACAGTGGAGCCCATATTGTAACCAATATTACAATGCGCCAGCTATCATGATCTGGCTTTTGTTTTTATTTTTTATAGTTCCTATTTGGCTTCTACAAATAGCTGAATCATCGTTTTTTGGGTCTTGGAATCAAGAAATCCAGTTGTCACATTTTTTGTTGAGTTAGATGTGCTTTTGACAATGTTGAAAACAAATTACCTTCTCCAGTGGCACCATTTTGTTTTTGCTATGGGTTGCTTCCATTTTTTGTCCTGTGTTAGCTTGGTTGCCATGCATTTGTTAAGCAGGGTGACAAGGTTTGTGTGATGTATGACATCATTACTGCAACACTATAAAAGTTAGTGTCATGAACTTCCTACTTGTTCAAGTTAGTAGACACAACCTAAAAAAAAAAGTGAATTATCGTGTGTGCTAAAAGTGTTCTTGTTATGACCCTTTTCTGTCCCTGATCTCAAATTATGTTTTCTTGTTTGCTCCCGTATACTGTTCTTTTCTGACTTGACCATACTCCATTTCTGTATTACAAATCCTGTCTCGCTCCTCTGATTTGATAACAGTTTTACTGTCTGGTTTTTACTTTTTCTAGCTAACCCCTTCTTCAGTCTGTCTTAGGATTTCAAGGATATATCAACCTATAATCACTATAATGCAGTCATTACATCTATAAGCTATAAGTGTTTCTTTGGTCCTAGGCAGTATTAGATCCAGACTGGATCCAGTTTGCATTGATCCTTTATAAAAAGTGCAGTCTTGGTCTTATCTGAACGCAAGGACCTTCCCCAAAAGTTAACTGATTTTCTCATCATTTCCAGCAAGTTTCTAGGTGATGTTTAAGGTGATTTCCTTAGTAACATGTTTTTTGCAAGTCTCCCAAACAAACCAGTGTTATTCAAGGTTCTTTATTCCTAGTCACTGAATTTTTTAGGTTTTTCAAGGTAATTATTGCCAATGGTTTTACAAACAAATTTACCATGCGGTAAAGCTCCCTCTTCTTACTTTATTCCATGTATTTTTAATAGCCCTTATTATTAAAATGACACTGTTTCTTTTTTTTTTTGTAACAGATGGAGGTCCAGACTTCTGTCACTACACTAAATGTTGTTAACGAGTTTAAAAAGCAAATTTATCCTGAACTGGCATCTGAGAGAAATAAACATAAGGATGAAGCTGTTAACAAAGGGCCACCAATAAAAAATATTTCCACACAGTTGATGAACAGAAAAGCAGAGGTAAATGACACCATTATCATTCTACGGATTTATCTTATATACTGTATGTGTTATTTTAGTTTTTTGCATGTTACATTCAAGAATTCAAAAATATGTTGGTGGAATATTTTGTGCTGTGGTTTTATAATTATTAATCACTATAAGTTATCATTATTGATGTAATTCATCCAACTCAAAAATACTTATTTAAAGTGTCTTAAATGGCCCTGTTAATATGCAGAATTAATATATATACTGCTCAAAAAATTAAAGGAACAGTTTGAAAACACATCAGATCTCAATGGGAAAGAAAATCATGCTGGATATCTATACTGATATGGACTGGGTAATGTGTTAGGAATGAAAGGATGCCACATCATTTGATGGAAATGAAAATTATTGACCTACAGAGGGTTGAATTCAAAGACACCTCAAAGATCAAAGTGAAAAAATGATGCGGCAGGCTAGTCCATTTTGCAGAAATTTCTTTGCAGCAACTCAAAATCATACTCAGTAGTTTGTATGGCACCCACGTGCTTGTGTGCATGCCTGACAATGTCTGGGCATGCACCTAATGAGACAACGGATGGTGTCCTTGGAGGATCTCCTTCCAGATCTGGACCAGGGCATCACTGAGCTCCTAGACTGTCTGAGGTGCAACCTGGCAGCATCGGATGGACCGAAACATAATGTCCCAGAGGTGTTCTATTGAATTTAAGTCAGGTGAGCGTGGGGAACAGTCAATGGTATCAATTCCTTCATCCTCCAGCAACTGCCTGCATACTCTTGCCACATGAGTCCATGCATTGTCGTGCACCAGGAGGAACCCAGAACCCACTGCAACAGTACAGGGTCTGACAATGGGTCTAAGGATTTCATCCCGATACCTAATGGCAGTCAAGGTGCCGTGGTCTAGCCTGTAGAAGTCTGTGCGTCCCTGCATGGATATGCCTCCCCAGACCATCACTGACCCACAACCAAACCAGTTGCGCTGAACAATGTTACAGGCAGCTTAATGTTCTCCAAGGCTTCTCCAGACCCTTTCACGTCTGTCACATGTGCTCAAGAGGAATCTGCTCTAAACTGTGAAAAGCACAGGGCACCAGTGGTGGACCTGCCAATTCTGGTATTCTATGGCAAATACCAATCAAGCTCCACGGTACCGGGGAGTGAGCACAGGGCCCACTAGAGGTCATCAGGCCACCCTCATGAAATCTGTTTCTGATTGTTTGGTCAGACATATTCATACCAGTGGCCTGCTGGAGGTCATTTTATAGGGCTCTGGCAGTGCTCATCCTGTTCCTCCTTGTCCAAAGGACCAGATACCAGTCCTGCTGCTGGGTTAAGGACCTTCTACGGCCCTGTCTAGCTCTCCTAGAGTAACTGCCTGTCTCCTGGAATCTCCTCCATGCCCTTGAGACTGTGCTGAGAGACACAGCTAACCTTCTGGCAATGGCACGTACTGATGTGCCATCCTGTAGAAGTTGGAATACCTGTGCAACCTCTGTAGGGTCCAGGTATCGCCTCATGCTATCAGTAGTGAAACTGACCATAGCCAAATGAAAAACTAGTGAAAAAATCATTCAGAAAAGATGATGAGGGAAAATGTCAGTGGCCTCCACCTGTTAAACCATTCCTGTTTTGGGGGTTGTCTCATTGTTGCCCCTCTAGTGCACCTGTTGTTAATTTCATTAACACCAAAGCAGCTGAAACTGATTAACAACCCCTCTGCTACTTAACTGACCAGATCAATAACCCAGAAGTTTCAGTGACTTGATGCTAAACTCTAAACGTGTTCCTTTAATTTCCAGTATATTTTTCGGATTCATAACTGGTAAAATTATACATATGAATGTGTAAGATACTTAGTTAAAAATCATAACAGACTAATAGTTGTTTGTATCAGCTCAAAGACTCCAAGGCCACGAACCTTGGCCATTTTGGAATCCTTCAGCCTGACACCTGACATTTTTTAGATTTGGAATCACATCCACTTGCCTGAATCATATTTTGTATTTGTGCTTTTAGAAATATGCATGTTTCTGACTATCAGCTGATTACACTAGGAAATGTAGCAAAACCTGCACTGCTCTGCAGTTTCAGTTGTGAGCAGTACTTTTAAATGAGGAGTGACAGAAGAGATGTAATGGCATTCATGACAACGAAGTCAGATAGGCAATAAAAAAGGCAGCAGCTGGTGTAAATGCCAGTACACTGTTATTGTAAAAGCACCTGGCCAAAGTCATCTGAAGACCAGTCACATAATTATTTAATTTGTAATTTGATCCACAAATAGGCTGTTACTGATGGGGCATATATTGTTTTATTTAAATTAAGTATGCAGAAAAGCTAAACAAAGATATCAAATCATTTTTGAATATTGTTATTGTCACTTCAACATTTGAATTTTATTAAATTTGACAAGGGTTGAATTACCTTAGTCAAAAATGGCAATAGATTTCTTGACTGCCTTGACAGGGTGGTTGTGCACTGATTACAGTTACTGACTCAAAGGCTTAATTTCTGCCCTGATTACAATCCATGTGAGATTTGCATGTTCTCCACATTTATGTATGGGTATTTTACTGGGTAGTCATCATGATTGTGTGTGTCAGAGAGAGAGAGAAAGAGTGTGGCCTAGAATGTGCTAGTATCTTTTCCCTTGTTGATTTCTCCCGGACTGACTCCAGCTCACTGTGAACATCTTCACAATTGGATTAAGTGCACTCAATAAATTACCATTTTTTACCTGATTATCATGATCTTTCAGTATTATCTCGTAGTACGTCAGTTTGATTCCTGGCCTAATTGCTGCAGATGGATTTTCTTTTGGTATTCCTGTTGCCATCTATCTCTAAATTTGCTTAGCATAAATAAGTTTGAATTACCCTGTGTTGAAGTGATACCCTATCCAGAGTGTTTTTAAAGCCTTTGTGCATCAACTCTGTAGTCTCTGCCTACTCTTGAAATTTATAATGGAGAAAGTAGCTTCTGAAGGTGAATGGATTTTATGTTAGCCCTGGAATGAAATGCCTCATTATTTTTACACTGATCAACTGAGGCTACATTTTTTATACACAAGTAAAAGTTGATAACTGCTAAAAAAGGCAGATTTTAGTAGCAACATTTGTATTAAATTGTATCCATGTGCCTTACATGGAATTCTCTTTTACATATGCTATCTATGCTAATTTGAAAATAAAAGTAAACATATAAATATGAAAATACAAAGGAAAATTGATTGTAACAGCATACATTACTCAAAGAACCTTGTATGGAATGAAAAAAATAGGTAAGTAAGTTTGCTTGTTACAGGATATAATTCAAAAACCTAAAAATATATTTTTTTTTCTTATGCCTTGTTTTGATTTATAATGCCACAGAAGTTCAGATTTTATTTTTTAAAAATCTACCCTTACTTTTAAGTGATAAACAATAGTGTAAAGATTCCAAGTGTCCACAAATTGAAAAAAGAAAGAAAAAAAATACAAATCTGCCAGAATACAGATGTATTGCAGAATACTGCATACTTGTAAAATTTGATCTTAAGCCTTTACTGTACCTTTAGTGGCATTACACATTTTTGGACCCTTGTGTCTGAAAATAATATGTTGACTTCTTCTAGCAGCACAACTAAAAACTGTGTGTTAGGTGAAGTTAAAGCACATGGTTGAGTCCTGTAGTCAAAGTAAATGTTCATTTGGCACATGTGACTTACGCCCTGTTCTTTCTGGTCCTCTGAATTTTGTCACAGTCACAGTTTCTAAAAATGTATGGCTTAGTTGGACCTAAGCTAACATCAAATTGTAAGCCTTTTAAGCCTTGATTACAGGTTGCAGGCCTGTAATCAATAGGTATGTAGAGTTGAAGTCAAACGTTTCCATACACTTAGGGTGAATTCTTTAAAACTCAATTTATAACTCCACAGATTTTATACGAACAAACTATAAATTTGGCA
Source organism: Polypterus bichir lapradei (assembly GCA_026402145.1). Taxonomy (NCBI): domain Eukaryota; kingdom Metazoa; phylum Chordata; class Cladistia; order Polypteriformes; family Polypteridae; genus Polypterus; species Polypterus bichir. Next base: position 76,478,611 of record JANRMT010062854.1, on the reverse strand, counting down.
TATCATTTTTAAGACATCTGCTTTGTGCAGGGCAAAAGTATTCTTTTCCAACAATGTTCACAGACAGATTCCTTCACGTTTTAGTGACTATATCGTAATTCCAGTGGGTCACAAGTTTACTGCACTATGTTAACTATGCGTTTAAACAGCATGGAAAATTATATGTATGAAGTGTATGTAAACTGTAACTAATGCCATTGATTTTCACTTTTTTAAATAATTCTTGACACACTATAACATTTACCATGATATGCAATGCTTTGGAAATAACCCGCTGAAGAGTCCAGATGTAAACCTTAGATTTAAATTTCTTACACACCTGTGTATCCTTTACTGTATAACATTGTTTTCTTATTCACACACCCACACTCTAATTTACACCAAGCCAATTTAGAAGCTTACATTTTCCTAATACTGTGTTTTTAGAGGAAACACAAACAAATACACTGAGCAGTCATACTCAACACAATTGTAATTTCTTTCTTTTCCAGTCTTTACAGATATAAAGCACATAATAGGGTAATAAGAACCTGTGTACTGCCTGCAAATGGTGGTAATTGTAGACCTGAAAATCCAATAATACAGTACAGCCAAGAAACAGATATAGTTAGTGAGAAAATTTCACAGTTTCAGAGATTTATAAGTGACATTTGGCAAAGCATAACCTGGAGTTTATTCATCTAGTCATTGCTTTTAGACTAGTCCTCAAATATATTTATCAGTTTTTATTTTGACCTATTACTTCTAATTTTCAGTATTTATTTTCACCTATTACTTTACATGTTAGATATACAGAATATTCACTTGCTCATGTTCTCACCTTTTTATTTTAGGTTTTAATTTTGGACCAAGAAAATGTTGTAGGAGATGTACCAGTTAGTAGTGCAAATGAGCAAAATCAAAGGTTGTTGTTAAATGGTACATTTGATGAAGATGCGTCTGCCAAGTCTTTTCAGGAAGTTCTAATGGAGTGGAGAAAAGGAAAAGAAACAAATGAGTCTGAATCTGAATGGAAGCCCCATGAAGCTGTTCCAGGTATTTCATATAATTACTATTATAAATCTAAACTCTAGGTACTTGCCTTGATTTTTCTAAACAAAAATTAGACAGAAGCAGGGGAAATGTGACCATCGTATAAGTACTGTTTGTTAGTTTGTTTGTTTTTTGTTCTTCACCTGAAATCATCACCTGAAATCACTGGCTTTGCCACTTGACTAAATGTTAAATATCTTGACTAAATTAACTGAGAATGTTGCCTTTTCAAGGGTATACCTATACAACAACTAATTATGTCAATATATATATATATATATATATATATATATATATATATATATATATATATATATATATATATACAGTATATATATATAAAAGTGTCTATCTTCATTTTATAGCCCTAGTGTTTAAAAACCAAATAGATTAATTTAAGACATGCACTTAACAAAAAATCAAATAAATAGGCTTCACATATGAAAACATGTGCTCTATAACTGAGCTTGCCCTTTTAATTAGCTTGTTGATTCAGGGGGCCTTTCTTAAAGTGATGTTATCAGCCCAGCACACCACAGCATAGAAAATCACGCTGGCCATCACAGAGTTTTAAAAAATGTGAAAGATTGTCATGTCCCAAATTAAAGGAACACAGTCTCCTAAGGAAAAGAACCTGCTCTGCCCTTTCTTATATAGTTCCTCTGTGTTCTTTGACCAGTCCAACCTATCATTAATGTGGATCCCCAAGTACTTGTAGGAGTGGACCACCTGTACTTCCAATCCTTGAATCTGACATAGAAGCTCTTTGGTATGGTGAAAGTCTATGAACAGTTTCGGTTTTGGTGATGTTAAGATGCAGACAATTCTCTTTGCACCACTTCTCCATCTGACTTCTATGATCTGTTTAATCTCCCTTATCAATAAGACATGACCTGGTGTTATATTTATAGTCTGAGGTATACAGAGTAAGGAGAATAGAGGACAGGACTGTTCCTTGTGTTGCTCCAGTTTCGCTTGCAAACTGTGGTTTGCCCAACACAGAGTGCATTATCCAGGACACCACAGGCTCATCCTCCTGCATATACCACTTAATAGGGATCACTAAATGGTATTGAAGGCACAGGAGGAATCAAAAAACCTATAATCCTTACAGTGCTGCCAGCTTTGTACAGATGAGAATAAGTCCTGTGGAGCAGATAGTTACTTGCATCCTCCAGTCCAGTCTTTGTCTGATAGGCAAATTGCAGTGGGTCCAGGTTTGTCTACCACAGGAGGACTCATTTAGTTCAGGACCAGTCTCTCAATGGATGTGAGACGTAAGTGGCATTGGTCTGTAGTTATTAAAAGTGCCATTGATCTGAAGTCATTATGTGAAGAGGTACCTGTCTTCTGCTGACCAGGAACAGTGCAGGGTGTTTTCCACAGCAGTGGCAATTTCTGAAGCCTTGGGGACAGACCAAAACAGGTGAAAGAGGACATGAAAAAGTTGATCAGCACAGGCTTTAAGAACTCAAGGACTGACTCTATCTGGTCCCACATATTTTTCTGTGGGTAGCTTCCACAGTTGTCTCCTTACTTCTTTTTCAGTTATGGATAGCCTACACTTATGGTCACTGGTGGACTTGTCACTGGCTATTCCAGTTGATGTGGTAGGCACTGTTGATATAGTAGTGATGGTGTGAGGAGACTGGTCATTGAAAGAAGGTGGCAGTGAAAGGGAAAATCAATTAAAAATTTGTTCAAGGTGTTAACTTTGTCCACATCCTCTTTTAGCACCTGAGCCTTGGAGTGCTTGAGACAGGTATATGCAAATAGGAGAAAGCACTGACATGAGATCAAAATTCTCATTTCAAGTCTTCATCTCATTTGCTCATTTTAGAAATTACTCAACACAGTCTGACAATTTTTAGAATGATGTCTGTATTTGTGTGTGTTTGTGTATGTGTTGGTATGTTTCTACAGAGTTTAGTATTAGGGTGTGGTACAGTGTTAGCCATTATGGATGCAATGAGAAGTCCAGCAAAATGATACCTTTTCTTGGCTAACTGAACAGATTGCAATATGCAAGCTTTTGAGGCAACTCAGACCCCTCATTTAGGCAGTTTGTTGTACAGAAACTGGAGTTCCTTGTGTTTACATAGTTATTAGGAGAGAGACAGCATTGGATAACCTTTAAGTGGGTCATCTTCAATGTAAAAAATTAACAGACATCACCAGCCTAAGGTTTATTTAGCTGCTAAGAGAGGAGAACAATGTATAGTCAAGATCTTTTAGTAAGATAACTGAAGATAACTTCAAGACACACAGGAGAAAGGAATGGGAAGTTAAACTGAAGCTAAAACCTAACACATTACAACATAGTTTAAACAGAGACAAGAGTTTCATGGTCAGATGTGAGGAATGTTTACATCTCTCTGACTGACCCAGACAATTTATCAACATCTCCACATTATATGGAAAACTCATCGAAAACTTCAAAAGACTTTGTTGGGAGTTATTTTCCTCTCATTACAGAGTATAGTGAAATTTATACTTGTGTCATACTTGTGTGTCTGCCAAACTTAGAGGACTCTTCTGTACACCGATCAGCAAGTGAGACTGTGACATTATAACTCAAAAATTAATCATTTATTTGAAAGAAATTTGGCATAATTATTGCCATTGTAAAACACCAAAGGACTCTTGATAATGGACATAGTTATTTGAGTAGATTTTACTTTAAAAAAGATACTTTTGTTTTTTTATGTTAGTGCCCAAACTACTACAGATCATCAATGGAGATCCACATTTTTAGAAATAGATATTTTCCATTTCATTCCACATAATAAAATGTTTGTGTGCAATATTTTACTGCTGAAGTGCAGCTTTATATATGGAGAGCCATTTACAACACACATTAGAATTTTTAACATTGGACTGCAGGCAGTATAAGTGAACCTACTCAGGTCACTCAGTAAGTTGGAGGGGAAGCTAGAGCTGTCTCTCTTTAGCCACTGTGGTCTACTTTCCATCCGTCTGAAATGTAAAAATGGGTTTAGATAGTAAAAGGATAAAGAGGTATTATTTATTATGGGTTTTGGTCTCTCAGTGGCCAAATTCTACAATTTAAGGACCTTTTTATTGATTAACAGATCGTATTTGAGTACAGCAAAGCAGATCCTGACTTCTAGGTTGGGTCACCTTGTATTATTTCAGTTTTTAGGAGATTATACAGCAGGAAAAATTGCAATTCTTTTTTCTAAATTACAGTAAATAAAAAAAAATTAAAGGTAGAGTTGGCTTTAAAGATAGACTCTAAAACACGGCATGTGATCTTGCATGTATGGAAAGATGGCCACTTTTTCCTGCCATCCTTAAATCCAAATGCGAATAAAAGTTATTCTAATGTGTTTCAATCCATTAGTATATAATTTTGCTTACTATACATGTAAAACTGTCACAGCTATGCATACCAGTGGCAAAGACCAATTTGTCAAATAGGAGAAAAATTAAGTCAAAGTTATGTTAAGACACACCAAAGTTTAACTGAAAGTCAACAGATGCAATTATACTGTATACAAATGTACACAGACAAAACAAAATATTAAAGGTTATTACTGGTGAAAATGGCTTGCCCGAAATACACATTGACGGCCCATATTTGAAGCACTTTTCAACATAATCATTGTATGTGCACAAAAATGTATTCATTATGCAAATTCTTATGAAAATGGACACTACTTATTTTTAATAAACAGATGGTCCAGATATCATTAATGAGTAAACAATATGTTTGGTAGAAATGGTCTAACGTCTTAACAGTTTGCTATGCAGAAATACTACAAAATTGTGAATAATTTATTTATAACACATTTCTTATAGGCGTAATTTAGTTGTTGAACTAAGGTTGTTGAAGAAAATCTACAGTATTTAAAGGAAAAATACTGAATAGAGAAAATCACTATGTGGTTAATTTCAGATACACTGTAAAGAGGAGGAAGAGCCTTGCTCATGCTGTTTTCAGCAAGGCTCGGGAAACATTGACTTGGGGATATGGTTGAGAGGTATACAGAGCACTTTGAGGAACTCGTGGCCATGGTGGATATGTCCTCCTTGAATGAGGCAATACCTGAAGCATTGGTTAAGGCTGAGTCTGTCTCTTTGGCTAAGGTTATTGATTTTTAAAGCTCAATATTGGAAAGTGAAATAAGATCCAACCAAAATGCTGAAAGTAATGGATATTGTAGGGCTGTTAAGGTTAACAAAGCATGTTCCTCTTTCTGAGTGATTACACCATTCAGTCTCCCTGGGGAAGTTTATGGCATGCTAAAGGAACAGAGACTCTGTTTGATTGTTGAGTCTCAGGTCCATGAAGAGTAATGGGAATTCCTGCTGGCCATTGAACAATGACCTAACTATTTTCCTTGTATGAATATTAGAGTAGTCTTGTGACTTTTCCAGTCCTGTCTATACATTTTTCCTGGACTTGTCAGAAGCTTGTGACAGTGTACTCTGTGCTATCTTGTGAAAGTTCTGGGGCTGCTGATGCATTTGAATGTGGAGGAAGTACTATGCTTGAATATTTGGTGTTGAGTCAGTGTTGGTCAAAGGAGTGTCTTGTCTCCTATTCTGTTCATGATTCCCATAGACAGGATATCAAGGCACAGTCCAAGTTTGGAAACTATACAGTTTGGGGACCAGAGTATTTTATCTGCAGTGTTTACAAATGATATTGTCCTAATTTTTTCATCAGTCTGTGATTACTGGTGAACACTGGAATGATGTGCATCCGAATATGATGTAACTGAGATGATAATTAGTATTTCCAAAGCTGAGAACATGATTCTATCCTGGAATAACAGTTTGTTGTTCCCAGCAGAAATGTGTTGAACATCTGTTCAAGATGGGGAAAACTACAGACTCAAAAAGCCCAGTGGACTGCCAGATGTTTCTGAATTTTGGTTCATCCGATATTATCCTAATCAAAAGCAATTTGATAAAAAGGAAGGCCTAGTTATTCATGTACAATCTTAATTTTGGTGTCACTTTTAAACAGAGATGCTTGTAACGCTCCAGATTACCATACCTACCTCCTAAAGCCTGGTTTATACTTGAAGAGTCCATGCTGGTTGCAAGTGCAGTAGAGCAAAAATGAGGTCAGTAAAACGTGCTGGGTTTTGCTGTGTGCTGCACACAGAATTTTTTACAAAGATGTGGCAAAACTGGCATGGTGTCATGTTCTCTTTAATGGTGAATTTCGAGGTGTGGCTGGTTACGAGAGTACCAGAATGATGACCGAAGGGCTGAATATGAAGCAGCAGGTCATCAAAGCACAAAGACATCATGGAAAAATATTTGAAGTGCATCTGTTCTACAGGTAGGTCACCCAATCATAAGAATATTATACCTGCCCAACCTTATTCCACTTTTGGTTAATGGATTTGCACACACACTAGTAAGCAATATAGAGAAATTGTAGAGCAAGTTTATAAAGCTAGCAAAAGAAACCATAGCATTAGCTGTAAAGTAACTGGGGCATGGAGAGCAAGAATACCCAATGTTAATTGTAGCCTATTGCCTTTTACTACAATATAAATAAAGTAATAATTAAGACATTCTTTGTTATGGATTAAAAAAAAAAGAGGAGAGAACACGGTGAACTGTTTCACTACTGTCTTCAGTACCAGATACAAGTGAAAGTAATCATAATTACAAGCAGCATTACGACTAAAATAAAAAGAAAATAACTTTTCAAATACTGAAAGAACATTTTATTCTCCAAAGTAGCAATGACTGCAGGGAGGGAATAGCAAGTCAGAGAATGCACTGTGCTGTATACAGAGAGCATCCAGAAACCACACATAAAAGTGGCCATTTGTTTAATTTAGTGTACTAGTTAGCCTGCAATATCTAACAAATGTTGATGCAGTGCTGAGTCAATTCATGAAATGTACAACTTGGAAACAAAAATGTACCCAGATGCAGCAGGTAACATTTCAACTGCTTACTACAGCTTAGAAAATTACCTAAAATACTCTGCAGCTTGTTGATCACATGTGATGGCTTGAATATTCCAACAATATTCCTGTCACAAATTTTCAAGTGTCCAGCCTTAGGAAATGGGCGTTAACCTTTGGAATTGAGAGTTCTATCTCTCTATTATAATAAAAAAAATCCTGAGACAAGACAAGACTTTTTAGTCTGGGACGAGACGAGACATGACATTTTCAGAGAGATACTTTCACATCCCGTGAGATGAGACCACACCTGGAGCCGGAAATAAAAGACAAAAAGTAAATGACAAAGTAGAACATCGTAAAGAATTCAAAAATGTTGCCTCAATAGACATGCAGAGCAGATTAGACATAATGAAAGTACTAAAATTCGAAAGTCTCAAAAAAAGATGATAGTAAAGATCGCATTTGTGCAAACAAACAGAAATTATTCCTCTGTGAAATAACAGAACAGTGAAAAGAGATTGAATATATTGTTCGGATTTAAACTTTAAGTCAGAGACTTGTAGATTGTCTAATTCAAGAGTTCCCAAACTTTTTTTGGCCGCCGACCCCTTTACCAAAAACTTTTAAAGTCAACCCCCTAGTCATTTACTTTACTTACTCAAATTAATACATTTGTACAGTACTCAATATTAAATATTTCACTAGATATCAGATTTTAATCACTTGTAATTATGATTTAAAAAGATAAAATGGCTACGGAATATGGCATTATCTTGTGCAACATTTAATATCGAAACCTGCACTAATGAAAATTTAAGCAAAAAAATACGAGCAGAGTTTTTTTTTTTTTTTTTTTTTTTTACATTTTTGACATTTATGAAATAAATATGTAAATTCAAAATAAGTACAAATAGTCCAAGCTGTACTGTCCGCATTTCTTTTTTGGTTCAGTCATATTATTATCTGAGGAAATACAAACTTTTATTAACAAACAATTTCGACAAACCCTGTGATTAAAAAAAAAAAAACAATAAAGTATGTACTTACTTGAAACAGAAGATTTTTGTTCTTACTTGAATAAATAAACTGTGTCCTCCAATTTTCTTTTTCATAGTACTGCTCCTCAATAAATAATTATATTTAAAGTTCAAATCACAAATAAGTACATGTCACATCAAATGAACCAATTTATAGTGTTTTATGAAAGCATGACCGTACAAGACTGATAGATTCTGCTAATATAGAATATCCGTCGTCTCGTCCCACCGCAAGCAAGAGCGGACATACAAAGGTTTTCCATGTCCGCACTTGCTTTGATACGTTCGATAAGACAATGCACAGATACTGTATGTTTGTGTTACATGTATTTTCATGCATTCTTACGTGTGACTCTTTTAATGACACATTTTACCTTTTTGTTCGCAAGTTTGGTATGTAATGTGTTTTTATCAAAAAAGTGTTTTTTTGAATTATTTTACTTCTTAATTAGGTACCTATTGGAATCATAGATATTTTGAAGTAACAAACAAATAGCAGTAGTAAGGGGGTCTATTTTTGCTGTCGTTGACCCCCCAATTTTTTTATTGAAACTATCGACCCCTAGAAAGTTCAAATCGACCCCAGGGGGTCGATATCGACCACTTTGGGAACCCTTGGTCTAATTCATGTTGCCATCAGGGAAAAGTAGTGTTTCTTCCCAGTGAAAAGGTGTATCCATGGGAATTAAAAGATTTGTTGTTTGGTGAAAGTAAATTCCACATGCGTGAGCGGCAGTGAGGCGAAGTGGCTGGTACTTAGCGCAGGCCAGGGGGGTTGGCGAGCGAAGCGAGCATCCTAGTACTACTTTACAAACATATTTTGCCTGATACGGTCACAGAAAGGGCATGAGTGTAATCGTATAAAAAATAAGATGCTCACCATTAATTGATATGTACTCTCGGCTCCTAACAGGTATACTGGAGGTTGTGAAAATGCTCCCTACTATTAATCCAAAAACTGCAAAGTGTGAACATGTTTTTTTATGACCTGAACCTCACCTTTAACAACAGGAGGACCCTCTTAATGATCTAAGTGTGACAAATTTTAATAAAGCTGTAGACACACATCACTGGGTGTGGTCACATAAAGGTGTAGGACACTGTAAAGGACATTACATATCAGAATAACTGTGAAAGTCTCATTGATGATGTTTTTGACAGAGAAACTAATTGGTGGGGTCTAAATTTGGTCCGCAAAGCAAAATCTGAGAAAGCAATATTAATGGAGCTTTTCAGTTCACTTTGGATAAAACATTTTTGTGTATGTTAGAAAAAAGACCAGGCATCAGCATGATATATAGTCCTTTAAAAAAACACTTATTTGCTAAAGTACTCTCTTCTAAAATACCAATTGTGTTTGCATTGTGGTAGAAAGGTGCTATGCGCTCGAATATAACAATACTTTACAAATCAATATTGCTGTAAAAGGTTGTAGGTAACACTCCACCCCATATATAAGACAAAGCCCTCTAGTTATAATATATATTTGATTTAGGCAACTATGCACTGTTTGTGATGGTCTCTTTTTTTGCTCTTCTTCCACTTTAGTTGTTCAGTTTCAAAGTTTACTGAAAACAGTTCAAGGAATTTCAGAATAAATCTATTCATTAACAGTGGTCTAAAAACTTGTTTTTAGATAAATTTGTAAATTTACTAAAAATGAAAAACTGAAATCTCTCATTCATATAAACATTCAAACCCTTACTTCATTACTTTGTGGAGTCCCCTTTGGTGGCAATTAAAGCTTTGAGTTTTGTTGGGCGACTTCAAGGTTTGCACACCTAATTTGGGCACTTTATCCCAGGCTTCCTGGCAGATAGTCTCAAGCTCTATTTGATTGGGATGCATCTGTAAACTTCCATCTTCTGGTCTCTTCACAGATGTGCTATGGAGTTTAATTATGGGCTTTGTTTGGATCATTCAAGGACAGTCACAGAGACTTGTCTTGAAAGAACTCCAACTTTGTCTTGGCTGTATGCTTTGGGCCATTGTCCAGCTGAAAGTCATCCCACTCTGAAATAGCATGTACTTTGTATTAGCTGCATACATACTTCCCTCAGTTCTAACCAGTCTCCCAGTTCCTGCCACAGACAAGTACCCCCATAGCATGATACTACCATCAGTACTACCTCCCTGCTTCACTGTAGAGATGTACCTGGTCTTCTCCTTGGAATTCTGCCCAAACACTTGCATTTTTCTCTCATCAGACCAAAGAATTTTTTTCCTCATGCTCTCAGAGTCTTTTAAATTCTGTTTGAAAAACTCCAAGCAGGAGTTTGCCACTCTGCCATAAACGCCTGTGTTCTTGGTCACCTACCTGACAAAGGCAAAGAATTTGGCCAAATTGAGGACTCTAGTAATAGTCCTTGTGGTTCCAAACTTCTTCCATTTCCAAGTATTAAGGTAACTGTGTTCCAGGGAGCACTCAAAAGATTTAGAAATGGTTTTATACCCTTAACATGATTCTTGAATATCTTAGCTTGGTTCTTGTCCTGACATGAAGTGTGAATTCTGGGACCCTGTATACACATGAGTGTGCCTTTCTAAGCTACCATAAGTACAATCAATCAAATTTACCAGAGGTTCATGCAAACCAAGCTGTAGACACATCTGAATGATAATTAAAGTAAACACGATCTACCCCGCCACAACTGGGAGTGTCAAAACAAAAGATCTGTAAGCTTATATGAGAGTTGTCAGTGTTTTTTAATAATTTTGTCAAATCTTTCTGAAAATATGTTTTCAGTTTGTAATTATGCATATTTGAGTGTAGATTGTTAGGCAAAATGACAAATTAATACATTTAAAATGAAATCTCCAAAACAGTAAAGTATGCATGTATATGTGTATGTATATTTTGTGAACCCTATTGGCTTTCAGTTAACCAAGAGAGAATATTGTGCAACAGATTTGTCTTTCCAGTGGTCAGCATTTATAATATTCCAATTTAAAATAACATACTAATTTTCATGCTTCAGTTATAGCCTTGAAGAATTAAAGGAAGGTACCCTGATGTAAGCTTTAATTAATGAATGGGGTGTACTATTCTGATATCGAAACATTTATTTCCTGTTATATCTTTACAGCAAAAATAATGCAAATAAAACCAGCAATTTGTACTTTATTGCTTGCAAAACTATTGTATCAGGAGGCAATAATGTTAGGAACAGCATAAATGTGGCAACTATTAACAATGAATTACACTGACATTAATGTGCTATTCCTTTTGCTCAGAGAATTTATAATTCTCAATACATGAAAACCAGTTATCGGTAAAACAATGTAATCACTATAAAAATAAATTGTGGTCATTTTATTGCCTGCACCAAATTCCCTTTGTGTATACATTGTCCAAATGGGCACAATCTGGCTAACTCAGGATCATCTATATGTTTTGACAAATTTGAAAACAGAAGCTTTTTCTTAATGTACTTCTGAAATTATTGTAAATGACATTTTTCATTCTTTATTACCATATTTTTTATTATTTCCAGCCAGCATGTTTTGAATACATTTTATTAATTGCTAATGACCATTGGTTGATGAAATATGATTAGTTATCAGTACCTTATTGTACTGCCACATAGTATACAATATTTCAGCAGTAGTCTGTAGAGTGACATATAGAAAATCTGTCTTTCCATCCAATTCCATCCCCTCGTTTCCTGATCATACTTAGGTAAGCTTTGACAATTTGATATTCATTGATATGTCATTACTGGCAATTAGAATCTGCATTATATTCACTGGCACATGTTCTCCATTTCATCCAGGAATTACCTTACAAAATATAAAATATTCACAAAATAATATTTACATAAATAACATTATTTACACCTTATTAATTAAATTATAACATATTAAGTTATATATGTGTAGAAACAGTATATATTGGACTATGTCTGTTTAGAGTCTTGTATTGTTTTTGTGTTAATATGGGCTTCCCTCAGGAGTACTAATATCCTGTAACATCCCAAAGACATGTATGTGTCAATGAAGGAAGGTCCCCTTTATTAGTCACTATACTAATAAAATATATAAAGTGCTTTTCCAGTCACTCACAAGCTGTTTCTATTTGTTTCTCTTTTCAGTCTCTACAGGTGTTTTTGGTGCCCAGGCTGACCTAATCTCAAAAAAACCTATTCAGATCATTTTCAGTGAAAATAGCTTAAGCTACATGGAGAAACTTTTACTGAAAAAGCACAGAAGGTATAAAAAGCAATTGTAAAAAAAAAGAAAAAAAATGCAGTATTTGGTATTAATCCATTGTACAGCTGCCTTGGAACAATTTTCAGGTTAAGAGCCTTGCTCAAGTAGCACCATATTGGCCAAAAACATACTGCAGTTTGGTAGCCTGTTTTAATATCTATTTGGAATTAAAATATTTTAACTTTCTGTATCAACCATGTTTTTGCAAATAAAGTTAGAATCATATGTGCATAGATATAATATGTAAATGTATTGAATGTATTGTTTTTACTGTTATAAACCTGGAGCAGCAGGGTGGTGTTATGGTTCGGTTAGTGCTACTGCCTCAACATATACAACATCCTACATTTGGATCCCATGCCCAATCAAGGTGTGCATGGAGTTTGCATGTTCTTTCCATGTCTGCTTAAGCTTTTCATTAGGTAATCCAGTTTTTGTACTGCATCCTAACTGGTATCCTATTAAAGGCTGTTTCCCCTTGCACCAGGTAGTTGGAAGTATTCTCTTTAGGCCTTGGTATCTTTGATATTAACAACTTTGGCTTCCTGCACTTCAACCTTATAAATGTGTAATGAAGTATGCTTGCCAGTATATGCTAAGAGCATAGATTTTGATACTTTTATCTCCCTCCCCATTTTTTTAATTGAAGGTATAACTTTGTTACTTGTGAATGTATACTTTCTTACCCGCACATCATTCCTTGCATAGCCTTACATTGTGGATGATTTTTAAGTTATAAGTCATTGGACAAATCCCTCGTTGTCTTTTCCTTCCATTTCAGTAAGTGTACAAAGCCAAGAAGATACACAAATGTGTTAATATTTCTGAATAATGTACTAAAAATCTGTTTTAGCATGCCTCTTATATTTGAAAGAGTGAACCCTATTCTTGGATGATGTGTACTGAACAGCATACATTGTATTTAAGAGCATACCTTATGCCTAAATGGTTTACAATATACAGTATATACAGACACCCTATAAGTATATAGGCATAAGAAATTTCCTTTTATTTTAAATATACTTTGCATTTTGCTTTTAGGACTCCAGTGGAGCAAATTGGACCAGCATCTCTTGTCACTTCATCTCAGCTCTCATTAATAGATTCAAGCAACTTGATGGATGAAGAAGAGTTATGTCTGACAGGTTAAAATAATTTTCTTACTTTATAAATAATACTATATAGTGAAATGATGCCTTGCCATTTTTGCACCATGCATTAAAAGTCTCAAGGGGCACACCACCATGGTGAATCTTTTATGATATGATTGAGCTTTAGTAGATGAGGCAATTTGCTTTTTTCTAGTGTTGCAAAGAACTATATAATGCCATATTTTCATTGCAGGCCTCATTTGAGATCATTTTGCTTCTTTCTAATATTTTAAGGTTTTATTTTTTAGCAGTACATTTTTATTACATTAGTTAATGTTATTGTATAGGTTAAGACTAATATTTTATATTTATATAAATACAAGATGAAGAGATTTATGCAGTTTATGTAATATATGAGGCACACAAAAAAGATTGACTGAACTGTGTGTTTACTAAAATAAAGATGAATACTTTGACAATGCAAATGGTTGCAGGATTTGAGTAAGAATGTTTAGATGAGTTGAATAACACTCAGTTTAGCGCATTTTTTTTTTTTTACAAATAATAAACCCAACTTCATTCAGAAGAAGGCTTTTGGTTTCAGTGTGAATCGTGCAGATTTTGCATAGTAAGTGGCATTAAAAAATAAGAATTTTACCTGATTTCTTGCCATATTCAGATGATAACCTGTTTATTTTTCCCAATAGAACTTTAAAGCACATGTGCCTTCAGTGCATTTTCATTTCTCCATTATACAGTATAGGCTGCATAATGTTCAAGGTGGTAACCAGTCCTGAACAGGATACCCTCACACACTTATTAGACTCACTCATGTTGTGTCAATTTAAAGTGGGCGATTAAGCAATTATGTTTTATTTGTGATAAAAACTGGATTTTGCTTTTTTCAAAAAAACTAAGAGAAAAAAATGTATACATAGATACAACATTTTCTTCTAATTTATGAATTACTGTGTTCTTTGCATTTTCATTGAGATACATCGAGAGTCCTCTTCTGTGTCATCTCATATCATGCCGTCTTCCAAAACTGCTTTTCCTGTTGAGGATCACAGTGTCAGCAGGCCAGGCAGGTCAGCCTAGAATTTCCTGTCCCCAGCTACAGATTCCCAAATCAGCTGAGAGATTTAATCCTTCCAGCTTGTCCTGGGTCTACCACAAGGTCTCTTTCTGGTAGAATGTGCCCTGATGACATGACCAAACCACCTCTACTGACTCCGCTCTCCCAAATCACAAAGCTTCTCACCCTTGTACTCATGATCTCATTTATTCCATCATTACCCACAGCTCATGACCTCATGTGAACACAGGGATGTAGAACGACTGGTAAACTGATGGCTTTGTCTTTACACTCGGCACCCCCTTCAGCACCACAGATCAGTGCAGCACGTACAGACTGCTGTTGCTTCTCCAGTCTTCTTATTGATCTCACATTCACTTCTTCCATCACTTGTGAACAAGATCCTAAGATACTTGAACTCCTCCGTGAGGGGCAGTTGCTACCTCCTCACCTGAGAGAGAACCATGACCTTAGTTTTAGATTGCTGATCTTCATCTCTGCCTCTTCACATTTTGCAACAAATTGCATACTGAAAGTCACAGTCAGATGAGGCAAAATGGACAACATTATCTGTATAATGCGACAATGCTTTTCCTAGCCTTCCCAACAGGACACCCTCACATCCTCAGCTGTCCATGAAAACCACAAACAGGAGTGATGACCAGACAGCCTTGATGGAATCCAACACCAACTGTGAATGAAGTTGACTTAACAGCAAGTATTTGGACACAGCTCTCACTGTGTTCATATAGGGAGCAAAAAACATGTAAGAGCTGTCCTGTTACCCCATATTCTAGCTGCACCTCCCACAACACATGCTGAGGGTTATGGTGCCATCCTTTATGCAAATCTACAATGCATATGCAGACTGGATTATCATTCTCCCATGTACCCTCCAGCAAATGCACCAGGAAAAAGAGCTGGTCTACTGTTCCACAGCCAGGACAGAATCCACATTGTTTCTCCTGTCTCTTAGACTCAACAATCAGAGAGAGTTTCACTTCCTGCACCCTCTCATACACCTTGCTTGTATTTGTAAGACACCCTCTGGTCACCTATCTTCAACAACTACTTCCTGATAGGAGGATATGTCCACTAGGTTTAGGAGTTCCTCAAATTGTTGCTTCCACTGCTCAACAATTTTCCCAGTACCTTTTCAAAACACTGTTTAACACAGTTTGAGCAAAATAATGCCTTTGTCTTCTGAGGTGTCAAAACAGTTTGCCAGAACAGCGTCAAGGCCATCTTGTACTTTTTCTCCATGGCCTCATAAAACTCTTCCCATGCTTGAGGTTTTGCTTCCGCAAACACTTTTGTAGCAGTCCTCTTCGCCTGTCAATACCTCTCAATTAAGTCAGAGGATCCCCACAGACATGATTTCCCTGAAGGCTGCCTTCTTCAGTCTGACAGCTGTGTGTCATATAGTTATTCATAACAGGCTCATTAAACAGTCATTAAAGACATGATTATGATGTTTTCTGGTGACATCTTGCTTCCATTTAAGCAGAGATGGGTGTGTTTGCTGCAAGGTACAGATATTTGAAATAACTAATTATCCTTTTCTTTACACCAATTAATGATGTTTCAGCTGATGAAGTGGAAGAACATGAATACTGCATTTCTCTCTTTGATGATGAACAGCCACATGCACAGCTTCATTACAATGAAACAGTCCTGAGCATTTCAGAAATTGATGATGTAAGTTGAAGTGGTCATGTCTTGAGACGTTATTACCAATAGAATTAGTTGATTTCTAGATGCACCTCTTAGTATAATAGCGTTAAGTTTTTAAATGTTTAGGTTGGACAACGGGATACAGCTGCATCACTTGAAGGGACTGTTCTGGGATACATCAACAAGTAGAAGTAATGTATATACTTTAACTAATGCAGAAAATTAACAGGTTTTGCCAGGGTGTAATGTGTTCTGTGTCAAATATATTAAGTTGGTTTACCCTTTTCTCCCTTTTTCAAACTAACTGTACATGTGTTTGTTTTATTATCTTACTCATTCTTACTGAACTTCTACTCACTGGGTTGCAGTTCAAGTGTTGCTGTCTGTCATCACCTGTTTATTGTCAGTAAATCTTTGCTTGTATTGCTAGATTATCAAAACAAATTATTTTGTTTTGTGCTTACAGTACCTACATTGTTGCTTTGAATTACTCTGTGCTCCTTGTATGTAAATGATAGGATAAATTCACAAAAAATAAATGTTTTGGAAAATATCCATTGTTTGACCTATGAAAGATTGATATATTTGAGGGACTGAATAGAGTTACCTGGATGTAAATTGTTAGATCCTGCTTCATTGACTAAAAATGTTTGTTTTATTTGGACAATATGCCTCTTACTTGTATTTTATTACTATAAACACTGATCTAAAGTTATGGTGTGTCAATTAAAATTATGATGACAGTAGTAAATCACAACTAAAGTGTGGAACTTTTAACAAATTTAGATAGATAGATAGATAGATAGATAGATAGATAGATAGATAGATAG
>JANRMT010062854.1:76419495-76461753 GCA_026402145.1 Polypterus bichir lapradei | reverse complement strand
GATAGATAGATAGATAGATAGATAGATAGATAGATAGATAGATAGATTTAGCTTTTTACAGAAGCCCAATAAATAACTAAATGATTATGCTTTATATTATGACAAACAACAAACCCCTCTCAAATATACACAAGAATAAAAAATAAAAAAATGTTCAAGAATAAAACCTGTCCTTGCACTCAAGCCAAGACAAGCAATCATGCTATAACAGGTTTAACTTGGCTGTTATTCTGTGTAATGAATCCGTATTTTAAAAAGGAGTTCACAGAGAGAAATGAAACATTTGCTTACAAGCAATTTTGGGAAAAACAGAATAAAATTAATGGATGGGGATATGGGTTTATTCTAATTAACAGACTAAATGAATGTGTGTAAACTTTTGATAATGCTGTTGGTGCTTTAAGAACTCTATCCATATGTTAGCCTAATTATTACAATGAATCTTAACTGTATAAGCAAATTACATTAGTGTGAACATAAATAATATTCATGATAGCGCCTACTCTAAATTAATGTCGTCAAAAGGTTATAACAGTTCAAATAATTTAAGTGCTTTGTTTATTTTACAGTAATTGGCTTCCTTTCTTCCCAATAAAATGTCTTCTTTGTTTTATTTTATCCCAAAGCACATATTGTAAAGCCTTATGTGGTAAAAGACGGCTCCAGCCACCATTTCCTCATATATTCATTTTGTTTTTTGTTTTTGTTTTGTGACATAGTCTATTCCATCTTTAAAATAATCTATACAATGTTTGTTTTGGTCTGTCACTATTTTTTTGGTTCCTGAGAAGACCACCATTTAGTGTCTGCGCTGTGATGGACTTTTCACTTTTGTGCATCTGGGTTTAAAGTCTATGTGTCACGTAGTTCATTTAGGCATCATGTCACTTCTTTATTTTTCATTTAGCTCAAAATGAAGACTAATTGATTATAATTCATTTAAGGTTACTTAAAAAAATAACCATTTTATATTTGTATAGTTTAGAGATGTTAAATGCAGACTTGGTGGAAAGAAGGTTCTGCAAAATTTAGTTTAGCAAAAACCCTTTTGACTGTTATCTAAGGACTGAATGAAGGCCGTGCTTGTCAGACCCCTGACAATGCTGTCAGTATGTAAATAGCTGCTTTACACACAGGTAATGATGAATTTGGGAGAGAAATCACAAGAAATAATGAATGCATGTGGAGAGGGTTTTGTTAGGTTTAAATATTTATACTGTAGTTTTTTTGATTGACAGTGGGTTGTCTATCCTCTTGAAAATCTCACTATGGAAACTCTATTTATAAAAATATATTGTAGCCTGCTTCCTTTATTATCTCTTTTTTCTTTAGAATATTAAGCAACAGATCGAGGAGACTGACTGCTATGAAGTGGAGGAGGCAACCGAAATGTAAGGAATAAACACTGTAATGATTCTTTAATTATATTAGTGTCTTATAATTTTGTAATCACTTAGAAAAAGATTTAATTACAATAAAACAATAATAAATTAACATGAATTATAAATTCCTTTACTTACAGTTTTTTTAAATGTATGTACATTTGGTGGTCCCCACAGTGTCCTTAGCTTATATTTGCTATATTTGTAAACACTTTGGGTAGTGTGTATTACAGCTTTAATAATTAATAATCATTTATAGCAGTAATGACTTCTTTGTCTTCACTATTGCATGCAAGTCAAAAAAACATCCACAATATCTCTCCATTTTCAGAGCCCAACAAGCAGTATCATGCACTAGGCAAAATCCAGTCTTGGGCTAAATGCAAGTCCAACAGCAGTTACACCAATGAACACAATGACAGTCGTTCAATTTACAGTCATCAATCGAGTTTCATTTTTGGATAAGAGACTGTAATAGCATACAAACTCCACACAGTGATCCCTTTTGAATCACTTGGTAGAGTGAGGCAGTACTAATCAGTGTACCACAGTGCAGCTCAGATACTCAAAAAATTAAACAAAATTTAAAACAACATTCCCATAGACTCACAAACACTTCTCTTTTCAATACAATCTTACTGTTTTTGAAAAATATGATTCAGAATTGTGCAAAGTGTTTCATATTTGCAGAAGAAAATTATTTTTGTTGGTTGTAAAACCAAATATGCAGCTCTTGCCTCAACTGTTTCCTCACCCAGTATTAACAAGACCAATACAGAGCAATGCTGATCTAGGTCACAACTTTTCTATGTATCTTGGGCATACGCTGTGGAATTTTTTTAAATTGTGGGTATGCGACTACTTGCCCTACACAATCAAGTCACCAGTCATGTGTGTGGTCAACTTGTACGAACACATTCAGTCCAATTGATATGCCACATCATGACTGTTCAGTCTATATGTGTACAGTAATCCCTCGCTATATCGCGCTTCGACTTTCGCGGCTTCACTCTATCGCGGATTTTATATGAAAGCATAACTAAATATATAACACGGATTTTTCGCTGCTTCGCGGGTTCTGCGGACAATGTGTCTTTTTACTTCCTGTATATGCTTCCTCAGTTGGTTTGCCCAGTTGGTTTCATACAAGGGACGCTATTGGCGGATGGCTGAGAAGCTAACCAATCAGAGCACGCAGTTAAGTTCTCCTGACTGAGAAGCTAACCAATCAGAGCACGCAGTTGAGCTCCTGCGTGCTGAATGCAGTGTTAACCAGGAAGTCTCGTCTCGCTCATTCAGTATCAACGTGTTTCGCTGTGTAAAGAGTTGAGCTCTTTAGTGTTTATCTTTGTGCATAGTCAAGCCCTTCATTATGGCTCCAAAACAATCTGCTACTGCTTCAGGGGCCGTGCCCAAGCGCAAGAAGAAGATGTTAATGATTGCCGAAAAGGTAAACGTTTTGGATTTGTTGAAGGCTACGATTCTTTTTATTTAAAAAGTAGGAAAGGAATATAAGATCTACGGCTGCAGTGTCCTTTTAACCAGAGTGCAAAACGAGTTGTAAGTGGATGTAATAAGGCAGTAGTCTGGATGGAATCTGCTTTAGGGATTTGGATTGAAGACTGCCAGAAGAAGAACAACGGCAGTGCTACATAATCGCCTGAAGTGGCTCCTTTACAAGGGCTGTAACGCTCTCCTTTGTTGTGCAGTAAAATTAAACTAATTGTTATCGGACAAGTCATCGTGTCATTGTTGGTGAGTAACCATAATTAATTTTCTTCTTACAGTGCTTAGTACATGTACATACGTTTAGTGTCACTGTACACACATTTACTGTATACTATTTTTCTTGCATTGTACGTATTTATTGCTGGTGACCTGTCTATCGTAATGGCTGTAACATATGTGATATCGGAGACACTCAATATCTTTAAAATAATATTTAGGTTTTACTGTATATAAACAGTGTGTGTTTATATACATAATTTCAATGAATCTTACCTAATATCTAAGAGAATACAAAGGGATTATGCTGTATAACTTTTTAAACAGTGCGGGAGAGTTTATAAGGGCTTAAAATATATAAAAATAACCATACAAACATATGGTTTCTACTTCGCGGATTTTCACCCATCGCGGGGGGGTCTGGAACGCAACCCCCGCGATCGAGGAGGGATTACTGTACATGGCTCCGATGGACCGTTTTACCCATTCAAAAAACATTATGACCACAAGCATTTTAAAATGTCAAAATGAAAAGATTTGTGCTCCTGACTCTTGCCTTTCTATGCTCTGAAAGTACAAATAATAGAAAAAAAGTGTAATTGGACACATGGATGGTTGAGGGTGTGGACAATACAGTCTATTTTAAAAGGAGAATCTGAGTTACATAGTCTATGTAATTTATTGTTGTGTGTGTTTATTTTGAGCTCTTCCAATATAGTTTTCCTAAGATGCTTTTGTTATTGGCCATTTAGTTGTATGTGTTTTGCAATATGATATTTATATTTGTGAAATCAAAAATGTGAAAATGAACATGCCAATGACAATACCCAATGTATAATATACTGCAACACTTGCAATCGATACATAGTGAAGTTTGACAATGAGATCAGAAAATCGTGTCATGAGATTGTTCACACTGTAAGACATCCGTTTGAAATTTCTCACATGACAGAAATTTTTCCAGTCATAAAACAGCCCAATTGTAAGATAAAATTGGGCATCACAACCCCTCTGACCTGCACATGAAGGACTGGCCAATGAAGCTGAAATTCAGTCTGTCTCAGAAAATCAATCAGCAACTGCAAATTGAGCTTAACATTGTGCCAAACCCGCATAATGTGTGCCCAGCATAAGAGACAGAGGTTTTTAATCTTTTGAGCAACAGTGAACAAAACATGGTTACATTTGAAATCATCTTTGAAAACAAATAAAATGTACATCAGAAAAATCACTCATAATTCTGAGATAGCAGACATTTTGGGAAATAGGAAATTGCCATTGAAGTTAGGACAAATGCAAATATTTTTTCACTTTTACTCCTTTACAAAATTTACAAATTTTAAGAAGTCTCATGGAAACATGAGGATAAATTATAACATGAGCAGAAAACTGCAAATAAATGAAATGTATACTTTATCCAAGTGTTTATAAAATAAGAAGTTAAATGAATTTCTCTTTGAAGTAAAAGCACTGATTAGTTCACCAATTCATTCATATTTTTAAAGATAATTACAGCCACCTAAGCTTGCAGAATTTTACTAGTAATGCTGAAAAAATGAAAAAAATTATTTTTATACCTTTACCTATTATATTATGGTAGTTACTTCAGACTGAAGATATCAGAAATCAGTTAGAAGGCTACTAAATGATATGCTAAATTAGATTTTAAAAAACAGATTTTATAAAACATACTAGCCGACGCCCGCCGTAGCATATGGCGGTGTAAGAATAGGAAAGGAAAACGGTGAGAAAGGAATTCAGAAATCAAGAAGAAAGAAATACTTCTTGAAAGACGCAGTTGTGAATAGGTGTTTTGCTGGAGATGACAGATGAGTCAAAAGATCCAACCCTAGAAAAAGCCACGTACAACTGACCGTGGCTGAAGACTGGTTGTTGTAGATTAGCGCAAATCTTTGCAAACATAATAGTATGTTGGGCTTGTGTTTGAAGTAAATGACAATGGTAGCATGGAGAATCTTGGAAAGAGCTTGAATTTCAGCTTCACCACCATAAACTCCAGATGTTGCCATGTATTGATAGTACTCATGACTTGTGGTGATAACTCGACTTGCATTGGAAAGAACAACAGAAAGAACGTCTTCCAATCTGTCCCAATGTGATGCAACGAAATCTACTGCCCTGTGTTGTAGTGAGAGTGCATTGCCTTTGTCAACCGTTTGTGTCAAGAAATAACCCACTGATAGGAACAGGCAGTTGCCGGATCCCTGAATAGAGATGACGTTGTACAAAAACCCGTCAACAGAGAAGATACTGTCGTTCATTTTATAACAAAAGCTTAGAAAACAACCGTCGCAGTATAACGAAAATAGTAAGGAATGAAACTAATAGCAAGGAGCAAAACCAATGCCAGTAGTCGAGAGAGTACCTTCCTGTAGCAGAATACGGGAAAGACTCCCAGGCACACACATGGCCGAAGTGAAAGGTCACGCGGTCAGGCTAGATATAGGGCGGTTATGTGTCACCAATGGGGTCATGAGAGAGGAGCGGGGAACGCGGTAGTCCGAAGGAGGAATAAGAATCGAGAAAAGCGGCGTGGGGTTGTATGGGAGGCCGCAGGCAGTGTGGGGGAAGGGTTTGGAAGAGGAGGAATAAGAATCGAGAAATGCCGTGTGGGCTGCGTGTTGGCGGTTTTGAAGAGGAAGCAGGACAAACCAGTAGAAATCGAGAAATGCCGTGTGGGCTGCATATGGGGGTGACTGGTTTTGAAGAGGAAGCAGGACGAACCAGAAGAGAAATATATATAAGAGATAATATACTTACATTTTCGAGAAACCTTTCGTATATTTTAGTGTTGAAAATTAAAAAATCATTAACATCAAAGGTTGCCTACAAATCTGGATGTTTAGTTTTCTAACTGTTGCTAGATGGGTGGCACGGTAGTGCAGTGGGTAGCACTGATGCCTCGCAGTTAGGAGACCCGGGTTCACTTCCCAGTTCCTCCCTGCGTGGAGTTTGTATGTTCTCCCCGTGTCTGCATGGGTTTCCTCCGGGTACTCCAGTTTCCTCCCACACTCCTGCAGGTTAGGTGCATTGGCGATCCTAAATTGTCCCTAGAGTGTGCTTGGTGTGTGTGTGCGTGCCCTGCGGTGGGCTGGCGCTCTGCCTGGGGTTTGTTTCCTGCCTTGCGCCCTGTGTTGGCTGAGACTGGCTCCAGCAGACCCCCATGACCCTGTAGTTAGGATATAATGGGTTGGATAATGGATGGATGGATACTGTTGCTAGACAGAGTACAAATACAGAAACATTTTCCTCAAGGGTTACAGTCATCAGTTTAGTGACTCACTTATCTGTGCTTAAACCATTGGCTCTTTCTAATTCACATTAATGTCACATACTCTGAGATACTTAGGAATCTTATGGAATACCCAGATTCACATCAAATTCCGAAGGATACAAAATTCTGATGAAGACAGCAAAAACAATTTAGAAGGAGTGGACAATCTTTCAAACAGGATGAACAATTCTGAAGTACAGTTTAATGTTGACAATCGCAAAGTACAGTAGCAGCTGATTATTGGTATCTGCTGTGTGTGTATATGTATGTGCTCATAAGACTTTTGGGATATCTTACAGGTGGAAATTAATTACCCTCTTTATCCTGATGGCTATGATGCACATGTTGAAGAAGCTTGTGTTGCTAAGTTTCTGTAGTGTGCCTGTGTTTGTTATTTATGATGGTCTGTCATTTTATTTAATGCTTTTTCTGACTTTCACCTCAATTCCCCTGGTTATTAAAGACATTCTGAAAACTAATTAATCAACCAGTTAGCTAATAAATCATACACTTAAATTAAAAAGATATGTTTAAATGTAGTATTTAGGCATACATCTCTGAAGAATAAGGATAAATCTGTCCAAATGCTTTATAATTTTGCTAATAATTCTTTTTAAGAGTAAAAGATGAAACATCAGCATACGTGAATTCCACCTGTACCAGCAACCCATCTGTTGAGATATCAACGAGTCTGACAGAAGGAAGCCCAGAAGTGTCTTACGATATACCAGAATTACATTATACAGAAGGAGTTCCATCACACAGTTTAACAACAACCAATGTCAAGAATTCTGAGGAAACGCTTTCAGGTACATTTAAAAAGCTAAAAGTATCTTTTTTGAAATTAAGTAAGATAGTAAATAAATGTTATCCTGCTGGATAATATTTGCAGATATCTTAAATTGCTCAGTCATTTAGTATTTCATTTGAAATATTACTTGAAAATAGTAAATGACATCTTGCTCTTGTCAGTAGAGGAACACACAAACATCCACTTTTTCTTAACTTCCTGGAACCACCAATAGTTACATCTGTATTTTACAATGGATGATGGATCCACTATTCTTTACAATCTGTTGTCTTAAAAAGAAAACTGTAGTTGAAACATTTGCCTTTATACTTATAGATGACAATGGGTGTTTTCTTCCCTAGGTCTAAGGTAATTAATATGACTAACTGTTCTTTATCTTCCAGAGATCTTTGTCCTTCAGGTGAACGAAGAGTAAAAAATAACTGCAAATGTAAACACAGATTTATCACATAGAAATGGTTGGGGTTATTTCAATTGCCTTATCACAATGAACATCTCATTATTATAAATAAATTACCTGTATTATTTTTAGTGCATGTGTCCTTTAAAGTTAGGTTATTGTTTATTTGTCCCCTAGGGGAAATTAAAATTTGCAAAAGTTGTATTAAGCCTTACATTATTTGCACATGCTGCCTCCCTAAGCCAGATAGTAGGAGAGAGAACAGAAGCCTTTGTCTTCAATATACTAATTATATAATGACAAACTGTATTATTCATCATCCATTTCAAAATAATCCCAGGAGACTGGCTGGAGTGCTTATTGGATTCTTTATTGTATCTGGTAGAACCCATGATACAGACTTCCCAAACTTAAACTCATCTGAAGGATCTGTGCCTCTGCTGGGGTTAGTTAGGATAGAATTACTCCAAATACAACAATGTCAATGGAACTCTACTGATAATAATGAGGGTGCAAGAAAAACAAGACACATATTCTATTGTTAATCTTCTAACTCTAAAGTACCAGTAAGTAGCATAATTAAGCAGATCAAATACTCATTGAAAATTTGTTATTAAGATGATGACATGGGGGCATCTTAGATGTGCAGTGGTAGAACTGCTGTCTCGCAGTAAGTGGATTAGGGTTCAAGTCTGATGTTCACCCTGCATGGAGTTTTCATGTTGTCCCCGTGTCTGTGAAGGTTTCCTCCAAATGCTCCAGTTTCTTCCCACAATCCAAAGATATGCAAGTTAGGTGAATTTGGGATGCTGAATTGGTGTGTGCTTGGTGTTGCCATACGATAGACTGGTGCCCTGCACAGGGTTTGTTCCTGCCTTGCAGTGTATGTAAGCTGGGGTAGGCTGTAGCACCACATGTGACCATGGCCAGAATTAAGCAGGTTAGAAAATGACATGACATGGTAACATGAAAAACCGGATGTTGAAATAATCTAGGGAAAATATACTGTACAATACAAATTCAATATAAGCAAATACAATCTTAAAACATAATTTAGGATGTCTTGTAATCTTCAACCAAAAAGAACAGACCACTCAAATCATTTGTGTATGTGTGTGTCTGTAAGTAGTACAAACACAGA
Source organism: Polypterus bichir lapradei (assembly GCA_026402145.1). Lineage (NCBI taxonomy): Eukaryota > Metazoa > Chordata > Cladistia > Polypteriformes > Polypteridae > Polypterus > Polypterus bichir. The sequence continues at coordinate 76,452,999 of JANRMT010062854.1, read as the reverse complement.
AAAATAACTGCATGTATAATATACCAGTATATAAAATGAGTTACTTTTTGTACCAAATGAAAGCTTAGAAATGCTAGTAATGACAACTTTTCTGTGTATGCTCCCAAGCTATGCAATTTACCCATAATTACTACAGTATGTGAGGAGGAGACATTCTCTTTAATATTTTAGAATTTAATATATTGCTTTATTTTTAATGAAAGCTCTGAACAGAAACTCTGAAAAAATTGAATTAAATTAAATTCCGACTTATACGTACAATGTAATAACTCATGTATGAAAAATTATTTTGGACGTACAAGATAGTTTCATGTACATATGGGGCAGAAGCTTTCTCATTCTTTTTTTCACCATGTGGATCACAGTTTCTGTAGTATTTCAGAGTTCCTTTTTGTAGAAGAAGAGAATCAGACCGTATGCACAGTGAACTATTTCAAAGTTAAATAAAAAAGTTACAATGTCTGTTGTGTTTTTTTTTAATATATGCAATAATTTCATTTTCTACATGTAGCTCTAGGTGGAAAAACATCAGGTACAAATGCTGACCTATCTTCACATCAGAATGGCTCTACTAAAAAAGAAAGAAGAACTCAAATAAGTCCTCGAGGTCCAAAACAAAGGAATAAGACTGAAAGGAAATGCAGTGCAAAATCTGAGAATACCCGTAGTGCACTTGCTAATATATCATTATTGATAAGTGGTGTAAATAATTTGCCAGAAGACAAATCTTTATCTTCAGAAGATGGTGTGGAAAACAATCATCCAATTAGCACTGGCAGCAATAACAACTGCATGGACATTGGTTTTACTACAAAGCCATCTATGGTAAATGAGATAACATTTTATGACCAAAGATCATATCTATAAATTTCTACAAGTTGATTAACAAACTTGCTACATGGTGTATGATGTTTGTATTTCATATAATATCATTTGGAGTAATTAAGTATCATTTGCTTAGCTTGCTAATGCAAGTGTATACCTGTAAACATTTTACGTAAATGTATAATTGGCTGAATGTAAGAATTTATTCAAAGCAAGTGAATCTTGTAACATTCAAAACATCAAATATTATTGTACTTTTTGCCAAATTTTACAAAATGTACAAATGACTAAATTGATCAATTTTATAAGTTAATTCCATTTTTGTTTATTTTCTGTTGTAATATAGAATTCAAAATAACTTATTTTACTTAATGCAGAATCATATAAAAATCAATATATGAAATTGCAAGTCATAATTCATTTTCCAAACCCAGTTATAACCTCATTATTCCAATAAAAGGTCTATGAGAGCCTGTCACAGCATTAAGGTAGAACTGAGTCCTTCAGAGAGTGTGCTGATATCCTATCTAAAGCAAATTTTAATATTTGCCTGTTTTTGTTTTTGCTGTTCGTTGGATTTAGTAGATTGGAATGTTAGATAGGTCTTTTTAACATAAATTGCAAATCTTCATGGATTGCTTGTTGAAGCTAAATTTATAATGGAAAATTACTAAGAATATATTTTATTTTGTCCTGCTAGGCATTGCAGGAGATTGCTCACATGAAAAACCCAGATGTAAAACACTATTGTGGACTTGATGGATTTTTTACAATGGGACTCGATCCAGCACAGCTGGACCCAGGCACCTTTACACCATGTACAACTTACAGAGCCAAGGACACAACACTGAATTATTCAACAGGTAAGAATCCATTATTGCCATCATTGCTAAGCAACTTCTATAGTTTCTCTCTGTAGCATGTTTTGCATTTTAACCACTTGCAACCAGGGTTAAAGAAGGTATTGTTAATTCAGCAATTTGTGACAAAATGTGGACTAAATAAAATACCACACATTATACAGATATTCCCTCTTTACAAGCTAATATTGAATAAGCTAGATCGATTTTAACTTTTTATACCCAAGGGCACCAGTAGGGCAACATTTTCTGTATGTGAACTAAAATTTCAATTAGTGTAAATAAAGTAAAAATAACACAGATAAAGTTTTTTTAAGCTTCCCCTTGCTAGATCTTACAGATGACCATAATAAAATCATTTACTGCATGAGAGTACTAGCAGAACTAAATACAGCATTTCTCCTACAAGGATGTTGTAATTTTTATACTAGAGACCTAAAAGATGGAGTGCAGAAAATGTCATAACAGACACATCATTTAGCAGAACTAATCTAATGCAAATAGTATAGCAAAAAGCAAGGAAAACAACATGTGATGGCAAGAAAGAAAAGCAAGATGAAAAAATCACTAGAAACCAGATTAAGACTCAGGAAGGAAGTCAGCATCTTCCCATTGCAGTTTGCAAAGTTGTATTGTTTGAAGTATGATGGATGCTATGGGTAGAAACGCACGCTGGCCAGGATGTTTGGTATTTCTGTATACAGCTAACAGGCTGATACAATGGTTGGATGTTGTGAGACTATTCCTGGGGCAGTGTATTCTCTCAGGATGCTGAGTGGCAACATCTTTCTGACAGAACTCCCATTAGACCTGCAAAGTTTCAGAAGGCTCTCCAATTATGTGGAGGTTATGCCTGACCCAGATGTATTTCCGAAGTGCAATATTGTTGTACCAGAATTACTCCAGAGTACAGTTTGAAAAGGAACCTCTCCACTTCACCCAAGTGAGTTGGAGTTAGGAATGGAGGAGGACAACACTCCTCTGAAATGAGGAGATGAAAAATTGAAGAAGTCAATTAGGGCTTCACTTGTGTAGAAAACAGCATTGGGAAGTACATGTCTGAGGAAGAAGATAGTGCACTTAATAAACAGTCTTTTTGGGACTAGAACCTATGTCTTGGTGAGTTGTGTATTGGGTTTACGGTGCAGGATGCCTCCTATAGGTTCTGTTGTTTTATAGCCCTGTGGTTCTGACATTGTCCATCTCTAATACAAGGACTTCACAAGCAGCAACAAGCATTGTAAAAGTATTGTATGTAATTGTCTAACAATCTTGGGAAAATAAACTGGAGCACTAGATGATTAAAGCATAGGGTGCAGTCTTATAATGTTGGAAAGACTAGCATACTACAGGCATACAGCCCACTGTCTGTTTTCTAGAGACTTAAAAGAGAGGGAAACTTTAGTTATATTTTATTGCAAAAGTGCAATTTTGTTGGTTTCCAGAGACTCTAATGACTGGGAAAAAATAAGCGTTCAAGTGACAAACCCTTTGCCCTGTTCTTAGCCAATAGACAAGCACATGCATGACACATGCAAATGTGGCTACAAACCAGAAATCTTGTTTCCCTCAGCAATCACTTCCAATGGTTCCCTTATAGTATGTGTACATTTTCCTGGTATAAAGTATGTTAATTATCTGATATAGCAAGGTGAATAGTCAGTCAGTCAATCAGTCATTGTCCAACCCGCTATATCCGAACACAGGGTCACGGGGGTCTGCTGGAGCCAATCCCAGCCAACACAGGGTGCAAGGCAGGAACAAACCCTGGGCAGGGTGCCAGCCCACCACAGGGCACACACCCACACACACTAGGGACAATTTAGGATCGCCAATGCACCTAACATGCATGTCTTTGGACTGTGGGAGAAAACCAGAGCACCCGGAGGAATCCCATGCAGACACGGGGAGAACATGCAAATTCCACGCAGGGAGGACCCGGGAAGCGAACTCAGGTCACCTTACTGTAAGGCAGCAGCGCTACCACTGCGCCACCATGCCACCCCAGGTGATTAGTGAACACCAATAAATATAAAGTAATACTAGCACTAGTATTTTTGTTACGCTATATTCAGCCTGTGAATATTGCAATCGAGCTCCAGTCTCACTGGGCCACATGTTTTGGGCCTGTACCAAATTAACATCATTCTGGACAAAAATCTTTAAATGCCTATCAGATAGTTTTGGTGTCATAATCACTCCTAATTCATTAACAGCTATGTTTGGTGTACTCCCAAGTGGGCTTAAAATGGAGAAGGATAAATAGATTGTAAATATCTATGCTACACTACTAGCACGTATACTTATCTTGCTCAACTGAAAGAATCCTGGCCCACCTGTTATAAGTCAGTGGGTAACTGATGTTTTATACTATTTGAAATTAGAAAAAAAAAACAAATTTTCACTTGGAGGATCTTTTTAAAACTTTTTTAAAATATGGCAAGATCTAATTAAAAAAATATTTAGAGTAAGCATTTATATCAGGGAAAAGGACATTCGCACTTCTTTGTTGTTTTTAAAGATTCGCTCTTGATGTTGGCTCGCCTCTCTTTCAGGTGGCAGTTGAATTCTGGTTTGTTATGTTTGATTTGATTGTATGTAATGTTATTTTCTTAGTTGTTTACATTAGATGTGGTCATGAGGAAGGTTATTTTCTTCAAATAAAATCAATAAAAAAATAAAAAAACCCAAAACAATAAAAACCATGTATCATGGGCATTTCTATCGAGGCTAATTTCTGCCACTTAACAAAAAATTCATTACGTGATTTCACAATAGTTATTGCATTACTTAGCAAAAGTATTGCATTATTTTGTAAAGAACTTTCCTGCTGGGGTCAATAATAACATGGACACCCCTGTTGTGGCTGTCTAGTAACAGCTGTTAAGGAAAGGGTTAAGCATGTCTGTAGCGCGCAATCAAGGGACAATAACTGAATGAGAATTATAGGTATACATTTGGTTTTAAATAGGTTAACATTCAATATGTTCTTTCTGTAATGCCTCTGTCAATACACTATTAAACATAAAGGTGCCAAACTGGTTCTTGAGCAGTACCAGAGGGGAACCATTTTTTGGTTCCCACAAGAATCATTTAAATGATGGTTTCAAAAAGAACCTTCATTTATTTAGACATGTAACAGGTTGCATAAATACTGTAACAATGAACAGATAGATTTGCTACTGTCTGATCTTAAAAAGGGTTCTTGCCGCATACAGCAATATAGGGTAAAGTTTTCTTGATCTGTTAGCCCCCTGCTATGCAGCTTACTAAACGTTAAAGAGTTCTGTTTTATTTACATATTAGGAACCTTTTTAAAACCCAACAATCCATTTTCATATACAAAGTACCCTTCCCTGTGGTGGGCTGGCGCCCTGCCCAAGGCTTGTTTCCTGCCTTGCGCCCTGTGTTGGTTAGGATTGGCTCCAGCAGACTCCCGTGACCAAGTAGTTAGGATATAGCGGGTTGGATAATGGATGGATGGAAGTACCCTTCCCAGAATAAAAATGTTTTCTTGTTCCACACATCCAAGTAGTGTCATTACTAAACCAATATTTTTAAGAGTGTTCCTGTCACTAGATAACCAAAGCTTGCATCTCCATTTTTGCAAAATGTTGGGAATACGCTTCCATACATTTCAGTCAACAGATCAGAATACTGTCACATTTCTCCAGTAGTGTTCCAGACACCTGTAGAATGATATGTGTAGTTGTAGTTTACTTGTGGTGACACAGAATCTTGAAGTCGGTTTCATATATGTGTTTTTTTGTGTTTTATCAGTTTCTTGTGAGCTTGTGTGTGGGAGTGTATGCATTATAAATCAGCACAATGACATTGACATTTGTTCGTGGATCTTCTTATTTGATGCCAAAGACATGCATGTTAGGTTGCTAGGATAACTTAAATTGGCCCAGTGTGAAACAGCATGGTTATGTACATGTGTGTGTCCCACAGATTACCTTCCAACCATCCAGTGCTGTATATGTACAATTCAGGGGACAATCATGCACAAAACTGCACTAATATTCAAAAAGAAGCTTTTATTTTGCTAAAAAAAACAAGCTAGAAAGAAACAAAACAAGTACAAAGGAAAAATGATGGAACTATCTATGCTGTCAGTCCAGGACTTTCTAGACAGGTGTTTAAATTTCTCTCTAACAAGTGAGATGGGTCACCCACTCTGACACCTTCCAAAGTGCCATAAAATATTCACTTCTTTATTTTCTGTTTGTTTTTCTATCATTTTCTCACTTTCTTACCTGAGGGAGGGGTAGGAGGGTAGGGACCATTAGAATCCCATATAGGAAAATGCTAAGAGAACGCTTTGGTCTTATTTACTATTCTGCAATCCACTGGATGGATTGATGATGGTACCAGTCTCCTTACATTTGCTCATTTCATTTCTACTTCAGAGCACACAGTCACCATGAACAGATGCAAGTATAAAGATGCTTATGTGACCAGAAGCTTAAGTATCATGGCAAGAGTGTCTGAAGGACACTGCAGCTGTGTTTTCTTGAAAAAATCCAGATGAAATGTATTGTTGCTCAGTAAAAAAGACAGCAAATGTTATCTCAAAGATATCTGGGCATTACTACTGCAAAAATGTTACTCTTAGAGTATAAGAAGTATTAACTGTTTTTTAATTTCAGTTTTTATATTTCAGTTTTCTTTGACAAGATATGGTATTATGATCCAGAACTTATTAATTTCTTGTTCTGTATTTTTAAAAATGCAGCATTTTTTTCTAATTGACTAGATTTTCCTTAGTTGCTTGCTTGTCAAATATATTCCAAAGCTGATCGATTTACATGCAGAGCTTATTTGTCCTTGGATATATTCTGCTATGTATTGTGCTTCATACATACTATACCGTAGCATAAGTACTTTCTAATTCTCTTCTTGCTTAAGATTTTGACTGTTTAGCAAACCAGTATTAATTAACCATTTATAAGAGCTTTAATCTTACTCTGCAGTTCCATAAGCATCGTTATTATAAAATTTGGGATGATATCTAATCATTTGGACAGTATGGTAACATAGTGGTTAGCACTCCTGCTTCATGAATCCAGCATTCTTTATTCAAATCCCATTGGGCTAAAATAAATCTGAAGCAATATCTTGTACATATAACTTACAGATATTATTATCATAATAAATCATAACTTATTTTCTCAAGATATTATTTGAACCCATAAAATCTTGTTTGTACAATATTAAAAAGACAGTACTTTTTTTAGTATTCAGGGGCTCCCTCCAAGATGGCTTAAGAAGAGTAAAAAAACTTCAACATGCTTCCCTAAATTTGAAGGCAAATTTCTTTAGGTGCTGTTTTCAAATACAGCTATGGGGAAACTGCACATTCAGTTTCTATGTTTTAACAGTGAGCATGAAGCATGGAAATGGCCTACAAAATGAGCAGTGGAACTTGTGCTATTGCATTTTTTATCTTTGGATGATATACTGCATTCTGTTGCTGTGACAGAGCAACATCAAACTATAACATATGTTGACAACACACATGATATCTCTCATTTATGAATTTATAATAGTTTGATCTTTGTTATGAGGACTTGCTGGAAAATGTAATGAAGTGAAAAGTATGCTATTTGACCCAAAAATGTAATGGGGTAAAAGTAAAAGCATCCCTAAATGAAATTTACTCAAGAAGAGTACAAATAGCTGAAAAATGTTCTATAGTAACAAAGTAGTCTTCATTATTTTACACCTCTGACTCCAACTTCTGGTTGTCGTGGTACTTACATGGATCTAGCACCAGAAGAGGCCGGAATTCTGGAGGCCTCCAGAGGAGTCCCCAGTGCTCCCCGTAGGAATTCATTGTCGAGCTGAAAAAGGAAGAGCAATTAGTACATGCACTGTCTAATAACCCATTGTTGCTACTGTATGTCATCATTCTTGGAGACCCAAAACATGCTTGTAGATATTCTAGGGGATATTGTGAGTTGATGTTTTCATCTTCCGCAACATCACCACCAACTGTTTCAGCATAGTCTATTGATACTTATTTAACCAATTTGGCATGTAACCGATCAACAATTTTTACGTTAATTCATTTGAATTCATCATTTCTCTGTGCTAGGATTGCCTGTGTACTCATTTCTTCTGTTGATAACCCCTCGGGATGAAATTCTTCAATAAGACTTCGACATTATAAGTCTTCTTTTATTGGGAACTTAAAGTGAGGAAAACATAAAAATTTATAAGAGCTGAGAGTGCAGGAACTGTGTCTGACAAAAGCATTCACACAAATAAGAAGTGAGAGGACCATGGGCATGGGCCATTAACTGGAAATGGTTGAGAGGAGGGTGGGACTTGAAAAAATCTCTTGGCAATAGTCTTGTCTCAAGATTTTCTTTTATAATAGAGAGATATACTGTATTTGTGTGTGTGCAGTATATTTCCCCCTCATTCTACCTGCATTTAGATTTCTTAGGTACAGTTAATAGTGTAAGAGAGCATAACTTTTTTTCTTAGTCCTTATGTTCTAATTTTTGTCTCTTGGTCTGGACACTGTACCACCCAAGCAGAGTTCCTTGGGTTACTGTCATGAAACAGCTTTAACAAAGCCACAGTTGGAATGAGGAGCTGAATCAAAACCACTCCAACCACCAAGAGGATATTCTATCACAAATATACCACACATTTCAAGTTAAAATGTTTAAAAGCAGACATTCCCAAACAATTCATTGAACTCTGCATTGGTCCATATTGTACAAATCTTCTGTACTTTCATCATTGAACTCCAATGTTTGGTTTGTTATGAGTAGAAAAGGGTAGCAGTTCACCAGGAAATACTGAATGTAGACGTATCATACAGGACACCATTGGGAGGTCTTCCTTTTCATTACTGGCAAAAATAAAGGCTGACTGCTCATAATCCAAAAGCTACACACACCTGACATATTCTGTCAGAAGTTTTTTTTTTCTTTCTGGTAATGACCGCCTATAATAACAAAGTAGATGATGTCATATTTATACAGATTTCATTTTAATTCTTCTATTCTCTTTATATTATTCTTATTTCAGTTCTTCTGCTTTGTAGAATTTTCTTTATATATGAGTTTACAGTAACTACCTGCAAAGCTCTTTCTTTCTTTTTATACTGTCACTTGATTTTTTTCTTGTCAGGTGAAACTATTAAAGACTCTGTGTAAAGGCGGGTTCATAGTATAACTGATACAAGTTCTTAAACAAAAGAAAGCTGTTTTTCAAACAAGTAGGGCAAATGCTTTTGTCCTTGCTGTTTTACAGCAGACTGTTTCAACCACAAAAATATTCAAAGCCTTACCTCATTTGTAGGCAATCTAAAATATACTAACACAGTAAAGCCAGCAGTAATCCATTGAAGGGAGACACACATTGAATACAAAGGGCATACCTTGCATCCTCAGATGGTGTCTTTGTCTTACTATAACAGTGTCATGCTTGACTGATATCCTTCTTTTAGTTATCCTTGTTCATCAGTGATATGTGAATGAGTAGCATTGCCTGACATTTATCTTAAGGCTAAATTCAATTCAGTTTATTTTTATAATTTGAATTTTCACCTGTACATCCACTGCAATAATTATAAACACAAATTACTTAAAATTAAAACTCCAAATAAAACACTGAAATAACACAAAAAAACTAATAAAAAGGAGTTATGTATGCTTTGTACATAAATTGTTTGATTAGACTGGAAAATATGTGGTTTTGTTTTCTGCTTATAAGACCATATTATAACTTTGAGAGTTCTAGCCTATATAGCTGATACATTTGTGCAGATTATAATATACACTGCATCTGTCCTTTCTTTTTTTCTCAATAGGAAGTGCAGACTGGAGACCTGGTAGCAGTTTAAGTGAATATGCTGACGAATTATTGGTTAGTAATGTTATTACCAGTTCTCAGCCTAGACCGTCAAGCAGTCTTTCACACAAAATCATCCCTAAAAGGTTAACATCACCTAGATATTATCACACTTCTGCTGGTAAGGATGCATAAATTAATGATTACTCATAATTATTATTGCCTCTGTTGTAAGACATAATGATGTCTTAATTTACCATACTTTCAAGCATTTTTTAATTTCTTGTAATGATTGAGAATTTTAACTTTTTAATTTCTTTTAATGATTGAGAATATTTAAATGAAAGAAAATATACAGTGGTTAGGGAATGCAATTATCTAATGGACAAATGTGAATGTGATTTTACGTTTATGTTAAATTTTACTTTTATATTATACTTTTATTTATGTCATTAAAACCTAACAGCGCTTGGTTCTTTGTTCAGTTCCCAAATGTGAGGTATTCTGTGTTGCCATTAACAATCGAAAATGTAATATTAAAAAAACTGATACCTGTGAACTGATGTGGTTCTAGTCACTTGTGCTTCGTAAAAGTATATCTACAGTGGGATGCAAATGTTTGGGCAACCTTGTTAATAGTCATTATTTTCCTGTATAAATCGTTGGTTGTTACGATAAAAAATGTCAGTTAAATATATCATATAGGAGACACACACAGTGATATCTGAGAAGTGAAATGAAGTTTATTGGATTTACAGAAAGTGTGCAATAATTGTTCAAACAAAATCAGGCAGGTGATTTATACAGGAAAATAATGACTATTAACAAGGTTGCCCAAACTTTTGCATTCCACTGTATAACTGAACTGGTGTCCTGGGAAGACCCAGGACCCGTACAATCCTCTACTGTATCAAGGTGGCTTTAAAAATCAATAGATACACTTTCTCTAGGCACTCTCGCATCCAGGATGTTCTCAGCATCACAAAGGTTGAAGTTTATTTTGGAATTTTGTGTTTGTTCTTGCTTGTTGAACCTGAACCTTTTGTTTATTAATGCTAGTGTGTGGATGCAACTGAGGAATGATTAACTACTAAAAATCCAGAATTTATTTGTCACATATGTCACATGAACTGGAGACAAAGTTCATCTTGAACCAGGCACACTTTGACCATAAACTATTTTAGCCACAGCTATCAAAGAGTTTTGCGGAGGTTGTGGTACTTAAAGCATTCATCAAAGCAGTTTTTCATGCAGAATGAATGAGGAGAATGAGTTGGATAATGATGTTCACAATGAGAAATAAAAGGACTGAACTATATACTTTCAAAAAAGGAGGATGTAAAAGTGTTACAAAAGATGGGGATGGTTATAGCAGCAGCCCAACTGGGGTTTTGTCATAAATACTGAAGACAGAAGAAGGTCTTGAAGTTAAATGACTGATAGGAATGTGCAACAAAGAAGTGTGCTCATTCAAGTATACAGTGGAAAGTCTGACCTATTGAAATATGGGTTGCATGGAATGGTGAAGATATTGGAGCAGGTAACGAAGGTGGTTGAGAAAGCTCTAGAGAAAAGGATCAGGGATCCAGGGAAATTAGTGAAATGCAGTTTGGGTTAATGCCCAAGAAGGGAACAACAGATGTGATCTTTTTTGTTGGGTAAATGTAGAAAAATTATCAGGATGACAGGAAAGAATCTGCAATATTTATTTGTTGATCTTGAAATTCTCAATAATCCAAATTTAGTGGAATTTCATTTCCAATAACCTCTCTATTACTACCTCAATAGTGTTTTTTTCTGTGTATTGATTGTTAACTGATGTTCGAACATGTGTTTTTGTTGGAGATTAGAGGTTGCACATATCATGGATATCATTAAAATGTAATATCTCTAGCTATCTTATGTATTCTGACATGTTAGGAGTCACCTTGAATTGGTTTGAAAAGTGATTTGTGATAAAGTAAACATGAATTGCGTAGTTATCTATTTATTTGTTCGTTTTTCCTTTCATCATTTAAGGTAATACACCTGTGTCTCCCAGACCAATCTCAGCATCCAGATTAACTCAATCAGCACTGGCTCTAAAACCAAATTATACTGAAGCAAGACCAATGTCAAGAGCAGCTCTGGAAATTTCTGAAATTCAGTCTATCGATTGCACTGGTAAAGAGGATCCAGACCTGGAAAATCAGGCAGATCTGAGAGCATTGAAATGTCTGGAAGATGAGTTTAAAATGCTGAGAAATAATGAAGGTAATGAAAACTTTCTCATTTGTTTTCATAAAAAACAAAATAAATACATTTTATACATTTCAATTTGGCACATAGTAATGCACAAATATCACATAAAGCCCCAGTATTATATATATATCTATACTAATAAAAGGCAAAGCCCTCACTGACTCACTCAGTCACTCACTCATTCACTCACTGACTCATCACTAATTCTCCAACTTCCCCTGTAGGTGGAAGGCTGAAATTTGGCAGGCTCATTCCTTACAGCTTACTTACAAAAGTTAGGCATGTTTCAATTCTACGCGTAACGATCATAACTGGAACCTGCTTTCGTCCATATATACGGCCATAGCCTGCATCTCGGTCGCCGTGTGAGGCAGAGTTGCTTCCCGCGTCATCACATCTCCCACGTAATTGAGGGCCTGCCCATATAAGGTAAATATTCGCGGGTGAAGGACTGTGCTTATGCAAATGAAGATGAGATGGTCAGGGAGACATGCTGCCGCTAAATATTCGCGGGTGAAGGACTGTGCTTAGCATATTCATAAGTGTAGCTACTGCGGAAACCCTCTGATGCTGAACAAGCCTTTGTACACATATCAATAGGAAAGCAAGTTGTAAAGCTTAAATTACGTTCATAGACACGCTGCCGCTAAATATACGCTGGCAAATCCACAACTTAATACCAGGAATGCCTATTAAACATCTTAGATTCACGAGTACCGATTTGGGTAGTGATCACTTCGATGAATGAAACCTGTTCAAAAAACGCATTACACAATTGAGAAGGCAGCAAAAGAATATGAAGCGAGCGACGCATACAAGCATATTCATAAGTGCAGCTACTGCGGAAACAAAGCACGGTGTAAACCTTAAGTTTTAATTAAGGTCATAGACACGCTGCCGCTGGCGTTTGTCATGCCTAAGACGAATACGATATTCGGGAGATACAAGTTTACTGAGAGGACGCAGGGTATAAACGAGACTTTTGATAACTTTCTAACGGAGTTAGAATTGCTGGTGAAGGACTGTGCTTATGCAAACGAAGATGAGATGGTCAGGGATAGAATAGTGTTTGGCACAAACTCAGCGAAAGTGCGAGAGAAACTTTTAAGTTCCGGGTCAGAGCTAAAATTAAATAAAGCTGTGGACATCGCAAGATCGCACAAGATATTCGCAAGATACAAGTTTAATGAGAAGATGCAGGGTATAAAGACTCGATGCTAAAGACCTGGCAAAGTCATGGAGAACATGGAAGGACGAGTTCAGATTATACACAGAACTTGCAATGCCGGAGGCAGAGGAAAACACTAAGGTCAGATTATTCTGTTATCTTATTGGAGAGAGCGGCAGAGAATTGTGTCAGGCACTGACCGGTGATGTAAGACCTGATGAGTTAACCATGAGCTTGATGATACGTAAATTTGATGAACATTACAACCCAAAAATAAACTGAACTGTAGAGAGGTTCAGATTTTTTTCAAGAAATCAGGCAAGGAGAGAAAATATAGACAACTACGTCACAGATCTGAGAGTGTTAGCAGGCACATGCAATTTCGGGGAGATTAAAAGTTCCCTTATACGTGATCGAATTGTGTGTGGAACCAGTGATGCAAGTTTGCAACAAAGATTACTGAGAGAAGACAAACTAACTTTAGAGATGTGCATACAAATATGCAGAGCCACAGAACTGTCGAAGGAGAACAGCAGAACAGTCACATGGGCTTCCCTATTCTATACTTCTCCCAGTGCGTCTCTCTAAACCCTCCATGCGGGAACATTATCATAAGGCTTAACAATCTTATTGTTGCACCTTCTACGTGCACCCAACCATCCTTATTACGGAGTCTTCCTTGCTTTACCACTGGCTTCTTCTTTCCATTCACCTTCCTAGCTCTTTATTTGAACAGTTTTCCTTCTCACTCTTCCGCTCCTTCTCTGTCTTCTCCCTTTTCGTCCAAAATACGCACCTCCTTGCCTTTTTACAGTCAGTTCCCCTTACGTCTCGCCATGGTACTTTAGCAAGGACCCACAGGTGTAGTTTGCCCCCAGTTCTTCTTAAGCAGATATCCCACAGACAGTTAATTACTGGGACATAATCTCTAAAAGGAAGCACGCGGCAGAAACAGTTAAAGGCACACAATAAAAAATTTTGTGACAACCGTTACAAGATGCTGTCGCTAAATACTCGCAAGAGATTCCACAAGTTCATAGACACGCTGCCGCTAATTATTCGCAGGAAAATGCACAAGTTAATACCGGGAATGCCTGTTAAACATCATACATTCACGAGTAGCGATTTGGGTAGTGAACACTGAAACCTGTTATCTTTACAACGGTTGACAAACACAGAATGTAACTTCAAAACAACACGTCCTCCAAATACGAACCTGATTGAAAGAAATAATGATAATCAAATCCTTGATGACAGTAACACTCATAACAGTGACAAAACAATTACATTGACAATCAGGTTATGTTATTTTTAAAATGTTTCCTTTTCTTTTTCATAACTTCTTTAGCACACTACTTCTCCGCTGCAAAGCGCAGGTATTTTGCTAGTATATATATACAGTATAATGCAATTTATTGCCACTAACTTATTATTTCCAAGACCCCAATATTACAATGGTTGTATACTGCGGAACATTTTGTTTGTGAGATTACTCATATTGAAGTTTGAGGTGACATAGTGAAAAAGAATAAACTGCATATTGTCTTTGTCAGATAAAAGTTCAATTTGATTTTTCTTTTATAGTTTTTTATTACTAGCTACATTACCTGTCAAAGATAGGTAATAGAATAAATTAAAAAATATTTGATATTTGTGGACCCCTACGTGTAACTGCGGCATTCCTCCAGCACATAGTCACATAGTGCTACATACAAGGCAGTTTATAGTATAATATGAAAATAATTAAGTGCTTTAGCGTCAAAGACATTTTTAAGCAAAATTGGGCATGCATTTTATCATGGAAAGGCTTTTGTGACATCTCTCCCTAAAAGATATGCCTTCTCTTACTTGAGGAGAATCTATTTTAAAGTGGACCTACAGTTTATTGTCTGATTTTCTTTTACCATGACCACTGACAGCTCTTAGGATATACTGTACAGCCCTTACTTTATTCTATATCATGCTACTGTATCCATTCTATACAGCCTGCACTTTATTCTATATTGTACTACCATAGTAATTTTATACAGCCCACACTTTATTCTGTGTACTATACCACTGTATCGAAATCTTTAAGTGCCCTGTCCCTCACCTGCTGACCTATCTAAAGCACTTAGTCCCTTGTGTTAGAGTTAATTGAAATGCTATCCATAGAAGCAGGCAGTTAATTCAATTTAATATTATAATGTTTAAAATATGAATATTAAACAAACTTCTATGTCAAAATGAAAGCAAATTAAACAATCCATACCATACAACCTAATTTTGTGAGATGTTCAAGTTTCTCAGATGACAATGTTCTGGTGTTGCTATTCAGTGTCTTGAGCTCTTCTACACCACACATATAACTCAACCATGATAGTGGTGGAAGACTCTTGATCAACTCTTTTTCAAGATTCAAGATTTTATTTGTCACACACAGTTATATAGTTACAATGTGCAGTGAAATGAAAAAGCTAGCCTACTCCAAGATTGTGCAAAACAAAAGCAAACACACAATAGAATAAATAATACAATTAAGAAAAAGATAATACAATTTAACAAAATTAACTAAAATTAATTATATTAATTTAAATTTAATTAAAATCTGAAATCTGAAACAGTAAAAACAGTGAAAAGTGGCTGTGAAGTAAGTTAAAGTGAGGCAGTGCTGACCTTAAAATGCACTGTGCTGCACTCACCACTCTCTGTGGAGCTTTGTGATCTTGGACTAAGCAAATCCCAAACCATGATGTGCAGCTCTGTGTTAGAATGCTCGCTATGGCGCTGGTTTAAAACGTTTTCAGAATGATTGGCAAGACCTTGAATTTCCTCAGCCACCTCAGGAGATAAAGACATTATCTTGCCTTCCTGACCTGAGTTTGTGTGTGCTGGGTTCATGTCAGGTCCTCAGTGTTGTATACACCCAGGTACTTGAAGCCACTCACCCTCTCAACAGGAACTCCATTTATGCTGATGGGGCAGTAGATCTGCTGCTGCTTCTGCCTGAAGTCCACCTCTAGCTATTTGGTCTTGCTGGCATTCAGTTAGAGGTTATGAGCTTGGCACAATCCTGCCAGGTTCTCTATCTTGCCAAGGGATGCATCCTCATTGTTGTTGTTAAAAATGAAGCCTAAGACCACTGTGTCATCAGCAAACTTAACAATGGTGTTGTAGCTGTGCTTGCCCACAAAATCTTTGTATAAAAGAGAGTACAGCAGGGGACTCAGGACATGGCCTTGTGGAACTCATGTGTTGACAGTGACAGTGTTGGAGTAGCAGTTGCCTGCTCTCACTACTTGAGGCCTGCCTGTTAGTCACATTTGGGGGTGTTCAGTCTTAGGTCTTTAACACTAGAATTACCAAAGCCTACGAAAAAACTCATAATCCCGGCCCACCTTAAATAATATCGCACCTCTCCATCAGCGTCTTTTGTCTTATAAATGTGTCGATCAGCACAAGCAGCAAGCAGCCTACAATCCCATCCCCCCAACCATCACCGCAGCTCAATTCACAAAGAAGGTTCTCAGTGCTCAGTGTTTATGTTGGAGTGAATTGCTGGAGGTGTAGAGGGTAAATAATATTTCGGCATTTGGAATACATGCATTTCATGTGTGTTCCATGTCTACAACAATCTATGTAAACACATAGTTAAAACAGAAACGTTTTTCATGTTTTAGTAATAAATGACAAAATGTAGACAAAAACTATATAATGTGTGAAGCCTGAAGTCCAAATATGAAATAAACACTTTCACAAAAGGTACAAGGATAATATAACAGCTTCTGTGGTGCAGCAGTAAGAATTGCTGAGTTGTAATCAAGAGGTCGCTATTTCAATCCTGGGTGCTGCACTGTTTTTTTCACTTTTATTCTCTCAGTTACGATCACGATACAACCCACCACCACCCCAGATCTGACGCTGTTAGTTTTATTTGAAACTGGGAATAACTGTAGATGTGAGTGGTGTTTTGAGACAATGGAACTGGACATTCTCTGATCTGGAGGGTTAAAAGCTCACACAAACGCTGGTGAATCGGCCTTCTTGATATCTCATTGTCACTTGAATTTTTTTTATTCACTTTTATTGAGTGTTCCTGCTCATGCTGAATTAGTATGCACCTTATGGTCCATGATGTCAAAGCTACACTGACAAAAAAACAGAGACATAGGTATATGTGATATTTGGAGTAATTCATTTTATGACCCGTATAGTACATTTTGGAAAACATAGTGGCACTGATGCAACATTATTCAACATTATTCATATTATTCATATTCATTCGCATACATTCTTGCGGACATAATCATTGACTGAGTTTTTTTTTCCCCCAATCATGCCCAATCTCTACATTTTAGTACATGGTGGTGTTTCTTTTGTACTCCAGGACATGCAGAGGAAAGAATAGTACAGCGAGGTCAGTTCTGCACTATATACAATCATCAGTTTCAAATGTTAACAGTTCCCACACACTCAAAGACCGTCCTTCCTACATTTACGACTTGTGTACCTGTTGCAATGTACACACTTCTCTCTATGCTGTGGTTCCTGACTGACTGAGTTTGCTTTCCTGGGGTAAGCGGTGGTCTTGGAACAGAAGCCTGTTGATGTTGTTTCCTCTTTTTCTTTTTCCATCGCCTTTTCTTGTAAGAAGCTATGACGAAGTTCATCTGCAAGGTGAGCCAAGAACACTCTTCTTTTCTCAGTGGACCCCGTGCATGCCTTGCACAGTACATGTGCAATCATCGTCGCCAGGTCAACCATCTTGTAGCACACAGCAACCAGCCACCTGCATGTTCCTGCTTTCACTGAATAAGCTCATGCCTTCTGATCCTTGATGTCAACCAGCACTGGGCAAAAAAAAGAAAGAGACAAATATATGTGACATTTTGAAGAATTCATTTTATGACCTGAATAGTCTTCTTCTTCTTCTTTCGGCTGCTCCCGTTAGGGGTTGCCACAGCGGATCATCTTCTTCCATATCTTTCTGTCCTCTGCATCTTGTTCTGTTACACCTATCACCTGCATGTCCTCTCTAACCACATCCATAAACCTTTGCTTAGACCTTCCTCTCTTCCTCTTCCCTGGCAGCTCTATCCTTAGCATCCTTCTTCCAATATACTCTGCATCTCTCCTCTGCACATGTACAAACCAACGCACTCTCGCCTCTCTGACTTTGTCTCCCAATCGTCCAACTTGAGCTGACACTCTAATGTACTCATTTCTAATCCTATCCATCCTCATCACACCCAGTGCAAATCTTAGTATCTTTAACTCTGCCACCTCCAGCTCTGTCTCCTGCTTTCTGGTCAGTGCCACTGTCTCCAACCCATATAACATAGCTGGTCTCACTACTGTCCTGTAGACCTTCCCTTTCACTCTTGCTGACACCCGTCTGTCACAAATTACTCCTGACACTCTTCTCCACCCATTCCACCCTGTCTGCACTCTCTTGTTCACCTCTCTTCCACAATCCCCATTACTCTGTACTGTTGATCCCAAGTATTTCGCCAACTCTACTCCTTTCATCCTCACCATTCCACTGACCTCCCTCTCATTTACACACATGTATCCTTTCATGTTCCTGTTCATTCCTCTCCTCTCTAGAGCATATCTCCACCTCTCCAGGGTCTCCTCAACCTGCTCCCTACTATTGCTACAGATCACAATGTCATCAGCAAACATCATAGTCCATGGGGAATCCTGTCTAATCTTGTCTGTCAACCGGTCCATCACCATTGCAAATAAGAAAGGGCTCAGAGCCAATCCCTGATGTAATCCCATCTCCAACCTGAATGCATCCATCACTCCTACCGTAGACCTCACCACTGTCACACTTCTCTTGTACATATCCTGTACAACTCTTACGTACTTCTCTGCCACTCCCGACTCCCTCATACAATACCACAGCTCCTCTTGAGGCACCCCGTCATATGCTTTCTCCAGGTCCACAAAGATGCAATGCAACTCCTTCTGAGCTTCTCTATACTTCTCCATCAACATCCTCAGAGCAAATATTGCATCTGTGGTGCTGTTTCTTAGCATGAAACCACAGTGTTGCTCACTAATCATCACCTCACTTCTTAACCTAGCTTCCACTACTCTTTCCCATAACTTCATGCTGTGGCTCATCAATTGTATTCCCCTGTAGTTACTGCAGTCCTGTACATCCCCTTTATTCTTAAATATCAGCACCAGTATACTTCTTCTCCACTCCTCAGGCATCCTCTCACTTTCCAAGATTCCATTAAACAATCTGGTTAAAAACTCCACTGCCATCCCTCCTAGACACCTTCATGCTTCCATAGGTATGTCATCTGGACCAATTGCCTTTCCACTTTTCATCCTCTTCATAGCTGTCCTTACTTCCTCCTTGCTAATCTGTTGCACTTCCTGATTCACCATCTCCACATCATCCAACCTCTTCTCTCTCTCGTTCTGTTCATTCATCAGCCTATCAACGTACTCTTTCCATCTGGTCAACATAATCTCCTCGCTTGTAAGTACGTTTGCATCTTTATCCTATATCACCCTAACCTTCTGCGCATCTTTCCCAGCTCGGTCCCTCTGTCTAGCCAATCGGTACAGGTCCTTTTCTCCCTCCTTAGTACCCAACCTCTCATACAACTCATCATACGCCTTTTCTTTAGCCTTCGCCACCTCTCTCTTCACCTTGCGCCTTATCTCTCTTGTACTCTTGTCTACTTTCTACATCTCTCTGACTATCCCACTTCTTCTCTGCCATCCTTTTCCTCTGTATACTCTCCTGTATTTCCTCATTCCACCACCAGGTTTCCTTTTCCTCCTTCCTCTTTCCAGATGTCATGCCAAGCACCCTTCTTGTTGTCACCCTTACTACATCTGCTGTAGTTTCCCAGCTGCCCAGTAACTCTTCACTGCCACCCAGTGCCTGTCTCACCTTCTCCATAAACTCAACCTTGCAGTCTTCCTTTTTTAACTTCCACCATTTGATCCTTGGCTCTGCCCTCACTCTCTTCCTCTTCTTGATCTCCAGCGTCATCCTACAGACCACCATCCTATGCTGCTTAACTACACTTTCCCCTGCCACCACTTTGCAGTCTTCAATCTCCTTCAGATCAACTGTTCTGCATAGGATGTAATCTACCTATGTACATCTTCCTTCACTCTTGTACGTAACCCTATGTTGCTCTTATGCGCTTCTTAAAATACGTATTCACCACAGCCATGTCCATGCTGTTGGCAAAATCCACTATCCTCTTACCTTCTTCATTCCTCTCCTTGACACCATACCTACCCATCACCTCCTCGTCTCCACTGTTCCCTTCACCAACATGCCCATTGAAATCCGCTCCAATCGCCGCTTTCTGTCCCTTGGGTACATTGTTCATCACTTCATCCAACTCACTCCAAAAATCTTGTTTCTCACCCATTGCACACCCAACTTGCGGTGCATATGCACTAACAACATTCATCATCATACCTCCAATTTCCAGCTTCATAATCATTATTCTGCCTGACACTCTTTTCACCTCCAAAACACTCTTGACATACTGTTCCTTCAGAATAACTCCTACCCCATTTCTCCTCCCATCCACGCCATGATAGAACTATCTGAATCCACCTCCAATCCACCTGGCCTTACTCCCCTTCCATTTAGTCTCTTGCACGTACAATATATCAACCTTCCTTCTCTCCATCATATCTGCTAACTCTCTCCCCTTACCAGTCATACTGCCAACATTCAAAGTTCCTACGCTCAGTTCCACTCTCTTTACTTTCCTCCTCTCCTCCTGCCTTCAAGACACGTCTCCCCCCTTTTCTTCTCCTTCTTCTTCTTTGGCCAACAGTAGCCCAATTTCTGCCAGCACCCTATTGGCTAACAGTGCTGGTGGCAGTCGTTGTTAACCTGGGGCTTGACCGATCCAGTATGGAAATTTGTATTGTTGTCCGCATATTGATTTGGCAAAATTTTACACCGTATGCCCTTCCTGACGTAACCCTCTCCATTTATCCGGGCTTGGGGCCAGCATGAAGAAACACACTGGCTTGTGCATCCCATGTGGCTGGGTTATTTTATGACCTGAATAGTACCAATCAGAAAAACATCATCGCATTAATGCAATACTATTTGAAAACTAACAGCGTCAGATCGGGTGTAAATTTATGATGACGCTGTTAGTTAGGGTCAGATCAGGAGTGGGGGAGGGAGAGCATGAACGTGACTGAGAGAATAAAACTGAAAAAAAAATGGCTAACTTTTATAAGTACCATAAATTGTGACCACATTGTCACAGGAAGCTCCATATAAAAAGCAACACAGAATTTCAATCCAAGTACTGTGCCACCTTGGTGCCTTCAGTTGTTTGTAAATGTAACTTGAAGCAAACATATGTGCATCGCCAACTTTCAGGAATCAGCACCAGGAGCTAAACAAGAACCAATGGACAGGGCACTCTCATAAAACACCCCCACTTACTCAAACAAATCCAACATACAGTTGCCAAACAACCTAACACACATTCTTTTTGCGATGTGAGAAGAAAACTGGAAATACCCACACAAACATATGGAGAATATACCATCTCCTTAAAATTCATATTTAGTCAGGTTATACTGCCTGAATATGCATTTATATTTTCTGTTTTGCTAAAAGCAGTGCTGCAGCATTTACCGTTTAAAGTAGGGCAGTAAGAAAACAATCTGAATAGCCTGATAACAAAGCTTTACAGTCATAATAAGAATTATGGAACTAACTTTTCTTTGTAGAAAACATTAATTTTACTATGTTTCTAAACTGACTTTATTTATGATATTTGCTGACAAAAAACTAAATTTGTCATTAAAATTATTACATATTGTTTCTGACATTTTTCTTCTTGTGTATGTTGGTTTACAGTGTAAACAAAGATTTAAACAAGATTAGATGTATCCTTTGTAATCCACCAGTCATTTGAAAACATTTTAAGGGGCTGAATATTTTTGAAAAGCATTGCAGAAAGGAATACAAAAGGAACATTATAATTTTAAGAGAATAAATTGGAAATAATGCCACATTACAATGACCAGGAAAATACATTCTTAGAGAATGGATGGAATGACAAGAATAGGAAGCCATTTCATGCCAGTTGATTTGATCGAATGCTGATATTCAGCTGCTAGGCTGAGCTTTAGCAGATATATTGAGGATTAAAGGTATACTGGCCTTTCCTGGTGTTTTTCTAAATTCAGTAACATTTGACTAACACAACACAGTGTCAATTTGCATTGACGCAAAAGCACAAAACATTTGTGCCCTTTAAATTTTAAAGCAGTATATATAGCTGTTTGTGAAATATCTTTTATGCAAGAAACTGTGAATGATTCTTCGCTGACACTTTTTCCAAGGTGTGAAATTTTAAAACAGGTAAATGAACAACATTACAGTTTGTGTTTTTATTATATTGCTCATTACAATGAACGGTAAAAGATTGCCCTGCAGCCTTAAGTGTGCCAACATTATTTAAAAAGAAATTTCACTTGTGGAAAACTAATTCATACAGAATCAAGCAAATGAAATTTGGATCCGGGTTACTTATGAATAAACAAGGTCACAAATTATTGGAAAGAAGACATTTCTCTCTTGCTTGGCAATATAAGTTCTAGACATGGGTGGAGACTCTTTAATACAATGGCCATTTTGAAGCTACTGTTTAGACCCAAATACTTTAAGAGCTGCAGAGAGCTCAGGGGTAGGGACACAATATTATACATGTGAAAATTCACATTGGCGTACATTACATACAAATACCTAATATACCACTTACACTGGCTTCTTGAAAATAAAACATAA
Source organism: Polypterus bichir lapradei (assembly GCA_026402145.1). NCBI lineage: Eukaryota > Metazoa > Chordata > Cladistia > Polypteriformes > Polypteridae > Polypterus > Polypterus bichir. The sequence continues at coordinate 76,430,303 of JANRMT010062854.1, read as the reverse complement.
CACAAATCTATTTCATTCACTGATTATTGTATTTTTCTCCTTAAGTGATCTATTACTGCTTTCCTTCACAGTGTGCACTGTACATTTACCCAGAATAGCTAACAACAACATTTTTCTGTAGTTTTATGACATATGTAAGTTTGATCTAGTGGCTAAGGCATTATGCTTTAAAGCACAATGTTGCTAAATTCAGACATTACTTCTGTTGGGCATGTCACATAACATGGCTATGCCACTACTATATAAAAGTAGTTTATCTCTACGAGTATACTTGTAAAGCACCTTAAATAGGTCCATGTAAAAAGACACTATGTAAAGTCTTGTGTTTGTTGTCCTTGACTAGGCTATAATTAGTAAGCATCGGAATTGATCATTACTGTGGAATGAGCTTCAGATGTTTAAGGTCAACCTTGTCTTGCTTACATTAGGTAAATAACAACATGGCACTACTTTGGAAAGGTGTACAATCATGGGTATGTTGTCCACTGCCTTGTATGCAAGTCAAAGTAGTTCTCTGTTACTTACCATTGCTGGTTAAAATGTTAAAGTCAAAAATACATATCTTAAAAACACAATACATATGTACAGTAACATTGAACCCATGAATTGTGTGTATACATAGGAAAACACAATTTTCTATTAAATACATTCTTGTGTATTGTGGTGGCAGAGAGTGGCGACTATGTTGGTCAGACATGCAAAAAAGAATTTCACTGTACTACTATTGTACTACTGCTGCTACAACTACAATGAGCTTTTTCTTCATTTTTTGTGGCAGAATTATCATATTTATCATATTTTTTTTCGTACTGTGTAATTTGTGATGTAACATTTTCTGTATAATTTGTAATTGATATTGGATGTTTTGATATATAAAAATAAGATACATTTTTTTAGATGAAGAAATGTATGCCCTGAAGATCAAAGAATATGCATTCAAAAAAGAAAAGGGCTTAGAACTGAGGAAAACAGCTATTCCTTCCAGGTGAGTAGCTCGGAAAATTGTCTGACTAAAGCTGCATTAGCACTTAAATACAACGTCTGATTATCCTCCATTTAATTATTGTATGTAATCTTTCCTGGATATATGATTGCATTGGATCTTACAATAGTATAACAAGGAATATAAGGAAGATTTTTATAGCCCCTTCTCTCTTGGATGAAGAACCGTATAAATGCGGACAACCTTCTTGACTCCAGCATCCAAGGAGAATGTTGTTTTAGAGGTGATGAAGAAGTTTGTGAAGGGGTTAGCTCAAAGAATGTTCAAAAGTTAGTTTACAAATGAGTAGGAGCTTGAAGTTTAATTGAATAACTGGGTGAGTGTGTGATTGGAATAGTAATGTGTTCCCCTTGAAATGTCTTTTAAAAGAAATAATTGATATTCTTACCATAAATTAGTGAATATTTTTCAGTCCCAAAGATGACATCAAATGTGTTCATTTACTTTGTGTTATAGTCAGAAACCGGTCTTGTGTTATAGATTAAGTAATTCATATGGTTTATGATACAACAATACTGTTGTTTTCCATTGAAGTTTGTTGTCCATATACCTTTATTATTCTTATCAGTTAAAACTCTTGAGCAACCGATCTATAGCAATCACTCTTGAAATTGTTAGATTAATGTTGTACAGTGTCATATTAACATTTTGCACAATTTATCAGTTTTTTGTTTTTAAATTAATTAACCACCTATTTATAAAACCCAATCCATGGTCACAAAGAGGCCACTTCTTTCTCTACAACATGGGTCACAAACTAGGAGACTCAACAGATATTTCTCTGCTACATGTACAAACCCATAATAAGTTCAGCAATTCAACACAGATGAACCATCAGGTATTTATAAGTTTTTACCTCTTCCACATCCCTCCCCTATTATTGTGGCAGATTTGAAAGACTACCCAGTGAGAGTGAAATCTACCAGTAACTCCTTCATCTTGATAAAGCTTCAAGTGGCATCACATGACAAAGCCCTCCTTCTACTTTCTGTACTCTTCTTCTCATTTATCAATGCAACCTATAGGAGACATTTAAGAACTTCCATAGGTGACATAAATTGGAATTGTACAAATGCAATGTAATGTCTAAAGAAAGAGGGAGATAAAACAATTTTTGAAGTGCCTACCATCTCCGACACACAGTTCTGAAGACTCTCAAAGTTACATGAGAAATTAAACAATTGTCTTGCTTTGCCGAGGTGAAAGTAGGCTTTTTGCAGCAAGTGGATGAGAGTATTGTGTGCTCCTACATATGCCTGGTAGGTATATTACATGGGATCAAGGTGTGGTTCAGATGCATCATTGTTGAGATTTAAGGAACCTGTCTTGTCATTTTAATTTTCAAAATGTAATTTTATATACTACTTTGAATTTTATTTCATTGAAAACATATTTAATTATTTTTTATTTCTAACTGCATCATGTTGAAAGCTGCCGCAAGCAGTTAATGAGTTCCTGTGGGACCTTGTCTTTTTCCTCCCAGTATCTATATATATAATTCACTAAGGCAAGACACACATGGAAAGCACGCCGGAAGGGGCGTGGATTCACTAAGCCGCCGACAAGTAAGACACCTATGGCACACGCAGGAAGGAGCCACGCCCACCAACTCCAAGACCATTGGATACGACGACAACTCACAGAGCCGCGCCCACCAACTCAGATGCGACGACACAGAAAAAACGGCGTCATTTATATTCGTCTGCCGTAGAGGCCACATGCACCTCTGAGCCACATTGACTGTTCATAGAGGCATGTTTCTCGCAGAGGTGAATCGCCATATGCAGCGTGTAAAATGGTTTGCGAGGGGTATCCCATGGGATCCTTAAAACAATCCTTTACAACTGAGGTTAAAACACAATGAAGTAAGCAGTCTTTAAAAACCGAGTTTTCGGTTATGACGCACGACCGCGACGCGCGACAAACATGCGTCTTTTTAGATGCTCCTGCAGGAACACGGAAGACGTGAGTCACAGGTGCATCTGGACTATGCAAAGACGACAACGACTCAAGTGACGAGTTGGAGGTGGGAACATGAGCAGGCAGTGCATACTGAACGAGAAATCAGCAGACTAGCATGACGGAGGGAGCGGAATGGACGTCCTTCTCCTCTCCTCCCGTTCCACCCTCCGCGCCTCAGCGCCATCCACCCCCATCCCTCCGTCTGGGAGGAGATGCCGCGATGGCGGTCCACCAGTTTTCAGTCACGGACAATTGTGTGTTGGTTCGTTCCATGCATTGTTACAATGTTGCTTTTCTTGCTGATTTATTACATTACCGATTTTTCAAATGTTAATTTTCTCCCTGTGCTTAAAAATCATTAAAAAACCGGCCTGATTATGCAGTGTATGGTACACTGCGGGTTGGCTAGTAAGTTAATAAATTATAATGCAGTGGTGTTGACAGCTTTGTCCGAGATACTGGTTCAAACAATGAACTAATACGCATGAAAAGGTCAGTGTTCAGTTTTTGACTGGTTTTGACTATTGGTTCTTTATGTCAACTTGTGTTTTGTTTTAGTCTTGGCTGTGGTTATTAAATAAGATTTTCTTGGTGAATGACTTTTGAAATTGCATTCTGGGTGTGATCACTGTTAAGCCCTTCAGTTAAAAAAAGTTTTTGTGCTATGAAAGTTGTTTTAAGTTTATTTCTCAGTCTTCGAGAAAAGGAAATCTTTATTTCTCTTCGGAAATAAACCTGTATTTTCTGGTCAGCTTCATAAAACAGTTTGCCAGTTCCAAATTTGAGGCAGTCTGTATGGGAAAGAAGACATGCAGTTGGTTTGGTAAAGAAGACAGCCATTGGCCATCTGTATTGCAGGTTTTTGGAACATTTGATATTTGTTCTACCTGGTGTAACAATGATCCTGTGGTGACAACTACTGCTCTATAGTCCTTATAAGCACCCTGCTGTCCATTTTTAGGCCCTGCAACTGTGTTGTCATCCACAGTTTTGACACCCTCTGCAGGTTCAGAGTGGTAGCAAATAGGTACTGAAAGGCCACAAAGAAATGTCTGGCACATGCCTTGACCACCCTCACTGGTGACTGGTGCCACTTGGTTCAAATACCTTGTCTATGAAGTTTCTCAAATTCTCTTGACAGAAAAAAAAGAGTTATTTAGTGAGTGTTCTAATGCATTGCAATAAATTGAAGAAATAGATTTAAAAAAAAAAAACATTCTAGAAATTTAATTGAAGGCAATAATTTTTGCATCACAATATCTTCCAGTAATTTATTCCAACCTGTTTACCACAAAAAAACACTTACATGTTATCTAGAATTTGCTAAAGTCAAGTTATAGGGAGCGCTCTTGGTTTTATAAGGGTTTCATTAATTTGCTCTTTTTAATAGTTATTTTTTGTAGAGTTTTAGACCTATAAATTTTAGAGTTTGTATTTATTTAGGGTGGCATGGTGGCACTGCTGCCTCGCAGTTAGGAGACCTGGGTTCACTTCCCGGGTCCTCCCTGCGTGGATTTTGCATGTTCTCCCCGTGTCTGCGTGGGTTTCCTCCCATAGTCCAAAAATATGCAGGTTAGGTGAACTGGCGATCCTAAATTGTTCCTAGTGTGTACTTTGTGTGTGTGTGTGCCCTGCAGTGGGCTGGCGTCCTGCCTGGGGTTTGTTTCCTGCCTTGCGCCCTGTGTTGGCTGGGATTGGCTCCAGCAGACCCCCATGACCCTGTAGTTAGGAAATAGCGGGTTGGATAATGGATGAATGTATTTATTTATACCCAGTACTAGGCTCTTAGAATTATTTATTTACTCGATTCACTGTATTCACCCGTTAATCCCTGCATCCACTGAACAGTATCATCTCCAGGCAGAGGAGCAGCTTCAGCGACAGACTGTTGTCACTGTCCTGCTCCACTGACAGACTGAGGAGATCGTTCCTCCGCCACACTATGCAAGTCTTCAGCTCCACCCGGGGGGGTAAACGTTAACATTATTTAAAGTTATTGTCTGTTTTTACCTCCAGTTTTATTACTCTTTAATTTAATTTTGTTTTTTGTATCAGTATGCTGCTGCTGGATTGTGCAAATTTCCCCTTGGGATTAATAAAGTATCTATCTATCTATCTATCTATCTGTCTGTCTGTCTGTCTATCTATTTAACCAACCTATGGACTATAAATCCATTCAGACAGTTTTTGTCACCATGGTTTAGTTCATTTAGATTTGGTACACAGATACCTGTCACTTGACTTTCATCACAAATGAACTCTTAGGTTTTACATTGCAGATTGTGAGCGCAAATAGTTCCATGCAGTATCTTTAGATTGAGCCAAACATAACTACAGGGTCACTGAGTCACTATACTATGATAGTGAACATCAACTGTAGGCCTGTTTATTCAGGAGTCAGTACCACAAACTTTGTTCTGGGTCTGGTCCCTCATTTTAGTGATTTTAATTTCATTCCCCTGCTTTTACTGTATATGACTGTGATCACAGAAATGCACTGGAACATTGTTCAGTTGAAGATGACATACTTATGATTAGAATCAGCTTCTTAAAACCTAAGATCATATCACTTCACCAGAAAAGAGTGGTTTACTTTTGCAATTAAGAGTACAGCAGCTAATCTAAGTGAAGAAGTGACTATCTCATAGTTCTGTTCATTGAGCACTTTGAGTAGTGAGAAGAGCGCTATATAAATGCAAAGAATTATTATTATTATTATTAGTAGTAGTAGTAGTAGTAGTAGTAGTAGTATGGACAAAGGTTATAGTGAGATAGATAAAAGAATAAGTACAGTCGCTGCAGTACAATGGGCAATGGACCATGGTGTCAAAGGTTTTGCAGTGGCTCATTCTACCACCCATTTTGTATTATACTGGCATTTCAAGAATCCTTTATTCAACATTATCCAACTTCTGAAGTTACTCCATGAGTTAGATTTTAAACACATTGTGGCAGACATGAGCTGGGTAAACATACATACCTACATAATTGCATAGCTGGCCATGCTGATCTACGTGGTTGATGTTCACACAGATTAGATAACTGTTTTTAAGTGTATATTTACAGAGTTAAAGTAAGGCAGAGTTGGATGAAATAAAATGGCAAAAGTTATCTTTCCATTATTAGGACATGTTCTTGAAAGCATAAGGTCAGGAAATGCTGAGTCAGACTGAAGTGACAAAAGCAATAATTTATACAGGCAAGCAAACACTGACAGCTATTTTTTTCACACAAAAGGTAAAAATGGCTTGTTGAGAGTCTCTCCTTGACTTGCCGACCCTATCGAGTAGCAACAAAAGAATGTTCAAGGTTACAAGCCTCTGATTAACCATGATAGCCATCTATATTATTGTGGAAGTTTGTCTGTTTATTATTTTGGTTTGTCTCTGCTATGTAGTTATAGCTAATTATAGTGTGTGAATGAACACTAAATATATCAACTTTATAGTACCCTATGTGAATAGTGTTATCTGCACATGGTCAGCTGCATTAAGCAAAATGAGACTTTTGTCTAACTAACTTATAGCACCCTACATGTGGACACCTGCCTCAGCGCTTTATGGCACTCCAAGAGTGCAGCTTCATTTCCATGTGGCCTGTCACTCAAAGCTAACTATGCTGTTATCAATTGAAGGCATCCCTTCTTAGCCACTTTCCCATGTGGAAATGCAGCAGTCACCCACACTAGGTGCTCTTAACACTATATCTTGGTCCAACCATACAATATAAAGTTGCAATTTCAATATAGCAATAAAGCAAAATTCACAAAACATTGTAAAACCAATAGCAAGAATATAGTAGGAAATGTATTTAAAAAGAGCCTAGTTGAAAGATACTTTTATAAGCTACAGATGATGAGGATGAGTCCTTCTAAGTCTAGATGCATAGCTTCTTAAAATGTTTCTTGAGTCCTTCTAAACATCTAAAATAGCAGTTTAAATTTGAGCAAACAAAGTTTGGTATGACTTATTTGGAAAAATCATCAGTGTAGCTTATCTTTATTGCACCCAGTTAATCAGTTCATAATTGAAAAGTGTTTCCAAAGTTTCTAGCAGCTTACTAATCAGTCTTAACTTAAAGTTCTTAGTTTCAGTAACAGTTTAGGTTAGGTGCTGCAAAAATGTTATCTATTACAGTTACTATTATGTAACAAAACCTTAACAAAGGCTTCTTTTGGTCTTTATAGTACTTCTAAAACATTGGTAGATAGGTTATTTATGTTCAAATCATACATTTATTTTTGGTATCTGGAAAAAATGTAACATTTTATTAACTTCACTCCTTAAAGAGGAATATCAAGTTAGTTATTATGTCTGCCATTATTTTTCATCCACATTGTATAGGTGTCTTCTCGGAACGATTACTTTTTGGCCATGATGTGGACATTGTAGAAATATTGTAGAAATGTTAGTCAAACATTTATAGTCCCAACAACATCACCATTTTTTATATAGCACATTTTCATACATGAAGAATAGCTAAAAGTGTTTACAATAATAATAGCTTAAATAGTTAAAAGGAGTAAAAACTAAAGAAAAAGTATTTATAACAGCACAGTATCTTAATGTCTAGCTTAACCAAAACTATGGTTAGATGTCTACGTAGGACAGGAAAATTAAAACCCCAGTTGGAAGAGTGTCTAGAAAAATAAATATTTGGAATTCCAAAGACCAAAGACCCATCACACCACCCTGAGTATTCTACAGTCCATGAATTCGTCATTATTAACAGGATACTCTTGTAGAGCTCTCTTAATATTCCCAGCATCCCAGATAGTTGCAGCATACTTAGGCCACCAGTATTGGAAATAAAAAATGTGATTAGTGACCAGCCTATAAAACAGCAAATAGAGCTGTAAGAATCAATTTCCCCCACTCCCCCTCAGTATAAAGCAACGCTAATGATGCTAATATTTACTTAAGTGACCAAAAAAGACAGATTAAATTTAGGTGGGTTTTTAGTAGTTTTTTTTTAGTGTTCAATTGTACTGCCCCGGAGTATCTCTAAAGGTAAAATATTTCACACTTTTGGTGCATGGAAACAGAAAACTGCCTTACCAGTAATCCATCCATCCATTATCCAACCCGCTATATCCTAACACAGGGGTCTGCTGGAGCCAATCCCTTCCATCACAGGGTGCAAGGCAGGAACAAACCCCAAGCAGGGTGCCAGCCCACCCCAGGACACACACACACACACACCAAGCACATACTAGGGACAATTTAGAATCACCAATGCACCTAACCTGCATGTCCTTGGACTGTGGGAGGAAACCGGAGCACCTGGAGCAAACCCACGCAGACACATGGAGAACATGCAAACTCCACGCAGGGAGGACCTGGGAAGCGAACCCAGGTCCCCTTACAGTGAGGCAGCAGCACTACCACTGCACCACCGTGTTGCCCCCTTACCAGTTATTTTATGCTTTACTCTTGGAAGCAAGACAATGTTAGAGGATCTAAGATCACGATTAGGAATGTAAAGGAACAAGCAGTTCAATTTATAAGAAGATAATAGATTTACAGCCTTACATATACAATTAAAAGTATTCGAAAATCAATCCTGAAGTACACAGAAAGCTAATACAAAGATGCTAAGACTGGTAGTTGCATTGAAAGCTTCCATACTGTAGTATTTTTAGTTTGCCAATAAAAGGTTGCTTGAATTCTCACTAACTACATTTTTAGCTAAAATTCTTGTGGCTGCATTATGAAATAATTGCTGCCAACATATATTTTTTTGGTAGGAGCTGCAAAAATCTAGATGACTAAGGACAAAAACATGTAATAACCTTTCAGCATCATGCAGTGATGTAAAATCTGTAAGTTGCTCAATGTTTATTAAGTAAAAGAATACAATCTTAGTAACATACTCAATTTGGAGTTTAGCTAAAGTAAAAATTATATTGAGATTTTTTTAATTTTGGCCTTATTTGTAAAGCCAGGGGACCTAGTTTATTTCTAGTGTCCTCTCTTTTTTGTTTGGTGCCAGCAATCAAAATTTCCATGTTTTCCTTGTTAACTTTTATGAAAGTATTACTCATCCATTCAATGATGGTGGAAAGACACTGGGTCATAAGGTTTAGAGCAGGGGTCTCCAACATGTCGCTCACGAGCTACCGGTAGCTCACAACCCCTTTCCAGGTAGCTCGCAAAAGGGTTAATGAATCCTACATAAATTTGATAACTTCATTAGTCAAATTAGGGGTGGGCGATCTTTCCAAAAAATTATATCACGATCCTTTTAACACAAAATCACGATCCACAATATGAATTGCAATCTATATTTTCAATGTGGCATACACTTAAGAGAATATCCGGACTCAAACTCATCAAGACCTAAGTAACACTTTATTTTAAATATCAAACAAAGTTGAATTCAATTGTTCTCTGGTTTGCTAAAGAAGCGGAGTTAAGGAACACACCTCTCCCCCAGCAAGTTGCGTGGATCTCAGATATGTGCAAATAAATTGGTACCGCAAGCGAACTATGATACATAGTGAAATGAAAGAAGTCGCAAAATCAACCGGAATGTTCAAGCAAATCATATCAAAAAAACCCGATCTAAATCCGTTAAGTAGTTCTCTTGTGAAAAGCGTACAGACATACAGACATTAGATTTTATATATTATATATTAGTAAACCTTCAAAATAATGTGCAGTTAAAGTCTCAACAGCATTCTCAGCATTTCTGGAGCTTAGTAGAGCCAGATAACTATAAGAATCTTCAATAAGCAGCTCTGAAAATGTCTGCTTTGTTTGGGTCTACATACCTCTGTGAGTCTGCCTTTTCTGATATGAATGTCATGAAATCAAAGTTCAGAACAAGACTGACAGATGAACATTTAAATGACTCCATACGAGTGAACCTCAGTGGCTACACTTCACCATACACCTCTCTTGTTGACTCCATGCAGTGCCAGTAATCTGACTAACTAAAAATCATATCACACATGTAGCTGAATACTCGTGTGAAGTGAAACAGTGACATGTAACAAAATGACAAATGAATAAGTATATCTGTGTATTTGTAATTGCATTGTTTTGTTTTGACAGCATTCATGTTTTAAATCAATACACTAGTGTGAGATACACTAGAAAATGCATACATACATACATACAAAATGCACTTGCAGGTGAACTAAATATTTTTTGTGATGTTTTAATGTAAAATGTGAGTTGTGGACACCAACATTTTGTAAATGTTCAGGCAAAAAAAACGTATAGTTTGTTTGGGTTGAAATAAGCTATGAGAATAAACGTTAGAAAACATGAGTAGCTCTCGGCCATTTTCATTTTGTGAAAGTAGCTCTCAGGGGAAAAAGGTTGGAGACCCCTGGTTTAGAGGCTCAGGGTTATATAGTGCTATTGACAAATAAACCAGTATACTGTCTGCATAACTGTGATAATTTGGTTTGTTTTGAAATGTTCCGGCATAATGGGAGCATGTAGTACAGTAAACGTGATTTAAGAAAAAACTTTGGACACACCTCCTCATTTAATGTGTTTTCTTTATTTTCATGACCATTTACAGCACTCCATCACTCTCCTTCTTGGTCAAATAGCCCTTACACAGCCTGGAGGTGTGTTTGGGGTCATTGTCCTGTTGAAAAATAAATGATCGTCCAACTAACCTGACTTCTGCACAACACAACTGCTGGTCCCAACCCCATTGATAAAGCAAGAAATTCCACTAAATAACCCTGATAAGGCACACCTGTGAAGTGAAAACCATTTCAGGTGACTACCTGTTGAAGCTCATCGAGAGAATGCCAAGAGTGTGCAAAGCAGTAATCAGAGCAAAGGGTGGCTATTTTGAAGAAACTAGAATATAAAACATGTTT
>JANRMT010062854.1:76325686-76414495 GCA_026402145.1 Polypterus bichir lapradei | reverse complement strand
GAGAGAGAGAGAGTAATATAATATATAGTGTATATAATATATCACTATATATAGTGACGACGGCTGGGTCTTTTACCTGGCCGGGATGCCTCCGTGATGGAATAACTGGGGGAGAGAGCTTAAACAGGGCAACATATCCCCTGGGACGACAGAGGGCAGTCCCTCTTGTTTTTTTGGTGCCATAGGCTTTAAGCATGGAAGCTCAACCCTGCTGGGGCCTGTGGTGACCGCCAGGGGGCACTAAGGGAATGGCTGAGCCCTCCTCTGCAGGATTGTAGCCACACCTCAAAGTACACACAGAAGGTGATTAAAGGACACCTGGGATACTTCTGGGTGCTATATAAAAGGAGCTGCCTCCCTCGAATCGAGGAGCCAGAGTCAGGAGGAGGAAGACGATGAAGCTTCCCATAGGAGAAGTGGAGGTGGAAGGAGTGACAGAGAGAAAGAAGAAAAGAAAGTGCTGTGCTTTGTTTTACTGAGGATTGTGCTTGTGCTCATAGAGAAGCAATTTCTGTAAGCATTTCCCACAGTTGTATAAATGTGTGTTTTGCAACACTTGTGCCTAGTGTCTGTTGTGTCGGGTGTTTAGGGAGCTGTACAAATATATATATTTGTAATATACACACACAGAGAGTATATAAAATACCTTACATTTATTTTTTTAATTGTTCATGTGTCTGCTGAGACACATATAGGGTCTTGTTTCCTGTGAAGAATCATTATGTTTTTCATGCTTATTTCCCACAAATAAATTAACTATACATCATGTTGCCAGTTCAGACATGGTGCATCATGATGAAAGAGGTACTTGAGTGTATGTAATAAATGTAATTAATTTACTTTTCACTTCAAACCATTTTTTTTTCTCTAAAGCAAATTAAGCACTAATTGCAACTTAATGATCAATGAGAAAAAAGTGTCAGAATAAATATAACTCCTTTAAGACAATCTTGTAAGAAAAAGAAAAAAAAACAAACTAAAAGGAAGAAAGCAACAATATATAACCAGCATTGTACATCTAATTTAATTTCTGTCTTTAAACCTCATATATATCCATTTGTATGTCTATTTTAAATTATTAATGTTCATACTGAAATTATTATTATTTTTTTAACCGTGTCCTGTTCGGCTGTGAAGCAATCAGAATTGATGTCTGAATGCTGGCAACTAGCCTTACAGTTTTTCTCTCAGGTGGAGCGTTACAGCTTCTGCTGACGCCACGCCTGATACCAAAACTTTATTAGAAATATTTTCAGATGTTTTTAAAATTCGAACCGAACACGGAGACAAAAATGAAAGAAAAAGAAGAGAGAAAAGGAGGAGATGGAGGTAAAGGGGGAAGGGGGGATTTTCGTATAGAATAAACAATAAATGAACCAGAATCCGCTTCTAGACCTGCAGAAAAAGAGGGGGAAAAAAAAAAAAAAACACAAGACAAAAACATTGATGCATCAGCTACATGAAGATATATAAAAGTAAAAATGTTTGCTAACAATCACACAGTAATTATTACTAAGGCATTTAGGGCCAACCACAGCCTTAGGTCATGTGCTGAAGATGTCCAAGTCATACCTATGAAAGCACCATGTGAGCACCTGTGTGCGTACACACGCTTGTATGTGTAAGGTTTCTCTATAGGAGCATCCAATAGTGAGTCTGAAGGGCCACAGACCTGCCCCCAAAAACGTGCGGAAGATGGAGGGAGTTCCAAGCCCAGAAATCCAGTGGTCACCCCAGAGCGCAGAGACCCCAGGGAGACCGTCACCAGAGAAGCCCCAACCCCCCCTCGAGAGGTGCAGAGGATCACCCCGGGGGGCCACAACCAGCAGCCTGCAGTGTCCCGGGAGACATCAACAGCTAGCCCCCAGGCCCGCCCGTAGCCGCTCACCCCGGAGCCAGCCGGGCCCAGAACCCAGCAGCCCGGGACACAAGGGCGACCCACCCCGCCGAGGACCCAACAGAGCCCAGGGACCCAGATCCCACCAGGCAGCCACCGGGAGTGACCAGACAGATGTTTAAAAAAAAAAAAAAAAAAAAAGAGGCAGGGGGAGGGTAGGCGAAGATGTTGTAGCATTGCCAGATGTCCCAGGAGAGGGGAGGAGTCCAAAACCCCACCTGACATATACAGTCACACACAAACACAGTCATACACTCCCTCCCTCATGCTCTCACATACACATACAACCCAAGACTTACAAGGATGTACGCCAGACACCCATTCACACTCCCCATACACACCCTACTAACTCTGGTCCCGGTGCTGCCGTACCGAGGGCACAACCATTCCCAGACGCCAGAGTTAGCCCCGTTCCGCTGGGGTAATAATGAGAAGGCACCCCCGTCCAACGCAGAGCAAAGCAACCCACCACTCCAGACCACAGGCAGACGGCCAGCTCCCACTCCTAGCCTCCAGCCCCGGGCAGCTAACCGAGAACAGAGGTGTAATAAGACCTCTAGTCTCCCTCCGCCGGCTCCAATGTAATGTTAATTTGTGTTGATAAGGTGCATTTTGTGGTTGGGGGGGCGCGGGCAGTGCTGGCATCATGTGGCCTACACCAGCTGATGCCAACACACAGCCCCACTTCCCCCCCAAAACCCTCCATGACTAGGTGCAGTTTAAAATTGGAAGTGGGCACTGGCACTCGGAGTGAGGCTGGAATTTCTCCCCACCGGATGCCGTTGAGTGTGCTCACTCCCAAGACCCTGAGTGTGCATTTGTGTGAAATGTTGTTTGTGGAAGTGTTTAATGTGCAAATAAAATTGGGGGGTAGGCTGCCACAGGACTGCGGAAATGGGATCCATACCCGCACCCCCTGACTTACCCACACCCCAAGGCCCTATGTGCATATTTGTGTGATGATGTGAGGGAGCATGAGGAGGGAAATGTCTGAGGATGGGGAGGAATGGCTGAGGGGCCTGAGCCCTTCAGAGAGCCAGCTCCCCTACTGGCCCCAATAGGCACCTCCGTTCCCAAAATCCACCCGGGGCGTGGAGGCCCCAGCCCATCTAGCCACGGCCCAAAGCAGCAGCATCACAGAGCCCCACGTAGTCTGAGGCCACCAACCCACACCACCCCAGCAGAGTATTTACTCCCATCCCCACATTTACTCAACATTCAGACTAAGTAAGACATAAGACACCCAGGTAAAGTTGGATCCCCCCCCTCCCGGACATCCCCCTCCCCCATGGCGGAACCAGGACCCGGCACCGCCACATGTTCCGGACCTCTTCCCGGCAGCGTACATGCCAGGACCCAATCCCCAAGGCCCCACCCAGACCCCCATCCGGGGACGGCCGCCCCCAAACCCCAAGCCACCAGGCCCCCACCCAGACCAACCCAGGGGCGATGCAGCCACCAGGCAGTGACCCGCAGCCACCATCAAGACCCCCCAAGGCCCCACACACAACTACCAGAAGTCCACCCCCCGAGGCAACCCAAGCACCACCAGAGTGGGGCAGCAGCCCCCCAGCCCAAGACCCCCCTAGTGAACCCACCCCCAGGGATCCTCCAGACACTCTAAGCTCAGACTCTCCACCACATCAACCACAGCATCCCGCAGGACAATATCAATGACCCTCCATCGTCTCTATGTGATGGAACCGATCAAAGGAGCCCAGAGAGATTGATTTGAAGTGGAGGCAGAGGCTGTCTCAAGTGTAATATGATCCAATAAAAGATTTCTATACTGGTTAATGCAAAGATTATCTTTGTTTTTCCAGTTTATGAGGATAGTTTTCTTAGCGATGCATATGGCAGTGAGAACTACGTGAACCAAATTTGTTTTAATCGGGACATCCTCTAGGTTCCCCAGCCGGCAAAATGAGGGGGAAATTGGGATATCACATTTCAGACACTTTGACAGGTCTTCACATACTCCATACCAGAATCCCTGAACAGGTGGACATGACCACAGTGCGTGGATATAACTGTCAGGAATGTTGTCTGTGCAGTGTGTGCAGGTGTCAGATGGCACAAATCCCATCCTGAACATCCGATGAACTGTATAGTGTACTCTGTGTAGAATTTTGTATTGAATTAATTGTAAATTGGGGTTTCTGATCATTTTAAAAGTTTTTAAACAAGTTTGGGACCAGAAAGTCTGGTCAAAGCTAACTAATAGATCCGCCTCCCATTTACCTATAGGAATTGCTATTGTATCATCTATTTTGGTCAATGTTTTATATACTTTAGACAGTAATTTGGGATGTTTGAGATTACAGAAGTCTAATACCCTTGATGGTGTTTGTAATTCTACTTTATTAAGCTTAAATTTTTCTTTAACTACTGATTTAATTTGGAGATATTCTAAAAATCTATTCTTGTCTATCCCAAATTGGGAGACTATTCCGTTAAATGGAGTGAAATCTAATCCTTCAAATATGTGATCCATGTATAGAATTCCTTTACTTTTCCAGTATGGGAAGTTCATCATTTTATTGTTTTGCAATATGTCAGGATTATTCCAGATGGGTGTGCATCTGCATGGAATTAGTGAAGACTCTGTCATTTTTAGATATTCCCACCATGCTGTCAGTGAGGTGCTAATATTAATACTTTTAAAGCTTTCATGCTTTCTTATTTTTGAGCTAATAAACGGTACGTCCGAAAGCTCTATAATATTGCAAAGTGTCTGTTCTACATCTAACCAGGACTCATCCAGCGGGTTATGTTGCAACCATCTTGGTATATATTGGAGCCTGTTGGCTAAGAAATAATGATAGAAGTTGGGTAGATCCAGCCCTCCTCTATCTTTGGTCTTCTGTAGTGTTTTTAAGCTAATTCGTGGAGGTTTATCCTTTCAAAGGAATTTAGTGATAGAGGAGTCCAGGGATCTAAACCAATCAGATGATGGCTTGTTTGGGATCATTGAAAATAAGTAATTGATTCTTGGTAAAACCATCATTTTAATTGTGGCAACCCTCCCCATAAGTGATATCGGTAAGGATTTCCATCTAGCAAGATCATCTTCCACTTTCTTTAATAGTGGGATGTAGTTTAGTGTAGTTAGATCTGCCAGCCTGGGAGAGACATGAATGCCCAGATATGTAATATTCCCTGATTCCAATTGTGTATTAAGGGAATTGACAAAAGAAAAATTAATGGGAAGAACTATTTTAACCAGTTTATTGAGTAATCTGAAACTCTTGAAAAGGAGTTTATTAGTTCAACTAGCAAAATACCCGCGCTTCGCAGCGGAGAAGTAGTGTGTTAAAGAAGTAATGAAAAAGAAAATGAAACATTTTGAAAATAACATAACATGATTGTAAATGTAATTGTTTTGTCACTGTTGTGAGTGATGAGTGTTGCTGTCACATATATATATATATATAAAAAAATATATATATATATGCACACACATATAAACATATATATATACATATCTATACATATACACATATATATATACACACACACACATATATACATACATATATATATCTACATATATACACATACATACACATATATACACACAAATACATATATATATATATATATACACATATACATACACACACACACATATAAACGTATACATACATATCTACATATATACACACACACATATATATATATTATAAATATATATATATATATATACATACATACATACACTCTTTGGGGTGCGAGCAACTGTTGCTGGGGGTGGCAGAATCCATCAAGGAAGAAAAATGAAAAACATTATTTGTACAAAATCTTATCTTTATTTATCCATTCCTAAATAATTAAATGGGCAGGCTATTTCGTATCAGTGCAATTAGCTCCACAAATGAGACACACGGGTTTACCGGCAATGTCAGTAAACATATACTCAGCCTCCCATCGGTTTTTAAAGGCTCTATTTTCAGAATCAACTTTTCTCTTCGGCATCGTGTGGGCTAGCTTCGCAATAACTTGCAGCAACACGGTAAGTGTTCGGCAAGGCAGCTGAAGCGCTGCATTATGGGATCTGTAGTTTATTGTGTTACCAGCGCTTCATATACCCGGGCCATTAATAACAATAATACAGTATATAAAATGATCTCGCGGGCCGGATATAATTACACACCGGGCCGGATGTGGCCCGTGGGCCTTGAGTTTGACTCATATGGACTAAATAGAACTTGAAAAGAAATATTTTTTGGAATGTGATCGCGCAAGTCAGTACATCGAGCCCGCGTGCTATTGTGGTTTTGCTTGTGTGCTTCAGTAAGTTACCGTCCCCTCGCTCTTACTTTTTTACCGTTCATCTAATGAATACACTGAGTATGGCTTTACCAAAACAATCATTGATCGCGAATAAAGTATCCATTATTCATGAAGCTTCAATAGGTGAATAGGTGATCTGTCTTTCTGCGTTAACCGCATGCGTTTTCATACGTCTCAAACTAAGGGGATGCGAGGTTAAAATAAATCGAGAAGCGCGCGTACATACTTAGTGCATCCCCTCTCGGGAATCAAACCTCGGACGTGGGCGCTACAGTCGAATGCTTTAGTATCGCGCCACGGCGTGTGGTTTATCTATTTGAGCGTAGCAGTGTAATTCAGTTTTTGTTCAGCACTCTTTGGAACTGTTACTTTTTGTCTGCGCACTGCGTCAGTTCACGTGAGCTGCTGAATATGGTTTTATATGTCACTCGCTCGCTTCTAATTGTTTCGCTGCCTTCTTAATTATATAATGCATGTTTTCTAAAGCGCGTTTTGTAGCTCTTCCTGCCTTTCTACGTAATGTGTGATTACGTGAGAGGCGTGATGATGTCATACGAACTCCGCCCCTCCAGCTGAACTCCATTACAGTAAATGGAGAAAAACAGCTTCCAGTTATGACCATTACGCGTAGAATTTCGAAATGAAACCTGCCCAACTTTTGTAAGGAAGCTGTGAGCTGTGCCAAATTTCAGCCTTCTACCTACACGGGAAGTTGGAGAATTAGTGATGAGTCAGTCAGTGAGTGAGTGAGTGAGTGAGTGAGTGAGGGCTTTGCCGTTTATTAGTATAGATTGCTTGGGAGAGAGAGGATTGAGAATTCTGGAGAAAAAGTAACACGTCATCTGCATAAAGACTGATTTTATGTTCTATGTTCTTACACTTTATGCCTTTAATAACTGTAGTTTGCCTGATTGCTGCTGCTAGTGGTTCAATAAAAATAGCAAATAGCGAGGGGGAGAGTGGGCATCTCTGCCTAGTCCCCATCTGAAGACAGAAGCTAGCTGATGTTTGGTCATTTGTCCTGACGCATGCTGTTGGTGAACTGTATAATATTTTTAACCAGTTTATGAAGAAGTTTCCAAAACTAAATTTATGTAAAATTGCAAATAAGAACTTCCAGTTAACTCTGTCAAAAGCCTTTTCTGCATCGAGAGATAATATACTGGTTTCCATGTTTCTGCTGTAAGAAAAGTCTATTAAGTTAAGTAATCTACGTGAATTTGTGGATGAATGTCTCCCCTTAATGAAACCAGTTTGGTCTGGGTGTATTATGAAAGGGGTTACCTTCTCTAATCTTTTTGCAAGGGCTTTACAAATTATTTTGAGGTCAACATTAATAAGAGAAATGGGGTGATAGCTGGTAGGAAATATAGGATCTTTGCCTGGCTTTAACAGGAGACTAATGTTGGCTGAATTCATATTTGGCTGTAGTCTACCATTTTCTTCTATTTCACTCATCATTCTGAAAAATGTTGGAGCTAGAACGATCCAGAATTCTTTGTAGAACTCTGCTGGAAACCCATCTGGACCTGGAGCTTTTCTATTAGGCATGGAGTTAAGAGCTTCCTGAAGCTCATCTGATGTTAATGGCGAGTCCAGGACTGTAGCTTGACTATCTGATAATTTAGGAAGTATTATCCTGTCTAGAAACTCATTGATCTCATTATCTGATGGGTTAATCTGTGGTGAGTACAAGGTTTTGTAAAAATCTCTGAAAGTGTTGTTTATTCTTTCAGGATCATATACTATATTCCCAGTTGAGTCTTTAACAGCAGATATGGCAGTTTTCTCTTTGTTTATTTTTAACTGGTTGGCTAAAAACTTGCCTGATTTATTACTGTGTTCAAAGTTTTCTATTCGTAGTCTTTGTGCTAAAAATTGTATTTTTTTGTCAATAATTCCTTTCATACTGAAATTATAATAAACAGCTTTTTATATTTTTCAGGAAAAATGTATCTATACAGTGACAACCAGAAGTCAGTCTAGTGTAACTTATTTGATTTGATACTGTTGTATAAAAATTTGAGTGTCGTAGACCATATTTTTGGACAGAGTAAAGGTTTTTGCCCATATATTTCATTTACACATTCCAATGCAGGGTTCACTCACACACCCACACGTTTTTCTTACCACGCCAGTTTAGAGACACCAATGAAATGAACCACTATGGCTTTGGGATATGGAATGTAGGGATAAACCCATCCATACAATGAGAGAACATACAAACTTCATATAGTATGTCCAGATCAGGAATGTACCCCAAAAGTCTGGAGCTGTGGTGTAGTAGAGCTAAACACTACACCACCAAGCCAGTCCTTATTTTTTCATTTTGGTGTTTAATTCAGCTCTGATTAATTGTGTAATTATTTTATATATAGATATAGAGACAGAGAGAGAGAGTTTCCTGCACATCTGTAAATATTCAAATATATAAAATGTTTAAGTTATTTAGAGATTTTAGGAGATTTAAGAAAAGATGAACACTGAGTTGATAGAAGTAAACTTTCCTAAATCAGCTTTTGATTTGAATATTGGCAGATAACATGCTAAGTACCAGTAAAGTAATGTAAAGAGTTGTTCATTGAAAGAAGTAGCAAAGATAATCATGGAAATGAAAATTAAAAGAGATGTAGAGGCTTGAACTTTTTTAGCCTCAGATCAGAACCTTAACAATATGCATGTGCTGCACTGTGGAATTCATTCCAGGAAACAGACATTAAATAATGTATTTTCTAAACCAATCTCATTTTTTATCTTGCAGAAGCTGGGATGCTGAAGGTCACACAGATGAAGAAGAAGAGATACTAAGAGACAAACAGAATGTAATGTCACTGCCCTGACAAGAGGAAGATCTGTTTTAATGTTGCACAATCCTTTTTTGAGTTTGTCTTTAGGTATGATTTAGATAAGTCCTTAATTTATTGATTTTTTTTAATGCAAATACCATATTAATCCTTTAAGCTGGTACAGTTCATCATAGGCACAATTAGGTATTTTAATCATTTGCAATGATAGTTTCCAAGAATGTAACATGAGTATGTTTAGATGATATTGCTCTATTTATTTTTATTATTTGCAGATTAAGTTTATTTTCAATCTTAAATTTATTCCAATTTTCTCATTGCTGCGCCATTTGTTAAAATTCAGGAACGTTCATCTCTTTTATAAATAATAACTACAAAAACGTCCTGAACAAGGCCTTCCTTTACTGATTTGATTATTGTTTATTGAAAGAATAAATAAAGAAAACACATGAAATGCTAAAGGGTGATAGTCTGGATTATGCCACATCTATGACCTCTCACACAAACTGTATGTCAGCTCCACACAATTCGAAGGAGGCCGTGCATTGCCACTCAGATCATATAATCTTCATTACTGGTAAACTGTAAAACAATGCATTACAGATGTCAAACCACCAAAGACAATAAAAAAGGAAGGAGATCACCTCGTGTATTGCAAATCACTACCATAAATTCTAAACTTTTACATTTTTTTTACAGAGTGACTACTGCACAGTAACTTTAAAAGATGAATTTATTAATGTTTCTTTATAGCTTGGGTGATGAAGGTCTCAAATGCTTGTCCTCTGTCTCGAGACTGTATATTTAGCTTGAATTTGATTTTTACCGATTGCATATTTTCCTGGTTAGCTACACAGAAACACCGTTGTGAGTTTCAGAATAACAAGATTGATCAGATGTTGTTTGTATTTAAGTTAAACTGATGGCTGCTGGTAATTAAATGTAGTTCATCATACAGCCTACTATAGCAAAGTCCTACATGCAAAATGCAAGATCTGCACAAGTTATTAAATATGCGACAGATAAAGATTTTTTTTTTATGAATAAGTCAGAACAACTAAATTGGGGATCTGACATTTAGGGCTGTCCCAGGATATGTGACACATCTGGCCTTAACCAATACTGTATTGCCTTAACTGATATTATAAGCATGTTTTATCACAAATTGCTTCCAAATCTTGTACCCTTTGGAGACCACCTTAGTTTCTTTGGAAATAAGACATACTGCCTTTCTTTTCACCTCTATAAAAATATGTTTACCCTCATTTTTCTTTAAATTGACACTTTCCAGTGTTTTGACCCCTTCTTTCCTGCTCAATTTCTGTATTTGCCGCCTGTGTCAGGATAGTCCCTTTATGTATAGTCTGAGATGCACATAACAAATGTTGCCTTAGATTACTGTCGAGAAAACTGTTTACATTCACTACTATTTCACACTTTAGTTCTACAGGCAAGACAGGAGCAATTCTTTTGACAGAGCTTTATTTGTGCATATACTCCATATTGAATATAAAGAGATTCAGAAAATAGATCCCTTTGCTTCATTTTAAATGGATACATTTGCCATTTTTCTCCATCAATCTACACTCAGTAACCCATAAAGTGAAAATATGTTTTCAACAAAGTTTGCAAATTTAATAAATTAAATTTATCAAAAACAGAAATCTCTCATTTATAGAAGTGGTCAGACCCTTAATTCATTGCTTTGTAGAAGCTCCTTTTGCTGCCATTGCAGATTTGGGTCTTCTTGGGTAAGTCTTTAGAAGCTTTGCACACTTTGATTTGGGCAGTTTATCCCATTCATCCTGGCAGATCCTCTCACATTCAATTAAATTGGATTGGAAGTGTCTGTAAACTGACATCTGTCCACACATGTTTTATAGTGTTTAAGTCTGGGCTTTAACTGAGCAACTCAGGGACAGTCAGAGACTTGACCCAAAGCCACTCCCATGTTGTCTTGGCTGTATGTTGCTGTTATGCTGAAAGGTGAGCTGTTGGTTATGTAATCTGGAACAGGTTTTCTTAAGGTACCTTTCAGTATTTGGCTGCATTCATCCTTCCCTCAGTTCTGACCAGTCTCCCTGCCCTTGCCATTGAGAAACACCCCCATAGCATGATGTTGACCGTAGAGATGAAATTAGGCAGGTGATTTTCACCAGATGCACTGCATGAAGTTCCACCAAAACAGTGAATCAGCCCAGAAATTCTGTGCCTCCTATTTTCATAGTTAAATGTAATTTGGCACGCTCCAAGCCTTTTTACCCAAGAGTGGCTTCCATCTAGCCATTCTACCCTAAACTCCTGATTCATGGAATGCTGCTAAGATGGCAGTCCTTCTGACAGTTTCTACGATCTCAGCAGAGGACTTCTGAAACTCTGCAAGAGTAATTATGGGATTCTTGGTCACCACCATGTCCAATGTTCTTCTTGCCTAGTTACTCAGTCTGGCTTGTCAGCCAACTTTAAGAAGAGTCCCAGTGGTTCCAAACTTTTTCCAATTCACCATTACTAAGGCCACTGTGCTCCTAGAAACAGTGAAAGCTTTACAAATGGTTTTATACCTTTGCCGCGGTCTATGCCTCACCCCAATTTGGTTGCAGAGGTCTACAGAGAGTTCCTTGGAAATAATGACTTGTTTTTTGTCCGCCATGTCACAGTACAACTTGGACTATCAAATGTATCTTGTAAACAACTAATACCTGTTGGTATGAATTATTCAAAACGTCAAACTATGGAGACACCGCCAATTAAAAGATGACTCTACGATAGGATGACACAATGTTTTCTATACCTTGTCAACAAGTCATCCTACCTTTGGTTGGTGGTGTCTACATAGTTTGACATTTTGGATAATTTATATCAACAGGTATTAGTTGCAGTTTCTACATTTCAATTATTATTCTTCCCTGCTCCCAACTTAAATCCTTAGTGATGAAAGCCTGGAGAGCCCATCATTGGCAAAGACAATTAATTAATATAATGCAGCCCATGATACACACCACTTTCATTGCCATTACACACCACTTTCAGTGCCATTACACTGTATTCAAGGCCAAGGAGTAATTGTGTGTTACAACTAAAATCTAAAACTAAAATCTAGGAACCTCAGATTTAAATATCTGTATTTTGACAAAATTGCATTTAGTAATTGTACCACAGAATTTACAGTAAGACGTGAGTACTGGCAAAAAGTACTTCAGCCTTATCTTTGACCATAGTAAATGGTGCTCAGTGCAAACCATATTGAAAACTATGACCAATCTGAAAAGGAAAAGCTTTGAGCTACCAGTACATCAGGATGTAAAGGGTAAGCAATACGGACAACACTAGGGGTTGCTACCTATAAAGAGAATAAAGCCAGAGGGAGTTGGAATGAGGTGACAATACCTTGAGCCAACCAATGGTAACATGAGGTCTTTACAGTAACTGGCAAATCTGGGACCACTTTAACGGAGAGCTATAGATGACTGGCAGGAGGGCAGTACCTTCCCTTAAGATTATTTGGCAGGAAAACATGGTCTCTGACTGGGATGGAGTTTTGAAATCTATGGTTAACCAGAGAAGTATGATTCCGGAGTTCAGAAGTTAGTTTTCAAGAGGAAGAGAAGCCTAAAGAGAGAGAAAGGAGGTAACAAGAAGATGAGCCACCCGACCAGGCATCTTTCTGGGAAGACTCTGAAGGCATGCAGGCTTTTTTTTGTTGTTTTCTTGTTTGCTTTTATAGTATGATATGTTCCTCTGTTTATTTGAAAAAATAAACCTACTGTTTTTTTAGATGTTAGTGAAGGGCTATGTCAGTATGTCTGTAAAAGGGAAAAAAGGTAAAGGTTATTCTCGTGCTGAAAGAAAAGAAAACAGAAGAGAGACGCAACATTTTAGCTGTATAGCCTAAATAGAAAACAAGGTTTGGAGGCTTTACAGCTGAAACATTCTGTTTCTAACCTTACCTTCTCTTTTTCAGCAAAGCGCTGACCTCTACTTATTTATCCAATTTGTGTATCTTGCCATTTTTGAGATGTGGAGAGATGGAGTAGCCAATCTCACATTTGCAATATATTGTCCCTTCTTGAAAATCAAGTCTGATTGCTGTGGGTGAGTAAAAAGGTTCAAGTGAGGTTCATTCAAGCTGAAAGAAACTCTTTTACAGATGAGTGAACCTGTCTTTATTTCAGATTGTGTTGAATCTACAACAGTTTGCACTGCATGCAAAACCATTCCCCAAATGGATGTTTCCACCTTATTCAGAGGCTTGCTTCTGGAATGTATGTATGTATGTATGTATGTATGTGACACTATCACCTCCACATTAGCACAAGGGCATGTCACAAGGACAATGCCATATTACAGTTTGCCTGTCTGTGTTAATTACATTTTAATTCACACTTTTTTTAATAATAAATGTTAGATTAATTAAGATTAGGTATGGTACTAGTCCACAACCAGAGAAAGCATTATGGAATTAAATTGTCCATCCTGGTAGTTGCTGGTGCAACACAAGGACCAACATTTGATGGGACACCATTCTGTCATAGGTCACAATAGCACACACATACCAACACTTATGCTCATTTGCACTGTGAGTCGATTTGGACATGTCAGTTAACCTGAAATTAACACTTTAAGGATGGATGTGGTGAGAACAGAGCCAGCCCATCAATTTAGGTGAGGTAGGCGATTGCCTATAGTGGCATCTCAGCAGTGGCAGCCGATGTACCAACTACCCCATGCTGCAGATGCAGTGGGACCTCTATTTCATGTCCTTTTCCAAACAGACTACACTATTAGGAACTTGACGACACAGCATGACATGCTACCAAGCTCTCAGCTGCTATGTCAGATTGCAAAGAAATGTGCTTAGGTCTCCCACCCCTGAATCTGGCACTAGTGACAATTTGGCTGAGGTGGAAGTCAAGATAGCTTTAATCAAGTCAGACTCAGTCTTAATCTTTCTGATCTGTAACTTGCTTAACAACATTTTCTTTAAAAATTATTGAACTTGACTTAGACTTGCTTATTGATGACTTGAAGCTGGACTCGGACTTAAGGCAAATGACTTAGAGAGTCTCACAATATACTGCCACAATTGTAATTTTTCAAATAGCATTCCTTACATTTAAATTCCCTTAATATAAAGTACTCTAAGCACTCCATGCCTGCAGGACTAATCAGAGTGCTGGAGGACAACAGAAATGGAGTTTATTAATTTTGGATATTTTCAATTTACTGCAGATAACACTGCAAAGAATGGAATAGCCATCTGCAAGATCCAACAGTCATAAATCTCCGACATGTCAATAAATCTGAAGTTTGCCTTTTCAAGATTCTTGAAGACAGTTATGCTTACTAGAAAGTTGGTCCCAAAAACTGTGATTGATGCATCATTATACCAAATAATGTACTACTTCACCCACATATTCTCATTTCACACAGCGCATAGTCCACTAGTTTTCCCATCTCTGTGAACCGCCAATATTAGTGGGGATCTGAGGTATGCTGCCGAAAAGTGCATCACAAGTTCTTTATCGTATACAGCAGGTGTCCCGTCTGTAGATTTGTTAGAAGGGCTGGAACGTTACAATGTGCTTGCTACCTGAGTTGCATGAATTAGATAATGTAAACACATAACATAAACTAAGGGATATTAGAGTTAAGATTACTTTAGCTCTTTAATTCATTAGCTATATGCCAGCAACCCTTGTGTTGTTTCATTGTAATGTGGTAACTTTTATTTGTTTCATGGGAGGTGAGAAAATATAGCCTACTAAAACAGTCATAGCTAAACACTGCCAAAGGCGCACAGTAAAATCTACAGCTGGCATGTCATTTCATTTTTGCAATGTGAAGTGTATTGTTTTATTTAGCGTCATTTATCTTTTATAACTAACTTTAGTAATTTCTATATTTTTGCTTGTTCAAGATGACTGTGGTTAAATGAAGAACATGACCCAAGAGAAAGCAATTGTGAATAAAAGCTATATGCATGATACCATAAAAAAAAAAAATAAAGCTGAAAGTTGCAGTGCATTGTTTCATTTGAACCACTAGTTGGATTATCTGTGATGGTCACAAAAGTCTTAACGGACTAATTGTTCGAAGTGCCAGTGAGAGCGCTGATAGTGTTTAGCAGGTCTTTAGTCATGAAGGGGTAATAATGTGGCCATGTTGTCCACAAAATAAGTGTTAAACATTCATTTTCTGCAAGTCAGTGCATTCTAAATGATGGTGGGGCTGCTGTAATATTTAGTTAATTAATTCATGTGCAATATTACATAAAGACATTATTTTTAAAGTGTTTATTATGTGACAGCACTCTAAAGTGGGTGACTGGGTTGTGCAGTGATAGTGCTGCTGCCTGGCAGTAGAGAGACCAGGGTTCACATTCCAGATGTTCTCTGCATGAGTTTCCTCCAGCAGTCCAAAGACATGCAGGTTGGGTGGATACATACGATATAGCAAGGGCTGTTTTTGTTTAAATTCTGAAGTGTTTTCTCTATCAGGAGGGCAGAATTATATTTTTTTCTCTGGACAATCTTACTGACACAATTAGGTTAAAGTGAAGCATGACAGCCACTGCCATTAGTGTTTGTGATTCACTGCTGACTCTGTGCCATTTTCTGACAGAAACAAAGTCAGCAATGCCATTACATGTACACTGGTTTGTATTCATCCTTTTGATTTCTTTTCAGAATTTCAAGCATTCGCAGCTACTCAGTCTATGGCTTCACAATGTGGGGCTTTTGTGTTGCAGAGTTTCCTATTTATTGTAGCAGGCAGCGGCATTCCTTTGTAAAAATAAAAAAAAAATGAGGCACTTTCACCACTAAAAGAGGAGGATTCCCCTTTTTCTCTCCTGACACCTTTTAATATCTATTTTTTGCAGCGTGGGTTTTGATGCAACTGGCATGACAGGTTTTTGCAATATAACCCCCCCCCCCCACCACCACCACCACCACCAAAAAAAACTAAATCAACACAGAATTCAAACTCGAGCAACTCTGCCACAAGCTTTAGTTGCTATGACAACTCTTTCACATTAATAATGCTTGTCTTTAGATATTTATATCCAAATGTTATTAAAGAGTTGGCTAGTGCAAAATCACATGGCATGCCAGTGTCAAATGCAAAAATAATAAGAAATCCTCTTTGCTTTTCTTAAGGTCATGTAATTTGGTTTTATCATAATGCACGTTCAGTTACTGCACTTCCAATTGCTGTGATTGCTTCTCTTACCTTAACTAGTATAAAATCTTAACACAATATCAGACCTTTCAAGATAATTAAATCTTACCTTAAAGTCCATTCCTCCTTCTATCCACACAATTATTCAAATAACAGATCTAGTGGAACTGGAATCTATCCAAACTGAGGACAGGATGCCAGGCTATTCCAGGGTACAGTAAATACCCACACCCACATTGACTTATGCTGGTCCAAATGAGAATCACTAGTCACGTTAGCTGGCATCTCTTTGGCACATGGTAGGAAAACCAAACAGCTGGGAAGTAGACCTCACTGACACAAGGAGAACGTGCAGACTTCAAAAAGAGAGTAGCCAGGCCAGGAATTCAAACTAAGCTATTTGAGCTTGTTATGATGACCCTGTCAAATGTTGTGTGTGACTGCTTTAAAATAATCTGGAGAAGAAGTCACAGGTTATTTGTTCATTCCACCTATTAGCAACAGCTTAAAAAGTATGAAAGTCATCCACATGTTTAAATAAAATAGAAAAAATATACAATACCAGGCTTTATAGGGATGTGCCTTGGGTGCTTCTGGGGAAAAGCTTGACATGTCAATGCAACATGTTTTTGTATAATTCTGTACTCTTCTTCAGCATAGGTTCAGCATTACACCTAAAGAAGAATTAAATGCAGCAAACACATGTTCTGGAAGTATGATAATTTGGAAGCAGAACTATTTATACAATCAACCACAAAAACTAAGGAAATATTACTACAAATTGACTGGTAAATAGAAGGGGCTTTTGTGTTATGTGCTCAGTGGCTCAGAGTCATTTTGGATGTTTTCAAATCATATCAATGAGAAGAAAAATGAGGCTAGTTCAGGAGTATCCTTATAGCTCTTAATTGTTGCCATGCAAAATGTGCGAGGTTGCTATGCAAGCACCACCTACGTCAACTCAAATGCCACAGTCAGCTCTGTCCCAGTGGCTTAACTTCTGTTTGGATTATTTCCTTGTTTTTATTAATGTTTTGCTATTAAAGTTATTATTTGCCCATCACAACTTTTATTTATGACATTTTAAAACCTAATAAAGATTTAAAGTAGACTTGTGCAAGAACGTAGAGGAATATGGCAGAGAAAAATCCTATAGATCTTGTTTGGACATACTATAAAAGCCCCTGCAAGTTAAAAACATTTAGAATGTTGCTTAAGTGTTTTAAATGAAATAGCATAACAATGCCAGACAGAACAGCCGATATTCTAGAGGCAGATTTCCATCCTGGTATAGAAAAATGCTTTTGAAAAACAAGTGAATTACTAGGAACCTTCAATAAATGGATGTATAGTAGCCTGCAGGTGCCACTCCAGCTCCGCAAACCTGATACAGCCAGATAGAGACACAAGTCCAGCACAACACACAATCTTGTTTCTGTTGTGGGAAATGCTTCCCTATTGTTTCCCACCACTATGGCACAGTACAAGTAAGCACAATAACAAAGCCCACAGCACTTTGTCTTCTTTCTCTTTCTGTCTTTGTCCTCTCTTTCTCTTTCTCTCTCTCTCTTGCATGCGTTGTTCTCTGCCTCCCAACTCTGGCTCCCAGAATGAAGACAGTAGACTTCTTTTATGCTGCACCCAGCAGTTCTTCTGGTGGCCTGTTATCATGGTCCAGAAACACTTCTGGGTGAGGCAAAAGCACGATAAAGTGGAGCTCTGTAATCCCCACAGCACAGCCTGGTGGCATCCATGGAACTTGAAAGGGCTGAGTTGCAGAACTTCATGTCCCATGGTGCCCTATGGGAATCCAAGGCACCACTTTAACCCGGGGGGGAGCCATCTACCAATCTGGGGAAGATAGTGGCCCATGCACACACTCTCCCCTAACCCCAGTCCTTCTACTCCAAAGGCATGCTGGCCGGGTAAGGGCGTATACTGTATATATATTGTGGATAGACACCCGGAACACAGACAGACAGACTCAGAATGTCCACAACACACACGTTTATTATGTTCTGCTCCTTCTTTACAGCACAACACAGCCACAATAAACTCACAAGGCTCTGTCCTTCTCTCCTTCTCTTTTACTTCACTGCCGCCTCCACTCCTCTCTTGCAAGCTCCATCCTCTGCCACCCAACTTCGGCTCCAGGTGCACCCTGATGATTTTCCTGCACCACTTCTTGGTGTGGTGAAAGTGCTGCATGGGCACCCGAAAGCACTCCAGGTATGTCCGAATTCTCTACCGGCAGCGCTTCCTGGTGTGGCAGAAGTGCTGCAGTCCAAGGCTCCAAGATTGTCCAAGCGCCCCCTGGAGATGACCACAGTCCCCAACAGGATTTAGCTTCCAAGCTCCAGTCCTGTGACCCCAATGCAAATCAGGGGGCTGCCCTCTCGTGTCCCGGGGAAGGTATTGTCTGTCTCCCAGTCCTTCCACTCTCCAGGCGTCACGGTGGGTCAAGGTCGTGTATGTATATATATATATATATATATATATATATATATATATATATATTGTGGAAAGACAGCCCCCAGACATCGACAAACAGACACCAGAATGTCCAAAACACACATGTTTATTTATAAACAGCACCACAATGCCTTATTCTCTAACAGTACCGTCTCTTTCCTCTTTCTCTGACCTCCACTCCCCTCCTCACAAGCTCCATCTCCTTCCTCCCAACTCCGGCTCATCTACTGGAGGGAGGCGGCCCTTTTATAATAACCCGGATGGACTCCAGGTGCTCTGTCTGATGACACTTCCTGGTGTAGCAGAAGTGTCAGATGATCACCCGGAAGTACTCCAGGTGCCCCTGGGATTTCTTCCAGCAGCACTTCCTGGTGTGATGGAAGTGCTGCCATCCATGGTTCCATGACCGTCCAGGCACACCCTGGCTGGTGGCCACATCCTCCCATAGGGATGAGCTTCCCAGCTGTGTTCTGGTGGCCCCCAAGCAGATCAGGGCGGCTGCCCTCTCGTGGCCCAGGGGAGCTATTATCCCTCTCGTGACCGTCCAGGCGTCCCGGCTGGGTAGGGTCCCGGCCATCTGCCACACTGCCCCATCACAGCTGAAGCCCGAAGGGCAAAGCGGACCATCCCACGAGGGCTAGGTTTCTCCCACAGTGGGGTGCCAACATAGTTTCATCTATGGTCCGCTCCTGTAAAACAACAAGAATAGGGTGCAGAGACATCATCCAGACGCCACCTACTAGCGCCTTCAGTCATGCCGTACGGACAACGTCTCCACAGATGACCGGCCCCATGACACTTATATCATCAACGGCCCCTCTGCCTTTCTGGTGCCCTCCAGACCTGAAAACAGGACGGGAACGCCCGTGCCCACGTCTCCCCAGCCAGGTTTGGGGCTTTTTTACCATCCCCGTGGAGAGCGCTTTTTCTCCGTTTGTGAGCTCTCGTGCTCACATTTCCTTCTGTCAGGGAACCCTCCCTTCTTACTCAGGGACCTCCCTTTAGTCTAGGGTGCTGCAACAGCCTGGATCCCCTTATGGGACAAAGAGGGACCACGTGCTGTTTGCACTCCTCTCATTCGGGTTACGAGAGCTACGACTTCATGGAGCGGGGCGGTCTGTGTGCCGACACATACAAGCCGGCACCTCCCCCACGCCTTAGCGGGGCGGTCTGTGTGCCGACTCATACAAGCAGGCACCTCCCCCATGCCTCAGCTCCCACTGTAAACTCAGTACTCATCCTTCAGACTCAAGTAGTCCAAAAGTAGATCGGTCACCCATGTCTCGGCTCCCTTCGCTAGGGCTTTCACTTTCTTTTACGGTACCAGCAGTACTCACCTGTACTGCATCGACACTTTGGCTGGAGAATCCCACGCTGTACTTTCCCCCACCCACTCCTTTATGGCCATCAGGGGAGCCTCCGCTTTCTTCTCTAACCCGTCGATCACCTCTCGCATCAACTGCAGGACCTTAAAGAGCGACTGTATGGGTAGAAGGGCTTCCTCAGCCGGTGGTGGACTTACAGTTCGTTCGGTCCTCCCAACCGGCTGTGAGCCGCGGAGCTCCTGCGCACGCTCAATTGGGTCATTGTCCGTCTCAGGATTGACGTTCATTGGTCCCGCCCTTAACCAATCACCAGCAGGAACACATCACACCCCGTCCGATCTTTTGCCTGCCTCTGGGAGGGACTTCCAGTCCTCCAGCGGTCCCTCCACCTTATGAGTGGACTCAATCAGGGAAGACTGTTCCGGGTGCTTTCCACCATGCGACCCTTCTACGGTCTGTAGCGATTCTTCCTCTTCTTTCGCTGTCGTCTCGCCATCACTCCATGGGTCAGCAGTCCATGTCTAAAAAGCAAGGCCAGGGGACAGCAGGATAAGCCCCGCCAGGTGTATTGCCATCATGCTCGAGACTTACCTCCTGGATCCCATCTTCCCGAGCATGCTTTGTCTGGGTTTCCTCTTCTGCTACTTCGCCGACCCGCGCTTCCACAAAGACGACGTGATGCAGGTGCCGCTACCTTCAGGGTACGTCTGCCCTTCTTCTTCCCCATCTTACGGAACAACCTTATCCGTGGACCTTGTAGAGCATCATAGATCCGGCTGCTGGCCTAAGTGTGTGGGCTGCGGCATGTGTGCACCTTCGTCTGCTGTGCGGGCTGCCTCCACAAAATTATTTTTATGAGGGGTCCCCACCTTTTAGCAGAGTGGAGAGTGGGATGGCATTGTGGAAAGACAGCCCCTGGACACCGACAGACAGACACCAGAATGTCCAAAACACACAAAGATAAATCAGTACACTCCTCTCTTCTACCACCACTCTTCCAAACCTTGTCCTCCTCCACCCGACTCTGGCTTCTGAGTCTTGGTTGTTGGCCACTTTTATTGGGCACCCGGAAGTGCTCCAGGTGTTTGATTGCCGGCATCTGGCTGCACTTCCGTATGTGGTGAAACTAATACCCAAAAGGGTCCACCAGCTCCTGCTGCAGCACCCCCTGGCGGTGCCTGTGGAACCCAACAAGGCTGTGGAGAACTCCATCCCCCACGGAGTCCTGCGGGAGGCTGAGGCACCGCTCCAACCCAGGGGGGCAGCCATCCAGCTGCTCCCCCTAAATATATAGTGAAGGGGTGTCCCGGGCCGTCCACCACAATATTTATATGATATACTATATATATATATATATATAATAATGACCATGGGGTACAAAAGTGCAAAAGAAGGATAAATGCAAAGCTGCTGGGAGCTGGCCTTTAGAAGGACATTTGCTTTTGTTTGGAGGCTGGACCTGATACCTCCTTCATGACCTGCTCCTTTACATCACACAGGCCTACACCACACAACTTCTCACACTTCGAGCTGCCTTGTCCCTATCCTGTCCCTATTCTGTATATTGTTTTAAAACAAAAAGAACAAAGAAAAAGATCTGGTGCCCCAGATTCCCCATTTAATGTCCCGGTTAAGAAAAATAAGTTAAAAAAAAAGGAAATAAGTTTTGTAAATGATGAATAGTGATAAGTTATACCTCCTCAAGCTGTCAAAAGTTGCCATCTTCAAGAAAAGTTGTGCCTTCTTCTGGTGCAGGTCCCATTATGAACAGATACTTCATATATGGCCAGAATGTATATAGTGGTAGAAATGGAAGGGACGTGGCTAATGTGGGGCAAAGTGATGTCATTAGTCCTCTGGGGTCTCCTCCATTCTAAGGAAAACAACACAGTGCTTAGTGGCAGTGTCATATCCAAAACTGTTCCTTGTTTTTTTGGTACGGATATGACCCTGAGACACTCCTGAAGCTTGCATATTTGACAATATATATACAATAGGAAGCTAATACGTCTCCTCACTTTTGTGAGTTTTATGTTTGGGTTGGCTGTACAGCTTTCCTGGTTCACATGTGGAATTGTGTTTTGTCTGTGGTCCTAGTAGTAAAGTTGCAGCTCTGTTGAATCAGTCGCTCTTGTTGTATTCTAGGAGTAAGCATGACTGCTCAGCTCCCTGTTTATACTAATAAAAGCAGTGAGCAGTGACCACTTTTTATAGACTTAACAAGTACCAGGACTGAAATCAGCAGAGGTTTTCTACACAATATGGTAACAGTGCTTTACCATGGCGGAGTGTTTATGAATGAATTGAGAAGTTCAAAAATGGTTGAGAAGATGTTAGGCAAAATAAAGGGGCACGATGGCCATCCACATCCAGTACCAATGTCAACACTGAGCAATTCCGCACTTTGATTCTGACATTCATTATTGTTGCTGTTGTGAGGAGTCAAGCAAGTAAGACTTTCCCCTATACTATTCACACAGGACAGTGAACTTAAACTGGCAGAAGCGGGTACAACTCCGCTAAGAACCCGTCTTAGTGGGAGCATAGTTTATCCTGAGCATACACACACATATTTACACTTACTAAACCAATATATAGCTGCCAAGTAAATTTAAAGACTGTTTTGAATTGAAGACATATACCTCTGGTCTGAGACAAAACACAAACTGACATAGGAAGATCTTATAAACTCACCGACAGTGCAGTCACTGTGCCCCTGTGTATCCCAGTCCTCTTTCCCTAAAATGTTCAAAAGCAAAGAAATGTAATGCAGTTAGCAATCTATAAACACAAATTGCATTCTCTGACTAAAGCCTTTCCAATTTCTCAATATACCAGATTTCCTATCTTGCTTTTTTTTTTTTTGCTCACTAAGGTGTTTTCCTAAGCATATTAAAGAAACACACACACTCACTCATACATAAAGAAATGGTTTTATAGCCAGGCCTAAAAAAATATCCCAAAAGGCCAAACTGTAAATTACTACCCATGACTTTCACCCTCATATATTACAATATGATTACAACTATGCATATTTTTGCAAAAAAAAAATATTTAAAACATTAGAACAATCTAGATGAAAGCAGCCCATCAAAACTTGCTTTTCCTACCCACTTAATTCTTCTAAAATAACATCAAGTCCAGTTTTGAAACTCCTTAAACATATTTGGGCTTTATATTGAGATTTCAATTCCAAATAAGAGCCTGAATTCAGATGTACATTTTTTAAAATAAACGCTCCACTGGAAACATCTGATTAACAAAACTGCATATTCAATGTCTTTTCAACCTTCCCTTCTTCACTTTTTGGGTTCTGAGGTGCTGAAAGTCAGCTGGACCAAAGTTAGCAGAATAAAGCAGTCAGTTTCATGCCAACTTTGTTGGATCGATATCTATACCAGATATCCATCCATCCATTATCCAACCCACTATATCCTAACAACAGGGTCACGGGGGTCTGCTGGAGCCAATCCCAGCCAACACAGGGCACAAGGTAGGAAACAAACCCCGGGCAGGGCACCAGCCCACCGCAGCTATACCAGATAACACAGGTAATTTTGTTGCAATATATAACTAAGCCATTTGCATTGATCTGCATTTCTTTTGAATACTAATTATATAAATACACTCCCACAAGGCCCCTTATGTGCAGGGTAAATTAAACTGGCATTTAGTTGTGCCATTGATACTTGGCTTTCAACCTGGTGTCTCATCCTGCTTTGTCCCTACACATTCAAAGCTTGTTTTAGATCTCTTGAGGAGGCACCTGTTTTTAGCTGGTGAGGTTTCTTTTTGTTTAATCCAAGCCTGGAGCTTCAATATTATAATTAATAATGCCATACAGGGACAACTAGGGACTAGAATTTTCTAAGAGTGCAAGTACATGGTGTTCCTTTTTATGGGTTTCCAAAAAATAGGTTAATACTTCTGAAATATGATTAAATTATTTTTTTTGAGAAAATTGATTTTAAATATCCTTGTTAAATATATTCATTTTTGAATGTCAGATCATGTCTTCATTGTTATTTAGGTACATTTTAATATCTAAATGTTCACTTTTCTTATTGTTAAGTCGGGAATGTTAAGTTGGGAACAATTTTGCATTAAAATTTTAGGTCTTTTATACTCAATGCTCCAAATTTCTGTGAACCTTAAATAGACTTTTGAACATTTATTTTGTCACATGAAGAGCGGAAAGGTGCTCTTCCTATATTATGTTTATCTGAATTCATGCTGATATTTCTAACACTTCCAATGATCCAAAAATACAAAGACATTCTGCTCAATGGAGATAACAGATTACTGTTTGAATCTAACAGAAGCAGGCTGATGTCTGAATCGGATCCAACAGTGTCATGTTAGCGCTTTAATTGCTGTGAGCTCACACACAAACACTGCTTATCATGCTGCGAAGGGACTATTGTTTTACACCTGGGAAAAAAGGACCATTTCTTCCTATTATTTTTAATTAAAAAGTGACTTGAGCTGCTTTCAGAATATGATTATTTTATTTTTAAAAAGATGGTGCTGAGAAAATGTCAATATTTTAACATTACATTGTTATTATTTATTGGTGACAAACATCAGAAGTAATACATCCTACTGCAATTGCAAGCCAACATTATGGTTATTGTTTTTTAATTATGCCATTAATATATTGGCTATTATTCATTTTAAACATGTGATAACGTTATAGAAAACATTAAAATCATATTCAGCCATTTGATTCCATTAGATTTTCAATTATTTTTCTTTCAATCAGTACATTTATCTAATACATCACATCACGCCAATCTTTAGTCAAATCAGACTGCAGCAAAATCTAACACTTTAAAAATACACTTCATTGTTTTATCATTTTAACCAGATAAATGACTGTGTGTTATCACCTAATGAGATCCAGCTCACACTTGTCAAAGCAGCCACGTGAATCCTTAATATTAAAGTGTTTAAAATTTGCATTCCAAGTAATGGGAAAGTCTGTGAAAAGAAGTTGTACAAATGTCATTTTAAACTTTTAGCTGTAATATCAGAATTTATATATATATATTTCTAACTAAATTATAGACAGGTAAGGTGACTTGCTCACGGTCATACAATAAGTCCACGACAAGGACAGAGCCTTCAGTCCTGCGACTAATAGTCCAATTGCTTTTCTTCTGGGCCACCCTGTCTGCCTGCCTGCCTTTAAAGGACCCAGACTACCTGTGTTTTGAGTAAAAGCAGCCTGTCACTGATTCAGCCAAAGGTCAAGGCAAAGCAGAGCCCCATGGTCAGGTGTAAACAGGTAGGAAGGTCCATAGACTGGATTTCCAGCCCTAAATCAGCAATATATGTTAGCTCTCTAAATTATGTTGTACTGTGTTCAGTTTTGGTCTTGACATTACAAAAAAAAGACATAGCAGCTCCTGAGAAAGTCCAGAGGAGAGCAACTAGAGTGATTCCAGGGCTAAAGGGTGAGTTATGAGGAAAAAGTGAAGGAAATTAACCTTTTCAAGTTAAACAAACAGAGATTAAGAGGTTCCATGATCAAAATGTTTAAAATTATGAAAGGAATTAATACAGTGGATCCCAACTTTACCTTAAAGTAAATTCTTCAATACAAATTTGAGAACACAGTTGGAAATTTGTTAAGGAATTTGCTGGGGAATTTGTTAATAAATTACCCAGTAGTGTTGACTTTAGGGACCTACAAAATTTGACTTGATGTTATTTTGCACAGTTTACATTGTTAAAAAAAAATAAAAGTATTTTTACAGAAAAGGCATAATCAGATTTTACAGTATACTCATGTTATTCCAAATATCCAATATCTTTTTGTATAAAAACAGAATTGAACTGCAATTTAACATTTTCTTTGTTATTTAACACATTTTGTTCATCAATATAAAACACAAGCATCTTGAGCACGGGAAAGGCACATATAAATAACATGTATTATTATTGTTATTGTTACAACAATATCCTCCTTTTTAAAGAAGGTCATATTGGTTTTACATCTGCAAATTTAGTTGAACTTGGAAATTCATGTTTTATTACAGAACAAAAACTATTCAAGATTAAACACAAAAATTATATACTGTAAAAAAAAAACAAGTAAAAATATGGTAAAAACTACAACAGCGATAGATGCCAACCAAAACCCTTAAAATGACATTCATTTGCTGTATTTAAAAAATATAGAATACCCTTAAAACTACAGAAATTTCTATGACATCATTAATTGGCAAAAGACTGATATGGTTTATATTCGCAAGCTAAATGTCTGTGAAAAAACATGTTTTACACATATTGAAAAGTTTTAAATAAAAATGAATACTGAAACTCTACAATAATGCAGCTGTTTCATAAAAGTATAACTTAACACTAGAATTACCAGGGCCTACGAAAAAACTCGTAGATCCGTCCCACCTTAAAACGCTTCGCACCTCTCTGTCAGCGTCTTTTGTCCTTTAAATGTGTTGATAAGCAGCAAACAGCAAGCAGCCTGCTACCACATCCCCCGCCCCGCACAGTTTTCTCAGCTCAAGTCTGTTTACCTGTGTGTCAGTTACTTAGAGTTGTATAGAGTGAGAAGTCAAGCAAAATGACACCTTTTATAAACAGTATATTGTTATTTGGAACACTTGCATTTCATGTGTGTTCCTTGTCTAAAACGATCTATGCACAGTAAACACATCGTTAAAACAGAAATGTTTTTCATGTTTTAGTAATAATTGACAAAGTGTAGACATGAAGTGTATAATGTGTGAAGCCTGAATTCCAAATATCAAAGAAACACTTTCACAAAAGGTACAAATATAACAGAACAAATGCTCTTCCATACACTTCATGTGTTATCAATTTTAGTTTTAATAAATTGGTTAATTTTAGTACAAATGTATTTATTTAATTAAATGAAAACTTTCACGGGACGCTCCCACCCTCCATCATTTTTCATCCCTCCAAATATCAGAGGGAACAGAAAGTGATTGCCATTCTTTGATTTGCGATTCTTTAGAGAATTGGGGGTTTACTGGTTTATTCTAATGTTTTACTAACATCAAGGTTACAGAGACTTCCAATTGACTGCACCGCAAGGCTTTGCCACTACAGTAAAGGAATTAAAACTCTTTAGCATTGAGCAAAGAGAACTGTACGGGGATCATATCCTGATCATTAATATGTAAAATGCATTGAGAGAGTTGATTCAGAAACATTAGTTCAGAAAAAAAACTGAATCTTGTTTGTGAGGAGACTGGTGGAAATTGAGTGAAAATAAATCTAAAACAGAAGACAGGAAGCACTTTTACTCACAACAACAGGTTCCGAGGATATGGAACAAATGATCTGGTCATGTACTGCAGATGAAATTAAACAACATTTTAATGACAACATTTAATAATCTATCTGGATAATATACCAGGACTACGTAGCTATTAGCTATAAAAACAAGCCTTCTAGAATGATAGATTGGCTTCCTTTTGCTTCTTAAACCCCTTATGTTTATATCTGTGCATATACTGGTTTATAATGTAGATTGAGTGTTCGTTAAGTAGATTTCTACCAAATAAGTGAAATTTCAGAAACTTTGTGAGTTAACTTGATATAAATTCTATAAAATATTTCAGCAAAGAAGACCTGACTGTGCTAAGATTTTTTTTACCTATTTTTGCCAAGTGTAGCCATTTTCAATTTAACTTAAGTCATTTAATTCTCATGAAAGTTGTATCTGATTATTTATGGAAATTGTTTCCAACTTTCCAAATATTTATATAACCCCATAAAACAATCATAGTCCTTATATAAATTAATGCAAAACATGTCAGAATGGAAGATATTTTAACAAATGTAACTTGCTAAAGAGACCAGAAGTAAAGCCATCCATCCATCCATTATCCAACCCGCTATATCCTAACTACAGGGTCACGGGGGTCTGCTGGAGCCAATCCCAGCCAACACAGGGCGCAAGGCGGGAAACAAACCCTGGGCAGGGCGCTAGCCCACCACAGCCAGAAGTAGATATTGTCCTCAACTAAACTCATTATGAAATTACGTCAGTGTTGGTGAGAAGGATTAATAAACAAATCTTGCTGTCTTCTTTTTCTTTCCCCTAATCTAAAATACCTTCAGGAAGTTGTGTTACTCTTCATAAAACAATTCAAAGAAGACTGATGCAGACATTTTTTTTTCTAGGAGCAGCACATCAAAATGCAGAAATAAAAATCTGGTAATAAAGTAACTGAGTCAGCTTGAGATGTTAATTTGTATTTACGCACAATCTGAGAATATTAAAGCAATGAAGAAAACAAATACTGCAATAGCATGAGATTTCAATTGTAAGATTTATGAAAGATCTGAAAAAAATCGATAAAATATATAAACTTACTAAAAGATCACAACCTGCGAGATACAGCTCCCAAAAGAAATAAATGAAATAAAAAGCTACACCTAGCAAAGTGCAGGAAGTAAGCATTATTCAGAAAATAATTACATATATATTTACCAGCCACAAATACAAGAATAAAGACATGCACAATATTTCACATTCTGTTAAGATGTTATAATGATCAATGTATTTGCCAAGGCAGTAGTGCAAGATAGCATGAACATTTATATTTCAAAAATGGTGTCGGACTTTAAATGCATGAAATAACAAACTGCAAAAAGAAGAAAGCAAGTAAAGAAAAACAAAAGATAAGGATATGTATTAGACATTTTTA
The DNA here is from genome assembly GCA_026402145.1 of Polypterus bichir lapradei. Classification (NCBI taxonomy): domain Eukaryota; kingdom Metazoa; phylum Chordata; class Cladistia; order Polypteriformes; family Polypteridae; genus Polypterus; species Polypterus bichir. Next base: position 76,385,823 of record JANRMT010062854.1, on the reverse strand, counting down.
TCAACAATAGAAATAGCAGGTAAAAAATGAAAATTTATCAATCTACTTATCAGTTTTAATGGTGTTCATTCCAACAGCAGGAACCAAGCATGGCCACAGTGTCAGTTCATCACAGGGCTGTAATGCACACACTCACGAGCACTCACACCTCCAATTGAAGGCATACTCCATCTAAAAATAGTCGTTTTTATGTTGGTTACTCTACTTAGTTTGTAGTCATGGCCAAGAAATATTTTAGTCTCAGATTTTCATGGAGAGTGGAGATAACAAAGTCAATGGTGACCAATGCTGGACAGCAGCACACTATACTAACACGCCCATGAAAATAAAAATCAATTGTAAAGCTTTGTTTTTTCCCCAACTGCACATTGGCCTCAATAATTGTTAAATCAAAGAAGTCTAGAACTACCAGACCTCTTCCTAGAGTTGGCCTGACTAAACTGAGTAACCAGGCAAGAAGGGCCTTCGTCTTTAAGGTAACCAAGAACTCAATGGTTACTCAAACAGAGTTTTAGAAGTTGTCTTCAGAGATGCGAGAACCTCTCAGAAGGCCAACTGTCTCAGCAGAACTCTATCAACCAGGCTTTTATGGTGAAGTGACTAGACAGAAGCCACTCTTGAGTAAATGGCATATGGCAGTCTGCTTGTTTTTCTGCCACACACGGATGTGCTGCCAGAAGAAGGTCGTTGGACACCTTTTTGGGGTGTCCTATAAAAGGAGCCAGAGTCGGGAGGAGGTAGATGAAGCTTGCTGCCAGGAGGAGTGGAGACGGAGAGGGAGAGAGAGAGAGAGATGAAAAAGAGAAGAAGAGAAAAGGGTGCTGTATTGTACTGCGCTTGGGAACTGTGGTACTGAGGGGAATGAGACAAAAATGTTTCCCACAGCTGAATAAATGTATCTTGCGTGCTGAACTTGGGATCTATATCTGTTGTGTACGGGGCTTGGGAAGCTTTATGCCCCTTGGTGTCCACACTGTAAAATCTGTTACATAACAGCAATAACAAACGATGGCAGGCTTTCAGTCTCCACCTGCAATGCTGTGCTCTGATTTAAAGATTACTGTACACAGAGAATAAGCAACAAAAAAAGGCAGGGAATAATGCATGTAGGTCTGGTGGTAACGATGCTTTATAACAAAGTGGTGCCAACAGAGCCTCACAGCCTATGTTTCCACTAAGCAGCACTGCATAGCACTTTTGAATCTTTCCACTAACCCCTCGACACCCGAGCAGCAGTTTGGAAGAGTCACATTGCTCTTATCACAGCTTTCAGTCTTGTGTAATTCACAAATCTCCGCTGGCTCTGGCATCTCACCCACTTCCCCCTTAGCTTGTTGTTCATGTGCTGGTAGACCAACGGCTTCTGAATCTCCAATGGCGCTCAATACTTCACAGAGGACCTCCCATTGCTCATACAGTGGTGCACTTTTTAAGTAAATGTCAGAATTCACAAAGAAAAAGTAAAATTTTAATGGAACACATTTTTTTGCATGCAAAGAGCATCACAATTACTTATCATTTTACACGCTGTCAATGAACTGTAAAAACTTAAAAAAAAACTACTGGAGCAATATGTACAAGGTGCAACTGATGCCATTGATGAAATTCAGTAAATCACCGAGCCAACTGCGCTTGAACTGGCTGCACACAAGCACACAGACGTAAACGTGGATGCTTGCAGGCTAGTCTAGTGCTGTGGCTGAATCCCAGGGACAGAGATGCTTCAGTGCTGCAGGGGGTGGCAGTAGTCATGAGCCAGCTGCTCAACGAATGTACAGCACTGACTGATCAGCTTCGGCGTGCTGGCAAACTGCACAGGGAAGTGACTATAGATGGTTACGGAGTTCAATAAATGTACATTGCCGAATATACTCGGATCTGGCATGCTGGAAAATTGCACTGGGAACAGACTTTAGCCAGTTGTGGCATTCAACGAATGTATGTTGTCAAATATACTTGGCTCCGGCGTGCTAGCGAATTGCATTAGGAACCGGCCATAGCCGGTTCCGGCGGTTTAAGGGTTAATTCAATAATATATAAATGGTGTGAATGAAAATGAACCTACTTATTGTGTACTTCTAGACAATTCACAGTACACGTACCCTGTGATCAGCGCCTGTACTAGGTTATTTTGTGCCTTAGGCCAAACCTATTAGTGCACCAACTGACTGTTCAGTAGCTAACCCTGTGGCTTGGTCCCCCCCTTATGGTTTGTGCCCTAGGTGAATGCCTAATTCGCCTTAATGGTAGTACTGGCCCTGCCTGTGATGAAATATGCACAATAGAGAATTGAAAACCAATCTAGGCCTGTCCGATGGAAATCCATTACTGAAGCTGCTGTTTGGAGCTGGGATGAAGATTGTGCTGCAATTTAAGGATCCATGTAACCAAGCTCGCTATTGAACGGGATTCATTCATTTATCTATTTTTCCAACCAATGCTTCCAATTAAATATTGTCAGGAGTTGGTGTCCATCCAAGCAGCACTGGGTACAAGGCAGGAAGCAACTGTGCAAATGCTGCCAGTCCACCACAAGGCATGCTGACTCACTCTTACTGGGCCAATCTTTGGGATATGGGAGGAAAACTGAAGCACCTGGAAAGTGTAAAGACCCCACACAGGCAGTGCCCAGGCCAAGGATTCAGACCCAGGATTCTGGAGCTGTGTGGCAGCAATGCTAAGCACTTCACTGTTAAGCTACCTACTTTTAAATGCACATTCAAAATTGTCAGACCAATTGATTAGGTGGTTGTAAACATTCATTTATGAACAAAATGCAAGGATTGTGATATCCGCTTTAGACTGATATCCCCCCAACATTCACAAAACACCAAGATTTATTTATCATTTGAGAAAAGACCTGTTAGAAACAATATCTTTTTTTCAGATATATCATGCCGATTGCCGACAGGCTGTAAAAGCTGCAGTTCTTGCCTGGGAAAAATGTATTAATCATTGTTTGTGAGTGTATAAAGTCTAAAAGTTCTCAGGGGAGAAACTAGTTAACAGTTGGCCCTCAATCTTGCATGTGGACCAAATGAAAACAAACTGTTACACTAAAGTAAGTGACTGTGGGTATTATTAGATGGGCAGGGGCACTAGAAACACGAGAGAGCTCAAAAGGTGAGATGATGTCAGTGGGTTCCAATAACCAGGGTCTCGCAAATTACCCTATGTTCAGGGTGCATATTTGAGTCTGTCAGTGCTTAGGGGGTGGGCTGAATCATCGACAGTTGGCTGCCATCACAGAAAGAACAGGGAGTAACTATGGCAATACTACAGACGTTTGTAGTTTATAATATAAAACAGAAAAGTCTTCCAAATTATTCAGTTCTGTCAAATAAACTTTATTGTTCATTGAGATTGTAGGGACCTATACAATGGCTCAGAAGTGTCCAGAGGCAATAGACATTCTCCAGGGAGGTCTACAGACCAAAAATCACCAAGAAGGCAAAAAAGCTCAACCCCATTGGTTACTATCTACCCGTCTGCAACCTAAGTCACTGTGTATCTATTTGGCTGCTTACCCAAGTCATATGGCTCATTTCCATTCATGATGACACTTGTAACAAGCTCATTTGGTGAAATAGCTCTGGTAGACATTAGGCCACTAGTGTAATTATGTTTAGTCTATACACTCAAAGTAGTATGTTAGCACCCTAGCACACCCTCACACATGTCATGATCACTTTTTTGTTTAATTTTGTTTAGTTCCTTGTTTCCAACTTTAATATTATTATATTCAGACCTATTTATGTGTTTGTTGATATTGAGAATCATTTGGCATTCCATCAGCAATAGTTAAATATCTAAATTATTATCATGTCTTTATGGGATACTATGTTGTTTAGGCAATATATGTCAGCATTTTATTTCAATTGCTTCAGCATTGCTTTGATGCCATAAGGACAAACAGAAGGACTGGGAGATAAGGATTTGAAACAAAGCAAAGATCGTAACCAGGAGGACGAGAGACGAAAGTGACAAACCTCCAAATGAAAGACAAACTTATAGTCAAAAACCAAAGAAACCAAAAATCACTTTTATTTTTGTTTGAGAAATTTGTCTACTCAGACAATTAAATGACCTTCAGGAAGCAAACTACAGGTACAGTGGTGTGAAAAACTATTTGCCCCCTTCCTGATTTCTTATTCTTTGGCATGTTTGTCACACAAAATGTTTCTGATCATCAAACACATGTAACCATTAGTCAAATATAACTCAAGTAAACACAAAATGCAGTTTTTAAATGATGGTTTTTATTATTTAGGGAGAAAAAAAATCCAAACCTACATGGCCCTGTGTGAAAAAGTAATTGCCCCCTTGTTAAAAAATAACCTAACTGTGGTGTATCACACCTGAGTTCAATTTCCGTAGCCACCCCCAGGCCTGATTACTGCCACACCTGTTTCAATCAAGAAATCACTTAAATAGGAGCTGCCTGACACAGAGAAGTAGACCAAAAGCACCTCAAAAGCTAGACATCATGCCAAGATCCAAAGAAATTCAGGAACAAATGAGAACAGAAGTAATTGAGATCTATCAATCTGGTAAAGGTTATAAAGCCATTTCTAAAGCTTTGGGACTCCAGCGAACCACAGTGAGAGCCATTATCCACAAATGGCAAAAACATGGAACAGTGGTGAACCTTCCCGGGAGTGGCCGGCCGACCAAAATTACCCCAAGAGCGCAGAGACGACTCATCCGAGAGGTCACAAAAGACCCCAGGACAACGTCTAAAGAACTGCAGGCCTCACTTGCCTCAATTAAGGTCAGTGTTCACGACTCCACCATAAGAAAGAGACTGGGCAAAAACGGCCTGCATGGCAGATTTCCAAGACGCAAACCACTGTTAAGCAAAAAGAACATTAGGGCTCGTCTCAATTTTGCTAAGAAACATCTCAATGATTGCCAAGACTTTTGGGAAAATACCTTGTGGACTGATGAGACAAAAGTTGAACTTTTTGGAAGGCAAATGTCCCGTTACATCTGGCGTAAAAGGAACACAGCATTTCAGAAAAAGAACATCATACCAACAGTAAAATGTGGTGGTGGTAGTGTGATGGTCTGGGGTTGTTTTGCTGCTTCAGGACCTGGAAGGCTTGCTGTGATAGATGGAACCATGAATTCTACTGTCTACCAAAAAATCCTGAAGGAGAATGTCCGGCCATCTGTTCGTCAACTCAAGCTGAAGCGATCTTGGGTGCTGCAACAGGACAATGACCCAAAACACACCAGCAAATCCACCTCTGAATGGCTGAAGAAAAACAAAATGAAGACTTTGGAGTGGCCTAGTCAAAGTCCTGACCTGAATCCAATTGAGATGCTATGGCATGACCTTAAAAAGGCGGTTCATGCTAGAAAACCTTCAAATAAAGCTGAATTACAACAATTCTGCAAAGATGAGTGGCCCAAAATTCCTCCAGAGCGCTTTAAAAGACTCATTGCAAGTTATCGCAAACGCTTGATTGCAGTTATTGCTGCTAAGGGTGGCCCAACCATAGAGGGCCATGTAGGTTTGGATTTTTTTTCTCCCTAAATAATAAAAACCATCATTTAAAAACTGCATTTTGTGTTTACTTGTGTTATATTTGACTAATGGTTAAATGTGTTTGATGATCAGAAACATTTTGTGTGACAAACATGCAAAAGAATAAGAAATCAGGAAGGGGACAAATAGTTTTTCACACCACTGTATATACCACATGATCCATAACATCACTCTGTTCCTGACCTCTGACGTTGCTGCTAGAAAATTGCATGTCAGCAAGTAAATGAACTACGCAAAGTAGCCATTCCCTTGTATAAACAAAATGGTGTTGAAGGAAGACACAAATAAATAACAAATAGCTTTAAACAACTCTAAGCCAGGAAAAAAAAACATCAAGAAATTCTTCATTGACATTAAAATCCATACAAAGATTAAAATCCTGACAAAAAAGAGCCAATCATGACAGTTTTTGTGTTTGTGTGCTGTGTGAGACATCAGATAAACTGACCAATCCCTTCATCATCTGACCCTGCAATTCCCCTACTCATCCAGAAAATGTGTTTCTAATTTTAATTTTGTCAACTATTATTTGCTGATTAACTTCTCAACTAAAGATTTTTTTTCTCCTTTCTGTCATTCCCAATCAAGACATGACATTTTAATTTTCAAATCATGTGCTTCTTTGACTGCTAATGCACCCCTTGCTATTTTTTTTTTTGTGGACATGATAGCATTAATCTGAATGATGCAGAATATCCTGGAGTGAGAAATCTTCAATTGTTGAACTGCAGACTGTTTATATTAAATTTTTAATTATTTTGCTCAGACGAACCAAGATGAACTGAATTTACAGCACTTAAATTGCAGGCACTTCAAGCATTGTTACTGTATTGTATCAGTAATTTATATATTTGTTCCAGTCAGTTTCTTTTTTAATTAGGTTATGACATGGAATGGGGAAATAAGTGCAACTGCCATAGTTCCTGTCTTAATTAATTTATAATCTGGTTTTGGTCTCGTCCGATGCGAGAGATGGACGTCTGAAGTGGAGCTCCGCTAGCAGTGGTGTTATTTTTCATATTATTTGCTTATTATCTTGAGATATCCTGTATTTATTCAACCCGAGAGGGACTGCTACAGTATATGTAAGCACATATAAACATGGCCAACAAGAAGGGGGGTTCGAAAGAATCGAAAACTAAAGCTACACCCAAGCTGCGATCAGCAAGCCCCGGTTCCAGATACGGCCTTTCAGAGACAGACCTGGATCAGATGGGCGAAAGCACAGACTCCTCGGGACCACGGTCCGCTACATCGTCGGCGGCTGAGAGCGAAAAGGGGAGCGAAGGTGCGATCGTGAGTGCAGATCTGGATATCTCGCCGATTGGAGAAGATCACATGAAACTGGAAAGGGCCTCGAAGTCCGCGGCTTCAATTGCGCAATTACGCGAGCCTGTAGCAGCGGGGACGCCGGCTACAGCAAAGTCTGCTGCTTCATCTACGGTACAAGAAAGCACAATTGAACTATCTGAACTGAAGGTGTTGCTCGTTGAGCTCGCGCAAGACATAAAGAAAAGCGAGAAGGCTAATGAGATAGCAAGGGCAAAGGCACATGAGAGACTGAAACAGGAAATCCAACAGGCAAATGAAAGGTTGCGACAGGAATTCCAACAGGCAAATGAAAGGTTGCGACAGGAATTCCAACAGGCAAATGAAAGGCTGCGTCAAGAGGTGCAATTTGAGCTTCGACAGGTGCTGGGTAAAATTGAAGAGCGCATTCAGGAAAACTCGGTTAAACTGAGCACGCTTACTGATCAATTGGAGCATCTCAAGGAGACATTCACGAATCGGATTGAAATGGTCGAACATTCAGCTGCCAGTGCCGAAGAAAGAGCAATAAATGTCAGTTCCGAATCCAAAAAACTCGGAGAAAAACTTGGAGACAGACTGGCTGCTTTAGAAGATGGCAGTAGAAGGTATAATGTCAGAATTGAAGGTCTGCCGGAGAATCGAGAAAGTTCAAACCCTGTGAAATTCGCAGCTGAACTTTTTTCTAAAATAATCGGGGACGACTTTAAAGCAGAATCTGAGATAGCAGCGGCTTACCGCGTACGCGGACCAAACACCGTCAGACCCCGACCAAGATCTTTTATAGTTCGTTTTGAACGATTATCATTTAAGCTAGAGGTGATGGCACTCCTCAGAAACAAGGAAGGTATTATATTTGAAAATAACCACATTCTTATCTTCCCTGACTTCTCTCCAGCAACAGCTACTAAATGCGCATCCTTCTATAATATTAAACAGCGGCTACGGCAAGCCAGTGTGAAATACAGCCTCCTGTATCCGGCAAAACTGAAAGTGGAATGGCAGGGTCAATTCTATGTCTTCGCTAGCAAGGAAGAGGCAGAAAAAGAATTAAGAAAGCTGATCCCGGGACTATTCTGATACATAATAGTGAGTCATGGCGGTTAAAACGATGAAGGAAAGATTAATAATCTTTTGTCTGATCTATTCGTTTTAAAATACGGGTTTTTATCAGCATATATTCTCATTATTACTTAGTATTACTAGGGCGCTATATGTTTATGTTTTATTGTGCTTAATTATTTATCTATTTATTTATTTTTCTCTTTTTCTTTTCTAATTATCTCATCTCTACCCTAAACGAGACTGTTCAATATCATACCCTAGGTTTACTGTTATTGCTATTACTGCATTAAGACTGGTTATGCTTCTTCTGGACACATTTTTAATACCATCCCCTGGGTTTATTATCTGGGTGTATCATCTTAATGCACTAAAATTGCTGAAGACTATATATATATTTTAAGTGTAAAACTCCTTTTATTTTATTCTTAGAGATATCTCTATCTTTTAACCCTTAAGCGCCGCTGCATTGGAGCTTGTTTTGCTTTGGACGTACTCTGTCTCTGGGTATGTCAGAGGACTGGGACTATGTGAAGTGGGTTTTAGCCTCACTTGGGGAGGCAAAAAGGGAGGGTGGGGGGTTAAGGGGGGGAGAGAAAGAGAGCAGGCCTGATCTATACCTAATCTATCCTCTCAGTCTTTATAATTATAATAAGACTATAAAATGACATCAAAAACTCAGAATCAGTGTCTCCATGATGGGACAGTTAACTTCGTAAGCTGGAATGTTAAAGGCCTGAATCACGAATTAAAGAGAAAGAAAGTACTCTCTCACCTAACAGGTCTAAATGCTAAAATAGTATTTTTACAGGAAACTCACTTAATAAGCAAGGATCAGTTCCGGCTGCAAAAAGACTGGACTGGCCAAATGTTCCATTCTAGCTTTACGAAGAAAACTAGAGGTGTGGGAATTCTCATACATAGAACTGTTCCATTTGTAGCATCAGATGTAGTATTGGATCCTGAAGGGAGATATGTAATGGTTATGGGAGACTTATCTAACTGTAAAATGAACTTGATAAATGTTTATGCACCTAATGTTGATGATAAGGAATTTATACAAAATTTGTTGGCATCCATTCCCAATCTGAACACTCATAAAGTTATAATGGCTGGGGATTTTAATTGTGTTATGAATCCACTTTTAGATAGGACTTCCTCCACAGGGGGAACGGCATCTAACACTGCAAAAATAATTACAAAGTTTATAACTGATCACAACTTATCAGACCCCTGGAGGTTTTTAAACCCAAATTCAAGAACATATTCTTTCTACTCACCAGTACATCATTGTTACTCAAGGATCGATTACTTCTTTATAGACAATAACTTCTTGCCTAAGATTAAATCTTGCAAATATGATGCTATTGTTATTTCTGACCATGCACCTATGATCTTGGAGCTAAAATTACTAAGCCCCATGCACTCACCCCGCAGATGGCGCCTCAACCCGCTTCTATTAGCTGATGAGAATTGTACTGAATTTATATCCAAACAAATCAAATTCTTTCTAGAGACAAATACATCCCCCGAGATCTCTGCAGGGATACTCTGGGAAACTCTTAAGGCCTTCTTAAGAGGACAGATTATCTCATATCTTTCCCACAGAAATAAATCCGAGGCCAAGAAAGTAGCAGATATAAAAAGCGAAATTACTAAAATAGATGAAGAACATGCCAGACTACCAAGCGAGACTCTACATAGGAGAAGGCAGGCTCTACATTCGGAATTAAACCTCTTGACAACTAAAGAAACTGAACAACTAATTTACAAATCCAGACATCATTACTATGAACATGGGGAGAAAGCTAATAAGCTTTTAGCTCAACAAATTCACAAGCAAGAACTGCGCAACGCAATCTCGGTAATCACTAGTACGAACGGAGATAAAATCGTCGAACACCAAAATATAATGCACACTTTCAGAGACTACTATAAATCCCTATATACTACTGAGTTTAAGGAAGACAATACACAATCTAATGCATTTCTGGATACATTACAGATACCACAAATAGACGCTTGTAGTGCGGAGGAACTTGATAAACCTCTGATGTTATCAGAATTACTAGATGCTATAAAATCACTCCAAGGCGGGAAAGCAGCAGGCCCTGATGGTTACCCTGCAGAATTTTACAAGAAATTCTCCGCTCAGCTAGCCCCCCTCTTATTAGCAACATTTACAGAAGCCAGAGATAACCAATCTCTTCCACAAACCTTTCGCCAAGCACTAATCACTGTCTTTCCAAAACAAAATAAGGACTTATTACAATGTGCATCATACAGACCAATTTCACTTCTGAATAACGACGTTAAAATACTTTCAAAAATTTTAGCCAGAAGGGTGGAGAAAGTGCTCCCCTCGGTAATATCACAAGACCAAACTGGATTTATTGGGGGCCGGCACTTATCTTCCAATCTTCGACGCCTGTTTAATGTAATATACTCACCAACTAAATCAAACACCCCAGAAATATTATTATCATTTGATGCAGAAAAAGCATTCGACATGATTGAATGGAAATACCTTTTTACTATATTGGAGAAGTTTGGGTTTGGCCCAAACATCTGTGCATGGATTAAATTACTGTATACTAACCCAGAAGCTTCAGTTTGCATCAACAACATTTGCTCAGACTACTTTAAACTAGAACGTGGCACTAGACAAGGATGCCCCTTGTCACCGCTGCTGTTTGCGATTGCCATTGAACCACTGGCAATGCATTGTCGAAATACTGATCAGATAAAGGGGATTAGCAGAGAAGGACTGGAACAGAAAATCTCATTATATGCAGATGACATGGTACTGTATATATCAGACCCAGAAAATTCTGTACCTGCAGTCTTAGCAGCACTCACAGAATTTCAAAAGATCTCTGGTCTCAGAATTAATCTGAATAAAAGTGTACTCTTTCCAGTGAACTCTCAAGCATATAATATTAGATTAGATACCCTACCTTTTATCATTGCAGAACAGTTTAAATACCTAGGGGTAAACATCACAAGTAAATATAAAGCTCTATATCAACAAAATTTCGCCGTTTGCATGGAAAAAATTAAACAAGATTTGCATAGATGGTCAACCCTTCATCTCACACTAGCTGGAAGAATTAACACTGTTAAGATGAATATTCTTCCTAAGCTCCTTTTTTTATTTCAAAACATCCCAATATACATTAATAAATCATTTTTTAGGCAATTAGATTCGACAATAACCTCATTTATTTGGAATTCAAAACATCCACGCATCAAAAGAGCGACCCTACAAAGACAAAAGGCAGAAGGCGGCATGGCTCTACCTAACTTCCAGTTTTATTACTGGGCAGCAAATATACAGGCGATAAGAACCTGGACACAAATAGAAGAACATACACAGGCTTGGTCCGCAATAGAATTAAATTCCTGCAGTACTTCTTTGTATTCCTTGCTCTGTGCTCCAATAAACACACGTTATCGGCAATACACTAATAACCCAATTGTGCTCCACTCACTTAGAATCTGGAACCAATGTAGAAAGCATTTTAAGACGGAGAAGCTTCTATCTGTGGCACCCCTGCAAGAGAACCACCTCTTTCAACCCTCATAAACATATGCAGTTTTTAATATTTGGAAAAAATTTGGAATTAACTTGCTTAGAGATCTTTATATAGACAACGTCTTTGCATCCTATGAGCAATTACATTCCAAATTTAACATTCCAGCTACACATTTCTTTCACTATCTTCAAATCAGAAACTTTGTTAAACAAAACCTTCCAGATTTTCCTCATCTTGCACCCTCATCCATGCTGGAAAAAATATTGCTCAATCTCAAGGATTTAGACTCCATCTCTACAATATATAAAATCATTTTACAATCCCTCCCTTTTAAAGATCCAAGAGGACACTGGGAAAAAGATCTTTCAATTAATATATCAGAAAAGGAGTGGAAAGTAGCAATGCAGAGAATTCACTCGAGCTCTATATGCGCAAAGCATACAATTATACAACTCAAAATTATATATCGAGCACATCTGTCTCGACTAAAACTCTCCAAAATGTTCCCAGGGCATGATCCAACCTGCGAACGTTGTAACCAAGTCCCAGCCTCACTAGGTCACATGTTCTGGTCCTGCACCAAATTAACATTATTCTGGACAAACATTTTTAATTACCTTTCAGATAGCCTTGGACTTACAATCCCTCCAAACCCATTAACAGCTGTGTTTGGTGTTCTTCCAGATGGGTTTAAAGCGGAGGAAGACAAACAAATTGTGATTGCATTCACTACACTTTTGGCACGTAGACTTATTCTCATAAACTGGAAGAACCCAAACTCTCCTCTTTTAAGTCAGTGAACAACCGATGTGTTATATTATTTGAAGTTGGAAAAAATCAAATATTCAATTAGAGGATCCGTACAGAATTTTTTCAAAACATGGCAGGATCTAATCAGTAATATTAAAAGGCACAGAGAATTTATTAATTTAGGTATGTCTCCAAGTCTTAAATTTAACGCCGTTTGGCTTGCTCTCTCTCTCAGGGGTGGGGATCGATCTGTTCTTAATTTTTCTCTTTGTAAAAACTTGATTGCTTTGTATGGATTGTAATAAAATTAATAAAAAAAAAAAAAAAAAAAAAATTAATTTATAATCTAGGAACAGATGGACATCACAGAAATTAGTTTATAGCTTGAGAAAGCAAGAAGTAAAGAGGTACTGAAAAGATCAAACACTCTGACCAGGGTCATTTTTTTATTAGGACAAGATAGCCACTCAGATACGTGCAATGTCACATGTCCCCAAACCCAATATGTACATTTTCGCCTAAATATGGCTTGTCCAAGGGACCAAAAAAATATCAGAAGGGTACAGCGGAAGCAGCGTCAGAGATCAAGACGCGTCTGACCATGTTATCTGGACATCAGAAATTCTAGCTATCAAAAATACTGATCACTAAATCAACAAGACAACTTCTCTCCTTGACTTTTCTGCTTTTCAGTAAAGTTTTCTAAGACTGTTTTACATTCAAAATTTCCTACAGTATGCATTTCCTATTATATTTTCTTCTCTTTAGTATTGTTATACATTTATAAAAAACACGTTGCTTTCATATTTTTTATACTTTGTCTTTTATCTAGAGTGATTGAAATAATAAGGGCACCAAGAAGTGTGAGTTAGACTGCTACTTTCTCATTCACAGAGTTTATCAAGGCTATTGAGGTCACTCAATATTAGGACATAGTTTGGTTAGTAAGTGGAAACAAGCTGTACTTTTATGTGTGTTGTGAGGGCACCTGCAGGTTTGTTAGTGATGGTGAGTCCCTATGTAGACAATGTACATATGCAGAATGTTGTTAAGTGACTGGCAGTTGGCACCTCTCAAGACTTTTCCTTGATAGGATCTGTCTGGCTATGTGTATGTGTGTGTATCTGTTTTGGTTTTAATCTTCAATGTCGGGATTAGATGAACCCACTAAACATTCCTGGTAAGTCTCACAAACTTCATGATAATACACAGTGATGTACGGAGCACATGAGCAGGCGTTCTGGCTGGGATGGAGCAAGGTTTCTTGCCTGGACATTGGGCTAGCCCGTCAATAGTACAAGAAACAGGGAGAAGTCTGTCATGCCTCAGCCAGAAGACAGGCAGAAGATGCACTGGCATCCTGATAGGATTGGGCCAAGGAACAATACCCACCCAGGAGGACAGTTTAATGGAAGGTCAGGGGGAGACAACCTGGCAGGATTACATGCTCTCCCAACACACTACAGTGGCAGCCTCCCTGGGCGATACTACCCAAAAGGCATACTGGGAACTGTAGTCCCATAGTGCAGCCTTGTTGGGTTCTGTGGGTGCTTCCAGGCGGCACTGCAGGGATTCATCATCCCTCCACCCAGTGTTATTTCCATTGGGCTATACCCTAGCACTGGTAGTGCTCCTGGGTCCTACATAAAAGAAGCTGCTCAACTTCATTCAAGTGAGTTGAAGTTGGTTGTAAGAAGGACAATGTTTGTCTGGAGGAGTGGAAGGAGAAAGAAAAAAAGAGAAGAAGAATTGTGTTGTGTTTATACCACTGTTGAAGCCTTTTGGAAACAGACTTGTCCTAATAAACCTTTTATATAAACTGGGACTGGTTTGTGAGGTTGTATCTGGAGTTTGGGGTTCTGCAATGCCCCCTAGTGGTCACAACACACACTGAACTTTCGAAGAATGCTAAATTTTTTAATGTGTTCAGGAAGTGTCTAACTACTAGTTTGTAGTGGCTAGTGTCTTGTTAGTGTACTCCTACGTCTTTTGCTTTGTGAGCCAAAGTGGTGCGGTGGCACTGCTGCCTTACAGCTCAGGCTATGGTAGGTAGTCCAGTATAGTTGGCAGACACTTTTGCAGTCTTCAGAGACGTTAGATACCATTGTGCCATTATAATCCACCCAAAATTAATTCAGTTACTTTTTCTCCATTGACTTCAATGCATTTTGCTGAGTTTGGTGAACTTCCTGAACATTTTCCTCGATTTCACAACTGCAGACTCACTTGGGTACACAGCATTACCCTTAGTCAGTCAAGTGTCATAATATAATCATAATCCAAAATAATAAAACACAAGCCATCACAAAAAGCATTTTGTCTAATACATCTTGATGTTAAGTTTAAATTTAACAAAGGAAACCTATTGAATTTCAAAATATTCAACGGACAAGTTAGAAAAAAGAGGAACATTGAATACAGCGAGCTTAACCATTAATAGATGGAAAATAAAGGCTGTAGGTGTACTGTATGTGATTAAGCAGCATTATGAGCTGACCCATCACCTTACAAATTAATTATAGAACAATTACAACTGATTGCCAAAGCATTTAGATTTCAATTGACTAGTTTCAAGCAAATCTTCCTATTTAGATCAATTACAATGCAAAGAAAAATATCAGGATGGATGGATGGATGGATGGATAGATAGATGGATAGATAAAAGGTTCATCTTTGAAATGTACTTCCAGCTGTCTCATTCTGCACAATACAAGATAAATGTAATGTAGAACTCTGCAGTGTTTTTGTCGGGTCGTTTGGCCCACATCTGATTTGTGACTGCGTGGGAGACAATAAAATGCAAAACTGCTGCTGGGATATTCAAAGTAAAGACCATTTGCAGAAGTTCTCAGCAATATGTTTCTTAATTTAATTGTTTTATTTAAGAATTAAGTTTGTTTATCCTGTCATGTAGTATCATTTAAAAAGGCATTGTGTCTGCCAATTTGCCTGCAGGAGCTAACAAACAGTTTGATTTTTCTTTGTTGTCATCACAATTTGTATCTTAATTAGTTCTGGGCATCTCATAGATCTCACATTGAGAGAAACAAATTTTTCTGTAGGTGATAAATTATGTTTATGTGCAAAAATACAAGGCAGCAGCTCTTGGCAAGAGATTGATAAAGCAATGTAGCTGTTTACTGGTTTTTCCAGGGCTGTTTGCTTTGCGCTTACTACACAAACACAATTCATCATCCCTCAGACAAGCCACAAGCCTTGTCTGTGTGTGACCAGAATGGCTTTTTAAAGCTATAGCACTTATAAACTGCCAGATAAATGTATCCTGAACTAAAACTTTACTAATTTGGAAAGTTCATTTCTTTACATGGTATGTATTTTACAAAACCAGATTATTTTGGGCTGTGGCATGAGAAACTGCTTTATGGCCTTAGTGTTGATTGAAGACATTTACTTGAAATGTGTTGTGTTCATCTACTTATTCTTTTTTACTACATATGCAGTTTTGAGGAGCCTGTGACTATCCCAGCAGCAATGATTATGAGGTCATTATAATTCAATTTATTCATGCAGCTCTGTAAACTGTTCTGTTAACACTTTAAAAAAAACAACTAAAATAAGTATATTATTCAAATAAACATAAGGGCTGAAGGATATCATTGATGGGTTTCCCTGTGACAAAGTGATTAGTGCTGCTGCCTCATATCTTTCGGAGGCTGAACTTGGTCTGGTCACTATGTGTGAAAAGTTTTCATATTTTTCCTTGACTGTTTTCCAATGTGGTCAAGTTTTTCCTCACAGTTCAAAAATATATGTGTTAGTATATTGGCGATAACTTGCATTTATTGGGACACAAAGCAGGGAATATAAAGAAGTACTGCTATTTCTATTGTGGACCAAACCTGTGTATGTTCTTCTATTTGTGTCCATGTCAATGTTTTTATAGCTTGTATGTTTGCTGCCCAGTAATAAAACTGAAAGTTTGTTAGAGCCATGCCACCTTCTGCCTTTGGTCTTTGTAGGGTCGCTCTTTGGATACGTGGATGCTTTGAGTTCCAAATAAATGAGGTTATGGTTGAATCTAATTGCTTAAAAAATGATTTATTGAAGTATATTGGAATGTTTTGAAATAAAAAGAGAAGCTTAGGAAGGATATTCATCTTGACAACGTTAATTCTTCCAGCTAGAGTGAGATGAAGGGTTGACCATCTATGCAAGTCTTGCTTAATTTTTTTCATACAGACGAATTTTGTTGATAAAGAGCTTTATGTTTACTTGTGATATTTACCCCTAGGTATTTAAAGTGATCTGCAATAATAAAAGGGAAGGTGACCAATATAATATTGTTGTGCTTCACTCACTCAGAATATGGAACCAATGCAGAAAGCATTTTAAGATGGAGAATCTTTTATCTGTGGTACGTCTGCATGAGAACCACCTTTTCAACCCTCGCAAACATATGCAGTTTTTTAATATCTGGAAAACATTTGGGATTAAATTGCTTAGATATCTTTATATTGACAACATCTTTGCATCTTATGAACAATTACATTCCAATTTTAATTTTCCAGCTACACATTTCTTTCACTATCTTCAAATTAGAAACTTTGTTAAACAGAACCTGCCTGATTTTCCTCATCTTGCACCCTCCTCTATGCTGGAAAAAAATATTGCTCAGTTTCGAGGACTCAGACAGCATTTCTGCAATATACTGTATAAAATTATTTTACAGTCTCTCCCTTTCAAAGATCCAAGAGGACAATGGGAAAAAGATCTCTCACTCAACATATCAGAAAAGGAGTGGAAGGTAGCAATGCAGAGAATTCACTCAAGCTCCATATGCGCAAAGCATACAATTATTCAACTCAAAATTATATATCGAGCACATCTGTGTCGCTTAAAACTGTCCAAAATGTTTCCAGGGCAAGATCCAACCTGCGAACGCTGCCATCAAGTCCCAGCCTCACTGGGTCACATGTTTTGGGCCTGCACCAAATGAACATCATTCTGGACCAAAATTTGTAAGTGCCTTTCAGACAGCCTTGGTGTCACAATCCATCCTAACCCATTAACAGCTGTGTTTGGTGTTCTTCCAGATGGGTTTAAACTGTGATTGCCTTCACTACATTATTGGCACTCTTATTTTGCTAAACTGGAAGAATCCTAACTCTCCTCTTTTAAGTCAGTGGGTGACTGATGTTTTATATTATTTGAAATTGGAAAAAATCTACTTCTCACTTAGAAGATCTGTGCAGAACTTTTTCAAAACCTGGCAGGATTTAATCAATATTATTTTAAAATAAGCTCTAAAAGCACTGAGGAAATAACTCTCTTCCCATTTCCTTTTCTTTTCCATTTATCTTTATCTGCCTATTAAACTCATCAATGTATTTATTTTTACTAGCTTTAAGTTTTATTCTGTTGGCCATGCTCTCTTTCTCAGGGGTGGAGGTTGATTTGTTTTCAATCCTATTTTTTGTAAAAATGTATCTATTTGTATGGAATGATTACAATAAAATCAATAAAATTAAATATTATATATATATATATATGTGTGTGTGTGTGTGTGTGTGTGTGTGTGTGTGTTAGTTTAACTGGCTAATTAAACCTGTCTCTGTTTGTCTGTGTAAATGAATGTGTCCTGTAATGGACTCAGACTCCATCAGGGTTGTTACCAGCTTTTTACCTAAAGCCGCTGGGATAGGCTTTTGCCCTCGTAGCCCTGAACTGATTAAAGTAAATTCAAAGCAAGTAAATGTTGTCTGCTTCTCTTGAATAGTTATTAAAAACATATTTTTTAGAACTAAAATGGAGCTGCTCCTGCTTCCCCACATGCAGCCCTGTCTTATCTCCATCCTTTCTTCCTGCTATTAAGAGTATCACCTGTGGTTCCCATTTTCAGGTCATGCTGAGCATGAAGTAATTTACTAGAGTGACATTTGCCATTAGAAGTCACGTTGGTCAGACATGCAAGTCAGAATTTCTCTGTACTCAGTACACTTGACCATACTGCTACTACTAAACAGCCTCCCATTGGGACACTGAAACCTGCAGGCCCCTATGCTGTTAAGGGGCCAGACACCATTAAGGGACTGTAATCTAGGCAATAACTGCACGTAATTAGGCCTCCTAATCTGCCAGAATCTTCTTCCCTTCTCAGATATTGATTAATGTTTCACCTTCCTCACTGAAGCCATCTTACGTATGAAGCTGCTGGGCAGCGCTAAAAATGCTGTACTCATATGATGGAAGGGTCAGCAAAATAGAAAGAAAGTGCCTCATTCACCTTGTTTAAGCCACATGCTTTGTCTTGAGTTCCCTGCCTTCATTAGTGTCTTTTTGATATACTGGATTTCTGCTTGTTTTGAGGATGACCAGATGACCCACACTCACCAAACATGACAGCCATGGTGTGAGAGTCTACCTACTGTACGTACCCTGTCTGATATCACTTAGGCTGGCCTGAATGCTCAGTCTGCGTCTGTGGCTGTTTCTTTACTTGACCAAGTCTTAGTCAGACAGATGGGCTCACCATCAAAGTATAGTATATAACAAAACCTTGTAATACAGTCCTTGGTTGTTGCTATGACAGCTAAATAAAGTGTGGGAGGATATTTTGCTTGTTTGCTTCTATTTTTATGTATGTTCTAAATGAGACCTATTATAATTTCATTTTTTTCCTTAAAGCTTAAGAACCAACTGGACACTAGATCTGCCTCATTGAGATGACACGCTAAGACTTTCTGCAGATAACAGGCTTGGAACAAAGACAATCTGAATTATGTAAATAACAATCTCACCAACCCATCATCTTAATCACCATTTACCTTAACAACTACATTACTGAGTTATAACAGTCTTATAATTTATTTAAAGCCTGCTACAGACTTTGTACTTAGTGTCTAGCACAGCACTGGCTCTTCTTAAGAAACATCTTTTTACCATAATTAAATTCCCCAAGATATCTATCTATTCATCAATTTATCTGTCCATCAATTTACTAGCCTGCTTCTCCAATTCAGGATCATGGTGGGTCACACCCTTATCTCAGCAACATTAGGTGCAAGGAAGGAATTAGACTTCACAGGGCACATTCTCTCAAATTCACTCTCACTCAGCCTCAGGTTAATTTAAATTTGTCACTTTATCAAACCAGAGTACCTGCAGAAAAACTCATGCGGACATGACAAGAACTCACATCTCTCAAACTATAATGCAGCAGCACTAACCACCGTCTCAAAGTGTCATCGCTCCGAGAAATTAATCTAATTACTTGTCAAGTGGGACCACTAATCCATTTGCTTATCGCAGTACCACACCATGCACTACCTTGTTCTTTCCATGTCTCTCCTTGTTTATCTCCAGTGTCTGGGAGGCTCTGTATTTGCTTCAAGGATGCCAGGAATGAACACTGTCTGGAATTCTTGCACCACTGTCTTCTCCTTTGCATTTTAATGGCCAGCTCTCCTAGTCAGCTTCTCAGCCATCTGTTATATTAGAGAGGGACGGAGTTGACTCATATGTTTTCTTCTGTGCTCTCTTGCAACTAGGAGGTGTTGTCATCTCTGTCATTTTCATTTACCTGGCCTCACTTTAATTACTTTGTTACATATCTCCAGCTTCCTGAGACCTTCTGTCCACTAGCCTGTTCACAAGCACAGGCCTGGGAATTTGAATGAATGAAAACAACTCATAAAAGAGGAATGGGCAAAAATCATTCAAATCTTTGTGCTAAGCTTTTGTAAATCCTTCTTTTTGAATATGAGCTTTCAATACATATATATATATATATATATCATATATATGTACAGTGCTATCTCTCTCTCTCGCTCTTTATATATATATATATTGTGGCAGACAACCAGGGATCCTGCCCCACTGCGATGCCAGGAGGAAGGATGGACCTGGGCACCTGGACGGTCCTAGAGCCCTGGAGGACAGCGCTTCTGTCACACCAGGAAGTGCTGCCCAACCAGGGATGGTGTACGCCCAGAGTGCTTCGGGGTGCAAGGGCAGCACTTACTCCACACTGGGGTGTGCTGCCGGAAGTTCGTCATCGTGCACCTGGAGCACATCCGGGGCAAGATAAAAGGGGCCACCTCACTCCATTCAGGGAGCCGGAGTCGGGTGGAAGAGTGTAACAATTCGTCCCGCGCATTAACACGAGCCAATTGCTACTGCTAATCTGTCCTAGGTAACGGCAGATGATAACAGGATAGGCCAATATCACTCCCCAAACAATTTCCCGTACACCCTTTATTCTACCTGGTTCAGTCCCTTAATGCCAATACTTTATAGCCCACAAAAAAACCAATAGTCAAGATCTATCATCAAATAATGAGTATATTACATACAATGAAAAAAAGAATATAATCCCTTACACATGCATCACCCCCCGCCACCATAAATAACCCTTATTCTGTAGTGCCACAAATATATACATATATTTACACAATAACAATATTAATTCCCCCTGTTCCCCTTCCAGAGATGATAAATAGATCCACAGATGACCACTGTTCTGTCCCGCAACTGCCGGCAGGTCTAACGAGGAGCCCTGAAAATTGCGGACTACTAGCACAATCACCTCTTCGTCATAAAAGACATACAGTCAGTCTTGCGCCATGATACAATATAAGTCCTTTGAAATAGCTCACCCGAGTCCGTAGGAATTAGCAGAACGTTTGATTCCCCGATCAAAAGAATACCTTCCACCTTCTGACAGGACTGTAGGAGCTCCTAGACTTCTTTTATGGCCAGTGCAGTAACTGATCTGCTTTTTTCTCTCCGATTCTCCTTTTTTTCTTTTTCTCCTCTTCCCCCTTCTCTCTTTAAAACGGTGCGCTTTATGCAAATGACTCCCGAAAGAAAACAGTAAAACCGGAAGTTCCACCTCTGGGGCACGGCTGTCAATCTCCAGATGTAAGCATCTCCCCTACAACACCCAATCAACAGCAGAAAACATATTATATTTATGTGGCAGTGCTACAAGAGGACGGACCTTGCGAGAGAGGAGTGGAGGCTGCCAAAGGAACTGAGTGATTTGTAAATAGTGTAAATGATGTTGTGTAGAAAATAAACATGTGTGTGTGTTTTGGACATTCTGATGTCATGTCTGTCTGTGGCTGGGCTATCTTTTACAATATATATAAATATATATATATATATATATATATATATATTTATATATATATATATATATATATATATATATACGTAGTGCGTGTGTGTATGTATTGTTACACACGTGCGATTGAGAGGTAGCTAAAGGGCCTGAATAATAGTAGTACCACGTCAGACCAGGAGATGACGACCTGCACCGGCTTCTCTCTCTTTTATCCTCTGCAGACCATCCACGGGAAATCCTGCTAGGCTCTGGCGCCATTGATGACGTCACTTCTGGTACCGGCACCATTGATGACATCAATTTCAGTACCGTCACTGTTGATGATGTCACTTCTGGACCCAAAGACATCACTTCCGGGTCCCGTGCTATGGATTTAAGTCACTTCAGGTCCCAAGGACATCACTTCCAGTTCCGCTTCTGATGACATCACTTCCTGTCCCGGCCTTTAAAGCCGCAATACTTTCAAACTCAAATCAGTTCTGTTTTGGACTCTGACTGGTGAACATCTCACTATTATTTACCCTTTTGCAGCCAGGGCATATTATACGGGGGGCTGCCCCAAACCTTTTTGATGTCTTTTGGTCGTATTTGTGATAGTATGTATATCATATGCTGTATACTATGAATTGTCTTGGTGAGCTTGGTGAGTACCTTATGAGAACTGGTTAACTGGTTTAAAAGTTCACTTGAGGGTTACACAGTCTATCACATTTGCTCCTTGCAGACTCCTTCTCTTCCTGTTCTCTGGATTATAAAGATTCCCAAAAAAGAAAGGTGGACATCAGCTGTGTTGACTTCATGCACTTTTGTTTAAGTTGCCTTAAGGCTATGTCACAATATAGCTTTCATTTGTATAATCTTAGTGAGTCAAACTCAGTTGCTAGCGCACTCCCGTGAAGCAGATGCCCTAATGTGACATATCCAGTGACTCAGTGCAACTAGTCTACAACTCTCTCCGGTAAGATTTTGTCTTTAATCATTGGGCATTGAGCTCTGTGTGCATGAGAGCTGAAACCAGTGAATGCCCATCCAGAAGTACAATGTATAGAATGTACAGCTGAGGAAAAAGGAACATGCATGTTTTGAACCTCACAAACAGAGAAAAGGCTAATCTTTCTAAAGTCTCATGTTTTACATACTGAAACAGGAAAAAGTGCTGAGATTTAGACTGAACACATCGTACCTGTTAATCTTTCAAATAGAGCCATCTCTATCAGGCAGCACATTATTGGTTATCATAAATAGGGGCAAACATGGCTGTGCTGGAAAGTTGGCACTCAGCTGGTAAAGTAGACATGATCAACAAATTTCATTCATTTAAACTGACATGGTCTGGCAATGGGATCAGCAATTGTGGTTGGCAAATCGGACATACTACATGACAAGCAGTCACATAATGTGACATCGGCTTTACCTAAAGCACTGCTCCTTCCAATTTTTCTGCATTAAAATTAAGATATTCAGACATTGCTGAGAACTGGGGTTTTCTGGCTGGAACCCCAACTCCTTTTCATGTTTCTGCTTGTTTTAGTTCAAAATATATGTATATGTATTGTGGTGGATGGCCGGCTGTTTATCCCGGCCAATACCCCCAAGCCGCCAGGTGGACTCCTCCCTGCAGTATGGAGGGCCCCCGAAGACCAGCAGGGCATCATGGACATTGTAGTTTTTATACGCAGCCCTGCTGGATGCTGTGGGGGCCACTAGGAGACGCTGCAGGGAGGAACAACGGGTATTTTCCCTACGCCCTGGAAGCACACATGGACAAGGGGAATGACGTGCTTCCGGGGTGAAGAAAAGAACATTTTACCTGACCCGGAAGTGATACAGGATCACATGGACTGGGGATTGGGAACACGTCTGGGTCAGGATATATAAAAGGACTGTGGGAGCTCCCAGACGGCGAGCTGAGCTGGGTGGAAGGGTGGCAACGCGTTTGGGAGTGGTGGATTGTATTATTGTAGTATTTGTGATTTGTTTATGAGTATAGTGGAGGAGAGGATGCTTTGTGCACTGTGGCAATTGAATAAAGTCAAGTATTGGACTTTTACCTGGTGTTTGGAGTCGTGGACAAGGGTTTAAGGGAGCGATAGCACCCCCATCTGTCGGCAGGATACTCTAGCGTCATTTGCGGAAAAACTGTATATAAATTTTCTATGGGCAGAGAACCCCAAGAAGGCAACGGCATCAGGACTCACCACAACATCGCCAAAACCAGAATTTTCCAAGTCCGAAATGGGGAAGAGGAAGGGCAAGCAGAGCAACAACGCCAGCGGAAGAGCCTTGGGTGCAATGGCCGATGCTCGGGAGGAGTCACGGAGCAGCCTTACAAGTCAGGAGAAACCTCCAGGAACCAACGATCACTCTGAGGTACGTGCCGGGAACGATATCGAAAACCCGTTTGTAATAACTCTCTTTGTTCCGTGCATGTACCTTGGAGATGATCACCTGGAGGCTCCGCGGGAAAAAGAAGACTGCCCTGACGACGATGGCACGCTCCTGTCAAAGCCAGAGCACCTGGGCGACGACTTCCGCATGACGGCAGCCGACGAGGGACATGGCAGCAAACCCGGTGCTTTCTGGGAAGGAGGAGGTCTGCGTCCCGCTGTTTGCGCCTTCGAGCCCGAAGAAAAGGACTTGGACATTCTGAAGGGGAAGGGGCAGGCGAGCGAAGCACCGCTCACCCGGCGAAAAGGTAAGGAGGGTTGGGAAATGGCTGTTCGGGATGTCGATAAATTAAAAAAGACAGACCGCAGTCCGCTGAAAGAAGCGACCCGATCCTCGGCCTCGGAAAACTCCAAATCCCAGAAGCCTCCGCGACACCCAACAGAGCACGTGCCAGAAGCGGGCGTGCTCATTGGCTCCTGGCCAGAAGGTAAGGCAAACGAGGAAGTGAGTCTTTTGCCGGCCGAAGTAAATATTGTTAATTTGTGGGAACTCGAGAAACTTATTGAGCCCGTAGTAAGTTTTTTACAGGTCTTGAAGACCATTGAGAAAATTATTGAGGAGTTTGGAGCTGCAGCCAGAGAGCCGTTGGAGAAGGTGAGGGCCTACGTGCTGCGATTTGGTGGGGAGTCTCCTGTAATGAATAATGTGGCGATACAGGTAGGCAAGACCCGTATCGTACATAATAGAGGGACGCGGTGTGATCCGGGCCCGTGGTTAATAAGTAGCGGGAGCCAGTACACGCCGTGCCCTACAAGTGAGGTCGGTACGATGACAGACCAGTCGGAGGAAGGATCGATCGAGCCGGGGCAGCTGGATAGTGCTGGCTCCCGGAGCGAGGCGGTCCTAAAGATGCCGCCACCAGTCATTTATAAAACTAAAGGGGTGCAGACAGTAAAGGGTCTCTCTTTATCTCATAGAGAGACTCAGACTGTGGACAAGCCCCAGATGAAACAGGAGATCCCGAAAATAAAACGGGGGTCTCCTGACAAGAAAGAAAAAGAAGAAAGAGCACCGTTAGAGGCGGCGGGGGTTTCTTTCCCAGCAAGAGAAGGGGCGGCCCTAACATTTCCCAATTGTTTTCAATTCCACAGGGGGAGAATACCAGGAGGACGGAGGCAGTGCTACGGATGCCGAAGGTTGGGCCACATTTGGCGAAACTGTCCTTGGAGAGAGGGGGACAAGCTGTCGAGTTGGACTAATATTCCCCCTAGGTTCTCCAGGGACCAAGATAAAAGGATCAGTCAAGGCTCAACCGGAACGTCCTCTTGGAGGAAGACTTCCCTCTCGGGGCAGGCCGGTCCGGATTATAATTCGTTGCTGGGAGGGGAATAATGTGGTGGATGGCTGGCCGTTTATCCCGGCCAATACCCCCAAGCTGCCAGGTGGAGTCCTCCCTGCAGTACGGAGGGCCCCCGAAGACCAGCAGGGCATAATGGACATTGTAGTTTTTATACGCAGCCCTGCTGGATGCCGTGGGGGCCACTAGGAGACGCTGCAGGGAGGAACAACGGGTATTTTCCCTACGCCCTGGAAGCACACATGGACAAGGGGAATGACGTGCTTCCGGGGTGAAGAAAAAAACATTTTACCTGACCCGGAAGTGATACAGGATCACATGGACTGGGGATTGGGAACACTTCCGGGTCAGGATATATAAAAGGACTGTGGGAGCTCCCAGACAGCGAGCTGAGCTGGGTGGAAGGGTGGCAACGCGTCTGGGAGTTGGAGGATTGTATTATTGTGATTATTATTGTATTGAATGAGTATAGTGGAGGAGAAGGTGCTTTGTGCATTGTGGCGATTGAATAAAGTCAAAGTTTGGACTTTTACCTGGTGTCTGGAGTCATGGACAGAGGTTCAAGGGAGCGATAGCGCCCCCTATCTGTCACAGTATACATACTAGCCACGCTACCTGTCGATGCTGTTTCAAAATATTTACTATATCTTGCCCTACATGTACCTTTAGCATCTTTCCTCAGTATCCTCGTGTATTTTTGAACCTCTCAAGTTCATTCCTATAAAGCCTGCTTCTATGACTCTGTTATTACTTTCAAGGCACCTTTCTCGCATCCTGTCTGGTTTTATAGTTCCTGTCCTTGAAGGTAACTCTGTTAGCATGCCTCCTATGCCTTTTCTCCTCCTGGTGTGTCTCACACTTGCACTTCTTCTTTCAATTGCATCACCAAAGCCAAACTGACCAAACAAGCCAAGGCCAATCTGACCTCTCAGATTTCTCTAAGGTAGTGGGCACACACAGACCTTAGTGGTTTTTTTTATATACTAGATAAATACATATATACTCACACAGACTACTGTGCACCACAAATGTTTGATGTTTGTGTTTATTGTCCCATGCACCCCTTCATTTGTTAAATTCCATACTAAGCCATTAGCACACTGGTTCAGCTGCCTCATTAATCTGGATTGGCATTGCTATTTGTAGAGTTTAATAGAGCAGCACAGCCTTACTTTGACTAAAGAGACACCAGGCTAGAATGTTCTTTAATGTCTCCTAATGTCTGAAGCCTTGTGCTTTCTATATACAGCATCTTAAAGCATTGGGACTCTCAACCAGGCTCCCTGCTGACCCTTCCACTCTGACTTGTGCTTCTCTAGCATTCAGAGGGTCTTCTAGCCTCCTACATGACCTCCATAGCATCTGTCTCTGCAAATGCCACTTTCATTATGATAAAGAATGTTTCTTTGCCAGGTAGTGACTAAGGAGGTCTATCTTTGTCTTGTCTGTTTTTCAGATGTAGAATTAGGTAGTCCTGGCACACACCCTCTAGTGTTTTGGAATGACACAACTTGTTTTCTTCCAGGTTGCAACTATCTTACACCAGTACCGCTGCCTTTTTCACTTCGAAAAGATGTAAGATTTGGCTCGGAATACAATATATCAATGTCTGAACGTCTTGCCACCTCTGGTAACAATTATCCTAATAAACACATGATAAATGATGTAAAGAAGCACAATGATACTTGTTATTCAAAGCAATACACGTAATAGAATTTTTATTTTCTTCTTTTATCATGAACACTCCTAAAGTTTTAAGAGAACATCAAAATGAGTATCTTCAGCAAAAATAAAAAATGTATCTGGGCCTTAGAATGCTGACTGCAGAAGTAATCTGAGTAGCTAATGAAATGTTCAACTTCGTATTTCTAGCTGCTACAGAAATTAAAAAGAGTAGCCACCAGTCCAGACCCATACACCATGCCACTGTTTCTTTCAGTGAATGTAGTTGGAAATGCAATAAGACACATTTAACAGCTAGTTTAAATGTACACTTTGTCTTTCTCATTGTATAAATATTTATACACATTGGTGTTTCTTCCTGTTTCCAAAATATAAAAATGACAACCAATAGGCATCATTTTCCAAATTGGTTTGAATAAAAGTGACACAACATGGTGTGAAAATGCGGTCTTTTAGTAAACAAGTACAAAAAGTACCTCTTATTTCCAAAACCCTTTCAGCAATAGCTGTTTAATGTATGTACTTTTTAATCCCTCTCTTTCAGCCATTCGTCAAACCTGAAAATATCAAATATAAAAATGTAGAGCCAGAGGACTTTATTTTTGTTCATAATTCTTGGTCATTAATCCTCATTACATGCTGTATATAACTTTATACTCTGAGAATTTATCACATTTGAGAACGGGGGAGTTCAATTAAGCACATGGGCTTCACAAATTTGGGAAAGTGGTTTTAAATTGCAGAACTGCCTCTTAATATACTGTATGGAATTGCATTACACACTCATTTTTATAGACAGGTTTGCAGTGAATCAGAGTGTCTCTTCTCAGCGGTGAACACAAGATGAGAAACAGCACTAAACAGAATGACACTACATTAAAGTAACTCCTACTTATTCACACAAAGTAATTTTTAAATCGCCAAGTGACCTAACAGAACGCTTTTAAACTTTAGGAAGAAACAAGGGTCAACTTTAATATGTTTTTGTGGTAAGAGCCCCAGCTGTATAAAATGTGATACAAATACAAACATGTTTATGATTACACAACACATGGATAATCACCAAATACATAAAAATTTGATTCACATCCAAGACTAACTTACAGTATGTTACAAAGCCCTGCAATTGACAGAGGGGAGCTGCAAATGAATGAGAAGAAGGGTGAGGTACAGATCAAGTCAGGTCAGGTCAGGTTGGGGAGCATTGCAACCTCCCAGTCTGGTCCCACTCCCCAGAAATGACCATCTATCTTCCACAGCCAGGTGTTACGTGGGCATCCTCTTGGCCTGGTCCAGCTGCTTATGTCCTCAACAATGAGGATTTTGTGAGCCTGATCACCCTCGGGGAATCACGACCTATGATCATTGGGCCGTAACTGATGCTCCCTCACAATGTAGGTAGTGTGCCTCATTCAGGACTCCATGAGCAAATGGTCGTTTGACTTAAAGTCAAACCAGCAGTACCCAAGGATTCTCCAAAGAGACACAGAACCAAAGAATTCCAGTCTTCATCTCAGGTCACTGGATAGCATCTATGTCTTGCAACCATACAGCAAAACAGGAAGCAGCAGGACTCTAAAGAGTTGGACTTTTGTCTTTTGCTGAGATATCAGGAGTGCCTCACACTCCTTTCCAGTGACTTCATGACCCCCCCACGCTCTCCCATTCTGTCTACTGACTTCATAGGAAGAGTCACCAGAGACATGAATGTCGCTGGTGAGGTAATTAAACCTCTTGATGCAGTTGACAATCTCTCTGCACTAGTGATGTGTCGTTCGCGAACGAGCCGGCTCTAAGAGCCGATGCTTTGAAGCGAACGAGAGGAGCCGATGCCCGTCGAGCAGAGCCGAAGCTTCAGCCGCTCCTGCTCAGCTCTGCTGAAAATCCATTCGGCAGGGGCGGGACTTTATTTATATGGGCACACAGAACACACTGGCTCATAATGCCGGCTCGTTCAGGAACGACACATCGGACTAGGATCGTACCACTATGTGAAAGAAGGAAGGGGGGCAGATGCTCCGAAGACAGCGAGTGTTGGTACAGGCCAGGTACACAGAGCGACACCTGTCGCTGCGACAGGCGAGGAGCCAGATTTAAATGCAAGCGCATCGTGAAGAAAAAAAAGAAGAGTAAAATGAGTGAAAGCTGAAAAAGAAGCCGCATCTGGCTGCATTTCAGTGATATTGGAGACTGCAAAGCTAAGTGCAGAATTTGTAATAAGAAAATATCCGTTAGAGCAGCAGGGTCAACAACAAACCTGCACAGACATATAAGAACCACCCACCCATCCGTGCAACTGGAGGAGAGCGTGCCCTTTCTCCTGCCATCCACTGACCCTGGAAAACAGATAAGTACTTCTGCTGCAGCATCCACTGTCTTACCGAAAACTGCAGGTATAACACGGTCTTCAGTTCAAACCAAAATAAGCACATTTATTCCAAAACAAATAACGCCACACAAACAAATACGTGTCGATGAGGAGCTGGCTAAAATGATAGCTAGCGACCTACAACCATTTTCCATTGTGGAGGACATTGGATTTACAACTTTTGTACAGGCCTTAAACCCCATGTATGTTCCTGGCCTAAAAACTTTTATTCAAAGAGTCATAGTGTTGTGTTGTTGTTGAGTTTGGCCTTTATTTGTTTGCTGTGGTTTTGTGTTAAGTTGTTCATTTAAAGCTTTTATTAAAATGTTAAACAATAGTAACTGTGTATTTTTTGCAATGGAAAAAATGCATAAAAATACGTAATGTCTGAAAACAATGAATAAGAAATTGCTTATACACAAACCATTCATAATTGCTTAATTAGGCTAAAATATAAGCATCCATGTGATACTAAATGAAGAGCCATTTGGGAGCCGTAAGAGCCGGCTCTTTAAAGGGAGCCGATCCAAAAGAGCCGAAGCTTTGAAAAGAGCCGGAGTTCCCATCACTACTCTGTACACAGACACACAACTGAGGCTGTGCCCATGAGATCATTAAAGGCCTGGATCTTGGTTTTTATCCAGGACACTCAGAAGCCCAGACACTCAAACTCCTCACTTAGTCTCTCGAGTGCCTCAATCAGAGCCTCTATTGGCTCCGTGAAGATCACAGCATCATCAGTAGAGTCAAGATCAGTGAATTTTTCATCATCAACAGATGCCCCATCAACATTACCCCACAACCCTGCGCAACACAGAGTCCATGAAAGCATTGAGCAGAGCAGGAACAAGAACACAACCCTGACAAACCCCAGAATCAACTGGGAAAAAAGCAGATGTTTTGTATCCACTCTGTACAGCACTCGCAGTACCAGTGTGCAGGCCGGCCATGACATCCCGCAATGTTTTAGGATGTCCCACAACTGAGTCAAACACTTTATGAAAATCAACAAAGGCTGCAAAGAAACTCTGTCAATATTTCGTTTGTGCTCCATGAAAACCCTCAATGCTAGGATACGGTCAATGGTAGACTTCTTAGACGTAAAACTAGACTACTCCGTTCGCTGGTTGGTGAGCAAGTTGTGGTGAGCGGCTGGGGGCGGTACCCAGCCGGGAAGCTCTGAAGGACCGGAAGAGGGACTACGCTTACTCCGGACCACGAGAGGGCAGCCGCCCTGGTTGGTATGAGGACCATGAGAACAGAGTATGGAAGCTCAACCCTCTAGGGGTCCGTGGTCACTGCCAGGGGGTGCTCCAATGCCTGAAAAGCCCTGGATGACAGCACTTCTGCCACACCTGGAAGTGCTGGCAGAAGGATTACCAGGGACACTCGGAGTGCCAGCGGAAGTTCATCGGGAGGCACCTGGAGCATGTTTGGGTGAACGTAAAAGGGGCCGCCTCCCTCCATTTGTCAACTGGAGTCAGGTGAAAGAGTACAAAGCCTGGAGGAGAGAAGTGGAGGCAGTGAGAGGAGAGGCATCGTTGTGTGAGGCCTGGACTTGTGGGTGATTGGTGCAGGGGCACTGGGTTGTGCGTGGCACTCATCAATGTAAATATTGTAAATAAAGCATGTGTGGTGACCTGAAATGATGGTCTGTCTGTATCCTGGCTGTTTCCTACAAAGTGATCACAGGTCCTATTGAGGATCATGCTAGAAAGGACCTCACCTGGCACCAACAGCAGTGTTATCCCCCTGAAGTTGTCACAATCCATGTGATCACCCTTCCCTTTCCAGATAGGGACAAGTCCCATTTTCCAATCAGTTGAGAGGACACGTCTCACAAAGGATGCAAAGACTGCATGCAATGCCAGGAGGACAGCCTTACCACCAGACTGTAGAAGTTCACCCCAGATACCACAGATCCCAGCAGCCTACCCTACCCTCAGATGGTTTGCTACCTGTGGAATCTCAGAGAGATTTGGTGGTTCACAGTTAATTGGAAGATGAGCCTCAATAACCATGGACCCAGCTATATCCAACATCCTAGCCATAGGATCAACTTTGAAAAGCTGCTCAAAGTAACCAGGCCAGCGGGTCACAACTGGAGCCTCAGTTAATGTGAATAAGTGAATTCTGAGTGTTCAGTATGTCTTTGAGTTAATATTATGAGTTAAATTAGTACAATTTGTGAGTGAAGTCAGTCCTAATTGAACAGTATGACACAGTGTGCATTTTTATTAAAACTTTGTCCATCTTCATCTATAAAGATATTATAAGCAGTTTATCCACATATCATTGGATTTCTGAAACAACAGAGAGTTTATTCAAAAGAATTCCAAAACACTTGTGTTCAAGGAGCATTCTGAGCAGTTAGCAAATCTGATGCATGACAGAGCAGACTGAATTAATGACTGAAAATGTCACTTTCAGAGTTCCAGATAACTTAACCATTTAATTATACCAGTGCTGATGTGAACCCCTGCCTTGGTTGGATTCATTTAGTTTCATATAAACATGTGTATCTACAGAAGAACACAGCACACTAAATGCACTGACAGCCTGCATAATGCTGTCAAAGCAATCATGCAGTTTGTCCGTGAGGGAAGAAATAATGTTTAGTGTAATAGAACAAGCAAATGGGAAATTGTTTACTGCTTATTTTCTAGTATTCTTATTATAAGTCGTCATACATAAATACATTAGAATGGGGAATTCTCTTAAAAGGTTGAGTCCATGAATGTCAACTATTGTAAAACCATCCTGAGGAGCCCAGGATTTCACTTCTGTCAAACTGACCTTATTAATAGTTTGTGCTTTTTCCTCTGCACTGATCTGCTTAAAAATGCATATTTACAAAATAAACTCAGTTAAAATTCAATTCTTTACTGACAAGCCCTTACATAGTAAACCACATGTACAATCAAGCTCATTCATCTATTTCAAAAGCTGCTCAATCTAAATATAAGCCATGGCGTCCGTCTCAGCAGCAGTGAGTACAACGCAGGAAATTGCCCTGGCAGGGATACCATTGTGTAGCTCTTCTCATTTAGGCAAAGAATGTTTTTTTACTTGTCTGTTAAACATTTTAGATTTATTAGGGCAAATTGATAAATTAGCAAAATTTCAATAATACTGAAAGCCTTTAGTCCATATCTCAAAGCGGCTGAAAACATGATGCATGGTTATCCAGCTACTAGCCCAGTAAGCACACAAATGTTATGCAATAATGTAAATGATATGCACTTCTAAATATAAACAACTACATTAAAATGTGATTTAACTTTTGACCACATCACACTACTTTCCCTGCATACATTCCTTGTGGTATATGTATGTACAGTAAAATCTAAACAAGCAATTTCTCTCAAAATCAAAAGGCTTACAGCGCTCTACAGTGCCAAGTTTGACTCGGACTGAGTGATTCATTTTTTGAGATGTTGTGTCCACAGATTCACATCCAGACACACATAAACACACATATCTCACTTTGATGAGGTCATGGTCTGGATTACCCAAAAGATGTTTGTTGTGTTTCAGCCAGGGTGGGTTCCCAGGGTTATGTTTATTTTACATTCCTACATTTTTGTTTATTGTAAAGAATTATTTTTCTGATGTATGTATTTTTTGGTGTGGTTCTTCTGTTTATTTACTTACTAAAATATGTGTGCTCAGACAATATTGCGTGTGTAAAAATGTATGTATTTATTCATTTAAAGAGGTTCTGTAAAAAGCCAAATTTCCCCCGGGAACAAATAAACCTCTGTCTATTTACTGTGTATTTATTACCTTTATTACCTTATCACTTCTTTGTTCATTTTGTTTTATTGGTGGAACCCCCCAAGAAGTGGGCTCACGCTGATGTCACTAATGAAGCACCGCTCACAGCTTATTTATTTGTAGCTGGGAAGCACATCCTTTAAAAGTTGGCTGATTGTTGTTCTGAACTGCATTAATATAGGTACTGATTTCTGTGGTTCTACTTTACTTTACTTCACTTCTGGTTTGTTGATTCTGTTTCTTAGATTGTGATTCGGAACTTCTTAACTTTTGGTTGCCTTTTTAGGCAAATTCCTTTTGCCACATTTTGTGTTTTTCTATCATTTTTTTCCTTCTTTTGTTTATTACAGATAAGTATCTTCTTTTCTGAAGATTTGTATCATTTAGTCAGAGGTTATGCAAAGCCAAAATCCCTTATAGGCCTGTGTAGGCTGAAGCAGGCTAGTAAGTTATTTGGGGAAGGCAGCTTGAGGTGAGACCTCTTTTTGGACAAGTTAGGGAAGGACCTGGCATGGTTTATGGGTCTTTTACGAGGTCTCACACCCATTCGCCATTTTGAGTGCACTGAATTATAAATGAGTGAAGAACTCAAAATTCTGACCCCTTTACAATATTTTCTTTATATATTTCACCAAGATATATATGACAAATAAAAATGAAAGTTGCTAATTATAAATTACGATTTATTTTCTGCCAGATCCTGACTGCATTAACCCCCATCTGCACCATTATCTGACTGACACACAGACTGCCAGAAATAACTGATGCAATACAAGTCACATATATGTATGGCATTCACCAACTGTGATCTTGGTGCAAGTTCATCATAGGGCACACTCAACCATAGTCCCACCAAGAAATTTTTCAGTCAGTTTTTAACTAAATACACTCAATGGATATTTGAAATGTAGGGGTTTGAGATGGGAAGAACCTTACACATCCATGGAAATCCATGTGTGAACTCCACAAATAATGTGATTAGGCCAGTAATCTGAACTTTTTCTTGAAGCAGTTAAACAGCAGAACTACTGTGCCCTCATGATAGAAGGAATGAAATATTATTGTTAATTAGAGAATCCTGGGAAACAGGTATTGGAAGAAGAAGTCAAATAACCAAGTAAGGAAGTTACCAGCTTCTCATGTTCTAAAGGGTGGTCCAGATCTAATTATGCAATTTTCATTACGCTATAAATTACGCTATAAATTACGCTACATAAATTTTTATGTAATAAGTTTATTACATAAAAAAATCACCTGAAAAATCCCGGACCATCGATAAGTGTGCGAACTGACGACATGAAGAATCGTCTTCGCGCTGAACTGGAATTGTCCCCGCATAAATTACAGTCATCCAGATGATCTGGATCTGCATAATTAGATCAGGACCACCCTGTACTTTAAAATATTTGCTATTGCTTGTCATTTTTGTAACTTCTAATTGCTAAATTTGCTGATTTTGTAAATTGCCTATGACAAAATAAAATGCCAAATAATGAATAATAATAATATTCCGACATGAACTTATAAGAAGGAAAAAATAAGTCTTAACTCAACAATTTAAAAAAAAAAATACAAATGGCCATCTTATGAAAAGACAGAATGAGAGAGAGAACAGACTTTTCAGCATTGTACACATTAATATAGTTAGTATAAAGTCCACATCCATAAATAAAAATAAGAAATCATATACTTTTAGACTGATTCTCATTAAATGATTCAGACAGAAAGTGTGTTAACCCATTTAGGTAAAAGCATGTTGAGACTGATGAGGCTGTTATAATCTAAATAGCCAATCCTGGTTTTCCACACTTCATTTTTTTACCTTGTCTATATTAATAACATTTACTTGAAATGTTACTCTTTATCTTTACCATGGCCCTTATCTCTCTATTCTAAAAAAAAATCCTGGTGGAAGGGAGACCAGGGAGACGAGACGTGATCGTCTCAGAAGACACTTAAAAGACCTGCGAGATGAACGAGATTGGCCACAGAGCATATCGCGGGGACCTTAAAAATAATGCAAGACAAGGCAGTGAGACATTTAAAACAAGTTCACGGACATCTAAGCTAGCAGTTGTTGGAATGCTTTTGGCAGGCAGACATCATGTGCTCCCAGCTCTTAAAATTACGGCAAGCAACAAGAAGAATACGTCAGCAGCAGCAGCAGCAGAAATCCAGCTGATGATCCGACTGCTTCTCCTTAGCATGCGTTCAAACCTCCCCCCCGCCCCCCCATTCACAACACGAGCGGCAGAGACGCGAAGTGGCAAAAGTCTTATAAATGAGATGGTTAAAGTATTGTCTAGGGTTAGAACTGGAGCAACGATGGTTTCTAGCAATGAGCAGCCACCATGAGGAAAGTTTCAGTAAAAGGTGATATTCATTTTAGGTCTGCAGAAGGGGAAAGTTTTAAATGTGCAACAAGGTCTTGTTTTAGCACAAAAAAGTATGGCTGTGACTAATCTTGGTTTGTGTAATGAAATTGACAGAAGTTTCTTTACCTCATAATAGGAATAGAGTATGGAAGGATTCCTAACTGTCTGTTTACAGGGCCTCAGCAAATAACCGCAAAAACAGCACTATCATTCATTGTATGTTAATGAAATACAAGAAAACAAACATGAGCTGTTGTGGAAGACTATGTTTTTTTCTAAAAAAAATTTAACCAAATCTTCAAGTGCAAATACTGAAGTGCGTTCAAGACTGAGACAGGACAAGAAATTGAAGTGCCTGAAGGCATAACTCTGCAGCTGACTAGCAGTGAATTTAGATATGTAATGATGTCTTCAGCAGACATACCAGCAATACAAATTAGACATCAAAACTCACAAGGCTCCTGCTTTTGACTGCTGTCTCTGCTGACGAGTTGGCTAAAAAAAGTGACATCACTCAGGGCACTCATGATAACGCCATTGCTACAGCACTGC
The DNA here is from genome assembly GCA_026402145.1 of Polypterus bichir lapradei. Classification (NCBI taxonomy): domain Eukaryota; kingdom Metazoa; phylum Chordata; class Cladistia; order Polypteriformes; family Polypteridae; genus Polypterus; species Polypterus bichir. The sequence goes on along the minus strand of JANRMT010062854.1, from coordinate 76,350,031 downwards.
ACCAACCATGTAGTGGCTTTGAGAAGCTAAACAACAGAAAAGTTGTGCTTATGAAAATATATAAAAAACCCAATATAAATATCTGCTAAAGGGATTTGATGTGTAAGCTTTAGCAAAATGATTAATCTCTTTGCACTTAGCACTGCAGATGACTGAGAAGCAAAGAGACAAAAACTAAAATGCAATTATTACACATACATGCTTGGCTGGCATGGGAAGACGCTAATGCAGGCTCTATAACAATGGAATTGCTACTGGCTTCAGATTTATTGGTGAATTATATATATACAGTATATATATATTGTGAGACTCGCCCAGACACCATCAGTCAGAAACCCCATCTTTATAAAATTCACACGTTTATTATTCATCAAATAAACACAGTCCCACACAATATACAATGCCCAAGCACCAATCACCTCTAATTCAGGCTTCTTCAATGTCCGTGGCCGCCTTTCCTCTCCTTATGGGAGCTTCGTCCTGCTTCCACTCCCGACTCAAGCTCTCCGACTGTAGGAAGGCGGCCCCTTTTATTCTCGCCCGGATGTGCTCCAGGTGGGTGATGACGTTCTTCTGGCAACACTTCCTGGTGTGGCGGAAGTGCTGCCCTTTGCACCGGAAGCACTCTGGGCGTCCCTGGAAGACTCATCCGCCATCTTGCCGGGTGTGGCGGAAGTAATTGTTTCCCGGGTTCGCTGAGGCTTAAGGCACCCCCTGCCGGTAGCCACGGGTCCCAATGGGTTGGAATGTTTCTCCTCCTCTCCCGTGGTCCTCTCCTGATCCAGGACGGTTGCCCCCTCATGAACCGGAAGACATTAAGGTCACCTTCCGGTTCTTCTAGGCGTCCCGGCTGGGTAAGAACCCCAGCCATCTGTGACAATGTATATATAAATATATTGCATATTTACTAACAATGCAGTATTGAATGAGGTTATGCACCAATCTGAAGCAATGGTTAGCACTTTTGCATCGGATATCCAGCAATCTGGTTTGAAAACCATGCCTGCTCATTGTCTCTGCGCCATGTCTTCATGTGTTTTCCTCTCACATCCTCAAAGATGTAAAGGTTTCGCTAATATAAGTAAGTCCCTGTGTGAGTGTGAGTGTGTGTGAGTGGGCTCCTGTGATGGATTGACCCCCAGTCCTTGTTACTTACTGTTTTCCAAGTGGCTATGGAATGAATTAAGCAGGTTTGAGAATGGTATGATTTTCATTTATTTATATAATTCTTTTTTTTCCCAATCTCAGTGAGCACTTAACCATGACATTTTCAAATAGGCCACTTAATTAAAGTAGAGGTCAGGCTAACGAAGACAAAATTTTCATTCAAATTATTTTCTTAATTTAAATACTCATTTTTTTCCTATTGGCTAATAATCCAGGTAAATCTTTAGGCTTTTTTCATAAATCAGTTTTGATGTTTATGGCCCTAAATGATGAAAATGACACAATAAGTAAAGTAACTATTTAAGCCCTATTTTGGAAATCAAATGAAATGAAATGTGTCAACACAGAGCTGCCACAGTTTGCAAAGACACAAGAATGGAAGTAACGTATTCCTAGATTGTACATGGCAAAGATGACTGCTGTCTGTGGGTCAGGGTGGGAAAGGTAAGTTAAGTGACCACCATATATTATTTATCTGCCCAGGATGTGTCCTTCTTTAGTAATGCCAACTGTGCCGGTGCTAGGTTATTTTGCGCACTAGGCTAGGAAAATTAGTGCATCATCCGACTGTTCATTAGCTCACTCATGTGGTTGGGTCCCCCCACACCCTTAAGATCAGCATCCAAGGCAAAACACACACATCCATCCATTATCCAACCCACTATATCCTAACTACAGGGTCACGGGGGTCTGCTGGAGCCAATCCCAGCCAACACAGGGCACAAGGCAGGAAACAAACCCCGGGCAGGGCACACACACCAAGCACACACTAGGGACAATTTAGAACTATGGGAGGAAACCTGAGTACCCGGGGGAAACCCACGCAGACACGGGGAGAACATGCAAACTCCACGCAGGGAGGACCCGTGAAGCGAACCTGGGTCTCCTAACTGTGAGGCGGCAGCACTACCACTGTGCCACTGTGCCACCCTCAACCTAAACATTTTAGATTATTTTTTGTATGAATACTACAAAGGCTAACCTGTAAAGAATTAATTTCAAATTCACAAAGGTTGTGTAAAAATTACATTTTTTGTGTTCATATTGTACAGTATGTTGATGAGTCTCAAAAAGTACTAAATAAGATGCTTGAAAATGTTGTTTGAAATTAGTATAAAGCAACACTTACTAAATGCCAAGTAATTGTAGTCTTGTGAGGCAACAGCAACAATAGAGATCAAAACCCTGAGGTAGAAACTGAAATGTTTCAATATTATGAGAATGCTCTCTTTCTGATTTTATAACATTCTATTTGGGAGGTACGGAAAGCATAAAATATTTTTTTCAAAAATTGTGAATTGATCCCAACAGTTGCCATGAATGTTATACCCCACTTTGTCCTAGGTCGGTAATGGTCACTAATTCATTAAGTACAACAATATTTATTTCACAGTTAACTTTGCTACCAGTTTTGCAAAATGAATTTAATAAATTCTGCCCTTGTAGGAAAACTTGAGAACTAAAGTCATTGATCAAATAAAAATATGAATAATGAACATCAGAATCCCATAGCTAAGCTTTGACATCGCAACTAATTTCCACATTCCCTGACAAACTGTGGCTAAAACACACAAACATGGTTAAGGAAGGTGTCGTGATTCACACAGGTATTTAGTCAGACTGAGAGGATTTACCAAGGAGAACGAGACAATCTGCCCAAATCTAAGTGGGTAAAGCATGTAGAGACTTTCCTAAGAACACTCAAAGCTGCTACCAAAGGGGTTTTCCACATCATACTGAATTAAGGGTCTGAATATTGTCACAAGAACAACACAAAGTCATCAAAAACGTTTGGGGCCACCACCCGTACATTGTTCCTTGGCTGCAAAAAAGGTTTAAACTGAACAGAGGTGTTCATAGATCCTAATCTAAAACGGAGCTGAGTTATGTAGTTAAGATGGCGGCTTCATATGCTGAGAAAAGAAAGTGACGTCATCAGTGGTGCCGGACCCGGAAGTGACGTCCTTAGTGGCGCAGGACCCGGAAGTGACATCATCATTGGCGCCGGAACCCTGCAGGATTTCCCGTGGATGGTCTGCAAGGGATTGAGAGAGACAGTCAGTGCACCCCGCCACCCCCTGGTTTACTATCATTCAGGCCCTTTAGCTGTCTCCCAATCGCATGTACTGACAATACTTATGTGAATGAGAGAATTCAGTTTTTCATTTTTAATAAATTGACTAATCTTTCTAAAACTTTCATGTTATCATTATGGGTCATTGAATGTAGAATGTTGGGTAAAAATGGCATATATATCAAGTTTAAATTAAAGCTACAACACAATAAATTTTGCAGAAAGTGAAGAGGTCTGAGTACTTTCCGAATCCACTGTAGCTAAAGAACATTATTTCCATTCAAATGTAAATCATTATGTGTGCCTTTTAACTGAAAAAAGATTACACTTATGCAGCTTAAAACAACTAAATAATTTACATTTGTCTTTGTAGCTATTACTTTAGTAAGAGCAAGATACGAACTGGGAAGTAAGAGATATGAACTACAATTAAAAATTGTAAGTTTTTTATTTATATTTTCATTTAAAATGTGTGTGGTATGCAATAGTTGTAATAGTTTTTATTCTAAAGAATCATCTCTCAGACAAACAAAGAAGATGAATACCAGTACTTGCGTGGAAATGTGCTTTCAAACAAATCCTTTATAAATTTTCTTGTGAATGATTAAGAAATGTAGCCATACAAGAGCATGATCATTCAAGTAACTAGAGCAGGTTTTTTCATCATATGGATGATAGCTGGAATGCACATATTGATTACTTACAATGTAATGTTCAATACCATAATATACTGGGGCTTATGTCTCTTGTTGCTTGATGAGCTGCTGTTTTTGTAGCAAATAAAGGCAGCCAATTCCTCAGATATTTTATTCAGTCAATAAAGTACTCTGATGAGGCCAGGGTGACACCAATCAAGGGAATAAAGCTAATTTATTGACTACATTTTTTATAACTTAGTCATACCAAACTACCTACAATATAAGATTCCTTTATTAAATATAGATGTATTTTAACTTATAGTACTGCATATGTTTTAATGTACAGTGTTTAGCCTTGTTTGACCCATCAATTGCTTAACATGAATGAACAATTTAACACAAAGTCTAAGGAACAGGACAGCTGGACCAATGCCTGGTGCTGGAGCCTCATCCAGATGCATCATGCACAAAGTAAGAACAAATCTTTAAGTGGATGGCAGTTTATATAAAATGATTTAAGTGCATCCGTTCATCATAAAACTCTGGCTCTTTAAAGAGCTTCTATAAATAGCCAGATTTCCCCCAGGAACAAATAAAGTTTTATCTATTTATCTATAGAAACCATAATTTGGAATTTTCTTCTTCTGATTGTCTTTGCATTGTTGTAAAGTGTGCCTTCAGTATGACTTGGTTATAGATTGAGCAACCAACAACAAAGATAAAAATCCTTACAGCACAATCTTCACTCAGAATGTACTCAAGCACTGGTGATAATTTCAACATAACCTGATATTTTCAAATGCACTCAGTTCAGGGGTCAGAGGCCTTTTGTCAGCTTCAGATGAAGGTTAGAATCCAGTGTCACACACGAGCGCGTGGGAGGCAGTCAACGGGCTTGGTTGAATGTGATAATGCCAGAACAGGGTTTAATGGGATGCATTAACACCTTCTCTCACTCTCTCCTCCAGATCCTCCAAACAGAAGCCTGCCTAATTCCGCCTTCCCTTCCAGAACCTTCCCTACCAGTGATCTCACTTCTGGTTCCACCCCCTTGGACACACCCCTTCCAACTCAGCAGCTATAAAAACAGCCACTTTTCCCTCACTCCTCAGTCCCATTTTGGACACAGTCTGAAGTGACTACTTGTATACTTTGAGACCTGCTCGGTATTTCTTCACAGATATTTGAATATATGGAGTAAAACCCCAAACATTTTCTTTATCTCTTTTGTCTTTCTTACACCAGCCATGAACAGCTCAGCAGTCTATTGCAAGACACATTCATGCATAAGCCCAGAAGGCTAATTTAGAATTGCCAAACAACCTAACAGGCATTTCTTAGAAGGACAGTGGAAGTGCTTAGAGAAAAGCCCACGTAAGGTGGTTGCACTGACTATTGTGTTAGCCGTGCTACCCCATTAGCTTCTGTTTACTGTGTCACCTGTGTGTAATGGGTGACACATTGGTGCAGTGGTAGCCCAGCTACCTCACAGTAACGAGACCAGGGTTCATGTCTTTAACCCTCACCGCATAGAGTTTGCATGTTCTCTCCATGTTTATATGGGTTTCTTCCCACAGCCCAAAGACATACATGTTAAGTGGACTGGTGATGCTGGTGAACTTGTGTTCGCCCTTTGATGGACTGGTGCCCTAAGCTAGTGGAGATAGGCTCCAGCACCCACCACGGTCCTGTTAAGATCTAAGAGGAATGGACAATGACTTACTGACCTCTACGTAATGAAAAGAAATATTAGGATAATTGACACTAGACTCCACATTATGTTAGCTCTGTAAAAACAAAACGCACAATGTCTGGGACCTGAAATAATCTTTTAAAGATGTATAAAATTTTGTCCAAGATGGCTGATGCATATCAAGTACTTTATCAGGATTTAAAATACAAAAAATGTACGCCCCGGAAACCAGTATCACATTCTTAATCTAAGACCTCTACACCACATAAAGCAAAGGAAAAGCCATTTCTGAACCTTGAAAAAAAAGTACAGCCATGAAATATTGTAATTATGTGAAAAATGTAAATGTCAATTTATTCTTTTAATTTAAAACTGTAGTATTTTCAACACTAACTTGTTGAATGATACCATTTTTTAAAAGGGAAAAAACAAATTGTTCTGATTATTTATTATTATTGTTTCAAACTGAAATCCTATTGCATACACAGCAAATTTAACATAAGCTCTACTGATACACAATTCACTCTCCTTTCTTCTGCCAAGAAAGGACACTTTGTCTCAACATACACGTTATTATTTTTCAAGTGTTTTAAACAAAAAGATGCCATCTAAGGATCACTTGGTTATACACAGTCCAGCAGTCCTACACTCTTAAACATAAAGGGGCCAGTGTAGGCCTTCAGAGTGATGGCATAGGGGAACCATTTTTGGTTCCCAAAACACCCATCCACATGAAGGTTTCAGAAAGAACTTTTTATTTATTTAGATCTGTGACAGGCTCCATACACTAAATAACCATGACTAGATGGTAACAGATTTGTGAAACACTAACGACTCGTGATTTTAAAAGGACTCTTGCTGCATAAAATATCATAGGCTGTGTAAGTCAAGGTTTTCTAAATCTGTTTTTTGTACATTTTAGGAAGTTTTTCAAAGTACAAAGAATCACATGCAAAGAACCCTTCCTAGAATGAAATGGTGCTTTGTCAAGCAATGGTTCAACAATGAACCATACAACCCAGTAAAAAGAACCATAAAGTGCTATTGAAGAACCAGGACTTTTAAAAGCATACCTGGCAGACAACTTAATGAAGGAACATTGTTAGTGATTTCTAATGGGAACTCCATGACATCCTACTGTTTGTGACAGAATGGAGTCACACTGACATAGTTTCTATTTGGTGTGCCTGATTTCATTAAGGTTCAGTCCACTTTGTCTTAGATTATTAAGCATATGCTTATGATTTTGTTGTGGAATGCTAAGAAAGGTGAGCGCAACCAGTTGGCCGATGTCATTGGAACTGTGACTGTCTGTTATAGTTGACCAGGACCTGCAGGAGTGCTGTAAACTGGAGGTCTTCTTTCAGTTTTTATGTTAATGTAATGAATTGTTGATTTGCTTATGTTTTTTCTAGAAGATTTTTTACAAGGTTTTTTTTTGTGAGTTTTTTCTCGTCTTCTTAGGGAGTCAAGGTATAAAATAGGGCCTGTTAATGCTCATTGAGGCCTTCCTTGCATAATTTTGGGATATGCAAGAAATAAGTGATTGTTTCTTGTAATTTAAAGCATGTGTAACACAGTTTACATACATTAAATGATTAATAATTTACATTTTGTGTATGTGTAAATCTTCTAAACCTGTACTTGGTGAAGCGCACTCGTAACAATAAATTGAATTACACATGCCTTTTTACTTCTTATCCAAGCTAAACATATTAAGATGCCCTCTAACCCAGAAATCCACTTTAGTATCAGGCTTTGTCATCAGCGCTGTCAACCAAAGTGATGTTCACAGTTAGGTTATACCAGGACATTCAGAATCTTTAATAACAGTATTGATCCTGTAATCTTTTTTGTGATATACAACCTGAAATTTTATTGACTTTCTTAACTGCATAATTTTGGTGCCTGCACGCCTTAGGTCAACAGCTCTTAAATGATAGCTCACCAACCAAAGTAGGTCACAGAGATTCTGATGGTTGGGTCACTCAGTCATTAGCAACCTCCAGATGAGAATACCGAAAAATATTGCATGGGATGCAAAATGCAAACAGTGGACTGTGAGCAGGGCTCCCGTTATCTCTTCATCTTAGTTAAGCTGTAAGTGGAGCTCTGCTAAAATTGTGGACTTTGATGAATTCAGTGGCACTTTAGACAAATTGTTAAGTTTCTTATTTTTTTCCTTTATTACACTTTAAAACTCAGCTGCTCAGAGAAAACTGTTTCTTAGTATCATCTGTCTATTATTGCACAGTCATAAACAGAAAAGTACTCAGCTCCTTTGCTGTGGTATTATTATTTTTTATTTGTTTTATCTGACAGTTAAATTTGGAGTAGCAGCTATAGCTTCTAAGCCCACTGAGTTCACTGAGTTACATTATTTAAACAAAATTCTTCTGTGATACAGCATGCTCTACCTGCTGAGATCTACAAAGATGAGGAGAATGTTTGTGGATTAGGAAAGGCAGCACAGGTTTGTTCGTTCTGCTCCCTTTCTACAGTTGATCTAATATTTAATGCAGCATATTCACCTCACAGGAAGGTAGCTGGCCTTTTGATCACTGATAAATCCTTCATTATATAAACTGTATTTATATGTTTATTTTTGTATGCTCCACTCTGGGATGTCATTCAGGTTTTCTCAAGCCTCCGTTTAAAGCTGCTTAAAAGTTTTCATGTGTGCATTATGTGGTACAATTTTATTTTATTTTTTTACTCTGGCATTTTTATTGTAGTAACCTACAACCAAAGCATATCTAGATAAGTCAAATGTATCTGCCAATTACCTTTAAGTTAAGTAACAAAAGTTACAAAAAAAAAAATGGTCATTTAGCATTACAGTCTACTGTATATACTCTGCACTATGGTATTGTAATGTCTCAACATCTAAACACTCGGAATTTAAAGCATCCAGCTTGATCTTGTACTAGTTATCAGAGTGTTTTCATTATCTAGGGATGCATAATATAGTGCCTATATAGTGCGCTCACCCCTTTGCAAGTTTGATTGTATCACAGTGGATTTCATTTGGCTTTTTTGTCACTCATTAACAGAAAAAGAAACAGATCTCTGCAAATTGATCAAAAATAATTATATATATAAAACACAAAATAATTGATTGCATTATCTATTTATTTATTTATAGATTTTATTTATAAACTAGGGCGGCACGGTGGCACAGTGGCACAGTGGTAGCGCTGCTGCCTCACAGTTAGGGGACCCAGGTTCGCTTCCCGGGTCTTCCCAGCGTGGAGTTTGCATGTTCTCCCTGTGTCTGTGTGAGTTTCCTCTGGGTACTCCGGTTTCCTCCCACACTCCAAAGACATGCAGGTTAGGTGCATTTGCGATTCTAAATTGTCCCTGGTGTGTGCTTGGTGTGTGTGTGTGTGCCCTGCGGTGGGCTGGCGCCCTGCCCGGGGTTTGTTTCCTGCCTTGCGCCCTTTGTTGGCTGGGATTGGCTCCAGCAGACCCCCGTGACCCTGTAGGTAGGATATAGTGGGTTGGATAATGGATGGATTTATAAACTGCACTCAAGGGCACAGTACAATTAACATCAACAATTCAAAAAAAAAATCAAACAATTTATAAATAAAAATAAATATATCATAAAAAAGCCAGGGTGGCACAGTGGTGCAGTGGGTAGTGCTGCTGCCTCACAATTCAGAGACCCGTGTTCGCTTCCCAGGTCATCCCTGCGTGGAGTTTGCATGTTCTCCCCGTGTCTGCATGGGTTTCCTCCAGATGCTCCCATGTTCCTCCCACAGTCCAAAGACATACAGGTTAGGTGTACTGGCGATCCTAAATTGTCCCTAATGTGTGCTTGGTGTGTATGTGTGTGTGTCCCCTGTGGTGGGCTGGTGTCCTGCCTAGGGTTTGTTTCCTGCCTTGCACCCTGAGTTGGCTGGGATTGGCTCCGGCAGACCCCGGTGACCCTGTAGTTATGATATAGCGGGTTGGATAATGGATGGATGGATGGATGGAAAAAAAACCCAACATACTCATAAAAGTATGAGAAAGCCATTCTAAAAAGACAAGATTTTAGCTATTTCTTAAATGTTGGAAGTGAAATGGAAGTCCACAGGAGCAGAGGCAGGGCAGTCTATAGTCTAGGACCAGCTATGCTGAATGCCTTGTCACCCTGTCACACGCGTACGCATGGGGAACAACTTAAAGGCTTAGGTGGTAGTAATTCACAACCAAGACAGATGGCGCTGTATGATAACAATTTCTGTTCTCCTCCCTCTCTGCAGAAAGGAAGATGACACCATGCCTCTCTGACATCACTTCCAAATTCTGTTCACCTGGACCCGCCTGTTCTTCCCAGAATGCCTGAAATTTGGAGGAGTCTACCTAAGATGAAAGTTGGGCCGACTCACTTTTTGTGCTATAACACACTTTTTTTTTTGTTTCCATTTTCTTGTTAAAATTATACAGGGTTGGCTGCAAGGTGACCCAAATCGTTTGTAGCAGCTGGGTGCACTTCACCTCTATAAAGACACAATCCACACACATTGCAGGGTGGGAGGAGGTGTGGTGATGAGTGAATAGGCAACAGATGTATATAGTTTAATCACATTCAATAAAAAAGTCTGTAGTTTTTGCCTGCATTAAAAAAAAAAGATGACTGGTGTGTTTTCTTTCCTTGCAAGGCACTACACTTTGACTTTGTTCTGTTTATTTTTTACAAGCCATATAGTGTAACCCACCACACTCGAGATGAAAGGTAGGGACAGAGAAGGTTATGGAGATGCAGAGGAGCCAAATCATGCAGAGATTTAAATACCAGTAAAAATACTTTAAACTGCATAAGATATTGCACAGTTAGCCAATGCAAATGTTAAAAAATTGGAGTAAATTATTTCAGTAATTTTGTATGGGGGAACCCCTGAACATACTGCAATCTGTTCAGCACATAACTGGACATTCCAAAGAAAGATGCATTGCAGTAGTCCAGTCGTGAGGTCACAAAAGCATGTGTGAGGGTCTGCTATGGGTATGATTAAGAAAAGGACCTAATCTAGCTATGTGTATTAAATGACAAAATGCTGTCATTTTTAATATGTGAATCAGAAGACCAAAATCCAATATAACACCAAGGTTTTTCATCTCCTGTGCGGACTATTAGAAAACCACTCATAGATTCTACTGGTTATGACATTCTTTTCTGCTTTCTGATTACAGTTTATGTCTCATCTTTCTTGGCTTAAGTTACATGTACAGTGATCCCTCGCTATATCGCACTTCAACTTTCGCAGCTTCACTCCATCGCGGATTTTAAATGTAAGCATATCTAAATATATATCACGGATTTTTCGCCGGTTCGCGGATTTCTGCGGACAATGGGTCTTTTAATTTATGGTACATGCTTCCTCAGTTTGTTTGCCCAGTTGATTTCATACAAGGGACGCTATTGGCGGATGGCTGAAAAGCTACCCAATCAGAGCACGTATTACATATTAAATAAAACTCCTCAATGATATACGATATGCTTCCCGCGCGCTGCTTCGCACACTTAAAAGCTCTAACAGTCCGTATTGATTTTTCATTGTTTGCTTTTCTCTGTCTCTCACTCTCTCTGAGAAATACAGGCAGATACTTATCCATCATGCAATACCATCAGGGAGGCGTATGATTGGCCCCATTATCTGCTCCTGACGGAGGGGGTGTGAGCAGAGGGGCTGTTTGCACAGTGGCTGTTTGCTTAGAAGATACGGACGTGCCTGTAAAAAAATGCTGAAAGGCTACCTTCACATTGATCCCTTCATTGCGGTGCTTGCATACTTAAAAGAGCAACAGCCCTATTGATTTTTGATTGTTTACTTTTCTCTCTCTCTCTGACATTCTCCGCTCCTGACGCGCACCTTGAAGAGGAAGATATGTTTGCATTCTTTTAATTGTGAGAAAGAACTGTCATCTCTGTCTTGTCATGGAGCACAGTTTAAACTTTTGACTAAAGGGTGTTATTTCATGTCTAGAGGGCTCTAATAATGTTAAAAAAACGTATTTAGAAGGTCGTAAACAGGTTTTCAATGCTCTAACTGTGAAAATATTAGATTTATAAATAAAGAATCCTACTTCTTGGAAATTCATTTATCTGTCTGGAGTGGATCAACCGCTATAAACGAGGGTTTACTGTATAACTGTGCGGAGAATATTTATAAACAGTGTGGGAGAGTTTCTAAGAGCTTAAAATATATAAAAATAACCATACAAACATATGGTTTCTACTTCGCGGGTTCTGGAACGCAACCCCCGCGATCGAGGAGGGATTACTGTATCTTTTTTGGCTTATGATTTACTAATCTGTTTTCTGAGTATGATTCTGGCTACAGGTACTTTGTTTTTCACTTTCTCGTATATGAAGTATAGGGAAAGTATTGTAATCGTCCAAAGATTCAATGTCAAGATTTTGATGTATCGTTTTAGACCTCCCTGAGTCCAAAAATAACATTTTTTGAGTTATGTCTGTGTCTGTGCGTGTGTGTGTGTGTATGTGTGTATGTAAATGTGATAACTTGAGTATGCCTTCACTTAGGTCAACCAAATTTTGCATACAAGTATTAGGTACAAAACATCGATTTCTATCAACGTTTGGGCTATTTCTGTTAAGCGGAAGTGGTACATTGCCTTTTATTCAACTTTACCTTTGTAATAATTGTTCAATATGTTATTAATTTGATTTGATTTGTTGTTGATGGTTCTTTAATATACATAATATAAAAATATAATCATTGTCTTGCGGTTTCCTCTGTAAATATCCATCCCCATATCTGAGTATATGAGAAAGTCTAGGGGAGACCACTCTCGATTTTTAATTGTTGTCTTCCTGGTTATGGCTGTTGTGTGCATTTTGACTTCTCTGTGCTATTTCTTGATTTAGTTTTCTTCCTAAACTGCTGTCGCCTTGCAGAACAGTTTGTTTCATGGTTGCCTTTTAAGCATACCCTTTTGATGCATTTCTTTTTACTTTGTTTTTTTAATAATTATTTTAATATATTTAGTAATAAATCTTAAAATATTAAGGAATATTGCTTTTGGTATTGTGAGATTTCACAGTTCCTTTCTTCCTTTTAAAGTTTTAGATATTGAGGTATTTTTTCATTTAAGGTGTTGGGCCTGCTACTCAATGTTGGGATATGAAACCAAAGAGTCTTTTATTTTTTTTTGTAAGCCTCATTTCGTGCTTGAGAGCCAAGCAGATCATAACATCATGATGCCAAAATGAGATCAAAACCAGAATGTATCGAATGACTGATAAGTAAGCAAAAACATTAAGCAGAAATTGAGGTCAGAATACAAAGCAGAGGTCTTAAGCCTAAAAACATTGTGACTACTAAACATCCATAAGAGTTTGTATTTTATCACAGCCCTGAGTACTGAGCAGGCTGTATTGCGTGTTCTATACAGTAGCCTTGCGGTGATGATGTCACACATCAGCCGATGTCAGTCACATGATGGAGAGTTGCCCTGGCAACATTAAACAAAAGCAACACAAAATTGTGGCACCTGCTGAAATGCAAGATGATGTCACAGTGAAACAAAAAGTACATAAATAAGTGAATAATGTTTGTTTCCTGGCAGTGATTTGCCAAAAGAAACTTTCTAAAAGAATTATTTTTTATAAAGAATATACATCTTTCTAAGGGAACCTTTCTAAGCAAGTTTATTAACTTTGAGAATCTGTTAGAATACTTTACAACTTTTTCAGAGCCTGCATTAAAAAGTGTTATATTTGAATGTGTTATTGATATTTGTTTTACTTCAAGATCTACTGTTTTGTCGCCTCATTGCTAACCCCATCATAAAGTTCCAAGGAATGTGGCCTAGGTAGTTGCTGTTGCTGTCATCATTCGGCAACGGTATAAAAGATTGTCATTTTTAATAACTCACTATTCAAGTTTCTGGATACTTAAAAGAATTATAGCATGTATAATTTTTGATTTCTGGCTTTGTTACTTGCTAGTTTTTAACACTTTCATTTTTTTCTCTTCCTTAGGTTTTGGTTGCAGTTAGATTTCCTTTACTTCATTGTGGTTTTCCATTTGTTTACTTCCTGATTCAGCTCCATTCTATTCTACACCTTGTCAATGTCATAACATGTGAGAGAAAGCCTAGAGTAGTCTTCCCAGACTGATGAATGACAAGCAAGGATTGTGACTTGTTGTATACTATATATGTGTCATGACCAATTCGATCTTTGGTAAAAGGAGACTAAAATGTTCAGAGTAGGGTTACTAGAGTGAGTTGAAGAACTTTAATTATCAAATCAGGGAGAGTAATATAAATGATACACATTGGTCTAAAAAATCAACAACCAAATGAACCGATGTCAGACACAATGAAAATTTAGGAAAGGGTTATAGAAAGAAGGCTTTGGGAAAAGACCACCATAGGGGATTAGCAGTTTGGTTTTAGGCCAGGGTGCGAAACAACTGATGAAGTCTTTGCATTGAGACAGCTAATTGAGAAGCATCGAGAAAAACAGTAAAAATTCTGTATGGTGTTTATTGATTTGGAGAAGGCTTATGATAGAGTGCCACGTCAAGAGGTCTGGAGGAGTATGAGAGAGAAAGGAGTGCCAGAGAAGTATGCGAGGATTGTCCAGAATACAAACCGGATTCCAAAAAAGTTGGGACACTAAACAAATTGTGAATAAAAGCTGAATGCAATGATGTGGAGATGGCAAATGTCAATATTTTATTTGTAATAGAACGTAGATGACAGATCAAACGTTTAATCCGAGTAAATGTATCATTTTAAAGGAAAAATATGTTGATTCAAAATTTCACGGTGTCAACAAATCCCAAAAAAGTTGGGACAAGTAGCAATAAGAGGCTGGAAAAAGTAAATTTGAGCATAACGAAGAGCTGGAAGACCAATAAACACTAATTAGGTCAATTGGCAACATGATTGGGTATAAAAAGAGCTTCTCAGAGTGGCAGTGTCTCTCAGAAGCCAAGATGGGTAGAGGATCACCAATTCCCACAATGTTGCGCAGAAAGATAGTGGAGCAATATCAGAAAGGTGTTACTCAGCAAAACATTGCAAAGACTTTGCATCTATCATCATCAACTGTGCATAACATCATCCGAAGATTCAGAGAATCTGGAACAATCTCTGTGCGTAAGGGTCAAGGCCGTAAAACCATACTGGATGCCCGTGATCTCTGGGCCCTTAAACGACACTGCACCACAAACAGGAATGCTACTGTAAAGGAAATCACAGAATGGGCTCAGGAATACTTCCAGAAACCATTGTCAGTGAACACAATCCACCGTGCCATCCGCCGTTGCCAGCTGAAACTCTACAGTGCAAAGAAGAAGCCATTTCTAAGCAAGATCCACAAGCTCAGGCGTTGTCACTGGGCCAGAGATCATTTAAAATGGAGTGTGGCAAAATGGAAGACTGTTCTGTGGTCAGACGAGTCACGATTCAAAGTTCTTTTTGGAAATCTGGGACGCCATGTCATCCGGACCAAAGAGGACAAGGACAACCCAAGTTGTTATCAACGCTCAGTTCAGAAGCCTGCATCTCTGATGGTATGGGTTTGCATGAGTGCGTGTGGCATGGGCAGCTTGCATGTCTGGAAAGGCACCATCAATGCAGAAAAATATATTCAGGTTCTAGAACAACATATGCTCCCATCCAGACGTCATCTCTTTCAGGGAAGACCCTGCATTTTTCAACAAGATAATGCCAGACCACATTCTGCATCAATCACAACATCATGGCTGCGTAGGAGAAGGATCCGGGTACTGAAATGGCCAGTCTGCAGTCCAGATCTTTCACCTATAGAGAACATTTGGCGCATCATAAAGAGGAAGGTGCGACAAAGAAGGCCCAAGACGATTGAACAGTTAGAGGCCTGTATTAGACAAGAATGGGAGAGCATTCCTATTTCTAAACTTGAGAAACTGGTCTCCTCGGTCCCCAGACATCTGTTGAGTGTTGTAAGAAGAAGGGGAGATGCCACACAGTGGTGAAAATGGCCTTGTCCCAACTTTTTTGGGATTTGTTGACACCATGAAATTCTGAATCAACATATTTTTCCCTTAAAATGATACATTTTCTCAGTTTAAACTTTTGTTCCGTGATTTATGTTCTATCTATACTAATAAAAGGCAAAGCCCTCACTGACTCACTGACTCACTCACTCACTGACTGACTGACTGACTCATCACTAATTCTCCAACTTCCCGTGTAGGTAGAAGGCTGAAATGTGGCAGGCTCATTCCTTACAGCTTACTTACAAAAGTTAAGCAGGTTTCATTTCGAAATTCTACACGTAACGGTCATAAAGGTCGACAACGTCTGCCATCTTGAACTTTCTTATTTATGGCCCCATCTTCACGAAATTTGGTAGGCGGCTTCCCTGTGCTAACCGAAACCGATGTACTTACTTATTTCGATGGTATGACGCCACTGTCGGCCGCCATATTGAACTTTCCAACGTCACCAATTTTCCAACTTCCCGTGTAGGTAGAAGAATGACCCCGTCTTCACGAAATTTGGTAGGTGGCTTCCCTGCGCTAACCAAAACCGATGTACGTACTTATTTCGGTGGTATGAAGCCACTGTCAGCCGCCATATTGAATTTTCCAAACGTCACAAATTCTCCAACTTCCCGTGTAGGTAGAAGGCTGAAATTTGGCAGGCCCATTCCTTACAGCTTACTTACAAAAGTTAAGCAGGTTTCATTTCGAAATTCTACGCGTAATGGTCATAACGGTCAACGACGTCCGCCATATTGAACTTTCTTATTCATGGCCCCATCTTCATGAAATTTGGTAGGCGGCTTCCCTGCGCTAACCGAAACCAATGTACATACTTATTTCGGTGGTATGACGCCACTGTCAGCCGCCATATTGAACTTTCCAACGTCACTAATTCTCCAACTTCCCGTGTAGGTAGAAGGCTGAAATTTGGTACTTATTTCGGTGGTATGATGCCACTGTCGGCCGCCATATTAAACTTTTAACGGAAACCGATGTACGTACTTATTTCGTTGGTATGACACCACTGTTGGCCGCCATATTGAACTTTCCAACGTCACTAATTCTCAAACTTCCCGTGCAGGTAGAAGGCTGAAATTTGGCAGGCTCATTCCTTACTGCTTACTTACAAAAGTTTAGCAGGTTTCATTTAGAAATTCTACGCGTAACGGTCATAACGGTCAACAACGTCTGCCATGTTGAACTTTCTTATTTACGGCCCCATCTTCACGAAATTTGGTAGGTGGCTTCCCTGAGCTAACCGAAACCAATGTACGTACTTATTTCGGTGCTATGATGCCACTGTTGGCCGCCATATTGAACTTTTCGACAGTCTTTGTTACTTATGGGCCCATCTTCAAGAAATTTGGTACATGGGTTCCCAACGCTAACTGAATCCTACTTACGTACATATGTACGTCCATAGCCTGCAGCTCAGTCACTGTGTGAGGTGGCGTTGGGTCCTCCATCCCAACGCCTCCCACGTTGTTGGCTGCCTGCCTATATAAGACCGTCCGTCGCTCCGGTCTCTACATTCCCTTCCTTGCTTCGCCACGGGATTCATGTCTCCCTACTGATAACTACAGCCTTTTTGTTTAATCCACGGCTTCTCCGCTGTTTTATTGTTTGTTTATTACAATTTTAGTTATTGTATAGGTATTTTAGACTTACTTTACATTGCTCAGGTACCCATTTCCTTTATCATTCCAACCCCCATTACCATGTCTATCGAGGTGATCACTATCGATCAAAGAACTGTCACTTACTGAGTGGTTTCCATGCCCGGAGATGGCACCTACCTTTTCCATTCTCTTTGTTACATATTGCACGGCCATATCAGGCTCACTCTTGATATCCGGAGGAACATTGTGTCTTATGTATTGAATGACTGGGACAGGTTCAAGGTGTGGACTGGTGACGGTACAGGAGATAATTCTACTACACAGGAGCACTATAAGAGTGAAATGCTTAAGCCCTTCACCTATGGTTCTGCATGTGAGTTGATGGCTGCCGCTGAATTGTTCGGTTGTCGCTTTCAAGTGTACCGAAATGGCCAAATATTTTACACCTTTCGACAACTGCCAATGCCTCTTAAACATCTTAGATTCACAGGTGACGATTTCAGTAGTGGACACTTTGATGTTTATGAATGTTTAAACTCTCAAAAGCTGGATGTGATTTTATCGATGAAACCGGTTGTGTGCTTACAATGCTTGACAGATGCCGAATGTCACTTCAACACAACAAATCCTGCAAATACTATCGTAATTGAAACAAACCATGAAACTCAAACCAATTATGACAGCAGCAATCCAAGCTGTAAGATTTGAGACAAGATTACTGTTCACATGGTCAACTGTAAGTTACATGCTCAAGAGTAAGCTCAGCACACTGCTTGGTCATATTACAACCGGAGGGCCGAACTGACAACATGGTATACAAAGAGATCCTTAACAAATAATTATTGGCATATATTCCCTCAGTTTAAAAAGGTAAAATTTTCTTCTTAATAAAAATTTTAAGGCAGTACTTCGCCGCTGCGAAGCGCGGGTATTTTGCTAGTTCTGAATAAAATATTAGAAGTTGGCACCTCCACATCATTGCATTCAGTTTTTATTCACGATTTGTATAGTGTCCCAACTTTTTTGGAATCCGGTTTGTATATACTGTATATGAGAGTGAGGTAAAAGACAAGATACCAGTTAGAGTAGGTCTGCACCAGGGATCTTCTTTAAGTCCCTACCTTTTGATCTGGTTATAGATTTGTTGAGTCATGGGATAAAAGACCAATCCCCCTGGTACATGCTTTTTGCTGATGACATTTTGTTGTGTAGCACCAGAAAAGAGAAATTGGAGAGGCAGTTGGAAGAACGGAGAGAGGCTTTGGAAGATAGAGGGTGCAAGATAAATAGAAAGAAGACAGAATATATGAAGTTTAATGAGGATCAGGAGTCAGAAGTTAGCTTGCAGGAAGAGCTTTTGAAAAGAATGGATAAATTAAAATATGTAGAATCAGTGGCAGCCCAAGATGGGAAACTAGATGGAGAGATAGCTCACAAAGAAGTGGGAAAGGAAGAAGAAGAAGAAGAAATAAAGAGTCAAACCCAAAAATCAAAATATGATCATTTTAAAAGAAATAGGCAGAGAAATAAATTATCACAAACCAAAGGAATGGTCTACCCACAGAAACAAAGTTCAGACAGCAACAGAGCACATGGTTCAGCCTGGGCACACTCCATAGCAATGCATGTAGTCACATTAACCGAAAATCCAAAATGGCGGATCAAAGACTTCATCTACATAGGCAAAATGAGAACACAACCAAATAACAAATAGAAGAAAAATAAAACCAAAAAGTTAATAGCTCACTGAGCTTGGAGTTGAGAGTTGTGGCTATGGTTTGACTTGAACATAATTAAAGAAAGAAAGAGTCTAATAGGTGAGTGGGTGAACGTATTTTGTGGTGTTTGAGTGAATTGTTTTGAAAAGTAGGCAAATGAATCAGAGACCACCACAAATGGCCAGGCCCCATGAGATGTAATGCTATGTCTTCTCATTTTGATTGTTCCTCTTTTGTGTGTTTTTGATTTGATGAACCAATATTTTTAATATCTTGACACATTTTGCACCATTTTAGATGCTTACACAAACACATTAACTACATACAAATAAATTCATTTGTTTTTCAGAAATATTTTTTCAAGACAAAGCATATCTTTCTTTTAATTATTTTAGCCTGCTTCATTGTGTTTTAATAAAAGCACATTTACTTGGGAAAAAGAAAGAAAAAAGGCTGGCATCTAGCAGAGTTGCTGAAGCATCGATTCAGGATTAATTCAGTAGTAACAGAGTGCAGTCGTCTTTAAGCATCAGCAATGTAAATTAAAACGAAATGGCCGCAAAGCATCTGGTAATTTGGATTTTTTTTAGTTCATCTTTAAAACACAACATTCTTTTCTTCTGTGTAAGCAATTGTGTCCTTGAAATGCTTGCACTTTGTTTTAAATTCAGCATTAGCTAAATTTATCCATGAGCTGCAATGCAGCTTTTCTCTGTATGCTGGCTAAATAATTTCTTTTTATATGTTCAACTCTCTCTGTCTTTTCTTTCTTCTTATTAACTTGTGATGGGCCTTCAGTTTTAACCTTAAAACCCATAATGAGAAACGTCTTCTCTACTGCTTTCAAAAACTGCTGCGGTCTAATAAACTGTTTTTCTTTAAGCAGTAATAATTAATATTTAGATTCTACATAACAGATAATTCTCTCTTTGTCCAATTCTTGACATATTTTGGCCTACTGTCTGTGTTCACACAATGATATGATTTATCCTTTCAAATTTGCAATATTCTTCAGAGTTTCAAAATCCTCATTATTTTTGTGCTAACTACCAAAGGCGCTATTTACAATAAGTTAAAAATGAACTGTTGGGTAAAGAGCACCTGAACAAGCTTTATTCTCCACAGAACCTGAGCTCACCTTTAAACCATCTGCCTGGAGGCTGCATGCTATCCTCATGTTCACATAAATCTCCTCCTACAGTAATTTGTGATTTGGTGTTTTGTACGATAGACTATTAGATTTGCAACAGAGCAGCCTGTTGCTAAGGGTAAGATCCTGATGTTCCTTTGAAACTGAAGCTCTGACTCCATTGGGACTTTGAATGGATTAAGTCTGTATAAAAATGGGTAGAGAACTGAGAGGTTCACTTGTGTATTTTCCGATTAATACAACTGCTAATTGTTTATTACTTTTCAAAATAGACTGTTTAAGTCAGCTGGCCCCAGGGAAGTTTTTAGAATGAAAATTCAGGTGGGGCTTTACAGACCAGGAAGAGGAAGAGATAGATGTTGTCAAAAGGGGCAGGGCCATAACTAAGAAGATGGGCAGAGGGTATATGTTTGTGTGTGTGCCTCTGAGTAAGCAAGCAAAACACAGAACAAGTGAGAGATGATCAAGAATTTAAAGAGTAGAACATACGCAACCTTCTCCTCTGCTAAAATCTATTAGCCTGAGTATGTGGCTGCTGGCAAGATTTGGGAAGGATTCCTCTCACTTAGTTCACCTCATAGAGATGGGAAAAGTGAGAGTAGTGAGAGGTGGACCTGGTGGTGTGTTTGTGCAGGCAGGGGATGTAGCACAATAAAATGAGCATCTAAGCTGATGGAAGTAGCAGTGTAAGAGTAGTGTGACAGTAGGGCCATTAGAGAGTGACCAATGAAGGAGACAGCCTCCAATAAACCTCAGGTGAAAAAGATGTAGGAAAGACCATGCTTTTTGCAATGTTATTTTAGGTACTGGCACCAGTGGTGATAAAATGTCAGCATAATAATGATATTTTAAAAATCATACAAAATGAAGATCTATCAACATGTTGTTATATAGTACAACCATTAAAAGACAGTATTAAAAGATATCTAAAGTACTTGACAGTAACAGTAGAAAGGTAAATGAAAATTCATACATTTCCATTTTTTCTTCAGTTAGCAAAGTACATAAGTAATTAATGTGATTCATGATAATGACAATGAGTTTTCCAAAAAAGGAAGATGTACAAGTTCACAAAACCTTGAAATCATGTCGCAAAAACTCAACCAATGCATCATTTTAAAAAGGCTGTATCCTTCATTTGGTTGATCCACTACACAAGACCATCAGTTTGAAGATGATTAACTGAGGTCTTCAATTGCTTGATTTTGAACAACTTGGCCACTGCATTGAATGTCTCTAAGGTGAAAGGCGTCCCTGGTCTGTTAAGACTTCCTTTGGGAATCCGCCACATGCAAAGACCCCTACCAGTTCCTGTGCGATGGTCTTTGAGGTGGCCATACACTAGGGGACAGCCTCTGGGTAACAGGTAGCATAATCTACGAGGGCTAAGATAGGATAGGATTATGTCCTTTCACTGAGTGATCTAGGGGTCCCAAAATGTCAAACCTGATACAGTCGAATGGGATGTCAAGAAGGGGAAGGGGGATCAGAGGAGCATGGTCCTTCTTAGGAATCTGGAGCAGTAGACATTTTGGACAGGAAGTACAAAAGCGACAAAAATCCTCATTATTCCCCAGCCAATAAAATTGGAGCTTAATACACACAGGAGTGTTCTCTGATCCTAAGTGGGCACCCAGGAGGTGGGTATGGGCTAGCTTGCAGATTTGCCATGGGAAAGTCTGTAGGAGTAATAACAGCAACCTTACCTCCCTCTAATGCTATACTATTCAATAAAGGAGGTCATTATTCAAAACAAAGTGTGTCATGAGATGATGAATGCGTTGGCCATTTACCAGAACAGATTTTTTTGCAAATTTGAGGAATTGTCTTTCCACTGTTCCCATTTAAAAGATGCTGGTGTTTTCCTAAATTTAAAATGTAGAACAAATAGAGGGTCAGGGTCGACCTCAATGGGCATGGTTTCTGTCCGGGATGCAGCGTCATCGACTGACATCAGATTGACTGGCAATGTCACAGGTTCCACCTTGTCACACTGAATGGCCACATGACTCCTCAATGCTGTCTGTAAACAGGGCGTGGGGGCAGCTTGGGATTGGTTATTCCCATCCATCACTAGGCCTAAAGGTTTTTCAGAAGTGGATCCTTGATGATCGCTACTGTGATTGCCCTTAGGGTATCCTTGAAATTAATAGCATAAGAAATGGACCTGTACCTTTGAGTTTCCCTATGAATACAAATCATACTGGTCTTTCCTTCAAGCCACTGTTGCGGTAGCATGAAATGGTGAGCAACAGTGGAAATGTTGCTGCCGGAATCGATCAATGCCATTACCTTATGGCCAATTATAAGCACCACTCCTGTACAGGGATGAGACAGAGGGTTAGAGAGTGCAGAGTACCTTTCTGCCTTTGTCAGGCAGAGGGTAGTTGCTGGATGTGTGCCCCTACCTCCCCACACTGGAAACAGCTCCATAAAATACATCTTTATGGCCTCAGCCTTGAGGGTGTCATAGATAGCAGCATTCTTCTCCACAAGGTCATAAAAGTTCCACTGAGTTTCGCCCTTTCAGGATTGCCATCAGTATGTTGGCCCATTCTGTGCATTCCCAGTGGTGCCTGGTGGCAGTATGTCCAAAGTTCAAAAAGTACATTTCGATATTGTCCTTCTCTTGAAGGGGTAACAATACCTGAGACGGCGCCTGTGACTTGTCTTGTTGGACAGCCTCACATTCTTCTAACTCTCTGAGCTGGGTGCATTACTCTCCTACCTTGACTTTGAGTCTCTGGAGTTCCATAGACATGTTCGTAAGCATGGTGTTTAGATCTTGCTCCTTGCTCATTCTGGGAGAAAAATCCTGCCGACTATGCCAACAGTGGAATAAAGACAAGGAACAAGATAAAGATTTGGGAAAGCCATCCAGTATACTTGAAATAAGCTATGAAATGGAGGATTTGATACTGAGCTGAATACAGACTGAGCTCACAACAGAACTGAATAGAAGGAGTTAAAATGGCATTTAAATAGAGGGTTGACAGGAAGGGGAATGTTCAGGTGGATCAGAACCAGAAATTAGGTTTTCAGGTTGAGTTTCCTTCTGTAAGTCTGCAGTGGAGGAAAGAGAGAAGGTGTTAGTAGACATTGCCACCCCCCTGGTCCTTCGGACAATTACAATTATTTAAGCCCATCAGCTTCCTCCCATGCGCACATGTGTGACACTAGGTAACTATAAGCAAGATCTATTAAACGTAAGAGTGATGCAGTGATTGTGAAATTGGTTTGAACAAAGCACTGTACTTGTGGGGAGTTGCCAGTCCTGAACTTATATATCACAGACCTCCTGTATATAGTACCCACTATATACATATGGCGAAGCAAACCATCAATAAGCAATTTTCAATATGCAAAGAAGAAACAGGATCACAGTCTCTTGATTTGGAACGAAAAATGCAATAAAGGAGAGAGATGGTGTAACAGTGCAGAGGCTATAAAGGCACTCTGCACTCTCTAACCCTCTTCCTCATCCCTGTACAGGAGTGGTTGCTGCTTAGTTCATAAAATGTCTGTCAAGCTTTTCCTATTACATCTCAAAGGCTTGTATTAAGTTCATTACTGACTGGTGTGTTCATTAAAGTGTCCTACAATGGGCTGGAGTCATGATGTTGTTGGGATAGACTTTGGTTCCTCACAATGTTATCAAGGAATAAGCTTAGTAATAATACTGTATTATGGGGAAGTACATTTAAATCTGGAGCCAGGAAGTACTTCTTTGAACAAAGAGTTGTTGGACTCTGGAATAAACTACTACAACATGTAGTTGAAGCAGAAACCTTGACAACCTTTAAGATGAATCTGGATGACCTATTGGAACAGCTTAGCTGAACAAATGGGCTTGATAGACTGAATGATCTCCTCTCATTTATCAAATTTTTATGCTTATGTTCTTATTCAATGTAATGATTTTTAAATGGATGGACAAATATGAAGTATATAATGATTTTTAAATGTCAGTGGCAGAGATCCATGTGGAGTTTGTATATTGTTCCTGTGTCTGCATGCGTTTTTTCTCAAAGGAATCCAGTTTTCTTCCCACATGCCCAAAGCCTTTCTAGGTTAGATTTGGTTAATTGGTGATTGCATGCACTGTCCTTTCATGTCGAGGCAACTGAGTAGCATTACTAGAATTATCAGTTTCTGCCAAGCTGAACCATAAGAGGTGCTGCATAAATTGAAAGAGTCTGGGTGTGTGTCTGAATGGCACAGTTGCCCAGTGATTAGCACTGTGGGATAGATAGATAGATAGATAGATAGATAGATAGATAGATAGATAGAT
>JANRMT010062854.1:76309493-76325676 GCA_026402145.1 Polypterus bichir lapradei | reverse complement strand
TAGATAGATAGATAGATAGATAGATAGATAGATAGATAGATAGATAGGAGTATATGCAGCTCTCTGTATTTGAATCCTGTGCCTGATCGTAGTCCATGTGGAGTATAAACATTGTCCCAGTATCTGTGTGGATTCTTACTGGGTACTGTAGTTTTCCTCCCATATCATCATATGCAGATTAGGTTAACTGTGAGTGTGAACACAGGTGTGTGCGCAAAGGGGTCATGTACTGCCGCCTTCTCCAGGGCTGTTTCCTGCCTTAATGCCAATGCTGCCAGGATTGTCTCCAGCCCTGTCTGCGATTCTGAAGTTGATTATTCAGGACCTAAGAATGTTATGTAATGATTTTTATATAGTTAAAACTATCTAATAAATTATGGTCAATAGTTTGAAAAATAGGTTGGCTTTTGCTTGGAAAAGAAAGTAATAAAAATATTTACATATGCAAATTAGCTAAATTATGATTCCAATTTAATCTTTTGAAAGCAAAGAAACCTTAGGGATATGTAGCCACTGAATAAGCAAGCGAAGAAATCTAAAAAAGTGTGCTATGGCTATTTACATCTGCAAATGAGAAGTTAATTAGCATATAGGTAGATGAAAGCTTGGCTTATGTCATTAAGCATAAAGGCCACATTTCAGGTCTATACCACATGTGCCAAATTACAGTAGATAATTAGTGAGAAAATTATGCTAACTATAGTAAAACTCCATATGCTAATGAGTTTAATAATCTTCCAGTAACTTCAGAGGAAAATGTCAGAATATGCTGCAATTATGAAAATAAAAAAATAAAAAAATCACTCAAATGCTCTGAAAGAGAAATACCAGTAATGCCCTTATAAATAGTGCAGTATTAAATAGAATTCTCCACATATTATCATTAATTCTTTATATAAGCAAGCATTTATGAAGCCTTTTTAATAAATGAATGTAGATTAATGTGCATGTTAAAGTAAATTTGAAATCTGTATAAAAAAAACTTACAAGTGTGGTGGCTAATTGTGTTCCTTTTATTAATATCTTATCACATCTGGACTGTACTCTATATACACATGGTAAGCACACACAAATACCTCCAGCTAATGATTGTAATAAATGTGAAAATAACACTTGACTTCTGCTAATAACGGTTCCTTGTGTTATAAACCTTGGCAAAAATATATTTAATCAAAGTCCTGAGAAATACACAGATATCATTCTAGTCTGCACAAGGAGGCCAGTGTTCATTAATACTTGCAGCACTATCCATCCATCAACTCATCCATCCATTCATGCATTATTGAAAGCACTTAATCTATGTGAGACTTGCAGTGGGCCAGAGGTCATGCTATCAAAGACAGGGACACTGCAGGAACCAGCCTAGTGTGGGAAGCCGGTCGATCATAGGACACACTCATGCATGTGTCTGCTCTTGTTCACTCCAAGCCAGCTTATTCCTTTCATTGCTTATTTACTACTCTACTATTTGCAAATGTTATTCTGAGGAGTAAATACTGGTTGTATCTGAGGCATGTTTATTTTATTGGAATTTAGCACTTTCAAGTACCATAAACTTTAGAGAATAATCTAAAACAAGATGGATTGCAGTGTTAAAAATTTTTTAAGACAAGGTAAGAATCATCCTTTTTTGTGATCAAATTTTTATTAAAATAAACAGCCAACAAGTTATAAGGGGAACATAAGCCATTTTCACAAGAATTATAATATTGTAAAGCCCCATGCTCGGTGACCCCATAACACAACCCAACCCAACCCTAATACATTAAAACTAAGAACGACCAGGGGGCATCTATGCTCAGGACAGATGTACCGTATCAATCCATTTATCAATATAAGAGCTAGATGACCCATTGATTCTCGCTGCTGACAACTCCAAAAGAATCAGTTAAAAAAAGAAGTCTTCAAGACAGAAACAGAAAAGGAATCAGGAGATATCCAGTGAAAGGCAAGGGCAAATTTAGCAGTGATTGTCCCTAACGCAAATCGCCTCTGCGGAATAACAAATAAATGAAGTTAGGAAAAGTCTAGAAGTAGAAGAATGTGGGGAAGGAAGGGGATACTAATAGAGAGTATGGAATCAAAAACAATTGGACACCCCAGACCAAAAATTAAAAACAGAAGGGTACTGTGTTCATCGACTTCCTGTGGTGCATGTTTGGGATGAAAAAAGGGGAGAACTGAGACACTCAAAAAGGAGAAAGGAAAAAAGAAAGAAAGAAAGAAAGAAAGAAAGAAAGAAATGGAGGTTAAAAGATGGGAGAGAAGAAGAAGGCAGGAAGCCAAGGGAACCGGTGCTTGTGAAGGCAGGCAGCCAGGAGAAAGTCCCTCGAGGGTGTGTGCAGCAGACACTCAGGGGCTGATCACCTCTCAAGCTGAACAACCTAGAAGCTGGAGCAACTTATGCATTGCTCTGTTGTAGTGACTCCACATAAGGCCTGTAGAAAAGCATTGGGAGCTGTAGGGGTAATGGAATGCTCAGTGAGGCATCCTTTGGCTGGTGCCATGGACCACAGGAACATGAGCCTGGCAGCGGGAGTCGGAGGCTCAGGGTGTTGCCCTGCTGGGATCAAGAGATGGCTACAGGAGCCTGAGACTAGAAGAAAGATCACAGAAGTTTGGCTGAACTGTCAGGTGCCTCTTCAGCTACAAGACCTCACTTGGGGGTAAGCTGAGAGACAGCTGATTTTAGGTGATGCATAGATGATTATATTTTTAAAGGATGGATACCTGCCTGTGTTTTAACCTCATTTTAATGGATTATTTATGGAATTGTTTTTAAATTCCACTATCAATGTTTTTTTTTACTGGATTATTAATTATTGAAATTTTTTATGCACTGCACTTTTGGAAACTGATTTGTTTTGGATTATTTTAATAAACTCACTTTTGCACTTTTATGCACCTACCCCTTGCTATGTGTGAGTGTCCTCATCCGCTGGCTCATCCCTTCGGGTACATTATCGGCAGCAGCGGGTTTAAGGGGCTCCCAGGATGCAACCCACACTGTCACAGGCAGACCAGAAACATTTGCATAAAAGTACCTGGGGTGTTCAGGGGTAAGACACATACTTGAAGAAAAAGAATTATCCATAAGCCTTTTCTGTAACTGGCTTCGTGTTAGGGCCTCTTTGTTACTTTTTAGACGAAGTGCCATTTATTTTTTATCTATTGCTGATGCTGTTTAAGTGATTATGATATATGTCAACTTGCATTTACGGGTATTTTATGTTTTCTTGATGTTTTGTTATTATAAATCATTATTGTCCATATTTTCTGTGATTGGTGTTGTTTTTTTATTGTTCCATAATGATGTACTGTTCCTTTAAATGTGCATCCACTCCAGAGGCCTTATGTATAAACGGTGCGTACGCACAAAAATGTTGTGTAAGCCCATTTCCACGCTCACATTGCGATGTATAAAACCTAAACTTGGTGTAAAGCCACGCACATTTTCGCGCCAGCTAAATGCTTGACGTATACAAGTTCTCTGCTCGGTTTTGCAAACTGGCAGTGCCCAGCATCAAAGCAGTGCTTTTGTTCCAGTGTGGTTTCCCTTTCTTTTTTAGATTCACATCCCTGACGCAGCTTTATTAAATACACTGAAATTAACCACATATTGTTAATTAGTTTATGGCATCTGATTTTAATTAACCTGTAACAGTACAATGGTCCACTGATTGGCCAAACTATTCCAAATACCATAGCTGCTTTAGCGTTGTTTATCTCAATGCACTACTCAGAGTATTTATCCCACTGTATCTGAGTGTGGAATCAGAGATCTACAGCAGCTGATCAGAAACAGAATTATCGGTATACAGCATCAAGCACACACTGCCTCAGTCATGCTGTCTATTGAACTGCTCTCATATGACAAACGCTTCAAGGGCCTTTCCTGTAAGGACCTCGCGGTTCAAAAACAGTTTCATCCCATGAACTCTAAACACACTCAGTCAGTCCATCAAGTGCTCCTTGTAAAACTGTTTGTACTTATAAGTACAATTACCTCACTGTAAACTTGCGATACAGTTATAATATTGCATAACCTGAGCCACTTTATAAAGTGCGTATTTACATATGATGATGATATCATTTTTAAGATGAAATGCAGCAATATGTGTTTATTACATTATACAGATAAAATGTTAACATCATTTAAATAATCTATATCTATACTAATAAAAGGCAAAGCCCTCACTGACTGACTGAAGGCAAAGCCCTCACTGACTGATTGACTGACTGACTCACTGACTGACTAACTCATCACTAATTCTTCAACTACCCCTGTAAGTGGAAGGCTGAAATTTGGCAGGCTCATTCCTTACAGCTTACTTACAAAAGTTTGGCAGGTTTCATTTTGAAATTCTATGCATAACGGTCATAACTGGAACCTACTTACGTACATATATACGGCCATAGCCTGCAGCTCGGTTGCCGTGTGAGGCGGAGTTAAAATTGCTGGTGAAGGACTGTGCTTATGCAAACGAATAGGAAAGCAAGGTGTAAAGCTTAACTTTAAATTAAGTTCATAGACACGCTGCTGCTGGCGTTTGTCATGCTGAGAGACTGTGTTTGTGGAGGGATGAAGAGTTAAGGCAGGTGGGGGAGTCACGTCATCATCTCCTCTCCCATTCACCTCATTTCATTCACTCCATTTCGCTCCAAGATGAGCTCCGCAGCTAACGCAGTCTTGCGGAAACAACTTTGTGACACTGCCGCCAAATACTCACAGAAAAATCCACAAGTTAATGGACACGCTGTTGCTAGAGTTTCTCCACACTCTGAATCCTCCAGGCACTCCTGAGCATAATCTAATTTTGAAGGTTGGGAGACCAATAATGTTACTGAAAAACTTACAGCAACCGAAACTTTGTAACGGCACAAGACTTCAGGTCACGTGTCTGCAGAAGAACCTAATTGAGGCAACTATTTTTACTGGCAGTTGCTCAGGGTAGAGAGTTTTTATTCCTCGCATCCCCGTTATACCCTCTGATCTCCCATTTCAATTCAAATGCCTCCAATTTCCAGTAAGGTTCTGCTTCGTAATGACAATTAATAAGTCTCAGGGACAGACCCTACAAAAGGTTGCCATTGATTTGAGGCAAGATTGCTTTTCACATGACCAACTATATGTTGCATGCTCAAGAGTAAGCTTGCACAGCTTGGTCATATTACAACCGGAGTGCTGAACTGGCAACGTGGTATACAAAGAGATCCTTAACAAATAATTATTGGTATATTTTCCCTCAGTTTAAAAAGGTTTACTTTTCTTCTTAATAAAAATTTAAAAGCAGTACTTCGCCGCTGCGAAGTGCGGGTATTTTGCTAGTTGTTAATAATTAAACATATGAGGTCATGGTGGCGCAGCGTTAGCAACGATCTGGTGCTCTGTTTAGAGATTGTTCCTGCCTCGCACTGTATGCTTGCTGGGACTGGCGTGACCCTGGATGGACAGATGGATGGAATAATTAAACATGTACTACGAAGATATTTCAATGTTCCTTAAAAGTTTTGAAGAATCAGCGTTCTAAGCTTACAGATGGCTTAACATCTATTACAGAGCTGATTGTGTGGTGATTGGTTACTTGAAGAAAGAAAAGGAAGGACAGGAATAGGAGGTTAGTACGTTTGAAAGAGACAGTATTGCTGCCATAAATTATTTCATCGAAGGTCGCACATAGAAGAACACATACAAAACAAAGCATGTAACATGCTACTTTAGTTACGATGGTATTTGAGAAACAAGTAAATTAAACGATTTAAAGATGAAGTTTGTGATGTTTTACTTTAATGATAAAATAAACTACGTGATTAAAGTGGTAATTTCAAGATTAAAGTTGACATTTCGATCTTTTTTCCCACTGTGTGCCTATTTTTTGTCTTTTCTCTGTACCCTAATAAGCTTTCATATGACACTCAGACAGTGGGCTATGACTCGCCTTTTCACGGCGACTTTGATATCAGACAGCTTCTTTTTTAGCTTGAAAGCTTGACCTTTCGAGTTTCTCCAACACTCTATGTCACTCAATCAAATTCCTTTTGTTGTTTATACCACTGTTAAAACCAACAAATAGTATGTTTTTCTTTGCCTACACTTGGTATTTGCTGAAATTCTTCTCTTTTTCCCTGTGCTTTTGCCATTGCCTTTTTCACAGAATGCTGAGCTTAAGGGCTATTTATATTGATTTGCATATTCAAAGAGGAGTAATTCTGGGAGGAGTTTGAGAGTGGCAGCAGGAGCGTGCACATGCATTACTTTTCACGTTGACCAGGATTTTTATAGTGGAAGAACGTGGAAGTTGGCGAACGCACAGATTTATGCATCTGGATATTTTTGTGCATTCACACATTTCCGCATTTGTCCGTACACCATGGTTTAGTGTGAATTCTACGCATGGTGTTATGCATGAGGCCCCTGATTTCACACATGAGGGACCACCCTCTACTACCCTCCTGTGGTGGATTAGATAGTTATTTTTAAAAGTAGGAGCCAGTATTGTAAGCATTGTTTTCATTTGTTTTTTTTTTTTTGTTTCAGGCTTTGCGGAGTTCTTGCTTTGTCTTTGGATTCTGAGAATTGGATTGTACTTGTTTGTCTTGGGTCATCTCTTCATACAAGCAATTTTAGCTTTTTTATGTTTTCTTCTTCTTTTTTGTGCCTCCTTTTGCTTTCATATAATAAAGTCATAATCTATAAAGATTGTTTTGGACTTGTCTGTTCAAGTCAGATGGTGATGGTAATCCTCTCTCTTGAAGGACATTTTGTATGTTTTTGAAACTATTAAAATGTTTTGAACTCTTATAGTCATCTTCCCATTTGAAGGCGTGCTCAGCCAAAAGCCTACCGGTAATAATTTGGGCTGGGTGCCTGGGGTAAGGCAATATCTGGGCAGGTCAGTAAAGTCCTGGCTTGTTTTGTGATACTTTTTGTAGGCCTCACACCCCTTTTCACCATTTTTGCGACTCTGTACGCAAAAGATTCAGTAGTTAGCATCTCCTGAATAATTTTAATCTTCATCTTATCTGAGTATTGCCAGGGAGCCAACAAATTATTTCTTGAATAGCCCAAAATAACAAAAGGAATGGCTTTTAAAAATATTTGGGGTTTTATATGGTGGCCATTTATTTTTGGATCTGAAGCATTTTCATTATGGTAACAAAATAATTACTTTCTCCCACAGCAGCATTTTGTTTTTATTCTACGTAGATGTTTCCATCTTGTGTTCTTTGTTGCCTCTGTTGGTAGGCAGTTGCTAGGCAAGTTAAAGTTTGAAATGCTTGACATCACAGGGTTGGTATCAGACACCTCCTAGTTTGTCCAAGTTTGTGGATACAACCTACAAAGCCTGGCATTATTTTCTTTAAATCTTGAATTGAATTCTGTTCATAAACTTTTTTCCATCCCTTTAGCCATGTTCTTCAACTTAGGCTTGTCTTTTTTTAATATCAACTACGATTTTTGTGTCACACACTGGGCTCTGTCACTTCATTCCTACCCTTCTGGTTTTGACTTTGGGTAGTTTATTTTATGATAACCATCTCCTGTACTTTCAGTACACATGTCTTGTCGTATTTTCTAACATGTTCTGATCCAATAGGTGACTACATAAAACATTTCTAAATGGAGACAGCCATAAGCACAAATTTCTGTATATTTGGAGTGTTTTCTCATAATATTATTTTTTTATTGAGCTTCTGTAAAAAGTTAAATTTCCCTTGGGAGACAAATAAAATGCTATCTATCTATCAATGTGTTTGTCATTTAGAAGTAATTTGGTAGGGCTCTGTCAGTGTTCCTCCTGTTCCTTCTTGCAAAAAACAGAACAGATACCAGTTCTGTTTCTGAGTTGATTCCCTTCTACAGCCCTGCCCAACTCTCCTCGTGTAACGGCCCATCTCCTGATATCTTCTCCATGCTCTTGAGACTGTGCTGGGAGACACAGTGAACCTTCTTGCAATGGCATGTATGGATGTGACATCCTGGAGGAGCTGGACTACCTGTGCAACCTGACTTGTCTGCAGGTACTGCCTCATGCTACTAGTTGTCTCAAGGACACTAGCAAAATGAAATCTAGAGAAGAATGAGTCAGAAAGGATAAGAACAGAGTAAGTGGCTGTAGCCACCACCTGCAAAGCCATCCCCCTTTTCTGGGGTTTTCTTCCTGCTGGCTTTCCAGTGCACCTGTTGCCACTTTCATTTGCACCAAAGCAGGGGAAGTTGATTCACAATGGTTTATGCTTCCTAACTGGACAGATTAACATCCCTGAAGCTTAACTGACTGTGAGGATTAGGTGCTCTCTAAATATTTTTGAGCAGTGTACTTCTATCTATCTATCTATCTATATATCTATCTATCTATCTACCTATCTAAGGATGAGATGACTTGCTCAGATGTGGACATTTGTCTAAAGAAGGTTGTTGTATTGGCCTTTAAACTGGATACCTGACTTTTAGACAGGCAAGATTTAAGAATACTCAATGAGCTTCCAAGCCCAGATACTGTATGTCTGCACTGACATTTTAATTGTATATAATTAAGCAACAGGAAAATTCAATATTGTGGGCTCTAAATAAACAACAAACAACCGTTATTATTTATAGCATCTTTCTATAGTGAAAGCTATCCCAAGGTGCTGTACCAGTTTAGCATTCAGCACATTTGTTTACACGTGTCATAAAATATCAGAGTACAGGCAGTCTAAGTGGCTTTCTCAGAGTCCCACAGTGAAGCAGAAGCATTGACTGAACTGGTATGCTTTAAGTTTAAAGTTCAATGTTTTATGCATAACACCCACTCATTGAAATGTAGGTGGTTTTGGAGTTGATTTTTGAGTTCAGAGCCTCACACAATTACGCCAGTGTTCACATTATGTGCTTCATTAGTTGTGATGATGAGCCAGTTTCCTTGGAGGCTTTTGTTGATTCAGGTGCAGCTGAGTGCATTATTAGTTCTAGGCCTGTATCTCAGGTGAACCGTGTTGAAATTTAACAACCATGGCGAATACTAATATTTGCCTTAAAGGGAGAACCAGCTATGGCTGGTTTTATTTCAAAATTGCACCAAAATCTTTACTTTATTTATACTCTAGGTGCTGTCCTTTTTGCTAAACGATTTTCTCATCCGCTCAATTGTATTTTGTTATTTCTTGTTAAAAGATTTTCAATTTCAACTTACTTGGAAGTCTACGGTGAGAAGTCTTTGTTTGAAAACTGCTTTGGACTTAAGTACAGGAGGTGTACCTACTCTTCTGTAATATGTTGCCTCAAGAATATTCCAACATCCAAGATACTTTTTGCAAACAGAAGCCCTTACCTTAACCTCCTCACATACCATATGATCCGTTCATTTGTTTGTCTATCCATCCATTTTCTAACATGCTTACTCAGTTCAGGTTTGCTCTATTAATTTGCCTTCCTCCTCAGTGATTGTTTATATCCCTTGTCTGGCCCAAAAACTGAGGAGTACATCAGTAAGAACAAATTTAATACCTGTAGTTTTATTTGGTCTTCTAGTATTTATATTGGGGTCTGTTTATTTTTCATGGGCAAGAAGGTTCCCTGCGGCCATGTGTCAGGTCTTTGAAAAAACACCATAACTACAGAGACCAACTACACTTTGTTCTTAAACCTTGTCTAGAGAATTCCCTATTACATTTGCAAGAAAGAGCATTGGTATACAGTAAAGTGAAACTACGGCAATGGGGTCAAAGCTCCACTTTCTCTTCTACATGAATTTATACATTTTAGCCATTCCTAAAATCATTTTAACCACTTTCAAGGTGATGTCTCACTCTCTCGGTTGAAGTTTCTCCATTTGTGTGTGTGCTTGCATTCCAAGATGTGAGTCTATGGACACAATAACTCAAAAAATAACCTGACGCAGTTATTAGCATTGAAAAATGCTAGAGACCTATTGACTCTGAGGAAGATCATTTATTTTGCTTTTGCTCTACAGAGACAATGCATTTGAACTTTTTCATACATTTTTCTCCCAACTGCATTACAACTGATAAGGGTGAATATAATTTGCAGAAAAATGCTTCTTATGTTTAATTCCTCATAATAAAAATATTGACCTTTAATATTTTCCTAAACTGTTAAATCACAGGTTTATTTAGAGAAAGTCATATGCTGGTGTAGTGTATTTGTATGTCACTTAACGAGTTAAATTTATATTGATTTTAATTGACATTCCTGTTGTTGGTAATTTCCAGTAGAATGTTACGGGGTGGGATTTTAAAGGGGAAAATGGAAGTTCTTCTGCAGGGTTTTTTTCCCCTGGTATACTGAGAGAACGCAATGAGAAATTGACACACTTTTTACAGTTTTTAAAAAACATAGTTAGGAATCACTTCTCAGCGTCTATGTGTCTTCAATCAATTTAATACTGGTGACGAGAGGCGGAAAAGGAGCCCTGAATCGAAAAAAGAGAGGGAAGACTGTGCCGAAGTTTTGGTATTGTTAGCTGATTAAGTATTTTGTTACAGGTTTTCACAATGACCATACTGGGTTCTGATCAACCAGTTCAATGCTGAGACTGGGGAGTGAGAAAAAATACATAGAGAGACTTAAGCACTTCTTTCACACAAATGACATCGATAACCCAGAGAAGAAGAGGTCCATTTTACCAAGTGTGTACAGAGCCACAATATACTCCTTACGCTTGCTGTTGGCTCCTCGTCTGTCAAGAGCTTCTCCATTTAAGGACATATTCGAGGATCTTCAGTGTCATTATAATGCTAAGCCACTGGAAATTGTACAACACTTCCATTTTGACAATTATAAACAACTGCTGAATCAAAAAGGCTCTGCTGAAAGCAGATGGACTGTTTGTGCACTATGATTTTAAGAAGCCTGTCATATTGGTATGTATTGCCACTTTTTAAAGGGGGAAAAGGAAGTTCTTCAAAATAGGTTTTTTCCTGACATACTGATAGAGCACAATGAGAAATTGACACACGTTTTACAGTTATTAAAAAACTAGTTAAGAAACACTTCTCAACATCTATGCATCTTCAATCAATTTTACAGCTAGACAAATCATTTTTTTATTCTTTTCTTTTTTTATAAACCTGAATTTAATGGTGCATGTAATGTCATCAATATCCATGAGGGGATCAGTAGAAGATGTCATTTAACACAGCCAAAATACACTGGTAATATCTTGTTATGCTTTGCGAATTTGCTAACACACATTCCATTTCTCATTTGTCAATAGCATCTTTAGAGAATTTTGCCACTGTTTACAGTGGACATATTGTAATTTGCTCCACATTATAATTACAATATTAGACACAAAAGGGAATTGTTATGTAGATTGAGAGCAAAAGCTTTTTTGCCAAATTTGAAAACTGCTTATGTCATAAAATTCTGCTTCTATTTTCAGTATACAAGAATTCTAAAGAAGAACTGATAATGGATCTTGCTGAAGTACATGCTGTTTCCACCTCTGTGAGGCATTTGCAGAGATTTATTAGCCTCACAAACTGTATGACAATGTAGGCATTGCCCAATTTGTTAAGCTTTCTATGGCACAAAGCATCCTGTAAAAGAACTGACTTAACTAAGATGCTGAGGGCCAGCTACTGCTGCCCCGCCTGCATTTCAAAATTATTCTAAATCGAGTGGCTGAACTATTCTGCCACTCTGCTGTTAGCTATCATTAAGTCAGCTTACTTTCTGAATCTCTTTTGATTAAACAGAAATGTTAATCAACAATTGGCTGACATGTTTACAAAACTTCTTAAGGGTGTAACTGCAAGCTGAATCTTCTTACCTGAAAGTGAACTCTGATCCAAAAACAAATGCTATATCATCCCCTGAAAAACTAGTTGCATGTGTCTCTTGGAATTTAGGAAGCTCATCCATTCTCTTTAGATCTGAAAGATTTTCTTTCTGTGAGGGGCTGTGAGTCACAAACAAGGCAAGATATGAAACCTCCAACGAAAGCC
Source organism: Polypterus bichir lapradei (assembly GCA_026402145.1). Classification (NCBI taxonomy): domain Eukaryota; kingdom Metazoa; phylum Chordata; class Cladistia; order Polypteriformes; family Polypteridae; genus Polypterus; species Polypterus bichir. Next base: position 76,313,724 of record JANRMT010062854.1, on the reverse strand, counting down.
ACAAAGCAGCCCACAATCTTCACTTGTCTCTCCAAATAAAGCAAAACCCCAGACAGCCATCTTCCAACTACTACCTGAAGGCATTAGCCTACACAGGAATAAAAATGGCTTCAAAATAAATTAAAAGTGCCAAAATATAAAAAAAGCATAATGTATTAGGGTAACCATAATCCTCTGGCAAGTGTTTTTATAAATGAGGAATTACAGTATTTAAAAAAGGACAAACAAATATTAACTTAAGAAAATTAAAGGGCAAAATGGATCTGTCCAAACTTAGAAATCCAATTACACAAGCAGAAAGTCCACAAAACCAGAAGATCAAAAGAAGAAAATACATCTTAAAAACTCCAGCTCTGGCTGGAACACAACACTCCTCTCTTTAGACCTTTGGGTGCTGGATACTCTGAAATCATTCTGGACATTTTGAAATTTTTGGAATCGCAAGTTCTAAAATGTACCTTTCCAAGCTTAAGACCTGTTTCAGTGACCAAATCTAGAAACAAAGACATGGCAGGGAGGGTATATTCTTTTATTCAGGGGCAGAAGGTCACACACCAGAAATCCTGAGCAGTAATCTCAGGAAACCCATATATTCAAAATTCAAAAAAGAAGGTCAAAGGGTAGTTAAAATGCAGAACACTTGAAGGAAAGTGGCCTTTGTAAGGGCACATGGGATACAAATTTAAAGAAACCCTTCTCCATGTTCCTCCTTGTCTCCCTCGCTCCGCCTGTACCACATAGCTTCTGCACCATAAAGGTTCCATGGCAATCAGAAAGCAAACAGCAGAAAGAAGGGAAGCTTTAACCCATTCTTGACAGAAGATAGGTAGATTCTGGAGAATGAGCCCATGACAACTCTGCACAAACATAAAGGGCTACAGGAGAAGTCCCAGTCTATTTCTGACACACATTCTGTGTATTTTCTCTCTAATATTTTGGTGTTATGATGTGGAGGTTATTCCCAAGTGAAATGCACAGTAACCTCCACACTGGCTACGGAGCAGGCCATGCCTTTAGGCACTTCACTGGCTGGCCCAGCAGAGGCACGATTCCCAAGGGTGAGGAAGGGGTGGCTTCAGGGGGAGCAGACTCTCAAAAAGGGAAATGGGTCACAACAATTAATAAACTAATGCTATAGCAAATGTCCCCAACAGAAAAAGCGTAACCATCAAACTTTGGCTGTATATAAGGGGAAGGCAACACATCTTTATAAAAATAAAAGATTTAATTTCCAAAATCTCTGAGACAAAGAATTGCTCTGCAGAGTGCAAAAAAGGCATAAAGGATATGTCCACAGGGCAATCTGAAAAGCAAACAAACTGCCAATACAGTAATCCAGTTAGAGTAGTCAAAAGCAAAAGAAAAAGGTCTAAATGCTGTAATCATAAATGGAAAATACAAGAGAACATACCAAAACCAAGCATATAAGACAATGAACCACATTAGACCGGTGTGTCTCCCCAGCGTGGTTCAAACATGAAGACATACGGCTGGCCCCACTTCTTAGGTGAGTACCCACAAAGCACATGGGACCTGAGGGAATATGTGACCACACTTCAAAGCATATCTACACAATAAAGATCATTTATACACATTACATAAATAAACATAATAAATATATATAAAAATTAAACAAAGAAGACATTAAAAAGGAACCCGAACAAAGAAGACATAACATAAATGATCAGTACAATTAAACATGATGACTCAAGGGCACAATAGTGTCTCCTAGCTTATTTTTATATTATTACTATTCTTTTTAGCAGAGACATTACATTAAATGTGTAATCTACAGATAATACAATTTAGATTTAAAAAATCTCCTGAAGACAGAAATAGTCCATCCAGCTCAGGATCCTAAGCACAAGTTTATAGTGTTGCACAACTGACCATATAGACCATTGTTAGAGGAATAAACCCATTAAACATTTTTAAGGCTCAGAATTACTGATGTGAAAACTTAATTATGATAATGAAAACACATTACTATCTACACAATATTATACATGTTAGGAGTAGGTTTGGAAATGCTTTACCCATCATTATATATTTACAAACCATAACAAACATCATATTTTCAATACTAAGTTTTTTTCAGTTTTGTTGTGATTTATAGAAGCAGTACCTCAATTATAAAAGAGTTCCAAAATCCTTCAGTCTTTTGTGGTGTAGGTATGTGATAAAAAATGGTGACAGACTGGAAAAAATGCCAAAGGGTAGCATTAAGTAGTCTGGTGGATTGTGTTAGAGGATATGTTATACTAAAGCTCAGACTCCTTTGTTGACTAAGAGAAGATTTCATTGTCCCAGTGGCTCTGTTTAATTTCACTTACAGGTCGTCTACAGATACCACCTGGCTAAATCCCGACTGTCTTTGCCTTTGTAAAAAATGTTTTTGATTTAAAGAATGCAGCATCAGCAGCATGCAAAAGCAAGGAATAAGTAATCGAGAAAAATTAAGAATTTCAATTTCAGTACATTCATAGCTCTTTAAATATTTTCATTGTACCAGGAAGAACAGCCATCCATTATCCAACCCGCTATATCCTAACTACAGGGTCACGGGGGTCTGCTGGAGCCAATCCCAGCCAATGCAGGGCTCAAGGCAGGAAACAAGCCCCAGGCAGGGCACCAGCCCACCACAGTATATGATACCATTATACTCATTTCTTGTTCCATACATCTTATAACATAATGAATATGCCATTTTCATGATATACAAATATACAAGGTGCTCTGTGTCCAAATTCCGCCTGTAATGTCTAACATTTTTGATGAAACATCCACTCAAAGGCAAGTTCTAGCAAGGACTCTGAGAAGTGAAAGAAAACACTCAACACTCATGTTCTGAATGTAGTTTTAGTTATCCTCAGAAATTTAAGGAAGTCTGCAATATGTCTATATGTATAGACCAATAAACTCTATAACATATGGGCAGCTAAGCAACTTACAACGGTATGATTTTAAAATCACCTCTAAATGGGAGTAAGCTAAGTGGCTTATATGCATTGTCACACACATGTTCTTAGTGAGTCTCTTATGGATGATGATTTTATTAGTGCACAGAAGAAGATAATGAATGTTACATGACTATTGACCAGATTTCTGCTACTGCCCTTAGAATGGAAGAGAGCACCTGAGAAGAAGACAAACACTTTCACTTCACATTTTCTCCAACCCCACCTCTTCCAGCATCAGTCTGGACTGGACTGGAGAAACAGGAAGTTGTAGTAGAAAAAACTTTCTTCTATTTTCAAAGAAAGCAGTAATGAAGCCTAGATGAGAATGCAGAACATTTCTTTATTTGCACAGAACATACACAAATGTCTTAGTCCATTGAGTGAGGAATCAATTTAACAATTCATTAGCTTTTATACTTTGTTTTAACCATTATCTAATCTAATACATACCAACATCACGAAATCTGACTCTTAATATGCAGAGCTTTATTATTCCATCCAATCAACTAGTGCCACCAGCGTTTTCTAACATCTGTTGACTCCCATTTAACTGAACATCTCCTTGTTATTACGGGTGTTTTGTGGATTGTCCTATTCCATTAGTTTCTCCTCGCTTTCTAGAGGGGTGTTGGTTACTTATTTACCTCATTCTAACTTTGGAAAATCAAGCTGGTGGGTACTCTAAGATGAAGCAGACCTAAAGTGCCTAAGGTTTAATCTATATTTAGTTAACCCTTGAATTACCTTCAGTCTTTTTCCGTATGTTTAATTCATTCTGTTATGGCTTCATTTATATATATATATATATATATATATATATATATACTAGCAGAATACCCGCGCTTCGCAGCGGAGAAGTAGTGTGTTGAAGAAGGTATGAAAAAGAAAAGGAAAAATTTAAAAAATAACGTAACATGATTGTTAATGTAATTGTTTTGTCATTCATATGAGTGTTGTTCCCATATCTATATATATCTATATATCTCTATATCTATATCTATATCTATATCTATATATATATCAAAATAAGCGCGCTTGGCAGCGGAGAAGTAGTGTGTTAAAGAAGGAAAGAGAAACAAAAGGAAACATTTTGAAAATAACGTAACATGATTGTCAATGTAATTGTTTTGTCACTGTTATGAGTGTCGCTGTGATATATATATATATATAGCAAAATAACTGCACTTCGCAGCGATGTCGTGTGTTAAAGAAGTTATGAAAAAGAAAAGGAAACATTTTTCAAATGTTTCCTTTTCTTTTTCATAACTTCT
>JANRMT010062854.1:76227987-76304493 GCA_026402145.1 Polypterus bichir lapradei | reverse complement strand
TATATATATATATATATATATATATATATATATATATATATATATGAAATAAAGAGACAGAAAGCATAGATAAAAGGTTGGGGGAATTCCCCATATGTGGGACGGTCCAAGTAGTCTGATCAGACTGATATACCATGGTCAAAAATGTAATAAATCAACATTTGACAAACAAACAATGTTCCACGGGATTTTTACGGATGCATGGCAGGAAGTGAAGTCAACAGAGGAAATTGAATTGATGTTGAGGGACAGAGATAATGACATAATCAGGAACCAGAAATGAGGTCATTGGTAATGGACCAGAAGTGAAGTCATCAGGTTACAACGGAAGTGACACCAGTTGAAGAGGACCCGGAAATGGAGTCATCTATGAGAGTCAGAACGGATGTTTCCCTGGTGGATCTCCAAAAGATGTGTTCTTTAGTCCTCTGTTTTTCTGCTGAAAAAGGGAGAAAGGCATTAGTACTTCGTTCCAAACCCCTATTTTTTGTTCTTTCACTCTCTGTCGGGCCCGTTGGCTGCACCCTATTCTTGTGTGTGTGACAATATATATACATAAATATACAGTATGTATATATATAAATATATATATATTTATATATAAATAATGCAGATTTTATGGAATTTTTACTTAATATGTTTATAATAATCTTTTACAATTTATTACAAGAATTTATATATATACTGTATATATATAAATTCTTGTAATAAATTTTAAAAGGATTATTATATACATATTAACTAAAAATTCCATAAAATCTGCATTATTTGAAAGACCAGCATACTGGCAGATGATATATTCATAAAGTTTTTCAAGATTTTTTTCTTCCTAGCCACATTTGGCCAGTGGTGCTTTTTCAACCCTGGGACACCAACATTTAAAGCTATCTTTGTCATTCCTCTTACAGGGTGGATATAAATAAGAATGGAAAAGTGATTACTCTTTAACTATACTTCTTGACTGAAAATCATAACAATTGTAACTTCCTGAATTTCAAACAGAAGAAAGTAATTATTAAATTCTGGGAGTATAGCCCGAGAAAGAGTGATTAAGGCATCGGTTGGAACAACATTTTTCTCCCACTTGGTCACTTTTATTTTATTGTGTTAATTTTTAAATTAAGTAAACTTTTTAAATAAATGTTGTTATTTCTGTTTGTATTACTACTGGAGGGGAAAGGCAACACATATTGTTGAGATGTTTCATACAGTAACTATAGTCATGACTGCATTCATCCATTTATTCTTCAAACCAGCCAATCCAGAGCAAGGTTGGGGGAAGTTGGAGCCTATCACAACAAGCATTCGGAGCAGAGCAGGAACACTCCCTGGAGACAGGCCGTCAACCTATAACAGGATGAACACACACACACCCATTAAGGAACCAATATGGAATCACCAATCTGACTAACTTGCATGTCTTTAGACTATGGGATGAACCTGAAGCACCCAGGGGAAACTAGAGGAGAACTAGTGGAGGACATGTTAGCTTCCCACAAGGAACACATATGGCTTCAACCCTAGTCTCTTTGTTGTGAGACCGTATAATTATGTCACACCATTGTAACTATGCATCTTTAATTTGCATTTTTGCAGACCAAGTAGTGTGTATTTTTAAAGATCATATTACATCCATCCATCTATCCATCCACTTTCATAATCCTAATGTAAGGTAATGTGGCCCCTGAGCCTATCCCAGTAAAACTGGGGCACAACACTAACGGAGCTAACTGAGGAAGCGGTACATTTTCGCAAAACAGAGTGAAATAAGAAAAGAAGGAATAACCAGTGTAGATGCCCCAGAGAACGGTTGGGCATCCCACCCAAGACGGAGTTGGAATCCTTAACCGGACAGGATGCCATAATGGAAGGATGAACTAAATAGGGGCAATACTTGGCCAGGATGCCTTATGATTTCTGTCCTGATTGGGATGCCTGAAAGTTACAGGAACTGGCAAAAAGAGGATGACAGGCGGCAGTTCACCCCCCACTATAATAGGTAGCAGTATCCCTCATATAGAGTCCCAGTTTTTACACCTTCAGGGCTGAATGGAAGTTGGAGTCCAGGAGTGCAGCCCTGTAGGGGTCCCTGGCAGATAAGAAAGCCAAGGAGGTCCTAACCTGGCAGTGCCCTATCTCATGACCCGGAAGTACTTCCAATTGGCCATGTCACATCACCAGAAGTGATCTCAGGTCCAACATAAAAGGAACCCACCTCCATAGCTCGACGAGTCCGTGATGGGAGGAAGAAAAGCAACACTCGCCTTGTAGGAGTAACAGTGTGGGAATAAGAGGGAGAACAATAGAGATGAGAAGAGACAATCTGTTTATTGTGTTACAAGGTATTTGTGTAAAAAAAACCCTCTGATTCAAACTGTTTTGTGCATTTGTGTTTGGGGTTTGGAGATCAGAGACGCTCCCTAGCTTTTACACCAGTTTAATGCAGAAATGTCATGACTCTTTCATAATATGAATGTATATGCTGCTAAGATATTAGTGTAGATGTCATAACACTTTACAAAAATGTTATGATGTTGCAGTTCAGCTTAAGAAATGCAATAATTCACCAGTAATGCTAACATGCAGCAAAACAAGTCATTTTACTTGGTTGTGTTCTGTTGGATTAAGCATATCTAACAAGTTTTTTTATTACTGTAGCTGCCAAAGACCTGTGCAGCATCAAATATTTAAACAAGAGAAAAAGACAAACTAAAATCATCAGCCATTTAAACAGCCTACTCGAGGATATGGGCACTCCATGGCTGGATTCAGCAGCAGTAAACTCAAAGCAAGATGTGCACGAAGAGATCCATTAAAGGGAAAGCACAGAGCCTGTCAAAATTTGACATTTCAGATAAACTGATATAAAACACAGAAGGACCATGCAGTCTGCAAAGCTGTTAGTCTGTCTGTACCAATAAAAACAGCACCACAACTGTGATTTGTTTTATATTGTATTCCATTTTAGTGGGATCTGTTGTGGACATGATGTGCTGAAGTACAAAGAAACACACAATTAAACTACACAGTCAAGAAATGAAATACTTCTTTCTGCAAAACTATTTCTCATTCCTGTACCATATTTCTCTGTTACATACAAATTATGGTCACAGAAAAAAATTACACTGCAATGCAGTGTACTGTGTAAGTATTAGATCTGTTTTAAATAAAGAAAGAAAATAAGCGCAGGACTGACTGATTAGGAGATACCCAGTAGCTTTGGCTCCTTAATGAACAGAACTGACATTTATACAAATATACAAATGTGATATATTTATTTTTAAGACCTAAAAATATTCATAAATTAAATCACCTTGCCATTTGCAGGCATGAGGCATTTTCATGCAACTTTCCGGTATATGCCCTTTTTTAAATCCCTTATTTCACACTTTATTAAAAAGGAAATTCTGTGAATGTATGTAAAATGATAATTTTCCATTATTATTGGCTTCTAATGTAAAAGTATAAAGGTCAGTTCATTTTTTCTTAGCCCATCACAATTCTCAGCCAGTAAAATTATGTGCATAATTACCATGCTATTAACCGAACAGACCTTACCATGACTTTATACACTTAAAAAGAATATAATCATTAAAATGTTGTTCGTGGTTCCTTAATTTCTTGTTTTCTCTTGTAAAAATAGATAGATAGATAGATAGATAGATAGATAGATAGATAGATAGATAGAGACTGCTCAAAACATTTAGAGAACACTTAATCATCACAGTCTAAAACCAAGTCAGTTAAGCTTCAGGGATATCAATCAGTCCGGTTAGGAAACATAAACCATTATGAATCAACTTCACCTACTTTGGTGCAAATAAAAGTGACAACAGGTGTACTTGAATGGCAATAGGAAGACAACCCCAAAAAAGGGAATGGTTTTGCAGGTTGTGGCCACAGCCAGTTGCTCTCTTCTTATTCTTACTAATTCTTCTCGAGTTTTACATTTTGATAGTGTCCTTGAGACAACTGGTAGCATGACGCAGATAGGTTGCACAGGTAGTCCAGCTCCTCCAGGATGGCACATCCTTACTTGCTACCACAAGTAGGTTCACTGTGTCTTCCAGCACAGTCTCAAGAGCATGGAGAAGATATCAGGAGATGGGCCGTTACACAAGGAGAGCAGGGCATGGTCATAGAAGGGAATCAACTCAGCAGCAGGACTGGTGTCTGTGCTCTTTTGTGCAAGAAGGAACAGGATGACTTTGATATCCAGTGTGACGTTGAATTCAGTCCTCAAAGGGTTGATGATTTTGGTTTCTACTGATCATTGTTACATCATTTTGTTCTCACCACAGTATTACTCAGTAAAGATTTCCTAATTGAATATTTTATTCATTGAGGTCTGATGTGTGTTTAAGCGTTCCCTTAATTTTTTTTTGATAAGTGATAAATATATATATATATATTGTCACACATATGTGCATGGGAGGCAGCTAAAGGGCTTGAATAAGGGCAATTCCAAATCAGACCAGGATGTGGCAGAGTACTCTGATTCTTTTTCTTGCTTTCCTGCAGACCATTCACGGGAAATTCCATCTGGCCCTGTTGAGGTCACTTCCGGGTCCGAACCTATAGATGAAGACCATTCCGGTTCCAGCCCCTTTGATGTCATGTCCGGGGTGAAGCCTATGGTTGAAGACCCTTCCAATCCCGACCCCTTTGACGTCATTTCCTATCCTGACCTTTAAAAGCCTCCACCTTTCCCCTATTCCATCAGTTCTCTTTTGGACTCCTGTTTGTGCACATCAGTGCTGTCATTTATTTGCAATTTGCAACCAGGAAAATAATATATGGGTGGCTGCCCCAAACCTTGCTATGGTTCTTTGTGCCGTTTGTGACAATACATATAAAAGATTCAGAAAGTTATTTTTGCCCATCAGTGTACACTGAATAACCCATAATGACAAATGCTTGTGTTCAGAAAGGTCTGCAAATTTATTACAAATCAAAAGCCAAACTGCCTGCTTCATATAAATATTCAGACTCTTCATTCAGTACTTTGCAGAGGCTCCTTTGCCAGCAAATACAGCTTCAAGTCTTCTTGGGCTAATCTCTACAAGCTTTACACGCCTGTATTTGAGCAGCTTATCCCATTCTTCTAGGCAGATCCTCTTTAGCTCCATTAAACTGGATGGGAATCATCTGTAAACAGCCATCTCTATGGGGTTTAAGTCTGGGCTTTGACTGGGGCACCTAGGATAGTCATATACTTGTCCCAAAGTCACTGCAATGTTGTCTAGGTTGTATGCTTCAGGTGAAATCTGGAGAACATTTTCTTCAAGGACATCTGCCCCTTTCAGCTGCATTTATCTTTCTGACCTGTCTCCCTGTCCCTGTCACTTAGAAGTGACCCTGCAGCATGATGTTGCTACCACTATGCTTCACGTGGTGATTGCATTAGACATAATGCTTAGGGTTGTCCCCAAAGAATCCATTGTTTGTCTCATCAGAGAATCATTTTCTTCATGCTTTCACAATCCTTTAAATTTTGTCTGGGAAACTGCAAGCGGGTGTTAGCACTCTACAGTAAATGTCTAAATGATGGTGCACTGCTGAGATGGTCATCCTTACAACAGGATTTCCTGTCTTAGCAGAGGACTTCTGAAGTTCTTCTATAGTGACCATTGGGTAATTTGTCATCTCCCTGACCAAAGCTCTCATTTACTCAGTTTGGTCAGATGGCCCATGAGTCCTGGTGGCTCCAAATGTCTTCCATTGCACAGTTAAGGCCACAGTGCTCCTGGGAAAACTCAAAGTATTAGAAATGGTTTTATAATTTTGCCCTGATCTATGCCTCCCCACACATTTATTGAGGGAGTCTGTGGAGCATTGCTTGAACTTCATGTTTATGTTTTTTGTCCTGACATGCAGTTTGAACCGTGAGACCTTCTATGCACAGGTACGTGACTTTCTAAATTATGTCCAATCGAGTCAATTTTCCAAACATGGACTACAATCAAATCCTAGACACCTCTCAAAGATAATTAAAGAAAAAGGGACACACCTCAACACAATTTGAAGTGTCACAGCTAAGGTTCTGAGTACTTATATAAAACAGATTTCAGTTTTTGATTTTTAATAAATATGGAGATCCTTCTGAAAACATGTTTTCACTTCGTCATTATGGGTTGTTGAGTTTAGATTGATTGCTGAAATTGGCAAATTTATCCTTTTAAATCTAAAATGCAATAAAGTGTGCCAAATGAGAATGGGTCTGAATACTTTCCGAATTCTCCTTTTATAGTATATAGTAAGTATATAGTATACAGTATATAGTAAGGCACAATATTTGAGAAAAATGTACCTGTAGGAGGCACTATGTGTATTCAGTGTTTGTATGGAGTCACTAGTAAGGGAAAGCAAGCTGTGGATTTTCTACAATTTGGAACCACACATCATCTTTTTTCCTAACTGTATATAGAGAGGACGATATCTTCAGGATGGAAGCCATTGTCACTGTCAAGCATGCTGGAAAATCTGACTCTGCTAATTCCCTAGTACAGGGTGGTACATGAGAAAATATACCCTCGTACAGTGAGAAGGACCATTCTTGGTTTTAGCAGCAGTACACCTATTCTGGTGAAGATGACAGCAAGTCTCAATGCACATTTCATTTTTTTTTTTACTTCTTTTATCTTTGTGTTTGCTGACAAGAAGATATGCTATGTACAATGACACTGCATATTTACTGCAGACTTTGAAGCTGTACGTTCACACAGGCTCCTTCATTTTGACAGATGAGGGATTTATGGAACAATATCCCATAGGAAGGTCTCCTGTAGGAGGCATGATTCAGAAATTGGTAAAAAAAAATCACATACTACTGGCTTTGGGAGAAAAGCACCAAAGACAAAACAATACACTATTCCATTCACACCAATATTTCAAATTGTACAGAAAGAACAAGACAAGACAATTATCACAATTGACAGGTGTGTCAATTAGGAATAAAAAAATCAAACGACAACCTGAGGGTTTGAAGTGTAAACTCTTAACCACTATGCCACGCTGCCTGTCCTGTCTTCTAGAATGAGTATGATCTAATTGGAACACAGTGATATACTGTTGATTAGAGCAACTAATAGTATTATTCAGGAGCAAAGACTACCGTTTTGTAATCATAGTAAAGTGTTTTATTACAATACAAATGCTTTCAAACTGCAAAGAAAAATAAAGGATAATGATAAAGGATAAAGATGGAAACATACAGGCAAGGAGAGTGTGTTGAGCAGATGGAAAGAGTACTTCGAGAGGCTGATGAATGAAGAGAATGAGAGAGAGTGAAGGTTGGATGATGTGGTGATAGTGTTTAGAGCCAATCTTAGAAAGTTAAAGTTTTGAGTTAACCTCTTATTAATGTTTGTTTAATTTGAATAGAATATAATTTCTTTCATAGTCATAGTTAATGGTATAGTCTCTTCCCCCTATAAGTCAGTAAGAGATAGAACTTTCTTGCTATAACTGAGATAAGTGTGATAATTGTTTCAATTGTGTTTAGAACAGTTCCCAGCACACAGGGACTTAAAAGACCCATTTTCAACTCAGAGATGGGATAGGCATACAGTTTTCTCACAGTTTTGAAATGGTTCAGAAATGTTAAATAATTAGTAACGATTTGAGATGTAACAAGATTTAAGCTTTGAACAGAACTTTTCTTAACAAGAATTTTTCTTTTTTTTTGCTATTTTAATTTTCTTCTTGTGGGCTGATTCAGTAAAATGAATTGGGATTCCAACTGAGTTAAATGATGACAAAATATTGCTGTGATCAGCGTCATTCCCTCCAACAATTAACATCTCTGTTTTATCTGTATTTAAAGACAAGTAGTTCTCATTCATCCACTCCTTTAATTCACTAACACAACTAATTAAAGACAACATCGGAGATACTTCATTTGATTTAAATGAAAGGTATAACTGGGTGTCATCTGCATACGAGTGAAAATTAACATTATGTTTCCTAATGAGAGATCCCAGTGGAAGCATGTAAAGTGAAAACAGTAAAGGTCCCAGTACTGAGCCCTGCGGGACACCATATTGAACTTCTGTGTATAATGATGGAGTACTGTCAGCACATTTCTGTACGTATTGGAATCGATTTGATAAATAAGAACTAAACCAAGCGAGCACGGGGCCTGTAAGCCCAACATCGTTTTCTAGCCTGTGCAGTAAAATAGAATGGTCAATGGTGTCAAATGCTGCACTTAAATCTAACAACATAATTACAGTGGCGTTTCCTTCATCAGAGGATATCAGAATGTCATTTACAACCCGTGTTAGTGCAGTTTCTGTACTATGACCAGTGCGAAAACCAGACTGGAATTTCTCAAATAAATTGTAATGCATAAGGTGTGACTGAAGCTGACTGGCGACTACTTTTTCTAGTACTTTAGAGAGAAATGGTAAATTTGAAACAGGCCTATAATTATTTAGTATGTGTGGGTCTAGGTCTGACTTTTTAAGTAAAGGTTTAATGACTGACACTTTTAGTGCGTCAGGTACAGTGCCATGCAGTAATGAACTATTGATAATGGTTAAAATAGGTGCTGCAAGAACATCCATGGCACTTTTTACTAGTTTTGTTGGCACTGGATCTAGGGAACAAGTAGTGGGCTTCATTTTAGTAATTAAAGTTAAGACTTCCTGCTCAGTTACAGGATTAAAATTACTAAAGTGCTGAATGCAATGTGCGGCAGGGTCTGCTAAGCTAGTATTTGGCTTGTACTGTGATGCTGAGATCTGGGATCTTATATTTTTAATTTTCTCATTGAAGAAGTTAATAAAGTCTGTACTGCTAATATCTGTTGGTATTTTGCACTGTTGATCTGAATTCCCATTTGTTAATTTAGCCACTATTCTAAACAGTACCCGAGGATTTTTATTATTGCTATCTATTAATGTAGAATAGTATTCTGAGCGAGCTTTAAAGAGGGCTTTTTTATATTTATTAACACTCTCTGTCCATGCAATTTGAAAGACATGTAGCTTTGTTGTTCTCCATCTGCGCTCCAGTTTTCTACACTCTAATTTAAGAGCTCGAGTATTTTCATTAAACTAGGGAGAGTTTCTATGTGCTTTGATATTCAAAAGGCTAGGGAAGGGGATTCCATAATTCTTGCCTCTTTGAAATGACTAGAAATGCTGCTAAAAGGCAGCTCTCTATAGATTCATTTTATCTTCTTTAATATGATCCAGATTAAGTCAAATCTCAAGACACCTACATGGTAACAATGGCCTCATTGTAAGCTGAGTTAAGGTAAAATATTATCTAATTATAGAATTGCAACCACTGTGGTCATGACAGAGTTAGATGAAGATACAGTACCGTAAGGGTGTAAGAAGTATAATACATCACCATTATATATATCAAATTTTGACAGGTGTATGTCCTGCCTCCCGTGTTACAGGATTTTTATTTATTTATTTATTTACACCGGCCAATACACTGATCAGATGCGCTGCTTCTTTTTTCTTAACATATCCTAGTTAATTAATAAATCGTTGCTATGCACCAAAATAATGCTTTTTTCTTCTTTTCAAGGCACAAGTTAATCATGCCAGGAATAAAAAGACTAATTAAACATTTACACACGTTCATGACTTATATATACATAAATATTAACGTGTTACAGGATTTTTATTTATTTAAAAAACCGTTTGCCCTAGCGTGTCTTACCAACTTCTAGGCGTATCATAAATTATATTGTGTGTATTAAGAATGACAAGAAGAGCATTCAAGTTTTTTACCATTTAGTTTGTGGGGTTATGATAGAATAACATACAGTAATATTTTAATCATGATAATATACACACTTAAAAAAAACCTGTCTTACTTTCGCTCTCGTCAAACCCGGATCTCCTGGCTTAGAAAGCAGCTGCCCTATGCGTGTGCCACCATTGCATGTGTTATAAAGATTTTGTCTGTTACTGTTAAATTCATATGCTAAACACTGTTTCATTGACACCCCAGTTCATACATTTTTTTCAGTCCCGCCATATTGTCTTTTAGCCATAGACTCTTCACATTCCCACCACCTGGTGTGTATCCTGATTGGCGGTTCTGAACTTGGGAAGTGCTCCATGCGGCATGTGATTGTTGATTGGTTAAAAATATGTTGGCGGGTTATCTTAAAAAATCTTATCTTAAAATGTTTTGATTGGCCCCAGCGTTGTAAAAGCCTCGCCCAAAAACATATTTAAGGACGGATATTTGTACCCAAAGGCCCGGGCGCCTCAATAACAAGAATTGGGTAAGTTGTGCGGTTGTATTTTTCCTTTTCGTTTCTGTATCTCCTTTGGTCTTTGGGTAAAACCAAGCACAGGTGGCCATCTCCTTATGACAGAGACTGAGCAGGTCGGCTGAGTCCACCGCTCTCAAAGTCAGAAAGGAGACACCAGCGCTTGTTTTACAGCTAACATTTCTTTTGACCGATTTGATTGGCTGAGTCCACCACTTTTGCAAGGTTCTTACTGGCCCCGCTTACCCCGTCAGTGTGTCGCTTGGTCAGTGGAACGTTCTTGCTTCTCCATCACGGAGACACACCACTATCTCCTTTTGTTTTACGAGAAAGAAGCAAAACATGGATTCTGAAACAACAAAACATACCGCTAAAGCAGAGACCAGTGTCATCATTATAGAAGATAACCAGTCGGTAGAACGTGAACCTGAACCAGAGAAATCTAAACAGGTAATTTGAATGTATGCCTGTCTAAAAACGTTCTTGAGCTTATAGACATAGCTTATTTATGCTCCAAAGGGCTAGAAAGGATAGACTTGTGTCCTATGTGCGTGCTATGCTAAAAATGTATGATCTCCCCTGTTTTCTTAAATCTGTCAAGAGAAATGTGGATGATGTTATATCAGAGTTTGAGCAGGGAGAGATACCCATTGATGCTTATGCACAACTGATTCAGCCTGTGAAGACCAGCTTTTTGTGGTCGGCTCCAAACAAAGAAAATAGGCTTGCATAATTTAGTGAAATACAAATATAGTATATAAAACATGTGCTGGCTTAAACACTTTTATTTAGGGGCATTACCGGCTCACTGATGGGTTTGGACCTGGTTTGCAATTGGATTGTGTTCTCATACTTGTATACAATTCTTGTGTTTTGTTTCTTTTCAAATGGATTACTGATCTGTATACAAACAAGCTTGTGTGAATATTTTCCTAAGCCTGACTGCAGCTTCATACTGTAATTTACCCAAAGTCTCTTTTGACAAATTTATGAACAGAATGCTCAAGAAATCTTTTCAATTAAGTTTGCATCATACAGTATAAAACATTATTGCCTGTGAGTGCATTACACCAACATAAACATTTATTATGCTCATATCATATATGTATCAGTGAATATTTTCCTGCTGTTTCTCTGCTTTATTCATACTTTAAAAAAAAAATAATAATGTATAGCACACAGTGTGTAACTCTGAAAGCGAAGACTACGTGTTAATTGCTATGTTTGGAATTTTGCTTCAATAAACTTGTTGTTTAAAGGCACCTTGATATCTTTTTTTCTCTCCTTTATGAATCATTTTATAACAGATCGGTTGGGTAAGATCATGAGGTAAAGGATGCAAACTGTGTGTGTCACTGAATCATTCAATAAAGTTATTGTTTGTAAGACACCTTGGTATCTTCTACTTCGATTTGTTTTATAAAGAGTATGGTTTGGGAGGTGGTTGAGGTAATGGGATGCCCATGGTGTGTTTGGGCTGCACTACCAGTTTCCTTGGGTGTGTAATAGATTCTCTCTAAAACCTTCTTGTACATCATCTCTCTGAAAGTTATTGTTTTTTAAGCCACCTTGGTATCTTCTACTTTATGATCTGCTCTATAAATGGGGTGGTTTGGTAGATGGGTGAGGTAATGGGATGCCCATTGGTGTGTTTGGGCTGCACTGCCAGGTTCCTTGGGTGTGTAATAGATTCCCTCTAAACCCTCTTGTACATCCTCCCTCTGGGTCTGTCACTCATGCTCTCTGTACTCTCTGTACATACCGGCGCTGTAAACACATAGGAGCAGGAGGCCTGCCCCGCCCCATTGCTGACTTACCTTTTGACACCTTACAGGTCCCCGAAGCTCCGTCACGGCTTACAAAGCTGACCAGCTCATTTTTAGGACCAAGACTAAGATTGGCCGACCAGTTCCTTTTGGACGACTGACAAAAGGTCCAATGCCTGTCAAACTTTGCCCAACAACGGGTAGAGACCAGAGCGTGGGAACGCCCATTAACCAGGCGGCATCAGGTGGGTACCGGAAATGCCAGGGGGGCGGGACATACACCTATCAAAATTTGATTTGTATAATGGTGACGTTTTATACTACTGGTGTATTCTGCTTCAAAACAAATGCAAGTAAGCTATCAATCTCCTAGAAGTACTATAACACTAATACAATATGTATTTACAATTTTAAATAAACCTGAGATTCAAGAACAATTAAAGTATTACCTCTTGATTATAATCTATTTGTAGATATTGTCATAACTAATTTGTTATACAGGTAGAATTATATAAATTAAATCGTACCATACTTTACTGTCTGGAATTAAATCGTCATTTTCTGGTGACATTCTGAGTCGCATAGACCAAACAGTATATCTAATGTTTAACAAAATTTGACACAATTTGTGGGAATTCCCAAGTGCTTCAGCTCAGCCAAGAAATATAGTATGTCTTACAAGTCCGAGGGTCTGCCCTGGGTAGTTTCTCAGTAAACTGTGTATGGTACACCTCCAAAAGGGTGTCACCCAGTGGGCATCATAACAAAATGCCCAAAGTACCTCAGCTTTGTAAACCTGATCCAAAGAAAATGTGGTCTACTCTGAAGTTACCCTTATTGTTCACTTCTAAATTGCCTTTTTTACAGTAACAGCATGAAGACATATATATGTGACTGTGGTTTAATACTTCCCTATACGAAAGTATAGGGAAATTATCTTTCAGTAACTGAAAATCAACAAGTATTGCATCTGTTGTATTTAAATTAATACAAATAATAGTTACTGTATTGTAAACAGTTGCATTTTCTCATTAATAGTCAGTGGGGCACAGCCCCTGCAGATGCTATGCAAGATAAATAATAAGCATCCCTCTAAAATCTAAATTAAAAAGTTATTCAGATGTTTATAACTTTAAACTTTGTTTTCTTAAAAGTATATTTCCAATTTATTGCATCATATTCTCAGTGTGATTTTTCATGTAGAAAATCCTGCATAGTGTAGTATAAAATTGTCTTCATGCCAGGTGCTGAAAGCCTATTTCCACTGTTGGGGGTTGGACTGATTGGCCCCACAGTGTTCTAGGTTTACACTTAGGTATGTGCGCACATGTGCAACCAAACATTTTCAGTTTAGCAATGGGGCATAAAAGCTACAGCCCCTTTTTCTTCACATTAAAACACAGACCACTTTTCAGGTGTGTTCAGGTGCTCTTGCAGATTGATCATTTTCCAATCAAAGCTATGCAGTATAAGCCAGTGAAGACCTTGTTCAAAAAGCCCAGTACCTCATTTACAGGTAATCTGAAAAAAAGAAGTAGATTGATACCAAGAATGCATTATGCAAAAGACATTGCACTGATTAGAATGAAACTAAGTAGCATCTTGATTTTCACCCCCTACCAATGAAGATTGCTGGACATTGCTAAATAAAAGCTATCCAGGAAGTCTTGTGGGGGCTCCTTCCATACCAGAAGTATGTTGCAAATGTTTCAAAGAAATACAGAGTCTTTAATGTAGAAAAAACAGGTACTGCATATAGAGAATCATTTTTTCAGTTACAAACACTGGTCATGTGGTGGTTAATGCTGCTTCTAGCCAGTCCCAGTGCCTTGTGTTCTAATCATGCAATTTGTGTAGTCTGCATGTTCTTTCCTATTATCATTCTTTATCTTTTTCACCATAAAGTGATTTGATTCTAAACACAAAGTGTTTCTGTTTCAGTTTAGGTCAATATATTTACCTAAGCATTAGGTGGTTATGAGACTCTCAGTTTACTTAACTTTCTCTGTTGCTTAAATTATATGGCTGCATTTTGTCAGATGATGATGATAATGATGTTAGAGTATATCACTATAATCTGTTGCCAATCAACACTGACCAGACACCAGCATCCCATTGTTTGATTGACTTTTTTGTGACCTAAATGCTGTGTAAACCTGCATCTCTCACTATTTATAAGCAAAATATGGATAGATATTACATATATAATAATCAGTTACGTAACTTAGTGTTAACATTAGAGAAGTCTTTACACATAAAAGAAAATTCTGGAACGGCTCCACCAAAATTATCATGCCAAAGAATCAACTTATTTGAAATAAAAAACACTATGCGTTTGTAGGGGGATGATTCAGCTAAACCTGTTACATTTTTTTTGAATACTGGGCTGAATGAGATTTGAATCTTTGTGAAACATGAACGCTCAAACTTAAAAATGTGGAACTTTAAAGCATGCAATTAGACAGTCGTAAAATTGAAACACTTACAAAATCTTCAATGGTGCATTCTGTGTGACAGGTAATAAATAACTGCGTAGATAAACATCTGTTAGGATGTGTCATTGTTTCACAACTTGCTTATCTATTCAAAGATTGTCTTCCCAGTGTTATAAATAGTCTCCTTTGGAAAAGTGATTTTGGATTTTGGCTGCATAATCAATAGTGTTGCCAGCTCCTGAAGCATTTGGTCTAAGTGGTTGTACTTAATCTCTTCCTTTAAAGATCTGCATAATACTCATTTATATAGATTTAGCAGGTCAGAAAGCAATCACAGATTTTGAAATTCTTCTGCAGACAATTACACAAAGAATATTAATTTGCAGGACTGATGTTATTGGTCTCAGAGGTATATTTAAAAAATGAACATTAGGTTGATGAATAGGCACAACTATGGGATAAAGTCGATAGTCCTTCAGAGATCTGATGAAGTAACACATATTTACTCACATTCTTTTTCCCTGTATGGCATCTCAACTGATGTGTTGACTGCACATATACAGTAAAAGTATTTCGAATCTGAAGGTCAAAAGCTAAAAAATTTTTCTAATCTTTAGAAAATTAAAAACATTTTGATGGGACAGGCTATTGGGGTCAATTACTCACCAATCTTATTTGCCTATATTCTCTGAAATAACATCAAGTCAAGTTTTAAAGACCCAGATTGTATTAAATGCAGAGTGTTGCCATGAGTTGTGTAGAATGACATACCCAGACTTGGCCTAACTAATTTGATTTTGTCTTAAGTCATAGGGGTATGTGCTTGAGAGCTGACAACCAATGAGCACCTGCCTAAAACTACAATGCACATAACATGGGTGTTTTGGACCTTGCAAACCTGGCATTTCCGTCTGTCTTATGTTTTATATAATGTGACATTCCCAGTGATTTCTAGTCATATAAATTCAAAGTCTCAGGCAATAAGATCAGGACTTGTGTAATGTGACATTTCCTTAAGAAGTACTAGGGGGCTTTGCCCACTGCTTCCTTCGCTCGCCAACCCCCGGGCCTATGCTACACGCTAGCCTCTTTGCGGTTCTGTCACTGGTGTATGGGGATGTGGATGTACAATTTAAACAGATTTTTATTTTCATTGGAATTGTTACATATGCATAATAGAACTATTTATTTTACATTATAGCGAGTAATTAACAATATTAAAAAAGAGTAAAACGTAATAATTTGAAAGTAAATTATGTTTCATGTTGTGTTAGTTATTTGTTGTGTAATACAATTTTGTTCTGTTTGGCTTTGAAATAAACATGCAAATACTTTTTAAACTTACACTTTTAGTGCAAAACATCAGTAAAAACAATTTTTTGAATTAAATTTTCATCAATAACACATTAATTTTTGATTCTGTGTTTGGACTTTCATTGTGACAATGCAACATATAACTGCCTACGACTGAATTTTGTTTGTTTCTCTCTATTAAATAAAATAACTTTTTCGAATGTTTGGCTCTGAGATTTATTAATTGTCCTCGCAAAAGGTATTCTAATGGGAAACTGTTAACGTTTTAATACTAATGGCATATCAAGATCTCCTTTGTTGTGTAATGTTATGCGCGGAAGATGTACTACATTACCTTTCTTGGATACATCCTTCTTTCTACAGTAATTAGTGCGGTGGAAGAGCAGATGGTGTTAAATGTTGTAGATATTCTTCGGGATATTAAGTTTTCATCTTCACCACCAACTGTTTCAGCATAGTCTATTGATACACATTTAACCAATTTGCTGTGTAACCGATCAACATTTTTGGCATTAATTCATTTGACTTCATTGTTCCTTGGTGCTAGGATTGCCCGTGTACTAATTTTTTCTGTTGATAACCCTTCGTGATGAAATTCTTCAATAAGATTTGGACATAATACATCTTCTTTAATTGGGAACTTAAAGTGAGGAAAACATCAAAAATTATAAGAGCTGAGAGTGCAGTGTTTCTGTCAAAAGCATTCACACAAATGAGAGGTGAGATTACCGTGTGTGTGGTTGAATATGATTGAGAGGAGGGCGTGACTTGAAAAAATCTCATGCCCAAAGTCTCATCTCCCAGGACTTGAAAAAATCTGCAAAAAAGTCTTGTCTTATTGCAGGATTTTTTTATATAATAGAGAGATATTCATGTTAACTCCTTGATGTTTGCATTTCTGTTAAGATTCAATGATTTTGAC
The DNA here is from genome assembly GCA_026402145.1 of Polypterus bichir lapradei. NCBI lineage: Eukaryota > Metazoa > Chordata > Cladistia > Polypteriformes > Polypteridae > Polypterus > Polypterus bichir. The sequence goes on along the minus strand of JANRMT010062854.1, from coordinate 76,287,813 downwards.
ATTTTTAAATTTACTAAAATATGATCATGACAATCAGATTGAAGTATGCAAAAGTCTTCAGTAGACACATATTTTAATTGTATCCTTGGAATGGATGTGTATTTATCTGCACTTAGTTGAGTACTCAGGGCTGAAATCCCTATTTTTTTTCCTTAGTTACCCCAATTAATAGAATACTTTGATACAGATATGTCAAAATTATGACACAGAAGTACAGAAGATTTCAAATACTTTTTATAGGAAATTAGAGAGAAAATTATATATATATGCACTATTATAACACTCATTTAATATTCATGAGTGTGGATCCTAAAATATTTATGTGCCTTTATACTCTGGGGAATATTCCCTTTCAAATATGCCTGTCATGGCCTGATTTTTTTTTTTTTTTTTTTTTGCTTATTGTATTTGGAAATTTGTGTAGTCCATGAAACAAGAAAGTAAACATTTCCCAGGAATCAAGGGCCTGGTATGGAATACAAAGATGACTTAAAGAAATGTGCATTTTCATAGATAATAGCTGAATCTGTTATACCCCAAGGTCTTACTTTTCTGGAATGAACCAAAAAAAGAATTTGTTGGAATGTTCTGCATTCTTGGCTTTTTGCAATAAATATTCTCCCTCATCTTTCAAAGAGTGGTGGCTATTGGGTAACATCGGTCAGGTGTTTCAGTGATGAAGAATGTTTAGTTAGCGAATATTTCCTAAGGAACTGTGTCCTGGATGATGCTGCCTTGCAACTGTAAAGGAAAGGCTTCATCAACAATGAGCAAACTTGGTCAAATCCATGTAGCGTTACTTCATGATTTCTGTACTTTGTTTGGTGATTTTTAGTGCTAATAACTACTTTATGTTGTTGGGTGATCGTCTTCCTATCAGTTTGTTGCATCTCTTTCCTGTTTTCTAGGCTGGCAAAGACCTTATACAACACAATGATGTGATCATAATGATCAAGTTCCCATAACCCAGTCCAACATTTATGAAGGAGTCAGAAAGCAACTTCAAGGATTGTTGTGACTTATGGGAGAATAGATTTTATGATGTAACACATGCAAGTCATTCTGATGTTAAGAGAGCCACTCATTTCCGCCTATTCAGCCACTATCTGCGTGAGAAAGTTGTCAATTAAAACTGAAATTGACACAATGTAATTGAGACGTGGTGCAGCATAATGGAAGAGCAATAAGCAGCTGCTTCATACAGTATCTCCAGAGACATGTTAGTATAGTTAATACATCCTCCTCATGCTCAGTTTTATTTCATATTAAGATAATTACCATCTGTAAATGAGGCCAGCATGAGTAAGAGATTGAATGTGCCCTCTGATGAACAATAACCACATCCAAGAATGTCTCTTGCCTTACATTCTGATGCTGTGCTGCAGACTCTTGTGCCTTGTTATCCTTTAATGGAAAAAGCTTTCCTCAGAAAATGGAAGGATGATTGACATATAAGACTACTTGCAAAATAAATAAAACTTTCCTTGGCCACGCATGCCACACTTAAGATAACCATTAAGCTCCACAAAGTCTAAACATGTTAGTCTTAGTGGCACCTTCTCACCAGTATATAATTTCATTGACTAGTCTGCAACATCAGTTCTTCTCTTACTGTTAGTTGGGGGTTATCAAGGAGCATCAATGACAGAGCACTTCACACACACTAATGGTCCCATATATTCAACATTTAAAGATTGTTTCTTTATTACAATTGTCAAGTCAGTTTCTGAGAGTCTTTTGTAAGTAAGAGAGAGAGGGTTGCCATTCAATTTAGTTTGTCTTGTTCAAATAGGTATGGAGTACTAATGAATGAGATCAATTTATGTGTATTTGGAAATTCTGGAGCTAGACGGCCATGCTAACCTCTCCACTGTAATGCAATCGCTGAACACTTACCATGCTGTGAGAGTAGGTTTCACTGTGAATTTGGTTAATCTTCAGACAGTCACTTAGATTGTGACCTAAAAGAAGGTGTCTCAGGAGAAATGCATTGTCCTATTTCTATCCCCCCACTATTTAGATTGCCTTACTATTTCAAAATAATGTTAACAGCTATTCTATTTGTTTTAAAAACTATCTTTGCAAAGAAGCTCTTTTTTTTTCAAGTTTTACTCATGTTACCTAACTTCTAATTTGTCTTGTTTTTTAAACATGTTTTTTTTTTGCATTCATTTTTTTATTGTTAATTTTAATGGGTAAGCTGACAGTCCCCTATAATACCTATTATAGTTAAGTTGAAACACTTAACTAGTTTTTTTTCTCCAAGTCATTACGATTTCTGGAATTACAAAACAATATTGTCTTGTTTTGCATTGTCGAAACTGCAGGTGGATGCGCTCATTGTTTAATAACAGAAAACTCTTTGAAAGGAAAACAACACAAAAAAAACTCAGCCTGCCAAGAAATGATATCCCCTCCATGCCCTAAAAACAATGGAAAACAAGATGAAAGCATGTTAGCTTGTTTTATTGCCTGACAGGCTGCAAGCCAACAGAAATAATAAACAGTTCAAAGATGGGTCTGGTTGACAAGCAGATTTCTGAACATTATTATTGTGATGAAATGCATTACTTACATTGTAAATTAATCCCTAAAAATAAGGAAGAAAAAAAATTTCTTAGAGAAAGATAACTTTTAGTTGTGGGTTACTCTATCCAAATTATATTAAAACTCCCTTCAGTTATTGTGGTTTTTGAAAATCCAAAGCCCCAGGGCATTGCCTGATGCCACTAGGAGAAGACATGTTTTACAGTATCGCTCATTGGCCATTCAGTCCTCATTCCTTGTCCTGCAAAAATGGTGACTTGGAGGCTAAAAAGAATGTATCAGAGAATTAAAGCCGAAAGTGAATATTTCTCCTCCTTTCGCATCAGGTCTTACTAAGCTTGGTTCAGTAAACATATACAATTAGCCCTGCGTGGTACAAGGCTTTCTCCTTAATCTAACCTAATCTAATCTAATCACAAGTATATCTAGGTAGACCATGCTTTCCTTTCTCCAGTGTCACTCATCAGCTCACCCTGGGAATTTCAGAGTGCTGCCAAGACTTCTCAGACATATAATCCCTGCCGAGTGTCTTAAGAATTTTCCAGGGTCTTCTCCCTCTAGATCATGCCAAGCATAACTTTAAAGAAGCATCTTCAAAAGGTGCCCAAATCATCACAAATGGCTGCTCATAGTCTGACCCAGCATCAGTCAGATCAGCCCAGGATTTTAAGAGTATTATTGTCAGGTGGCTTGTATTTCTAGCAGGTCTAACTGTAGCAACTTTTCAGAAACAGTTTCACGGTGAGGTATTAATCAAAGAAGGGACCATGATTACTAACAATAATGGTTAATGTAAAGAGTGAGCATACCTTGCCAAGAATAAGAATATAAGGCATAGGAGCCTAGTCCTTGATATAGAAAGTGCTCTGTGATGTTTGGGTGAGCTGCCATGTGGCCTCATAGACCTCATATAACTAGACTTTGGCAATGGAAAGACAGAACTGGAAGAGGATCATTTTACTTTAATTGGGAAACTCTCCACACAGCCTGGAGCACCATAAAATGAGAAAGTACCTAACTAATGATGCACAAATTTTTAATTAGATATGTCAGTGTGATGGTAACAATACATTTCATAAGAAGTATAAAAGTTAAATGGGCATTTTTAATCATTGATATCTCATTAAAATTAAATTAAGTAACTTAAATATTTTTACTTTTCAAGTTTCTTATTTTCTTTCAAGACAAAGGAAGTATAGGGAAATAAAGTTTTTTTAGTGATATGTTATGTATAGGCCATTTATATTTTAAATGTGGGTATGACAATGCTGGCAGGACAACAGCCTTGACTTAAGAAATCATTTCTGTACCTTCCCATCAGTCAATGCCTGACTGAATTTGATTTAATCCAGTTTCAATTATTGCTTAAACATATCTCTCTGCTTAAATGTATCAAACCAGTTCAGAACTGCATCACAGTGTTCCCAGATGGTGCTACTTCACTTCCTAAAAACGGTTTTACATCCACAGACTGGGGCATCTTTAGGGAGGCTGCTATATATGGTGATTCCATCCATCCATCAATCCATTATCCAATCTGCTATATCCTAACTACAGGGTCACGGGGGTCTGCTGGAGCCAATCCCAGCTAAAACAGGCCGCAAGGCAGGAAACAAACCCCGGGCAGGGCGCCAGCCCACCACAGGTATGGCAATTCCATACATGCAAAATCACTGACTGATTTGTTTGTTACATCAACAAATGTATACTGTCTCTAATGATGTGCCCACATGACTGGGTAGGCATTAAGAGTGCAGCTCTCTCCTGGTTCAAATCTTTTTTTTTCTCTCCATCAACACTTTTTCCTTTTCTTCTGCTACTGTCTCTTGTGGAGTTCTCCAAGGGTTCATTTTAGCCCCAATATTTTTTGCAGTATACATGTTTCCTCTAGGATCAGTTATTCAACATCAACAGTTTTGTCTTCCCCAGAGGCGAATTGATAAGGGTTCAATAACTGATGATTGTGAAACTGAGCAAGTTAAGATTGAACACCTCTCTCTGTAATTGGATCTTCTTTCCAACAGAGAGGCCCCAGTCAGCTCAGATTGGTCAAATTACCTCCAGTCCCAATGTGCTGAGTCCTGGAGCAACTCAGGGCTACATGCTTAGTCCTCTGTTCTTTATCCTGCTGACTCATGACCGCACAACTATTCACAGGTCCAGTTACATTATCTAGTTCACTGATGACATTTCTTTCTTTCTTTCTTTCTTTCTTTCTTTCTTTCTTTCTTCACTTGAGCCCTTTGGCTGATTCATTTTCAGTGTCCACATTGCCGTACTTTTATAAAGGTCCCCTTGGATATAGACTACCACGTCCTGGCGACATATAGTATCAATGTAAATTATGACTGATTATTTAAGAGAAACTATTATCCAGCAACAATTGGAATATCAGGATATGTTACAATTGGCTGCACATGTGTCTGTTTGAATTAAAAAATGTAGGCATGGTGTTCTAAGTACTAGTGCCGACTCCCAATGATTTATGATGTTGCAGGATGATGCAAAAATCTGCACAGGTATTATAAGACTACTGTTCTTTATGTAGAATTTTATTTAAAGACGCTAAATAAAGAATGATGGTCTGTATAATGTGCATTAGGATCATTGTTAAGCCTTTTCAACTGACTTGTTTGCATAAGCATCTGTAGCTACACAAGAATGTAGAGGCATTAGAAAGGCCATAGAACAAAGCAGCAAGATTAATTTGTAAATCCAACAGCTTGAGTTGCTATAAGTAACTGAGCTGAAATCTTAAATGAAAACCAAGCCAATCTACTTGAGACTCTGTAAATGACCTAATGATAGGAGCAGTCTTCCTGTTTGAAGTTAAATTCATTCTAATTTTCTAGAACTGCAGGAAAATAGGACAAATAATTATTATAAAAAAAAACCAGAAAAAGTGTGAGGATATCCTGTTGCAAAGAATTCATTGTTTTATGAAAAATGTAACCCTCTTTTCTCTGACACAAGTCATCATTACTGGTATACAAAAATGCTTTTCAACCTCTCCTATTTTAGTTTATCCAGTAGTTTTGAATGGAAGACATTTCACAAAGCTCTTTACTGTAATCATTTCTTTCATAGTGAGCACCATCATAAAGGCATAGCAATCAAATGCAACTAGAAGAGCAAATTTAAGAAAACTTTAGACTTGCAAATCGGTCCACCATACGTCAACACTTGGTATTTTTTAGCAGTATAGAGATAAGATACAAAGATCAGGTCAGCTCAGGTCAGGTTAGCCATCAGCAGTGTTTCTGTCTGCAGAGTGAGTGCCAAACATGTTGAGAGGTTTACTTACCTCGGCAGCAAGATTCTTGTCTCTGGTGATTCTTCCTATAAAGTCAGTAGATGGATTGGGAGAGCATAGGGGGCCATTAGGTCCCTGGAAAGGGGTGTATGGACCTCCCAATATCTTTGCAAATAGACAAAGGTCCAAGTCTTTAGAGTCAGGTGCTTCCTGTCTTGCTATACAGTTGCGAGACATGGCTGCTATACAGTGACCTGAGACTAAGACTGGACTCCTTTGGTACTGTGTCTCTTCGGAGAATACTTGGGTACTGTTGGTTTGAATTTGTGTTGAATGACTGGTTGCTCACAGAGTCCTAAATAAGGCACATGAATTGCATTGTGAGGGAGCGTCAGTTACAGCACTATAGCCATGTGGCGTGATTCCCCAAGCATGATCTGGCTCGCATGATCCTCATTGTTGAGGACCCGAGAAACTGGACCAGGCCAAAGGGACACCCACGTAACACCTGGCTGCGGCAGAGAGATGGTCATTTAAGCAGGGTGGGACTGGGTGATTGCCAACCAGGATCCCGAGCTGTTTCATTGTGTGGTGGGTGTGGCAACGTACTGTACTAGTGCATGCTTCCCAATCTGATCATTATGCTATAATTTTCTATCTCAATAACATGTGAACGGTGTAACCGATTTAGTTTTCTGTCTGAAATAATATTACCTAAAATTTATAAGAAATGTACACTTAACTGACTTCTAATTGTACCCACTAATCCTCATTGAAGAACTTTTTTTAAAGTGATATTTGGCATCTATTTCCTTTTCAAGTTTTGAATACTTTTAAGATATCTTATTAGGGTAAAAACGTTTTGTCTGAAAAGATTCATCTGCTTCTATCTTACCTCATGATTCATATCTGCATGTTGTAGAATAACCTTCAAATGCTTATTTTTCAATTGTTCACATTGTTCGGTTTACTTGATTACTTGAACATGATTTTTAAAAGCTATGCTATTATAGTAAATGTGTGGCACACTCAAAAAAAAAAAGAGTGGCCACAATAGTTTTTCTTATTAATGTAATAAATCGTCAAAAGTGAATACTATTTGGTAAACAAAGGGTCCCTGTTGTTGATTGGACCATGTAAATGAACTGTGGCATGAGCAGTAATTGGTAGGAACGTGTTTCACACTGAAATGGTTCCATCAGGGTTGCAGTAAAGGGACGAACTTCTGCCCGCCCCTCAGACGCAATTTGGACAACAAACTGAAAACGATGTGCTCACATTGCTGCTCCACTTTACCTATTCCACAGGGCCAAAGACCTGGATTACATCACCATTGAGGGCCAGTGGAGTTCAATTCCAGACCTGGTTAATGTAGCTCATCCTCTGGTGGAGGCGAAGTTCACGTACACTTCAGGATTTGCTACTTTCGTCATTTCTGCTGCTGTGGCCCACTAGTGGGGCCCATAACAAATGCATAACACACAACAACTCTTACCCATGTCATCTATAAACTTGACAAAACACTTTGATTCCCACATTAAGGGTGCATACAGCCTAACAGAATTGTTCACAAAGAACTATGTCTTTTGGTCCAAATTAATTCTAATGCTGTTCATAGCAAGTGAACAAGATCACTGAGCAACATAATTTCCATAAACTGAGTAGCTTACATGTGCTTAACTACTGAGTTTGAAAGCTGAAAAGATTAAATTCAAGAAAGAAATAGGTTCCTTGAATAATAAATGAATCACTCTCTTTCACTCTGCCACTCCTCTATAACTAGCAAAGCAGCATTCTAAGTTTAAATGGAGTGTAGTTGAGAATTGGATCACACAATGGAACATTAGAAACATTTCAACGAGAATGGGCCATTCAGCCCAAGAAAGCTCTCCAAACCTTTCCACCTTATTTCTCCCAAATAATATCAAGTTGAGGTTTGATGGTTCCTACAGTCCTACTGTCCACCACAGTGTTTGGTAACATTTGTGTGATCTTTGCACTTGACAAGTTTCCATCTGTGCCCGTCAGTTCTTGTTGATGGCCCATATCAAGTTTTCTAATTCTATTCATAATTTTAAACATTTCAATTCCATCATCTCTTAGTCTGCATTTGCTTAAAATGAACAAGTTAGTCTCATTCAATCTTTCCCTATAACTTCTCCTTTGCAGTCCTCGAGTCAGTCTAGTCCAGGAGTGGCCAACCCGCGGCTCTTTGCCTGGTTTCATGCAGCTCTTGCGTTCATATCGAAGTTTGTGTTTGTGTTTTTTTTTTAATGTCCGTGTTCGCTTTGCTTGAGTTCAATACGGTATTTTCGTCAAATGCGCATGTGCGTGAGATGAAAATACCGCAGAGTTTCCTAGTAGGGGCAAGATCATTTAAGTAAACAAATTGTGTCAAGTTCGCTGTCAAAATGGCAGGGAAAAAATGCACAGCAAAATGAAAATATGAAGATGAACACAGGACTTTTTAACAGAGTGGGAGAGATTATATTTTTTTGTTGAACGTAATGGCAAGCCATTCTGCGTTATATGTCAGGCTTCAAATCTTCAGCGCCACTTCAGCTCACTCCATGCTAACATCGACCAGGAATTTCCAAAAGGGACTGAACTTCGCAAGCACGAGTTGGTCACTTTGAAAACTCAGGCAGAAATGCAGATACAGTTTTTCCGAAAATGTACGAAGCGCTCAGAGACCGTAATGCTCGCATCGTATCAACTGGCTTGGGACATTGCATGGGCTAAAAAGCCATACAATGAAGGGGAGTTCGTTAAAAAATGCGTCAGTGACGTTGTTGAAATCTTGTCTCCTGAAAACGACAAACTAAAACGCATGGTATCAGACGTCCAACTGTCCCGTCACACTGTTGAACACAGAATATCGGACATTAACACGGCTATTGAATCACAGTTGCACTCTGACCTTCAAGCATGTGAATATTTTAGTGTCTCATTGGAAGAGAGTTGTGACATACAAGACAAGCCTCAGTTGGCAATATTTGCATGGTCTGTGTCAAATGATTGTGTGATCAAAGGAGAACTCCTTGATATTGTGCCATTAAAAGACAGAACCCGTGGCATAGATGTGAAAGAAACAATGATGGCTGTATTTGCGAAAGCAAATCTGCCCATACTGAAACTAACTGCAATAGCCACGGATGGAGCGCCAGCCATGATCGGATCTGTGAACAGGCTTCTGCATCATCCACAGGGAGCAACTCGTGTCTAAATCATTGAATTTAGACAACATTATGAAGCCCGTGATGGAAATCGTCAACTACATCCGCACCCATGCGCTTAACCACAGGCATTTCAAGAATCTCATCGCCGAGCTGGACCAAGGGCTTCCAGGTGACCTGCCGCTACACTGCACTGTGTGGTGTCTGTCAAAAGGCCAAGTACTCTCTCGCTTCTTTGAGCTTTTGGATGCCGTGAAACTGTTAATGAAAGAGAAGGACAAGGACTATCCTGAGCTCTCTGACCTCAAGTGGATTATGGATCTGGCCTTTTTGGTCGACATGCTGTGTCACTTGGACAGACTGAACCTGACCCTGCAGGGTAAGTTAAAAATGCAAAGCTGACCTGGTGCAAAGTGTGTTTGCGTTTGTCAACAAACTGAAGCTGTTCAAGGCGCATATTCAAAAGGGAGATTTAACGCATTTTCCCACTCTTCTAAAAGCCAGCGGGCAAGCCACCAGCGCCGCCCTGAATAGATATGAGCCAGATATGCAACACTGGTTGAAAACCTGCACGAAAGCTTTGTGACCAGGTTCCGTGATCTACAACTGAAAAGACCACAGATTACGTTCCTTGTCGACCCATTTAATGCGGAGACTGACTGTTTGAAAGCCCCACTAGTCACAGATGAGGCTGCGGCTGAGTTGGAGATGATCGATCTTTGTGAGGAGGACCAACTGAAACCTGCTTTAAGGGAAGGGACCTTTGAGTTCTGGAAAAGTGTGCCAAAGGAAAAATACCCCAATGTCAAACGGGCTACGCTTAAGATACTGTCAATGTCTGGGTCAACATATGTCTGCGAGTCTGTGTTTTCTACCCTGAAACACGTGAAATCAAAGCATCGATCTGTTCTGACTGACACCCGTGTGAAAGAATTGCTTCGAATGGCAACAACAGAATACAAGCCAGATTTGAAGAGGATTGTTCAAGGCAAGGAATGCCAGAAGTCCCACTAAGCAACATGCATAGTAAAAGAAAAACGCTATTGTAAATTATTATATTTTTGTTTGTGGACTTGGTTGAACTGAGAGTTTGTGTGTGTGAGACAGTGCACACAATGTTCATTGTTGAAAATGACTGACCTGTGGTTTTAGTACTGTAGGAGTCAATTTCTGTCATTATCATGTTGGTGTGTGACATTTACAATAAATCTGGCTGAGCAGAGGTGTGTGTGTGTGTGTGTGTGTGTGTGGAAGGGATGGGTGATGTTCATGTGTGCCCATGTGTATGATGTGGCTCTTTGTGATAACACAGTAAAAAATGTGGCTCTTGGTCTCTGACTGGTTGGCCACCCCTGGTCTAGTCATTTTTCTCTGGATTTTTTCTAGCTCTGCTATGTCTTTTTTGTAGTCCAAAGCCCAAAACTTCAAACAATACTCCAGATAAGGTCTGGCCAGTGTATTAAATAACTTTAGCTTAAACTCCCTTGACCTGTACTTCGCACATCATGCTATATAACAGCTATTCTTTAAATAGATAGTGATAAGTCCACTGAAAATACTGAAAATTATACGTTTAAGACTACGCATTTGTGTAATACATTACATATACTTAAAATTTCATCTGCCACAAATCTGTTCAAACTTGTATTCTGGCCAATCCCCTTTTCTATGATTTTGTTGATTCTAGATTAACTGTCATTCAACCTAATTTGGTATCATCTGCAGATTTAACCAGCTTGTTATTTATGGTTTTATCCAAAAAATGTAAACATTTTAAAAATAACAGTAGCTTCAGCACCAATCCCTGAGGAACACCAGTTTTAACATCACCAAGTTCTGGTAAAGGTTCATTGCACCATAACCCTTTGCTTCCTTTGCTTGTACCTACACATTTCTTTTATCACTAACCTCTTATGTGGGACTTATTAAAAGTTCTCTGAAAATAAAGGTTGACAACTTCATATGCACCTCCCTAAACATATTCCTTTGTTGCTTCCTTAAAGAATTCCACCATATTAGTAAAACATGACCCCTCACAAACTGAACCCATGTTCACTACTTTCTAATATAACTGACATGTGCTGCTCAGTCTTGTTCTTAATAATTCCTTCAATTAATTTATCCAACATGCATCTTAAGCTTACATGCCTAAAGTTACTTGGGTCTGTCTGTTCACTGTTTTTATATAAAGGGATAATATTTGCTATCATCTAGCCTTTATTTCCCCTGTGCACTGTAACTTTTGAAATATATGGTTTATATATGCACTCAACTGCGGTGGGCCGGCACCCTGCCCGGGGTTTGTTTCCTGCCTTGCGCCTTGTGTTGGCTGGGATTGGCTCCGGCAGACCCCCATGACCCTGTAGTTAGGATATAGCAGGTTGGATAATGGATAGATGGATATATGCACTCAATAACCTCCTTAAGTATTCAAGGATAAATGTTATCTGGTCCTGGTGACTTGTAAGATTCCAGTTGTTTTCATCCAAAGAGCACTGCCCCTTCACAATTTTCAAATATCTAAGTACCTCCTTGAAAGATGAAAAATGCAAGTTTAGAACATTCACTGTTTCACTGTTTGCATGTTTTAATTTGTCCTTGGTGTTCCTAACTGTTCTTTTACTGTTAACAATACTATAAGAATCTCTTTGGATTATCATTTACCTTTCCTGCCATATTTCTCTCTAACTGCCTTATAGCTTCCTTAATATAGGTAGTCCCTGGGTTAAGAACAAGATCTGTTTTTTTGTCTGTCCTTAAGTCGAATTTGTATGTAAGTTGGAACATGTACATACAGTTCTTATTAAACGTCACTTAGTCAAATGTTTGCATCAATCTAATGTTTATTTTACCTTACTGTGCATACAAAACACTTAAGACACAGTTCCAAATTAAAAACAAAATCTTTAAACATAGCATACAGAAATGTACATAATACTATAATAATACTATACTACAATAGAAATTTGAAATATGCTACCAAATAATGTGGTAGAAAGTAGGACTTTAGGGATTTTTGAAACTTGACTTGATGTTTTTTTAGTGTGGATAGGACTGGTGAGCTTTGTTGGGTTGAATGGCCTGTTCTTGTCTAGATTGTTCTAATGTACTGTAGTATTAACAATAATAATAAATAATAATAAAAATAACTGTAAAAAAATTAAAAATAAACAGTTCTTAAAACAGTTTAGATATAAAAGAAGAAAAATAATAACGATTAAAGGTTAATCATTAAGCTCTGTGCCTCATCTTAGAGAAGCCACCAATGGGGTTTTCCAAGGTTAGATTGAGGTAAACAAGTAACTAACACCCCTGTTAGAAAGGAAGGATAAACTAATGGGAAAGCCCATAAACCCCTTCTATGAAGCAGGGATAAGATCATTAGAACGACCCACGAACGATCCTAAGGAAGCAGCATTCAGAATAATGGGAGAATCAACATGAGTCAGAAATTACTTGTGGCTTTAGGTGATTGGATACGGTGATAAAGTTCTGCAAATTAAGAGTCAGAAGATATGATGTATTAGATGAGGGAATGGTAATAGAAAAGTATAAAAAAAAATTAATTACTCAATTGATGGCTCACTCCATGGACTGAGACATTTGTGCATAACTCTGTGCAAATAAAGAAATGTCCTGTATTTTCATCTGGGATGTGGGACTGTCTTCTTTCAAAGGTAGAGGAAAGTTTTTTTCCACAAAAGTTTCAGGACAGGGGAATTCAAGTTCAGTCCTGGATGTTTTTGTTCCAACTCATCTTCTTAAATTAGGAGCAGATTATTGCTCAAGCAACATGTTTGTGCTTCCTCCTAGTTAAGCCTGCATGTTAAGATTTCCAGCCTTTAATTGCTTCTTTTAGCCTTAAAAAGTTGCATTCATCATTTCTAATTGCCTCTTGTTTACTTAACCAGCTGCCAGTTACCAATGAGATGCAAATGACAATGGAAGTAGGAGATCACTCTCCACCTCACTCCTATCTTCTTCTGCACGTTTCATGAAGTACCACTTTTTACAAAATAATTGGAAAGAAATCAAAGAGACAAAGTGAAAGGCTGCTCCAGGCCAAAAATAATTTGTAGGATATCCTCAGAAATTAATTATTGAGAATATAAGAATGACCTGACATGGCAGAATGAAAGCATTAACATGTCATGAAATTAAAAATATTCTTTTACCGGCAAGAAATGCTTCTAATTAAGCAATTGGGTTGGAATAAAAACTAGCAGCCCCTGTGGCTTTTAGAACTGAACTTGAGCACCTTTGCTTTAGTGTAATCTGTAGATGAGATTGTAAAGATATGAAAATGTACAATAAAGAAAAAAAGATTGGCAGTTTTCCTTATGCTCTGTAAAATGTTGCTTATTTCTTCTATTCTTCCTAGTACTGATACAACATATACGTCCACTCTTACTACTGTGAAAATATACGTTATCCTAAAACTCAATTACTATCAATTCCATTTATCTTTAGAGTTGTACTCTTCACGGGTACATATATGTGTGAACATATTTACAAATAATAATAATAATAATAATAATAATAATAATAATACATTTTATTTATATAGCGCCTTTCCTATGCTCAAGGCACTTACAGAATATAAGAAAGAACGGCAGGGTATACAGTATATAGCATTGTACAAACCAAAATAAATAAAGAAGATTAGGACAGTAAATTCAGAGAAAGCCTAACAGACAACATAATTGATGGTCTAGCACACACATATACAGGTTACATGAGCATCTTCACATAGAGGTAAACTGAGAGAAGGGTAATAAAGTCAAGTAGAGCTAAAAGCCTTCCTGAACAGATGAGTTTTGAGTTGTTTCTTAAAAGAATTCATGGAGTCAGCTGACCTGATTAATTTCGGTAGGTCATTCCAGAGTCTGGGCACTATACAGCTGAAGGCCCTGTCACCCATGGAGTGTAGATTAGTGTGGGGTACAACAAGATTGCCAGAATTAGAGGACCTTAGTGGGCGGGCAGGCACATAGTGATGGAGAAGGTCACTGATGTAGTTTGGCGCAAGGTCGTTTAAGGCTTTGTAGGTTATTAGTCGGATTTTATATTTGATTCTGTAAGACACAGGGAGCCAGTGAAGGCAAAGCAGGATGGGTATTATGTGCTCACTGCTGCTGGTTCGAGTAAGGACTCTTGCAGCTGAATTTTGAATAAGCTGGAGCTGTGATATCAGATTAGAAGGGGCACCTGCCAACAGCGAGTTACAATAATCGATGCGGGATGTGATAAAGCATGGACAAGTTTCAAAGCATTAGAAAAGGAGAGGAAGGAGCGAACACGAGATATGTTGCAGAGTTGAAAGTAAGAAAGTTTCTTAATGTGATTTATGTGGGTGGAATAAGAAAGGGAGGAATCAAAAATGACACCGAGATTATTTGCAGTAGAGGCAGATATACAAATGGCAAGTTACAAATGATATAACACTTACTTATATAAACATACAAATTACAATAAACACACATTAAAAATGGAATGAATTATTTGCCAACAACTCAGAACATTCAAAGTTCATTAACATAGGTGAATTATCGTCATCTAACAAAAAGGAAAGTTAAAACAAATGTCAACCACATTTCAGTAGGAAATAAATCACTAGGTGGTCCACAGTTCACACAACACACATGTTCTGTTACTGCCGGAAGGGATCCCAATCTGTTGGGTCCTTGAGCAAGGACCTTAACCTGAAAATTGCTGCAGGGCACTGTAAAATTGCCAACCCTGCTCTCTGAACCCCAAAGGTCACATAAAACAACAATTTCCACCTGAGATTAATATTGTACATCAAATCAAAGAATCAAATCAAAATGTCGCAATCAAAGTTGCCTCCTCGACCAGGGAATTCTAGTAAGTACAGTATGCGTTAAACAGTGTCATTAAGGAACACATCATATCTTTTTATTTTTGCATCCCAAAACTCTCAGTCTCTATGGTGTCGCTTTCCATGGGAAAAATAGATAGCCTTGCAATGCAGCAGTTGCACAAAGTGAACTTGCTGCTGAGAGAGATATACAGTTTGACAAATGTAATATTTTCTTTCAGAAATAAAGAAAATAAAATATTGAGAGACCAAGTTGTTGAAAGGTATACAGTAACTTGATTCCAAAAGTTTGTTGCTTGAGGCTGCTGTAATCTTAAAGGCAGTAATTAAAATTGCTCGCAAGAAGTGAATTCCTCAGCAATGAAACCAAACAATGGTACAGACCTGAAACTGTACACTAAAACAAACTTGAACTCATAAAGCCCACACAAAAAGGCAAGTGCTAGCAAACTGGTAAGATTTCAGATGTCAACTGTGATGCTTTATCATTTAGCAGATTCATCTGTAGCGTCCAGCTCTGTAAAAGATGTGCAAAATGTGAAGAAGGACATTTTCAAGAGTGTGATTCTGCTTTGAAATGTGATGACAGAGAAATTAGTTCCTGCACTCACTGTTTTATTTTATATATGACAAATACTACTCCTGTGTCAAACAAAACTGTTGGCACCACTGAACTTGACATAACAGCAGGTGATTGTCCATTTTAATTGGTAGCAGATACTAAATCTTCTTTTTCTTTGATGCCTAAAGATTTAAACAAAAACTTTCCATGACAGGGTATTGACATACACTTGTGTATTGTACATCATGGAAACACATGCACAGCATGAAAGATATTCATCTAGTTACACTCTACACATTGAAACCCGAGGCTCTGTTACTTGGTATGGACTTAAATTTATTGAATGTATCTACCTTATTCTCTATAGGATAAAGTGTGGCATCATTATTTTTTGTTTCATATTCACACTTCTATTTGGAAATGCTTATGCTGGTTAAGACATAAAGTACAAGTCCACAACAAAAAAAATAAGTCCAGCACTATTTACTCTGTCAGAGGTTGCCATGATAGTTGATAAAAAAGGAGATCTTCAGCAATGAACATTTGACCGCCAGGACTTTATAGTGATTTTCAGGCAGTGCATTGCAATAAGTAACTGAAGAATATTAAAATGTCCTGGCCTTAACAGGCTGCCCATCTACTAAAACATTGTTCCGCCAAAAACGAACAAAAAAGCATAATATTTATAACAACACATACAAAACTACAAGGGGGGCAACCCCCTTACCTTAAATCCCAGTTTGATATAATATACTTATAATAGCATGATCAAAACTCCAACAGGGAAAGCGTAATTAAGAACGACAGTACTGCCATTTATTTGTTTGCACATCAGACACTGTGTGGAATCATATCTGTTCATGTGTGAAGGGGTTTTTTATTTCCTGCCCTGAACCCCTGGTGCTGATTAAAGAAATAAGAACAGGCTTTATGCGCGGGCATACTTGCTACACAAATATTCCAGTTTTTGGACTTTGAAAATCTGGTCATGACTTACCATCAGAGTGCCACATTTACCTGGTATACAATATGTAATGGTCTGTCGCTTCAATAAAGTTTGCCTTTCACTTCTGTTTTTCCCTAACATTTTTCATAACTGAATAATTTTGCAAATTTCAATTCATGAAAATTACTATGGCCAGACATGCTCATGCAAGTAAGGAATTAATTACAAAGGTTATTTATTTATTTAGGTTATGTTACTGCAAAGTGTCACTATGTGTGAATACGGTGTGTCTGTGTTTGAGTGACAGTGGTACTAGTGATGAACTAAAGTCCTGTCGTTTTGCCTAATCCTGGTGAGGTAACCTTTGGCCCCCACAACCCTGGAATACTGAACTCAGTCTATTGACAGGTAAAGGGTCTACAAAATCCTCAAATGGGTCTGGACATTACATAACACGTACATTTTCTATCATGTTACCTCTTGAGATTTGCAAAGAATTCTTATTTCCTGCTCATTTACAAGGTCAGTCTATACTTGTTTACCAAAGTTATTTACCAGAAAAGACAGTTTTTATTTATATTGAAGGTTATAATAGACTTGCACCTAAACATTTGCTGCCATTTTGCTATTATGCAATGCTTTATGCTCTAATACTTTATAGTGACTTCAGCTTTATGTATGTGTTTATCATTAAATAGTACAGGCAGTCTCCAGGTTACGTACGAGATAGGGACTGTAGGTGTGTACTTAAGTTGAATTTGTATGTAAGTCAGAACAGGTTGTGGTACATGGCTGGCCCTTCATCCCGGCCAATACCCCAAGCCGCCAGATGGAGCCCTCCTTGCAGCATTGAGATGCTCCGAATGCCAGCAGGGAATTATGGACAGTGGACTTTTAATGCACAGCCCTGCTGGATACCATGGGGGCCGCCAGGAGTCTCTGCAGGGAGGCCCAGGGACTATTTTCCCTACACCCCGGAAGTACGTCCCAGTCACATGGACAGAAGAAATGACGTGCTTCTGGGATGAAGAAAAGGAGGTTTTTTTGACCCGGAAGTAATAGAAAGTCACATGGACTGAGGGACAAACACTTCCGGGTCAAGGACTATAAAGGACTCTGGGAAATCCCAGGCGGACGAGCTGAGTTGGGAGGCAGGGTGGCTAAGCGTCTGGGAGATTGGAGGATTGTTTTTTGATTATTGATTTGTTATATGAGAATTGTGGAGAGAAGCATGCTTTGTGCACTAATTTATAATAATAAATATTATTGTTGGACTTTTACCTGGTGTCTGACGAGTGGTCTGAGGGTTCAAGGGAGCGAGAAAACCCTTAATCTGTCACAAGGTACAGTATTTTAATAAATGCTATTGTTGACCAACTGTAACCAAGTTCTCTGCCAATGAATGATGAAGTTTCACCACTTTCTGACCTTTTTATTATTTCTACTTTATTTTCCATTGTGATGGTTTTTCTCTTCTTTACTGTATCACCAGCACATGCATCAGATTTGTGTTTCAGAGACATTCTTGAAGGGTGAAGACAAAAGGTTAAGATGAGCTCTTCTGCACAGCACTGTACATGTTATCACAGCAGGAAGGCACCAGACGTCAGCACATCTGATGTATAGGGTGGTCCAGATCTAATTATGCAATTTTCATTACGCTATAACTTATTCGGTTTATTACATAGAAAATCACCCGAAAAATCCCGGACCATCGAGAAGTGTGCGAACTGACGACATGAAGAATCGTCTTCGCGCCAAACTGGAATCGTCCCTGCATAAATCAAAGTCATCCAGATGATCTGGATCTGCATAATTAGATCTGCACCACATTGTACTGACAAGAGACAACTTCCTGCTATGTGCATAACAGTACAAGCAGGCTTGCTATTGAGAATGAATGGGGGCAGTGAGGGGCGATTCACCAACAGCCCACCTCACAGTCACCTCCACTGCAATATGCTGCCTGCAGTGTCCACCGCACTACCGCCCCCATTCAACACGCAGCCATCCAAAGCACACTACAATGCTACCCCCTGCCACCCCGTTTTCCCTCAATGGCCTCTGTTTCAGCCACAACCAGGTCACCGCTTGCAGCATTACCAGCTGCCCACCGAGAATGAACAAGCAGCTGTGTCTGGTGGGCAGGCAATGAAACTACTTGCCGGTGGGAGCCGCCCGAGGGACACTACACTGGGCAAGCAGCGAAATCACCCTCCGTCCAGCCACCGCTTGCAACGTCCCCAGGCCAAAGATGACGGAGCGGCAGTTACTGAGGCGCAAGCATCGCAGCTGCGGCCCCGTTCATATGTCGTAGGTCGGATGTTCGTAACCTGGGGACTACCTGTATATGGAGTAACTTGAGCCTCATGTTATTCATCAACAGATTGCAAGTTCGATCTGGTTTTTTGTTATTTATCATGTATTTTATTTAGACTACTACAACAACTGCAAAATAAATATACAGTATTTTTAAGTAGCTGAAATACCTGGCGTTGCCCAGGAGATAAATAAAGTGTTTTTGTTTTTTTTTTAATTGTTTGAGAAGAATATCATTTAAAAGACCCACAACTTTAAACATAAAAATAAATTAAACAATAAAGACTCACTAATGTGCTTGAACTTACGGTCTTGTATGTATGTTATCATCCAGTTGACACTTGGAACCGGTCAATTCTATTTAATTTCAAAAGCAACAGGGGCGCGGTGCTGCTTAAATATAAAGAATGCTGGCAGTCACCTCCAGTTCGCCTTCTGGTGGTCATTCAGAGTGTCAACTGGATGATAATATACATACAAGACTGCATGTTTACCCTACCCAGAAGGGGGTGGGTTAGGGTTGATTTCACCCTACAGTATTTTTACTAGACCATTAAGAAACATGTGTACAAAGTTTCATGAAACTTGCTCCAGCCATTCGGAAGTGATGCTGGAACATACATACATACACATATTGACTTTTATATACTGTATATAGATTTCCCGCCCTAGCAAGAACATTGTGCTTTATGCTAATCAAAATGGCAAAATATGGGTTTACCTTACACAAAATTTCAGTGACAAGGCTGCATGACTTTTCCTACGCAGCAGTAGAAAAGCATCTTCATATTTACAGAGCAACTGCTGAATAGATGAACATCCGTGTGTAGTGCTGTTCACTTTTATTCATCTTTCTGGGCTATACCTCCACTTTTAGATATACCAGGTCCATTCTTAATTTTGTGTATGACATATAAACTTATTTTTCTGCTGTGGAAGCACTGCTGTGCTTTGGTGTTCTTGTTGTTTGGTCCACACCAAGAAAAGAGTAAACTAATTAATTATAAACATCTTCATATGTCACTTGTGGCCAGTGGTGTATGCCATCCTCCTACTCTGTCAGTCAACATGGATTTGGGGCCATTACTCTTATTTTCTTAATAAATGTATAGAATTAAGCTCCCATACTGGCTCCATTTTTGCCATTCAGTTGTCTCAGTAAGGAAATTTTAACACAAACTCAAGGAGGCATTCCTGGGAAAGGTCAGGGGTTTGACGTAAAGTGTTAAAAAGTGTCATCTTATACTGGTATACATTTATATTTGCCCAGAATGGTGTGCATAAAGCTATACTGAAACAAGTTTCATCTGCTTAACAAAAATTTACTGCCTGGATTTTTCTGTCAGGGATGCTGTGTCAGTGAAGCTGAACCATGTACAAAATACTCATATCACATTGCGTGTCACGAATGTTGCTAACTGAGAGGAAATTTAGGTGTACCAGACTGCGCATCAATAAGGCAAAAACTGTTGATAGCAGCTGATGGATTATTTGTGCAGCCAGGAAGTAATAAAATGTTTTCCACGAATGATCTTGTAAATATTCTCTAAATTCAGTTGTACAAGACAGCAGAGACCTTAAAGTATTCATAACTCATCAAGGCATATTTAAATATGAAAATATGTTACGGACTAGCTTCTACACCTTCAAGTTTTCAGAAGCTGATGATTAATATTGTCAAATTCCTTCCAGCTGCAAAATGTTATTTAGATGATATCATTGTGTGTGGGTGGTCTGTTGCAGAACACAACGTTTCTTTACAGACAGCGCTTCATAAATTGTAGGAGGTAGGTTCACATTTGAATAAAAAATACAACATTTAACAGGAGACACTTTATGCTCCTGAGCCACATCATCTGCAAAGATGCTCTTCTTCTGCCACGCAGCACACAGAGGCCACACATGGTGATTCTAATTCTCCAACCCTCAGATCACGACATGTCAAAGTTATAACTAAATATATATCAACTGCATAAGGAATGTCATGCAAGACTCCAATGCATTCAATAGCACTGACAAAGCACATCAGACCTTTCAAAATGTACAGCAGTTGATTACAGAGAGCTTTCCTTTGGCACTGCTCGACTCAGATCTGTGTACTATGGTGTGAAGATATGCTTCAAACTATAGAGTAGAAGATGATTTGACTGAGATACATTCTGATAAATTAACAGTACTAAGTCAAGTGTTCATTAATTAAGTAGAGGTTCTTGCATGAACCTAATTCACCAAATATTGGAAAATATATTTGTAGGGGACAAAAATCAGATATACAAAAGCCACCAAAATGTAACTAATATATCATAGCCACTGTGGACACGCAGTGTGCTTGTCCAAGACTACCTTGTGCTTTAGACTATTCCTAACAAGCAGATAACCGCCATACCCATATGCAATTTCAAAATGCGGTAACAGTACATTTGATGTCAAGTGAAGAGACTGTAGCTGGCATCTCCAGCTGACTGACTGCTGCCAAAATTTCTTGTTCTAAGAAAAGTAGGTTATGCACCTATGTTGAAAACGGTTAGCCTACAACACTTTAACATTTATCACCTTGTATGGTTCTGTTCTTTCAAATCAGGAAAGAACTTAATAGTAATGTACATGCCCCACTCATGTAGCATTCATTCATGATCAGTTTAGCTCTTGATTGCCATTAGGACATTATAGGAAAAAAAGACCAAATATTGATAACATCTACAGTGGATGGGTCAGTACAACTTGTGTAATATGGCAGCTTCCTATGAAGGTCAACCTTCAACTCCAGTACAGTACTGATAGGCTTTGACAAAAGATTATTTTTAAATTGGAACTGTTAACTGTTATTCATTAGATTATAACCTTACAAATCCACATGTTTTTTTTGGATATTATAAATTAGTTTCTGGAATTGGTTACTTAAGATAAGAATATCTATAGCCAGAAAGCTACTCTTCTTTATCTTCCATTGATAAGGACCCTCCATCCTCTACTTTGACTTTAGCTGTTTCTTAAGAAAAAGTGATAGGAAAAGTCAAGTCAAGTCAAGCTAGGGAACTTGCACTGGTACAGTGCGTTGCTGCACTCACTACATGACGAAACAATTTGGGATCCTGGTTTGCAACCCCCCAGGCAGACACGCGGTCCAGTCCCACCTTCCGGAAATGAACCATCTATCTGCTGCAGCCAGGTGTTACATGGGCAGCCCCTTGGCCTGGTCCAGCCACATGGGTCCCCAAAAATGGGGATCTTACAAGCCGGATCACCCTCAGACACTCAGACTCCTCACTCAGTCTCTCAAGCACTGCTTGTGATAGGAAAGGTAGAAAGAATTCCAGTTGGTTTCTACACTACCTCAAAGTAAATGAGAAGATGGAACAAAGTACTTATTAAAGCAAATCTTTCAGCAGGGAGTAGGTACAATGGAAATCATTCAATAGAGAATTCTGGCAGAGCGACAGAGGTATATGGAGGTATGGATCATGCAATTGTAAAAAATCCTGCTTGAGATTTTCCATTCATGACAAAAAGAAGAACAAGACTGACCATCTTTCCTTTTTTTCTAGTGAATCCAGCAATAAAGGAATGATGAAGGAAGGAGCCAAGTGAAACAATAATAAAAAATTGGCAAACATAATGCTAGGTCCCTGGCATTAGAAACAAATTATTTTGTTCAGCTAAGAAACCAATTAATATAAAGAAAGAAAAGTTAAACTCTCCAAATCACAGTAATACCCTGAGTGATGGACCATCTTGGTTTTTATCGAGTAATACTGTAAACAGTAGTTGTTACACCTGCTAAAGAGAAGCCTGGTTCTTTTTCAAAACCTAGTGGATTGTTAGGTATGAAAACTTGAAAAGACAGCTTGTCTGAAGAGGCTATTATGTAGGCTAAAATTGAAAACTATACTGAAAATGGCTTGACTGACTACTGTTAAAGTGACAAAGGGAATAAAATCCTGTGACAAACCAGACTCTCTGGACCTATTGTGTAAGGAGAAAGAGCCAGGAGATAATAATATGTACCAGATTCATAGTGTCAAGCAAGGTCAAATCCAGATCACAAATATGTTGAGAAACCAAAACATTGGGGCAAACCAAATCCCAAAGTCAAAGGCAAAGAATAGATTGAAACTGATCATACCTAGCACTTGGTCTACTTAAACTCGAAAACTAACCGATGCTAAAGGTTGTTGTTTATTTTTTTTATCTAATTGAAGGATAATCCTGACTAACACTGCAGCCATATTTATACCTGAGGTTACAGTGATATTACAAATGTAATTTCCATGGTAACATAGCCTGTGATTTGTGTCACGTAAATAGGTAATGGGAAAATTAAAATAATTAAAAATGTCAATTTTAAACACTAAAACCTACAGTAATTAATGTGTACTATGACACATTCTTCCTTTAAAAATAATGTGTTATAACTGTAGAACTTTAGAACAATTTTGAAGGGAACAGGTCATTCACCATAACAAAGTTCACCAATCCTTCTCAACTAATTTTTCCAAAATACTTCGAGTTAAATTTTTAAAGTCCCTAATGTGGTTTTTCGATGCATTACAGATACCACAACTAGATACTCTCAGTGCAGAGTAATTGGATAAACCTCTGACACTCTTAGAATTACTAGATGCTATAAACTCACTTCAGAGTTGGAAAGCAGTAGGCCCTGATGGATACCATGTTGAATTTTATAAAAAAAAAAATTCAATTAAGTCAGCTCCCCTTATATTAGCAACATTTATAGAAGCCAGAGACAATATAATTCTACCTCAAACTTTTTGCCAAGCATTAATTACTGTCTTTCCTATGAAAAATAAGGACTTATTACATTGTGCGTCATACAGACCAATCTCACTCCTGAATAAATATGTTAAGATACTCTCCAAAATTCTAGCCTGGAAGGAATAAGAAAGTGCTTCCTTTGGTAATATCACAAAACCAAACCGATTTAGCATAGGTAGACACTTCCAATCTTCGGTTCATGTTTAATGTAATATATTCACCTGTAAAGTCTAACACCCCATAGATCTTATTGTCCTTGGATACAGAAAAAGCATTTGATATGGTTGAATGGGACTACATTGCACATATTTGGGTTTGCCCGAACATATGTGCATGGATCAAACTACTTTATACCAGTCCAAAAGCTTCAGTTTATATTAAAAAAATTGTTTCAGAATACTTCAAACTTGAATGTGGTACAAAGCCGCCCCCTGTCACCTCTGCATTGAGTCTTTGGCTGTTCACTTTCGAAAATGTATCTGAGATAAAGGGGATATTCAGAGAAGAACTTGAACAGAAAACATCACTATATGCAGATGATACGGTACAATATACTGTGCCTGCAGTCCTAACAGTAACAGCAGAATTTCAAAAGATATCTGAACTCAAAATTAATTTGAATAAAAATGTGATTTTTCCAGTGAACTCTCTAGCACACAATACTAGATTGGACACCTTCCTTTTAATCATCGCAGATCAGTTTAAATACCTAGGCATAAACATCACAAGTAAATAGAAAGATCTTCTTCAGTTGAATATTTCTGTCTGCATGGAAAAATAAGACATGCATAGATGTTCTACCCTTCATCTCACTTTAGCAGTCATCTTAACACTGTCAAGATGAATATCCTTTCTAAGCTTCTTTTTCTATTTCAAAGTATTCCCTATACCTTAACAAACAATTTTTTAAGAAATAAGATTCAATCATAACCTCATTTATTTGGAATTCAAAACATCCCTGCATCCAAAGGGCGACCCTACAAAGCAGAAGGTGGAATGGCTCTACCTTACCTTCAGTTTTAATATCGGGCAGCAAATATGCAAGCTATAAAAACCTGGACATTGACACAAATAGATGAACACACACAAGCTTGGTCCGAAATAGAAAAAAATCCTGCAGTACTTTATATTCCTTGCTTTGTACTCCAATAAATACAAGTTATAGTCAACATAATAACAACCCAATTGTCCTTCATTCACTCAGAATATGGAACAAATGTAGGAAGCACTTCAAGATAGAGAAGCTTTTATCTGTGGCACCTCTACACGATAACCACCTTTTTCATTTTACACAGTTTTTAATGTTTGGAAAACATACAGGATTAAATCATTCAGAGATTTGTACATCGATAATGTCTTTGCATCCTACAAGCAATTACACTCCAAATTTAGCTTTCCATCAACACAATTTTTCACCTATTTCCAAATTAGAAACTTTGCTAAATGAAATCTTCCCAATTTTTCCTCACCTCCCATCTATTTTTATACCAAAAGAAATATTGATTCATCTTGAGAACTCAGACAGCAATTTTATAATTTATAAAAACATTTTAAATTCCCTTCCTTTCAAAGATCCCAGAGTACAATGGGCAAAGGATTCTTACTTAACATTTCAGAAAAGGAGTGGGAGGCAGCCATACACAAAATTGACTCTAGCTCCATATGTGCAAAGCATACAATTATTCAAATTAAAACCTTTTATTGAGCACATCTATCTTGTTTAAAATTGCCTAAAATGTTTCCAGGGCAAGATACAACCTTCAAATGTTGCAATCAAGTTCCAGCCTCAGTATGCCATATGTTTCAGGCATGCACCAAATTAACATCATTCTGGAAAAAAATCTTGAAATGCCTTTTAGACAGCTGTGGTGTCACTGCCCCTCCTAATCCACCAACAGCTGTGTTTGGTGGACTCCCAGATGTGCTTAAAGTGGAGAAGGACAAGCAATTTGTAATTGCTTTTACTTCACTATTGGCACGTAGACTTATCGTACTCAACTGGAAGAACCCTAACTCACCTACCTCTATTAAGTCAGTGGGTAACTGATGTTATACACTATTTGAAATTGGAAAAAATCAAATTCTCACTTAGAGGATCTGTGCAAAACTTTATTAAAGCCTGGCAGGATCTAATTAATAACATTTTAGAATAAGCATTTAAATTGAGGAAAAAGATTCTCTTCCCTCCTTAATACTTGTACAGTTTTACTCGGGCTGTTGGTCTTCCTCTGTTTCTTTTGGGTGGGGGTTGAATTGAATTTAGTTTTTTAATTTTGACTTGTTTGTATGGAGTGTTACTTACTTTTGATAAATTCCATAAAAAATAACTACTTGGTAATTTATTCTATGTGTCTGTAGTTCTGTGTGAAAGAAATTTTGCAATATTTGTGTAAAATCTACCATTATCATGTTCCAGCATATTGTTGTTGAAAAACTTAAAAAAGTAATAACTAGAAATCACTTCACAGATTCTTTTGATAATTTTAAATCATATGTATTTTACGGTTTAGTGTCATTTTTTAAATTATTATTTTTGATATCTTCATGTCATTTCTGTTATGTTTGCAATTATGTCCTGTAACTTTAAGTGTACTTTCATTACATTTACTTTGTAGGTGGAGCCACAGGAGGCAGGGCCACCCTGACATCACCACTCCTGAGCCCTCCCTCTCACTATTTAAAACAAGAATGGAAGCTCAGGTAGCAGAACATTATTATCTTGTTGCATTTTTTGGCCAGGTTGATTTTCTTGCTGTTGTCCTGTGGATTCGGACAACTGGATTGTGGTTTTGGACTTGTTAATCTTAGATTGCCTTTTTAGACAAATCCTATTTTTTTCATTTTGCTCTTTTGAACATTTTGTTTCATTTTTATATTATAGTGTTAATTAATGCATATTTGTAAAGTTCCTTTGTTTGCCATTCTGTTTCCAAGGCAAAGGTTTATGGTTATGTACTCTCTTGTGGGGCTTTTTTGATCTATTTTTAGAAATTTTTTGTTTAAGGCCAGCTCATACTTTTTGTTGCAGGCTTCGGCAAATGCCAGCAAGTAGTAGTTGGGGCCTGGCTGATTTAAGATGAGCCTGTTCTGATCAGGTTATTGTAGCTCTTGGGCTGATTTGGAGCCATGTCTAGTCTCCAGTTCATAACACTTACTACAAACTGAACACAGTACTCCAGGTGAGCTATCACTAGTGTGTCACATACTGTAGAATAAGTGTATTTCATTTGTACTCTACACATCTTGTTATATAACTTAAACTTCTGTTATCCTTGTTAATGACTTTTGTTCTCTGTCTGGCTGTTGACAGTAACAAGTCCAGTGTGACTCCTAGGTCCATCTCATAAGATGCATTTTCAGGTTTTAAGCCTCTTATTGTGCATTTGGATCTAACATTATTCCTTCCTACAAGTAATACTTTACATTTGCTTACAATAAATTTCCTCAAATCTATATTTGCTTACAATAAATTGCCACAAGTCTGATCTCACCAGTATTCTGCCCAGATTCATTTGCGGTGATCAGCTGATTCTAGATTTTATTCTCTTTGTTCAAAATGCTTATTTTATAAACAATTAACATAAAATATTGCAGCTTACTTTTAGGACTGCATGAAGCTACTAGTATTGCATGCCTTTGGTTTCTTATAATGAATGTAATTATTTTATAAAAAGGGAACATATTGTGCTCCATTAATATTTTTATTGCTTTAGGATATCTATTAGGGAATGCTTTGGGGAAAAAAATGCTATTAAGTGGAAAAAATAAATGAACAGATGAAAAACAGGATTGCAATGTGTTCATTGAAATTATTCTTTTACTTTACTCTGATCTTATTTGTCTTTACCCCTGTGGCACACATGACAGACTAACAGGTACATTTGATATGTCATCAATATTTTTGAAGTCACAATCTCCTTGTATCTGTTGTCACTCATACTTAAAGATAGGTTTTAGGCTTTTTTTTTTTGTCTTCTTATTTTTATTATCAAAGCGTGCTTGAGTGTAACAAGTAGACTATAAGAATGTGTAAATAATGAAGGTTGGCAATTTGAGCACTTCTACCTATTGTGACATCCTTTTGAGTTAATAAAGTTAATAAAGCCATTTGTAGCAATGCCACATAGGAGGTTTAATTTGTTTACAGTTATGTCCTGTTTGATGATTGTTAAATGTTAATAACAACATTGGTTATGCAGATTCCTTTTTATATATATATATGGGGTCTGCATCTTTAAACAGGTTTACACAGATATGGAGAGACTTGTGGAATTTATTGTTTGGGGTTTGTAGGCACTGTACCCATAACATACTTGTAACTATGATGCAAATGTTATCTCAGGCCAAGCCTGTCTGATCAATGAGCTTAACATACTACCCTACACACTCATCTCATAGTTGGTGTCTTAACTCCCTGTCATTAGCTGATGAACACTGTGCAGGATTCATATCCAAGCAAACTGATGATTTTCTGTAGACAAATGCATTTCCAGAGGTCTCTGAAGGTATACTCAAGGAAACTCTAAAGGCATTTTTAAGTGGAGTAAATCCACGCACATTTTCACGCTAGCTCTAACCCTGGCGTATGCAAGTTTTCCACTCAGTTTTGTAAACTGGCAGCACCCAGCATCAAAGCAATGCTTTTGTTCCAGTGCGGTTTCCCTTTCTTTTTTAAATTCACATCCCTGACGCGGCTTTATTAAATGCATTGAAATTAACCACATATTATTAGTTTAAGGCATCTGATTGTAATTAACTTATAACAATATAATGGTCCACGGAATGGCCAAACTGTGCCAAATACCATAGCTGCTTTAGCATTGCACCTTCTTCTTCTTTTTTCATCTGCTCCCGTTAGGGGTTGCCACAGCAGATCATCTTTTTCCATATTACTCTCACTGCACCACTCGGAGTATTTATATCACTGTATCTGAGTGTGGAATCACAGCTCTACAGCAGCTGATCGGAAAGAGAATTATTGCTATACAACATCAAGCACACGCTGCCTCAGCCATGCTGTCTATTTGAACTGCTCTCATACGGCAAATGCTTCAGAGCCTTTCCTTTAGGGACATCGCGGTTCAGAAATAGTTTCATCCCAAGAACTATAAACGCAATCAATCATTCCATCAAGTGCTCCTTGTAGAATTGTACTTATAAATACAATCACCTCACTGTAAACTTGCAATACAGTTATAATATTGCACAACCTGCGCCACTTTATAAAGCGCGTATTTACATATGATGATGATATCATTTTTAAGATGAAATGCAGCAAAATATGTTTATTACATTATACAGATAAAATGTCAACATCATTTAAATAATGTATTTTTAATAATTAAACATGTGAAGAAATGGTTTCACAGCGCTAGCAAGGCATTCAGGGATTGTTCCTGCCTCGCGCTGTATTTTTGCTGGGGCTGGCACAACACTGCACACTGGAAGGATAGATGGATAGAATAATTAAACATGTACTATGAAGATATTTCAATGTTCCTTAAAAGTTTTGAAGAATCGGTGTTCTAAGCTTACAGATGGCCTAATGTCTATTACTGAGCTGATTGTTTGGCGATTGGATACTTGGAGAAAGAAAAGGAAGGACAGGAATTGGTACGTTTGAAAGAGACAATACTGCTGCAATAAATTATTTCATCGAAGGTCGCGCAGCAAGCATCTTGCGTGAGGCAGGAACAATCTCTGGATGGGGCGACAGTTTGTCACACATTCCCATGTTTAATACGTGCTTTAATTGATATGATATAAATACTGAAATGATATCAAGTATATATTTCAGTATTTTAATTATTCATAAAACTGTAATATCACGAATGTAATGGATTCTGTGTCCTGTCAGAGGAAGAGAAAGCCTGTTTAAGAAGCACGTAGTGATTCACACACATAGAGCACATACAAGATCAAATACAAAACAAAGCATTTAACATGCTACTTTAGTTACTATGGGATTTGAGAAACTAGTAAATTAAATGATTTTCAGATGAACTTTATGATGTTCTACTTTAATGACAAAATAAAGTACGTGATTAAAGTGGAAATTTCAAGATTAAAGTTGACATTTTGAGCTTTTTTCACACTGTGTGCCTATTTTTTGTCTTTTCTCTGTACCCTAATAAGCTTTCATATGACACTCAGACAGAGGGCGGCGACTTTGATACCTGACAACTTCTTTTTTATTTCGGGCACTGTGCGACTTTGTGAACTTGAGCTTTTGAGTTTCTCTGACACTCTACATCACTCAATCAACTTCCTTTTGTTGTTTATACCACTGTTTAAACCAACAAATAGTATGTTTTTCCTTGCCTCCACTTGGTATTCGCTGAAATTCTTCTATTTTCCCCCATGGTTTTGCCATTGCCTTTTCACAGAACGTTGAGCTTAAGGGCTATTTATATTTGCATATTCAAAGAGGCGTAATTCTGGGAGGAGTTGGGGAGTCGCAGCAGGCGCGTGCACGTGCGTTGCTTTTCACGCTGACTGGGATTTATGTAGCGGAGGAACGTGGAAGTTGGCGTTTGCACAGATTTATGCATCTGGATTTTTTGTGCATATGAACATTGCCGCTTTTGTCCGTACGCCATGTTTTAGTGTGAATTCTATGCACTGTGTTATGCATGAGGCCCCAGGTCTCCAAATGTGGCACTTTATAGGAAAAGACAGGTTTTGCAATCAGAATTTAACCACTTCTTCTTTAAATTGTGACATCACTACTATGAAAATGGTGAGTAGGTTAATAAGATCTTAACTCAAATAATCCACAAACAGAAAGTTCGCAATGCAATAACAAAAATTACCAACACAGAGTTAAAATAATAGACCATAAAAATATAACCCACATATTTAGACTACTATAAGTCCTCATATTCTACTCAGTTTAAAGAAGATAAGACACAATCTAATGAGTTCTTTGACTCAATACAGGTCCCACAGTACATACTCTTAGTGCTGTTAAACTGGATAAACCTTTGACACTCTCAGAATTACTAGATGCTTTTAATGTGCTTCAAAGTGAGAAAGCAGCTGGCCCTGATGGCTACCCAGTGGAATTAAAAAAAAAATCAAATAAGTTAGCTCCACTATTATTAGTAATGTTTATAGAAGCTAAAAACAGTAAAATTTTACCTTAGACTTTTCATTAAGCATTAATTTCTGTCTTTCCTAAGAAAAATAAGGACTTACTACAATGGGCATCATACAGACAACTCTCACTGCTGAATAATAATGTTAAGATACTCCCAAAAGTTCTAGCTAAAAGGATTGAGAAAGTGCTTCCTTCTGTAATATCACAAGACCAAACCAGATTTATTAAAGGCAGACAGCTTTTAGCCTTCGATGTTCGTTTAATGTAATATATTCACCCATTAAGTTTAACAGAGATCTTACTATCTTTGGATGCAGAAAAATTTGACATGGTTGAATAGAACTATGTCATACCTATTCACCATATTGCTCAAATTTGGGTTCAGCCCAAAATTCTGTGCATGGATTAAATTACTCTATGCTAGTCCAGAAGTGTCAGTTCATATTAACAACATTATTTCGGACTACTTCATACTAGTGGTTATTTGAGTTACTGTTGCCTTTCTATCAGCCTGAATCAGCCTGGCTATTCTACTCTGACCGCTGGCATCAAAAAGGCATTTTCGCCCAGACAACTGCCGCTTAATGGATATTTTCCCTTTTTTGGAGCATTCTCTGTAAACCCTAAACATGGGTGCAAACCCAGTAGATCAGCAATTTTTGAAATACTCAGATCAGCTCATCTGGCAACAACTGTGCCATGTTCTGAGTCACTTAAATCACCTTTCTTCCAAATTCTGATGTTCGGTCTGAACTTCAGCAGGTCATTTCTGCCATGTAATTGGCTGATCAGATATTTGCGTTAACAAGTTGTTGAACAGATTTACCTAATACAGTGGCTGTTGAGTGCATATATGCCATTCACGAGCACAAGTTACAACAAAAAAAAAAAACATGAAGGAAGTGTCCCAAGGACTTTAGTGATCCCAAGGACTTCAGACCAGTTGCTCTTACTTCATACATCATGAAGACCTTTGAGAGGCTATGACCCCTTGTCTCAGAACATCTGGATCCTCTGCATTTTGACTTTTAGGCACATACTGTATGGAGTATCCTCTCATCTACATGCTCCCCAGAGCCTACTCCCATTTCCAATGTGCCAAGAAGCCTCTGAGAACAGTCACCATTCAGGAGAAGGACTTGGAAGTGGTACAGAGCTACAAGTTCCTGGATGTTTACATAAACAACAAACTGGACTGCTCTCACAAGACAGTGTCACTGTACAAGGAGGGCCAGAGCAGACTGTACTTGTTAAGGAGACTCAGGGTTTTCTGACGTGTGCAGCAAGCTGCCAGAATTTTTCTAACAATCCATAGTAGCCAGTGTGATGTTTCCTGCTACAGTCTCCTGGAGAAGCAACCTGAGCACCAAAAATGTATAAAGCCTGAACAAACATATCATGAAAGCATGCTCCATTACAGAGCATACCCTGTACATACTGGAAGCTGCAGTGGAGAAAAGAATGATGGCAAAATTAGATCCCTATTCCATTTCTTAAAGCAGTTTTAGCCACAGGTTCATTCCATCATGATGTGCTAAGAAATTAATTTTGCTGGTCTGGAGTGGAATTACTATCTTTCAAGCCTGTTGGCTGCCTTCTCTTTGCATGTGTGTGACAAGTTATCACATATGTTTTGTATATGGTGTACTTTCTAGTTCCATATGCCTTTTTATTCCTTGGACAGCATAGTAGATTAATGTTAACACTTTGGTCTGATCCCCCTTCCACTATCCTGGTTGATAACTGTGTGGCACTTGTGCATCCAAAAGACATCCATGTTAAATCTATGTAATTTTTAACTGTCACTGCGGTTGTGTGTACGAGTGGGTTCTGTGATGAACTTGCATCCCATAAAACAAATAAAACAGATCTGAGAATGTTATTTGTTTTCTTCCTAATGTAAAATATGTAGTTAAACTTTAATTACACAAATCTACATAACACTGCTCCTGGTGCAAACACATTTGATGCTATGCAGACCAAGTACAGACAAAGAAGCAATGATGTCTGGACTCTAATTCAGCAGTCAGGTTCCTCATAAAGGTAGAGACCTTAAGTAGGCCAGGTTAGCTACCATTATCTTAGTTGCTGGAGGATATGATGCTGTTTTGATAACACATTTCATCTGCAAAAAGATGAAATGAGAAAATTCAAACCCTTTGTTAAGCACACCGTCCCTACTGCACCACCAGTTTCATGGAGCTTGATAGACAAGATTGATAGGTAGCTTCGGCTACTCAAAAATAAATTCTGGCTGTTCATTTTTTCACTCTTTTTTTTTTTTTTTCTTTAATATTTTGGGTTTGTGACATTTTTTCTGTTTTCAGTAAACAGTTCTATTTTCAAAAATATCCCCTATGGCTGTGTTTGTACCAAACCCCAAAAAATTATCAAACCTCAGTACATGTTCAGCTTCATCCTCTAATTGCTTTTAACTGACCTTGTCTGAATTTTCTGAATTACAAAAAAAAAAATTAGGCTAACTACAAAATGTATACCGGAAAGAAAAAGGATTATTCTAACATTATTTCGGATGGATAATTATTCCCCCTTGTCATTGCACATGCAAATACAAAAGCCTACAAACTTTAAGCAGAAATGAAAGAATTTAACTGTGCCTTGTATTAATTATTTGCAAAACATTGGCAGCTTGCCTTTTACTAATTAACTGCCAGCCTTTGCCATCGCTTTTGTTTTCAATACATTTTAAATCCCTCTGTAGTTTTCTCAAAGCTTTTTATTTCCTTTCAATCCCCCAAGCTACAGATGACTGAGTGACAGAAATAACAAGTCTGAAGTACCATCCTCTGCCATCGTTTCATGACTGTTAAATTTAATAAGTACTTAAAAAAGACTCGATAATTATCTAAACTTGATGTAATTGTGACATTTTATCTTCAAATGGACACTTTGTGTTCTAGTGTGTCCAGGTCATCTTGAATAATTATTGTGAAGTACAGAATTCTAGGAAAGTAATCTGCATCATTTGTACTGTCGTTGCATTAGTTATATGTATTTATGCTCTGACTTGTCAAGGGGCATAACCAGAGCAACAAGAGTGCATTTCCAGCCTGGCAGAGGAGAAGAAGAGAGAAAGACCATAAAAGGAGAGAGACCATTGAGGAATAATGACAGGCTAAATCCAGGCTGGTATGTTATTATCCAGTGAGAAGATGCCCTTAGTAACTAGTCTGAAGTCCACATCTCGGTTTATTTTAGCACTGGGCTAGGAAGTACAGTGAGCATAGTGTAAATATATTGTAATATTAATGCATTTTGTAGTTAAATAGACAAAATTACATGTATACATACTGTATACATTATGATTCCATTGCATACATTTTTGTTTTGTTGCTTGTAAATAAGGCTGATTTGTTGTGGCTGGTCTCTTAATGTTCTGATCATTTTAATACTAATGTATTCACCCAGTTATCTGGAAGGTGGTCTTTTACACCTCCGATAGCAGAGAAGAATGGAGTGAGTTAATAAAAGAGACTGAAATAATCAAAATAAGTATTAAATGCAAGGTTGGTTCCTGCCTCAATCCCAGTGCTGCAGCCCCTGTGACCTTCTTATGGATTTCAGTAGGTTTGAAAATGGGCTTATAAATGAAGAGATGGTGCTAGTCTTGCTTTGAAAGTTTGCACTTCATTAGGTCCATTTAGAAGGCTATAACATATTTTTATTGTAGTCAAGTTATTTCATTATATATAAAGCTCTACTAATAATTTTTAATTGCTTTTCTTTGGTCGGCATGACTTTATTTGAAACATTTCAATAGTTTCTGTTGTGAAATTTTTGTTTCCTAAAAGAAAAATAATTTTCCTTAGAATTTTTGCTTCTCAATCATCAATTTATTTTCCTGAATGTGTAAGGTGTGGCCATTTTGATTTATGGAATAAAATTACCTTAGTTAGAGTTTGCATGTTCTCCCTGTGTCTGCGTGGGTTTCCTCCGGGCGCTCCGGTTTCCTCCCACAGTCCAAAGACATGCAGGTTAGGTGGATTGGCGATTCTAAATTGGCCCTAGTGAGTGCTTGGTGTGTAGGTGTGTTTGTGTGTGTCCTGCGGTGTGTTGGCACCCTGCCCGGGATTGGTTCCTGCCTTGTGCCCTGTGTTGGCTCCAGCAGACCCCCGTGACCCTGTGTTCGGATTCAGTGGGTTGGAAAATGGATATATATATATATATATATATATATATATATATACTAGCGATCGAATCGGGCTACAAATTGTACGTTTGTGAAATCCATACTTTCTCTGCAAAGAATTATTTTATTTTTAAGTCCTTGAAATGATTTTGTTATCATGGCACTGATTTGTGCTTAAAATATACCTTTTCGGTTGATGTAATGAAGAGCTTCCTGTCTAAATGGGGCTGCTAGACGTGAACTCAGCTTTTCGGCACATCGCATTTGATTTTTTCCGGCAAACAAATTTTCAAAACAAACCATATTTTACAACTCTAATCAGAGTTGGAGTAATAATTATGTTGATTTTAGATCTGAGAGGCTAAAATTTAAACAATGACCGTTGTTAATACCCAGCCGTCATTACTCAGTTTGCCAATAAATATCAGAAGGACAGATGCCAAAACCAAACTGCCCAAAGATAGATTTCGACATACCAAGCAAATGGCGATACATTCTAAATTACTTACAGTTCCGGCACTGTCGAAGGGTTTAAGTCAGTTGACAATATTAGTCCTGGAAAGTATGCCCCACCAAACCAATGTTCCAAAAAGCAACCGAACTTACTGTTATCTGCTCGAACCAACACCAACTTACTATACTCGGCCATCCAGCGGCATCACTAAGGCATTCGAACATTCTTAGCCAATCATGCAATACTGCGTCCGCGTTTGCCACGTGATGTTCTAACTACAGAGGCAAAGTCCCATTGCATGGTTCTAACTTGTATTGAGGTATTGACGCAAACACCATACATACGGGGTATTGACGCAAACACCATACATACGGGGTATTGACGCGAACACCATACATACGGAACATCATATATATAAGGATATATATATATTTATTTATATATATATATATATATATATATACTGTATATACACTGTAAGGCATGAGCCTTTGGGGGACACCTTCAGGACTCTAACACGGTAAGCAGTACCACTCCACATCTAAAGGTTACCAATTTCTTCTCCTTTTTCCTCTGCAGTCTCAAAGATAGCTGGGAAGCCGACTTACATCTTTCCTCCATATCCCACTTAACTTTACCTTGGGATGTCCACTAAATATAATGACCAAAGACCAGAAGTGGTTGTTCAATGTTTGACCTGTAACTGAGGGAGATGAACCTTCTGTTCAGTGTGCTGTTTTGGGAATTACTGACAGTATTTATTTTGTAGTTGTGGACACTTTTGACTTGAGTTGCATTTTCTTATTTTCATTTTGCTTTTCTCTTTTAAAAAGAATTTAACCAAGAAGGTCCTGTTTGTTATTTCTACACTGGAAAACAACCTACTTAAATTATGTTACTTCTCCATTGGTGCTATACCTTCCTCTGTTTAACCAAACCTTGAAAGTAAATAATATCCCTTTTGGTTAACGTTGAACTATTTAGCATTACTCTGGCCATAAGAGAGAATTCTCTTTGACTCGCTTCATAGGTTTATCCATCCACTCAACTACTTAAAAACAAACCTACTTAATCCAGTGTCATGGAAGTTTGGAACCTGTAAAGAGATATAAGCATCATCACCCAAGCATGATCACCCTATAATAACAATAATGCTTTGTATTGTTGAGGTCTTTAATTGAATATCTGTTCGAGGGTGTCAGTCTTATGTCTAATGTCTCATCAAATCTTTCTGCTGTACTTTGGTGCTTTTATAATTAATGCTTACAAAAAGACCAAAAAATTGATAATTTTTTTTGGTGTAAGGAATATGAGAGCATAAGATTAAACAATAACATATTAGTCCTGGCAACTCCAGTAGTCCCACAGTATGAAAATGAAGAACCTAAAAGAATCACTCCCACATGCCAGGTATACCCCCATTATTACTATAAATTAGTGAAAAGTGTGTATTATACTGAGGAATATGGAAACTAGAATTAAATGCTTTGTCTCTTGTACTGCACTAGAGAGAGAGAGAGTCAGTGTCACACTCCACTGGCCATTTAGATTGACAAGCTTAATTGGATGCCCACTTGCTAAATGTGCTGATGAATCACTCAAGCACTATTTTTATAGCGTTTTTTCACAGAGTAATTGAGAATGCCAGAATTACCAGTTGTCTATTACACCTTCACATGTTCACATCTCTGATGTGCTTAGACATAAATAGCACTAAACAGTTCCATAGGTGAAAATAGACACTTTATCTGATGCCTGAAATTCCCTAAAATTTAAATTTGATTTGAAATGGTCAACCTTTCTGGATAAGAATTTCATATGATTGATCTTCCTGTATAAACATAGTTGGAACTGTGTGAATTTAGGATGTGTTTAATGACTGAGGTTCTTTCAAAAATAAAAACAGCCAAAACAGCATGGGAAATGAAAGGCATTTCAAAGCATAATTTGTTTGGACCCAAATATCACTTGATTGGTTTAGTATTTTTCAGAAACATTATTTGTCAAGGATTTGCTGTCATGTAGCTTTGATAAAGCTCTCTGTTATAAATGAATTGATTTGATGGAATCTATTCAATTTGTCTTGTAGAGTACAATATATAATAATGAGCTTTCTAACACTACAAGGCTTGACAGTCTAGTTGAACTGAATCACTCACCAGATGCGATTAACATCATCTCACAGTTCTTCTTTATGTGAACTCAGTGCAGTCCTACACCAGGAGTGTAGCTGCGTGCTGCTTTGGTATGCTTGTAAATGCACTGATCCACTGTGCTGAGGCAACTGGGCAGCATCACATGTTTACAGGAGTTATTCATTGTTGCCAAGTTGAATAATATAAATAGAATATATAGTATATTGTATATCTAGTATATATAGTATGTCTTTAGTTGCACTGCAACCTCAGATATCTAGCAATCTGGGGTTAAATTCTGCATCTGAATACTGTTGGTTTGGAATTTTCACATTCTTCCTATGCCAGTGTAGGTTTTCTCTAGGTGCTTACTGAATTTATTCCCTCAACCCAAAATATTGTGCACTAGATGTACTGGCAATTTCAAATTGGTCTTTGAATGTGAACATGGATGTTTATTTGAGTGGGTCCATCTGGATGACTTGTCATTACTTTGTACCAATTGTTATATTCTGCATGTTTTACCTCCAAGTTATATTTGAAAATATACTTCTATTATTTATTGAACATCTGTCATTTTCTAATTTTGTCAGAAACTTATAAATAACCTTAGACTTCTTTCATTCATTCATTAGTGCTGTGACAGGTAAATTGTGTCATCTGTGGTCACCTCAGCATATCTTAGATGTTTCTGCTCCTCTGCTCTTATGCCACACAGACTGCATCTTCCCAGGGCACTGTGAGCTCTGAGATTAATATAACCTTAATACTGCTAGACCACAAGACCAAGTCTGGTCTAAGGGTCGCAGTAGCTATCTCTGGTGGAAATATTAGTCTTATTATGGTCAACAGTCATATTTCATTAATGAGCTGATTCCAGTATGCTTGACTGGCTGTGTATCTTTCTTGAGTTAGACTTTCTTTGCTGGATGAGAGGATATGTTTGAGGTTTGCTGTTTTTCCACAAAATGGACAAGTGGGGCTCTTCACCATGCCAAATCTATTCCAAGGCAATCTTTTAAAACTATCTACCTCCATGATAATAAACTTGTACACCTTAAAATATAACACCATATATTACAGTATCAATGAAAAGCTGTGTAACAAGCTGAGAAAATCAGACCTCACTCCATAATGTGCTAGTATGTCTTCTACTTTTTTGAAGAAGCCGTAGCAGATGATTGTATGCAGTACTTCAGTGTTTAATTCAATAATAATCTAACATAGTTCATTTTCCTACATAAGCACTTAGCGGAGTATAAAATGACCTTTCTCCTCTCAGCGACACTCAGCAGCATCTATTTGAATTTATTGAAGAAAGACAGCAAACTGTTACATGGTTACTTCAGTTGGCACTAGGCCAGTTGAGACCTCTTTCCATCAACAGATAAATAATAATACAGCTGATTATATTCTTATGAGAATATTAGAAGCACAAAAATAATGCAAAATTGCCCCAAAAATCACACAGCAAGATTGTCTTCAAACCCATTAGGCAAAGATAACTACTGCTAGACTTCCTTCAGCAGCTCAATTCAATGCTGAAAGTAGCTCTACAATCCGGGCATGTAGTTCATGTTCAGAAGCTGCCAGCTGCTTAATTGCCTAAAACAAATTATTTGATAAGGTCTGCAGAGAGCCTAAATAAGCACTGAGTAGCAACAGTGCAGTGTAACCACTCCAAAAGATTCATATTTAAAGTCTTTATGTCAGACTTTAGAGAGAAGCATCAAACAATACCTCTAGGTGCAGGAATCATTTGAGAATCCCATGCTGATTACTTCTATCTCTTACTGGCACACACTGCTGGATGATTTTTCTTTGCAGAACTCCTATATTTTCTTCATAAAATGATCTTACCATCTGTTTTTTAGCCAGTATTTTTAATATGTAAACCAAAACTAGTAAAGGTGTGAAGTGGAAACTACAACAAACAACATTTTGTGTTCTAACCAAGAGAGGAGCATAAGGGCAGAAATAGGCTCAAAACTGGGAGATCAAAAATGCACAAACAATAAGCGAAAAGCTGTAGTTAAAAATAAGAATTCCATGAAAAAAAAAGTTTTTCAATCCACAACTGAAGATTTGGAAAACGAGCCGACCTTTTAACACATTCTATCAATTACCCTAAGGTCACGGCCTCAGAAGGCAACCCCTAGAAATGCAGGCAGTTATTCTTACAACAGGTATCCAAAATGGAGGCAACCACTAAGAAAATACTAAAACTGCATAAAAAATAAACTATGAAGTATACTGAAAATTAAGCTTTTCAAGTATTTTTAAAATGAAAAAAGAAACATTAGACTTGAATTAAGAACCAAAAGTAGAACATTCAGAAAGATTAACGAAAACACATATAAAATATTTCAATTTCCAACTTGTAACTGGTAGAGTGTTATATGAATTAGGAACACATACATCTAAAGTGGAAAGGGGTTAAACAACTAAGACAGCATGAACTGGAATTCCAGGGAAGAAAATGTGGTCAATAGTTCAATACCTGACAGGAAACCAGTGCAGAGAAGCCCACTGGGTGGTTATTTGTATAGAGTGCTTCATTGACAACAGTATTCCTAAGACATTTTCCTGGAAGGTTATCTGTCCAACCAGAAAAAAAGGGAATGACAAATATCCACAACTATAAAATTATAAGTTAAATAAGATGTAAAGTTCACATCTTGATATCTAGGCACACTGTCTGGTTTATGCATGTACATGTTGAAATAAAATTGCTCCGGGGCGTCGTACAGTGGTTAATGCTGTACTCTGACTTCCAAATGTCATGCGAAAAGACAATTTCCCCTCTGGGATTGAAAAGTATATTAAAAAAGAAAACAAATACATCCAGGGTAACAAGGAGTAGTTTTGGGAGACTTAGTTTTGAAAGATATAGAAACACCTTACAAAAGCAAAATAAGGACACATTAGTCTGGATTGAAAATTGCAAAGTGGTAAGCCTGCATGGCCATGATTTTATGTTTCATTAAAAATAAGCAAATTATTTCAGAAAATGGCAAATCTCCTCTTATTCACCAGAGTACACTGAACAACATTGGCAGCTTTTACAGTCTTTCTACATTTCTTTCCAAAGTCAAATATGTATATTTCTGTGATTTCAGTTTAATATTCCCAACAGCACTACACTCCGATTGGTTACTTTCTACGTGAGCTAAGACAGACAGGGTGCCACATACAGGTTTATTCTAACGTGTGTCACATACATTAGATGTACCTAAATCCGTGAAACAGGAAATATTTTAATAACAGTGACTTTTACCAGTCAGAATGTTCTTAATTTTACTCTTATTTCAAAATGGATTCCCAATTTATGTTAAAATTCTTAGTTTTTAGTAGAGTTTACCAAACATCAATGTTCCAAATATCACTCATCGTGATACATTTAAGGGTCTTAAACTGTCAAGAAAGGAAGCTTCATTCACATTATCAAATATCAGCTTGATTAGCATGATGGATTGTTTATGCATCAATTTCACTGAAGGCTTCACTTGGCTTAATTGGAAAACTACTTTAAATGAAGTCAGCAAACAAAGATTTATTTGAGAAATGTATCTCTGTATGTTATAATGCTTTGCCTTATTATACTTTCTGTTCATTGCCTGACAATCAAGGGAATTGAGCAGAAAATAAGAAAGGATTTTAACAAGTTCTCAATATGCAAATTGAATATTTGTTCTTAATTTACACAAGCAGTCTCATGTTTATTGTAATATTCCCATTTCTGCGTATTTCAAAATTTAACTTACATTGATATTACCATTAAAGCATAGTGTATTTTACACAATAATTCATGATAATTAAAACATGTCTGATCATTCTTTAAACATTACAGTTTGTGCCTCCTTGATGATAGTCAAATAATGTTAATAAATACTCTCTTTTTGAAGTTTGGTCATTTTAAAAGCTCTTTCAAACATTTAAAAAGAAAAGCATTTGTTCCGTTGCTTGCTTATACAGCATTTATTTCTTTGAAGTTGGATTATTTCTGCAGTTAGACTAATGGAAGGATCAACTGTAATTTGCATTCCCACTTCTTTATGAAAGGATCGGGACTGATCTTTCAGTGCACAACAAATATGGAATGTAAGGTTAATTTAGCAAAGAAGAACTGTCTCTGCATTTTATTTGACACTTTAATTGCTAATTTGAAAATGTGGGGTTTGTGAGATGCATTCTTTCTTCACTGTTAAAATGTTTACATATGTCCACAATTTCCAACTTATTTTGTTAGCTGTAAGCCAAAATCAACCACCCACTACCGCTTTGTTTCTTAAAAATTTCACATTGTGACTGTGGTTTGGAAATTGATTGACTAGGGAAGACATTCAAAC
Organism: Polypterus bichir lapradei; assembly: GCA_026402145.1. Lineage (NCBI taxonomy): Eukaryota > Metazoa > Chordata > Cladistia > Polypteriformes > Polypteridae > Polypterus > Polypterus bichir. The sequence continues at coordinate 76,246,211 of JANRMT010062854.1, read as the reverse complement.
CAGAGCCAGTTTATTATGCAACCAAGGACTACATTTTTCCCAAAGAAATTTTTATTCTTCAAATGCAATGCTATAAATATCAGCCTTTAAAAGGTCAATACTCAGGACTCATTAAGAGTCTTTGAAACCATTTTATACTGTATAAATTTCCCTTTCCAAGAAATCCTCTTCACCAAAGAACATGCTAACAGAGGTGATACCTGCAGTAGAGCAGAGCAGAGCAGAGCAGAGATCCACCTCTCACTGGTTGGAAGCAAACTGATTTGTGCAGGTTTGTTTTAAATTTTTTTTTATAATTATTCAATACAATATTATCAAATATATTATCATTTAAACATTGTATAATTACAATACATATAATAAAATATACATAATTCAAAATATTCAGAAAATAACATAATGCCAGGGGAATATTGTCATATATAATATAGATAAACTGTGTATATACATATTTAAGAATATATATTTGGATAACAAGTTTAATGCTTTAATTGCTAATTATAGTTAGGAATTCTGTTACAAACTCTCATTTTGTGGATAAAGTGTTTTGCAAGTAATATGAAGAGTTATTACAAGAGATACTACACTTAAATTCTTTGTTACTTTTTGTGTAACAGAATAGGATCACCATTCTCTATATTTATTGTATTATTATTGTATATATTTATTTATTGTACTATTCATTTTTTGTCCAAAATCATTCATTAAAGCAAGCCCAAACTTTTCCAAATGTACACAGTTACAAAAAACATGTTCAATGAAAGAGGTCATTCATTAAAGGAATATGCCTCTGTCACAACCATCCTCAATGCCACAATGTCTCATACCATCAGCAATCCCTGATGGTATACGGACCCTTATGAGAAATACATGTTTAAAAAATAGACACTCATCACATAAAGTCATTGGAACAATTTTTGTAAATGGGATTAGTATAGCAGAAAGACTTTTCAACAATAAGTTTATTAAGGATCTACTGATACCAAAAACTCAATTTAAGTGGGTATCAAAATACATGGTTGATTGGAACACAGTGTGATTTGTGGACATATGGTTATACTTTTTTAACACTTTCTCCAAGTGATGTGATAAGATGTGACTGGGCTGTCCATTGGCCATGCAGATCTCACTGAGCAGTCCTTGTATCCTTGACTTTTGGTGTGGCTAGTTTATGGTCATTACCTGGGAAATAATGTCATCAGTAGTTCCTTGTCACTTTACCTGGGCCTTTCTTATGTTCCCAGTCTTTATATCATAAGGAAGAGGAGGAGATAACAATGACAAGATGCTAGTAGTTAAAGGGAAGGAATATGAATATTTTTAATTAATTAATTGATTGATTGATTGATTGATTAATTAATTACATGTATATAGTGCTTTTCTCACTACTCAAAACACATTAACATAGTGAGTGGGAGCCACTTCTACCACCACCAATGTGTAGCACCCAACTGGATGATATGAGAGCAGCCATTTTGCGCCAGTATGCTCACCATACATTAGCTATCACTCTTATAAGCTCAAGAATTCCTAAGCAAGTAAATCCTAAAAACCTCCAAAAATGCCCATAGAGGGGGATATTACCATTACTAATAACAGGAAACACATGACATTTATTAAATAATAAGATTTATTTTTCAAAATTTGTTCTGTAACAAAAAGTAAGCTCTGTGGAGCACACAAAAGCAGAAGGTGTTGCCTGACGCAATAAACTCAAATTAAAACAAATCAAGTCCCATTATGAAATCCAAGGAAAAATCAAAAAACAGAGCACAGGTTCAAAATATCCAGAAAAAACACAAAACACAGAAAAATCATAAATATTCACTCACCGCTCCCAACGGACTGTGAGTTGCCCCAGCCTTAATAGGGCTAAGGACCAGCGTTATCATAGGCAGGTGGGCCCCACCTCTTGGGGAACTGCACACAAAACACATAACACAGACATTGAGAATGCAGAAAATAATACACTACAGGAACATTAACACAAACCAAAGACTCAAACATGAACTAAAAGGACATACAAGAATTTGAACTCCAGTGGTTACACAGACTTCATGTAGATCATCATGCTTAAATCAAACAAATCATCAGTGCATGTCACCAGTCACACATAGCTAAACTTAAATTATGTACACTATCAACACATATCATGTGCCATGTTTATATCATGTACATTCCCAATGTATTCTTGCGGTCAAATCTGGTCATTGTTGCACTGCATGCAAGTTTATTTCACATATATTACCAGCACATAACATGAAGGATTTATAATCAAATTTTAGTTTGATTATAAATCAAAAGTTAATATCAGCATATGTACTTGTTTAAATGTGGTTCCATCTATATCATGTTCATCACAAGTGCATGCCATAAATAACATACCATATTTTGCACCGTCACTCATTTCTGCTAATTGCACAAAGTCTCATTTACAACTTCAGCACATGCCAACAGTCTATCACAATTTAAGTGTGTTATTTCCAGCATCTGTGTAGGTCACACATCAAAATTCATACCTGCAGTAGATACAATGGCATTTGGTATATTGTCACATTTCCATTATGTACATTTGCACATGTTAGCAGTTTGCGCACTGGTGCGTACCTACACCATGCATATTATGAATGCACAGCTGCAGTCCTTCACTGCTGCACATGCTGGTACTTTGTCATGAAAAGAGTCTGGTAAAAATATTCCAAGCTGGAAGGATGGGAAATTCTCAAAAGAAACAAAAAGGAAATCTTCATTCTGGTGAAACCATGAAGACTAATAAAGGAAAAATATCCTTATTCTAGCATTAATGGAGTACTAGCATTAATAATAGTGAAAGTATTAAAAGGAATACTAAGGTGATAAGTTGTTGGGTAACAATTCAAAATAGCGGAGCACCCTCCAATAATCTGGCATGGCACCCATTGTGCAAAGAATACATTTAATGGTGGGATGAGTATATATTTTATTATATATAAATATATACATACTAGCTGTGCTACTCATCTAAGTTTTAAATCTACGTAATCAATGTTTACAGTGCATCATGCAAAACATATATCTCTGTTATATGCCCTTTGATATGAGATTCATAAAATCAGCAGTAATGTTTGTGATGTGCAGTCTATTGGAATGATAGAGGCATACCAACTGGGCTTAACATAAAAGTGAATTTTTTTTTTAATTCTATTCAACATACTTCCAAGAAATATTCCCAAAATTTAAATTAGTTTAAATCTGAAAGAACAGGAAGAAACAACAAAAAAAAACCTAATCAGCCAGGTTATTTCTCAGTTACAAAAAAAATAAATAAATAAAATATCAATAATGATAATAAAAAAAACATCTGCTCGGTTGCTTTGCTAGAGTTTGTGTAGTGCACACTGTGAGGGATGGCTCTTATCCTTGCCCGGCCTGGAAGGACAGGGAGAGACAGCTTACACAAGCCTTTGTCTCCCCCAGGATGCTAGATAGCAGCCAACCTAGGCTGAGATCCCCGCATGGGCTCCCACAAGGCATGCCGGGTAGTGTAGTTCATGGGGACATGCTTGTTGGGTCCTGTGGGGTCTGCCAAGGAGAGTTGCAGGATATGAGAGTCCATATGGAAGCACTTCGGAGCCGCAGCTTCAAATCAGCGGAAGCACTCCTGGGGATTGAGTTAAGGGGGCTGCCTGCCACAACTCAAAGAGCAAGAGTGGAGTGGAAGGAGGATGAAGCTTGCAAGGAGGAGTGGAGGAGGCAGAGATGAAAAGAAATAAACAGAGAGGAAGACAAAGTGTTGCTGTTGGCTGCTTTGTGCTTTATTTATATAGTGGGTGTGGCATGGAAAATAGAGAAACGGAGAAGAGTTTCCCACAATAAAATCTTACTTTGTGCTGGACTTGTGTCTGTTTTGGGTGTTTGGGGGGCTGGAGCATCCCCTATTAGCCACAACAAAAATTAACAGTCTCCAACAAGCACCTTAGCTCTGTTCCAAATCAAAATACTCTGCAAGCACTGGACACTCACAGTGCATCCCTGGTAATGTTGTTTGTGCACATTGAATCCAATGCTCCTTCTACTATGCTTTTAACTAGCAAATACAACCAGCTATCCATTCAGCACTGTTGCAGTCCTCAACAACTTTCAATGCCAAACTTTCCTGATCTCATATTCATAAAATCAGCTGAATGAAGTAATCTGCTTAATGCCTCCTCATGCTTCACAGTTAGGCAAAAATAAAAAGAATAACAAAATAATTTATTTTGTAATCTTCATTAATTCTAACATACACTTTCTTTGCTTTACCTTTACCTGTGTTATCATTAATTCTAACTTGATGCTACCAACTCCCTTCCTTTTTTTTCCTTTTCTTCCCACTGACGAATAAGGAGTTAAGTTATTGGCTAACTAACCACATGCTTCATCACAATTACTAGAGAACAGCATCAATTAAGCATTTACAGTAATATTAACTATTAACCAAATGAATTTAAATCAACTAATCAACATTAACTAACCAAATGAATTTTAATTTTACTCATCTATCTAAATAAAATGACAAAGCGTCCAACATCTAGCATCAGTGCCCTGGCGGAATATTGTCCAACATCCACAAGAGGGCTGCAAATTCCAATGAACAAAGGCAACAAGAAGCACAAAGAAAGAGGGACCTAAGGGCTAGCATATCCAATGAACAAAGATTCCTAAATTCAAAAAATGATCGAAACAGAAGAACTTACCATTGTACCCATTTTAATAAACAGACGTTTCACTATTTTAGTTCCAAAATAACACAAAACAAAATGACACTATGTCTTGTTTCTATCAGCTCCCCCCTTTCTATTTGATCAACAACCTTAGTTAGTATATGATTTTAATTATGGAGCTTTGCTAATTTTTGCCTGGATGTTTAACTTGTAGGACTCTACAGTAGTAAAAGGCATAGTTCATAACATAAAAATATTTTGATTTATATTGAGAATTTTGAAGCAAATTGTTAGCACTAGCAATACTCCCATTGTAAAAATATTAGATGAGTATCTGAAATAACCTATAATGAATTCCTGTGTTTGAATTGTAACTCAGATTTTTTTTTAAACATCATACACTTTCAGAGATTAGAAACTAAAATAAAATTCTCAGCTGATCACTAAAAGATTATCTTGAGATATAATTTACATAGATTTTCATTTATAGTTCACCAAGTTTAAAATCATATTAATGCAGTGTGATAAGGCGCTATATAGCGCCCGACCCAGCACAGACTCACGCAGAGGCACGTGTAAAATTAACACAGGCTTTTATTATATTCTTCAGCCGTGGGAAACACCTTGCCAGTGCCCCACAGGCCCAACACAGTCCCAAAACACTTAACTCCACACAAAACACTTTTTTCCCTCTTCACCTTGGCACCACCACTCCTCCCAGGTAACCTTGTCCTCTTCTTCCTGATTCTGGCTCTCGAGTGGTGGAGGCTGGCCCGTTTTATAGCCCACCCGGAAGTGTTCCAGGTGCTTGATAACCTGCTCCCAATTGCACCTCGGGGTGGGGCTGATGACTCGTCCAGCCAGGTTTTTGAGTCCCGGCAGCACCCCCTAGTGGCCACCCCAGCTCCCAACTAGGCTGTGGAGGACTCCATGTCCCATGGAGCCATACAGGAGACTGGGGAATCAACGTCAGCCAGGGAGGCTGCCAACAAGCGTCCCGAGGGAGGTATTGAGCTGCCCATGGTGGATCCCCCAGAACATATGCAGCAGGGGTGTCCCAGCCGGGCATGGGCCCTGGCCGTCCCTCACAGCAGATACTATGAAATGAATACAACAGTCTATTGAAAGTGTGAGGCAAACTTAAAGAGAACCATTTCCAGATGCATAATGTATTTTCAAGCATATTTTTACTCCCACTTTTTATATTACTAGAAGATTGCATAAAACCAGAAACTTTCTTGGCAGTATTAAGTACATGGCTGGAACTAACTGTTCATAACCCATTACATCAATGACTACTCTCACTCATATCAAAACAATTTAGTGTCACAAATGAACCAAATGTACTTGTTCTTAAGATTTGTACACTGCATAAAGCCCATAAAGAGAAAACGTGTGACCTTCATGCATAGAATGACTGAGGTTGTCAGAGCTGTCCCCACAATCCTGTTATACCATATCATACCATGCTCAAATCTGCTTAATCAACTAAGGGTCTTGGGGAGCTTGGGAATCTATCTTGGCAGGACCCACTAACACACACTTTTGAGTTGGATTCATCGATCAAACTAGCCCGAGAGATCAGATCTAAAATATCCAAAGGAAAGCCCATGTAGACATAGGAAACAGTATAAACCCCACATGGATTGCATGAAGGCTTGGATTTTGAGCCCAGGATACTGAATCCATGAGGTGACAGCCGTACCCAGCGCACCATTGTGCCACTCACTTCTTGTACTAATTTATTATAATTTTTGGAGTCTGTGTTTGAAATGTAGCCTTACATTGACACCATCAGGCACAGTGCAGAAACTAACTCTGAAAGTTAGAATCAGGCCATTGCTGGAATACTATTGTAAGAGCTGTTTGTTAGTTAGTTAGGTTATGTTAAACCGATATAAGCATTTTTCTAGGTATGTTAAACTGATTCTCTATATGTTACAACACAGGTAATGGAAGGCTCTATAATCTCTAAAAGCTAACTTGTAAATAGCATATTCTAATTATTTCTTACCATTTGCACTAAAGACTAATTCAATCTATGATCTGCCTTGTAGTTGGTAAGGCATGGAAGGCAAACGGTTTCAAACTGTACTGAACATTATGAATGTAGTGAAGTGAAGCCTATGTAAATTTGCCATAGAAAAGTAACACAGCTTTTAAGTGCAAAATGTAACTGAAGTTTAATATGAGAAGACTAAGATTGTAATGAAACAGAGAAGAAACTTTTTTTCCCTTTTTCTGCATTTTATTCTGTGTGTAGTAATTTTTTGTTCCTGAATTTTTGTGATTTGTTCTTTTTCCAATTTCCACTAAACTTTTTTAAAACAAATTTTATTGAACCATAGAATTTACAGTGGTGTGAAAAACTATTTGCCCCCTTCCTGATTTCTTCTTCTTTTGCATGTTTGTCACACAAAATGTTTCTGATCATCAAACACATTTAACCATTAGTCAAATATAACACAAGTAAACACAAAATGCAGTTTTTAAATGATTGTTTTTATTATTTAGGGAGAAAAAAATACAAACCTACATGGCCCTGTGTGAAAAAGTAATTGCGCCCTTGTTAAAAAATAACCTAACTGTGGGGTATCACACCTGAGTTCAATTTCCGTAGCCACCCCCAGGCCTGATTACTGCCACACCTGTTTCAATCAAGAAATCACTTAAATAGGAGCTGCCTGACACAGAGAAGTAGACCAAAAGCACCTCAAAAGCTAGACATCATGCCAAGATCCAAAGAAATTCAGGAACAAATGAGAACAGAAGTAATTGAGATCTATCAGTCTGGTAAAGGTTATAAAGCCATATCTAAAGCTTTGGGACTCCAGTGAACCACAGTGAGAGCCATTATCCACAAATGGCAAAAACATGGAACAGTGGTGAACCTTCCCAGGAGTGGCTGGCCAACCAAAATTACCCCAAGAGCGCAGAGACGACTCATCCGAGAGGTCACAAAAGACCCCAGGACAACATCTAAAGAACTGCAGGCCTCACTTGCCTCAATTAAGGTCAGTGTTCACGACTCCACCATAAGAAAGAGACTGGGCAAAAACGGCCTGCATGGCAGATTTCCAAGACGCAAAACACTGTTAAGCAAAAAGAACATTAGGGCTCGTCTCAATTTTGCTAAGAAACATCTCAATGATTGCCAAGACTTTTGGGAAAATACCTTGTGGACTGATGAGACAAAAGTTGAACTTTTTGGAAGGCAAATGTCCCGTTACATCTGGCGTAAAAGGAACACAGCATTTCAGAAAAAGAACATCATACCAACAGTAAAATATGGTGGTGGTAGTGTGATGGTCTGGGGTTGTTTTGCTGCTTCAGGACCTGGAAGGCTTGCTGTGATAGATGGAACCATGAATTCTACTGTCTACCAAAAAATCCTGAAGGAGAATGTCCGGCCATCTGTTTGTCAACTCAAGCTGAAGCGATCTTGGGTGCTGCAACAGGACAATGACCCAAAACACACCAGCAAATCCACCTCTGAATGGCTGAAGAAAAACAAAATGAAGACTTTGGAGTGGCCTAGTCAAAGTCCTGACCTGAATCCAATTGAGATGCTATGGCATGACCTTAAAAAGGCGGTTCATGCTAGAAAACCCTCAAATAAAGCTGAATTACAACAATTCTGCAAAGATGAGTGGGCCAAAATTCCTCCAGAGCGCTGTAAAAGACTCATTGCAAGTTATCGCAAACGCTTGATTGCAGTTATTGCTGCTAAGGGTGGCCCAACCAGTTATTAGGTTCAGGGGGCAATTACTTTTTCACACAGGGCCATGTAGGTTTGGATTTTTTTTTCTCCCTAAATAATAAAAACCATCATTTAAAAACTGCATTTTGTGTTTACTTGTGTTATATTTGACTAATGGTTAAATGTGTTTGCTGATCAGAAACATTTTGTGTGACAAACATGCAAAAGAATAAGAAATCAGGAAGGGGGCAAATAGTTTTTCACACCACTGTATTTTGTCATGCTGGATGCTACCCTGCCAACATATGGATGCTGAGAACGTGGAAAATATTGAGTTACAACCATCACTCGTACATGGCAGTAAGAAATAAAGAAATCAGAATGTCAGCAGAGTGTTGGGGCGCCAATGCCTACCCCTTTAATGATGTGAGTTTTTGTAAAAAGACGAAGAAGGCTAGATGTGTTTAGCTTTTGAGCTGGTCCTTAAATGACTGTGCCTTCCTATTTGGATGGCTTTTTAAGACCAAGGGAGACCTGAAAGTATCTGAACTGTGCAAAACACTTGTTTGGCTGCTGTGTTACTTTCTAGTCCTTTCCACTTTCCCCATAACTGGCAGAAAGATTACTACAGTGTGACCGAGCAGACCTAACTTGCTTGTCTTCAGATTGTGGAAGGAAAAACTCTGAGTGTCTGAAAAAAAAAAAAAAACTACCCAAACATGGGGTGAATGTGCATCTCCACACAAACATTGCCTGGCAGGACCCCGTTTCCAGTCTACTGGAGCTGTGAGACAACAGTGCTAAAGTTCTGCTCTTCTCTGCCATTGTAGTCACAAAATGTTTAAAACACATGCAAGGTATCTGGAAATTGAGTCAGATTTTACTGCTCAGAGTGAAAATGAATTTTTAATATTTCTAACTATGGTGAGATGTCTGATTTGCAAGTATTTCTGAATGTTAATTTTGATTTCTAAGCTATAATCCACAGCAAAATATTTTTTAGTGATCATTCGCACATTCTTTCTTTTCTAGAATCTCAATTCTTTCAATTGTTTCATCCCATGAATTATCAGAGCACAAATAATATAAATTAAATCACTTACCTTGTCCAATGATGAGCACAAATAACAGTTTCATTTAATACCACCCTGTCACTTAATGCAGACATTTTTAATTTATTCTGTATCTGTAGGCACCATTCCAAGTATACAGTATGCTTATCTAACCTGTCACATTTTTAATATGACAATTCAGAATGAGACGTCTAATTTCCATATTGCCTGCAATAGCAAAACATCTTCGATATTCCGTCAAGCTCAACAGTATTGCCACCTGGATATGAAAATGATCTTCATTTTTCTCTTTTTTTTTAAGTCAGCAGTAAGGTTCATGTGCACTTTTATTTGATTTACTGTAATTCATTGGATTCAGTGAAGAAACATTTTTTAAAAGTACAGAATTTTGGATATGCAAGAAAACCTCCTTTAGAACTTGTCAAATTATAGAGACTGCTTTAAAAACAGAGGTCCTCTTTAAGGGTTAAATTAACTTGAAATTTTTGTCAGTAATAATATAATGCTCTTTCACGATATGAGAATTCTAAATAACACGAATGTGGTAAACAGAAAGAAAATGGAATATTAAATGTAACTGTCACATGCACGCCTATTTCACTTTTCAGTCTGTGCTCATTTATGTTTTTCTGTGATTATCCCCCCTCTCTCTTTGTTCACTAAGGTTGATGAGGTTTAAATTTCTGCTTCGTTCAAATGAGATAAAAGCTCAGATGTTAATCTCTTTTCGTGTGATGATTTAAAATGAGCAGAATGCTGAAAACATGTAGCATAAAGTTCGGGTCTTTCCCTTTTATTGGGTTTGCAGTCCGGATGTACTGTAGCTCAGCTGATCTCAAGGTCAAGAGCCTTATGTCTTTCTGAGGTGAAAAGACAAAGTGTGAAGTAGTTAATGGGGCTATGACCCATTAATTCAAATGAGAATGACATGTTAACATGACATAGAATCTGGTAAAAAATATACAAAAATTAAACATTGTAACAATTTCAAAATGTAAGTATTATGCAAGTAATGTGTAAACGTAAGTTTGAAAATCTAGCACATAGTTCTTAGACATTAAGCTGTCATTGTTATCAGTAGTGAATTCCTTTTAAGAGCCTTTTATCAGGAAGTTTTTGAAATAACTGGTGTGTTTCAGCAAGACAAATCTGATGCCACTGCAGAAAGAACAATGCAGACTTCATTGGTGAGAGTCGCACAGCTGTTACTATCAAACTGTTGCTTCTTAGAGCAGAGAGGCAGCTGGTGTGGCCCACCGCACTTTCCTCGCATAAAGGATCTGTCAGCACCCTCCTTCTAGTCAAATTATTTTTAAGTCAAGGTTATTTGTGACTGTTACAGCTATGCAAATACAAAGACTTTTTTCACATTTTTAACTTAAACTACTACCTGCAAGGCTCTGTTGGTTGCTACATCGATATTATAAAACAGCCAAGAAAATAGACACATTTAGAAGTACTAGCAGCAGAACACAATGTTATCATTGGAGTTGGCTACATAATATAATATATACTTATGTACTACATATATTATATATACTGTACATATATATTATACATTACATATAATATATACTACATGAATTATATACTTCTATCAGAACTAACAATATCATCAATATTAACAGAATTAATGTGTAAATGAAAAATAAATTCTGTTATTAATACATGCAGTAGCTGTAAACCGCCATATTTTCAGAATTCAGTAATACTATATAGTTTACTGATGTGACTTTTATTGAGTTATACTTTAACTGCCTGCCTTACCAAAGAAAATAACTGAATAAGCAATACAGGGTGACACCGAAAAAGTAGCCCCGTTCATGGCAAGGAGAGTCATTCTGGTCTTAGTGGCAGTATATCTTATCAAGTAAAGGTAATAGGGCTTTCTGCTACGGTTTTGTATTATTCTGTTACAGTATCGGTGTGCTTGTTGAAGAGAAGATATGCTGTATTCATTAAATTTTATCAACATTTAGATTATCCCAAAGACAGGTAAGAGGTTGTTTTTCTTGCACGTTACAACACAACGAATTGTGCATTGATGCCTGTGGAGACTGTTTCAGTGCAGCATCTAAAATGGTTAGTAACATTCTACATTGAACAAACACAACTTTAAAACGGCCTGCCTAATATGTTGCAGGTCCCCCTCATTCTTCCAAAACAGCTCTGACCCATCGAGACATGAACTTCACAAAACCTTTAAAACCAAGACACCAAGACACCAAGACACTAAGACATTAGCAGCGGATCTTTTAAGTCCTGTAAGTTGTGAAATGAGGCCTCCATGGCTTGGTCTTGTTTTTTCAGCACATCCCATAGATGTTCGATTGGATTGTGATCTTTGAAATTTGTAGGCCAAGTCAACACTTTGAACTATTTATCATGTTCTTCAAACCATTCTTCATCAGTTTTTGCAGTGTGGCCGGGTACATTATCCTGCTGAAATAGGCCACTGCCATCAGGGAATACCACTGCCTTGAAGGGGGTGTATGCAGTTTGCAACATTCTATAAACAGATGGTACATGTCACAGTATCCAAATGAATGCAAAGACTGAAGGTTTTCCAGCAGAACATTGCTCAGACCACTGCCCCTTCAATGGCTTGCCATCTTCCCATACTGAATACGGCTGCCGTATCTTGCTCAGGTGAGCAACACAAATGCACACAGTCGTCCATATGATCTAAAAAAATGTGATTCAGCAGATCAGAACATTTTTTCCATTACTCAGTAGATCTGTTTTGACACTAATGTCCCCACTGTAGGTGCTTTCAGCGATGGACTGCGGTTAGCATCGGCACTCTGACTGTTAGTTAACATACTAGGTGTACATTTTTAAATGACTTCTTTAGGACTACATTAGAAAACATTGGTAAACTCTAATTACCGATTAACATCTATCTGATGACAAGAAGTTCTCCTACTATTCAATTTATAGGAAAGTATATTGTCTTCTCAAGTCTTCTCTTGAATCTAAATTTGCATTGTTGACTGGAATCAGTTTTAAGTACTTTATGAATACTTACAATGGAAAGTCCAATTTGACATCTGGTTTCACGCCACACCAACACTTCCTGAGCCATTCAGCGATTTGCTAGAACCTCTTTGAGGCTACCAGAAAGCTATTCTTCACACCCTTATAAATTCCCTAAAGCAGGTGTGTCCAACTCCGGTCCTGGTGGGTTGCAGTGGCTGCAGGCTTTCATTCTAACCCTTTTCCTAATCAGCGAATAGTTTTCACTGCTAATTAACTCCTTTTCCCTTCATTTTAATAGCCCTGTTTTTAAGGATTCAGTCCTCTGAATTGATTAGTTTCTTCATTAAATGGCAGCCAAACAGAAATGAGGTATGAAACGAGCCAACAGATGACCAGCTAAATTGGAATGTCAAACTCCAGTTAATTTCACTCCAACCAGTTACTTAATGAGAAGCCAATTCTTGCTGTTAATTAAAGTTGTTATTGCATATCATGACTTGTTTCTGCTCTCATTCTGCCACAGCACACTGCTGATTTTCTGTTTTTTCTAAGACCACCATCAAGATGTGTTGGTGACCTGAGCAGACCAACATGGCTGAGACCTTCACCTTTCTTTACTTTCTAGTTAGCTGGTCATGTGGCAGCTTATATTGTGTCTTCTTATTGTTTGGCTGCTCAGCATATATTTTAAAAATGATTTCACAATCTTACATAACTTTGAAATAAATATGAAATTGATATGTTATAAAATTCAGCCTAAACATTTATGCCCATAGTAGGTCATCCAGGATTGGCTGCAATCCACCAGCAATGCTGCCACTGTGAATCAAGAGCGATTATTGGTGGGGGAGTCGGGGTTTCATCTGGGGGTGGCTGCTGCCTACCTGCAATACTGCCCACAGGTTGGGAATTGCTGCCTTAGGGGAGCCATTTTTGTTTTGTAAAGTATCATCTGATTGAAGTTTCCAGAAAGATCCTTTATTTATTTAGATCAGTTACAGGCTCTATAAATAACCATGAATAGATAATAGTAGATGAATAAAATACCAGTGGGTTCCTGAGTTTAAAAAGAGTCTCCATGCATACAATAACACATACTCAGTTCATGTTTTCTTGCTCTGTCAATACCCTTCTAGCTATAGTCTGCCAAATTATCAACCTTTTGCCAGATATTATGAGCCTTTTGAAAGCCCAAAGAACCAATTTCAAATTCAAAGAAACCTTTCCCAGAATGAAATGCCTTTCAATTAAGCAATGGCTCTTTGAGGAACCACACAACCCAATAAAGTGCCATTACAGCACCTTTATTTTTAAGAGTGTGCCCTTATCAAGTGCGCTACCCTTGTTCCTACCTGAAGGTGTTCGGCCAGTAGCCCTTGCAATATGCATTATATTGTATTCCATAGCACCAACCGCACATACAGGGGTTAGTGGCTACTGTGAGCCATAGGGTCTCCTGTCATTAATGTAAATACTCTTCCAATAAATTACCCCTGTCTGGACTACCCCATTCTGTACATCTACTTTTTATATTTATATATACTGTATATGTATATAAAAGACTGCAGCAGATTCAGAATGCTAGGAAAGACATTAATAGAATTTAAGCACAATATGAGTAGGTGAAAACCATACCCATGTGGAACATTTAACTGTCATACATAAATAAGAGTTTATGCATACATAACTTTTAATAAATATTTCATGCCATTCCATCTATAATACTGAGTTTTCATATGTATTTAATCATAAATGTAGACTTTCCATCAACTGTAGGAAAGCAGCAGCACCACTATCAGCCTAAATATATGACTATGAAAAATACACAACATTACTTGTATTAATATTAATATACAATTAAATAAAACACAAATAGGAAAATGCTTGGCAGATTAAACTATTTGTTATATTTTGGCATTTGAGGTGGGAATGAAAGAGCAGCCTCTGAGAAAATATGAGGCTGTCTGGCTCTCCTCCTTGCAGAATTCTTGGATCATTTCTAGTTCTATCAATTATTTAGGAATAATTTGAGGAAGCTAATTGCTAAACCTGTTTCTCTTCTTTGATGTGGGAGGAAACGCACTTACAGAAACAGACTAGACAGCTCAGATATAACCTTGGCCCTGCAACTTTCTAGAAAACAAAACTTGAAATATATAAGTAGGTTTGAGCAATTACATTGACTTAAAATTATGTAAACAGCAAGACTTCAAGATTCAAAAGACATTTTAGCTGCTTTTTTTGGTATTTCTGCAGTTTACTGTCAAAGTAAGCTTAAATATTTAACAGGTCCTCTTTTCAGCTAATAGCTGTTGAATTCAGTCAGTAAAAGTGTAAATATGTAATGCACAGGCAAACTGGGCCCAAAAGGAATTTTCTACATGAGCTGGCAGGCTTAATGATATTTGACATGAACTCTGAACGCCTTATGACTTAGTTCAGCTTTACCCAGCTGCCTCTGATATTTACCTTCAGGAAATATCTCGTCAACTTCATTAGTTAGATTTGTGATCTGTTTAGTTTATTTAATAAGATTATGCTAGTGATGACTTTACGTTGCTTATTTATTATTATTTTTCTGGCGCTTTCAGTGAACACATAAAATTTAAATAGGTAAGAATGACAGCTTCTGCATTGCTAAGTTTAACTTTACAACTATAAACCTGATATGCTTTAAACCACTATTATATCCTTTTCTCTTTCTTATTACCTTCATGTATGAATTTCGATGATCTGTCACTAACAAAATCTGTGTGTTTCGCTCATGTTTTTTTTTTTTTTTTAATCCAAGCCTGGCCACTAGTAGAAGAACCTAATATACTTGAGCTCAAGGAAAAGATGTAAGAGGTAATCTCAAGTGTGGCTAGATTTGAAAATGGTTCAATCTAGAAACCCAAAGTAAAAACTATCGATCCGGGATAAACCTGGGCCTCATATAAAACTTGCCTAAGCTCAGAAATGTGTGTAAGCAATTTCTTATCCAAAAGTCAGGATTTATAACACACAAACTTGTATGAAAACTGTCTTTAAGTTCCAGAAATTTTTAATCATCTGTAAGTCCTTTGCAGACATTTTTTGGTATTGAAATTTTAACGACTCCAGGCAGCAGGACAATGAAGTAAACAGAAAATCTCTTTTCAGCGCCTCTTTCAAGAATCCATCAGTCATATTCTGATGTCCGTACATCCATCCATTCATTTTCTAAACCTGGTTGTTCTAAACTTGTAACGGAGTAAGAATTGCGTGATTTCTGTATGATGGCCTCTATAATGTAGGCTCCAATTCAGCTCCATTAGGAAGGCACTAGGACACCTAAATTGACTTATATGCCAGTCATCACCAGGAAAAAGGACACAAATACCATTAATGACATTTAAATGATAGAAAATGTTGTGTTTTTAAGTTTTATTGTCTACGTACTTTAGTTGTGGCAAAATAAACATTAATCTAAGAAGTTAGAAAATGTACTCATAGCATAACATTAGTGTACAATTTAGTTACTGTAACTGATTTGACAGTGGGAGCATTTTCAGATATTTACAATATTTGCTTCACCAAAGTGACATCACAGTTTTGTTTTTTAAATACTTTGTAACAGTTCGACTTGTGATTTAGATTTGCTCAGACAGTTTTTTGTACAGACAGGGATAAGCCACAGCCATGAACACTATCGTTCAATAGTTCTTGCGCACTACCGAGTATTTGTTTGCAGACAGGAGTGTCTTTTGGGCTTGTAAAAGAGGGCAGTACTCTATACAACATATTCAAGTTGAAATAACCTCTCTCAAGCTCAAGCTAAATCTGAAACGATGCACTACTTGAAATTGAAGGGTATTTCTCTATCTGTTTGGAAATATTCAAGTGAAATTTGTTTTGGGCAGGACAAATTATAGTGTTCTTTGATATATTCATCCCCTAGACCCACTTATCTGGGGTAGCAGCTTACACCAGCACATCACAGGGTGAACACCCACACACACGTATACATACATCAGGAGATTCTTTAAAATCATCAATTCACCTATTCTGCATGTTTTTCGACTGTTGGAGGAATCTGGAGCAAACCCAGTGGAGCCCACATGCAAACTTCATCCAGGGAGCACATAGGATGCAACACCAGACTCCTTACTTCGAGACAGCAGCACTACTGCTGTGTCACCATGCACTTAATTCATTGATTAACATACTGACATTAACTGTAGTCTTAAAACTGAGGAAAAATATCTTTTATTTAAGACTTAGACCATCCATGAGGGAATTGCAGTTGGGCCACCAGCCACTCCTTTAACTCTGCTAAATGCCAGTAAAATCTCATGCTCGCATTCACTGAAGTTCCGTCTTATGTGATCTTCGATGGTTTGAATGTAAAGACGTCACTCAGTATCATGGTCAAATTTATATGGTGATTAGATTATAAATATTCAAAAAGTGTAGCTTTTTAAATCATATGTGGTTCCTGGCAGAAGGTGATGCAGAGCAGGTAAAAGTGAGTGCAGTAGAACTTAATTTTAAGATAATCTGAGATTTATAAAAGACCTTGGTGTGGGCCCAAACGTACTTAGGATTTTATAAATCCATTTTTTTGCACATATGATTCTTTGTGCCTTTCTAGCGTAAGGAAAGTTTTGGTATGTAATCTAAGCAAAGTTTTATGCATGAGGCCCCTGGCCCTCAGTTCTGCCTTAAATATCTGAATACATCACTGAGTATTTTGCAGATATCAATAGTCTGAAGCAGTCTTCAGTGATGTTAATAATGGAGCATCTATCTTATCCAAAGCCCTCAACATCCTCTTATTTGGTGACATTAAGTCCTGGCTGTGTGAGAAGGATTATCTGTAGAGTGTCTCTCTCTCTCTACTATCAAAGCACCCAAAGCTTTTTTTTATTCATATCCAGGGCAGGTGATCATGGGCAGTATATCAGAGGCTCCTGAGTGTCAGACACATCGTAGCCATTGTTATATTATGGAGTGTCAAATATGACAAAATGGGGATATGTCTTTGAAAAAGTTCATAAAAGCAGGCCATGACCTTCACTGGCCAGCCCAGAAGAAGCTCCCCCTGGTAAGCTTACTCTCAACAGTAGACATCAGTCTGACTAGATTCAAAGATGTTAATCTCTCTCTCTCTTCATCTCCCCTTACTTGATGACATTCATTCCTTCCTGAGTGAAAAGGATGTTGTTACATGTGATAATAAGTATACTTTTACAATTCAAAGTCAGTTAAAAGACTATAAAACTATTTAAGAGGTAACACACTTGTCCATTCCTTGATTCTTATCATGAAAAAGTGGTTCACTTAGAAAACTCCTACACAATGTGACAACTTCATAAATGCAAGCCGGGCTTGGCATCTTGAGTGTTGCAGCATGCATGGAATCCTTCCAAAATAGTGTTTGGTAAACAAGGTTGATGGTCAAAGGGGATGTAATTACTAGCGGCAAGCTGTACATACTGCCAAACCAGTGCTGGGAATTGCATTATACTGTTACAGATTCTTCAAATTAAATTTATACATACAAGTTAAAGATTTCTTCCTGCCTTTTTAGTGAAACTAGTCAAAGGTTTTACTGAAATTCACTTTCATAATGTGTTTCTGTAAGGGTATAAAAATGTCTCTGGCCACTACTGCTACATTACAACTGACCAATAACCATTTAGAGAAGGAGAGAAGTAAAACCTGATGGGACCGGTGACTCAAAACAAGACAGACAGACAGACAGACAGACAGACAGACAGACAGATAGATAGATAGATAGATAGATAGATAGATAGATAGATAGATAGA
>JANRMT010062854.1:76164593-76224126 GCA_026402145.1 Polypterus bichir lapradei | reverse complement strand
TATCTATCTATCTATCTATCTATCTATCTATCTATCTATCTATCTATCTATCTATCTATCTATCTATCTATCTATCTATCTATCTGTCTGTTTTTTGTTTATTTGATAGTTTTAATCCTATCAGATGGTGTATTGCAAACATTAGCACCGGTGTAGAGAATCCCATACCAAATACAGTATAACTGAGTCAATCAAACTGACACTTAAACTATGATAGCTTAATAAAGGACAATTGAAAAGGAAATATATATATATATATATATATAACCCTAACCCTAACCCTAACCCAATTAATTTTGATCTTGAAACTTCACTTTTTTGCTTATGAAATAAGCAAACTAGTTATGATATGAGTGAGTACATAGCAGCAGTCACTAATGATGAGTAATAGTACTACACACTATGCATTTGGTCAACATTTTCAATCACTTTCTGTTTTCGGGGGCTTGTGTCACCAACTGTAACTGGCAGCATATGCAGTAAGCTCAGTCACAGATAAGCAGCTCGATCAGCAGCTTCTTTTTTAGCTGGAGCAGTAGAATCCACTGCTTTTAATTTCCAACATCCTAAGTACGCCTACCAGCTGCAGTATAGCTGCAGGGAGTGGGAGGTGATACTCAGCAATCCCTCAGCAAAGACAGTACACGTCACTAAATGTAACCAGTAGCATCTGCAGCTGTGCAAAAAGCTCTGTCACAGGTAAGCAGCTGTCCATGTAGCTGGGGAGAGGTACAACCTTCTTTTTGTAATTCCCTGCACCCTAAGTACACATTCTGACCATGCCATCTCAAGAAGTACAGCCGCTGAGAATGGTAAGTGGCACTCTTTGTTTTACCTCAGTGGAGACAGAACTTCCCTGCTTAATCATCTGTAAGTGATGGCTTTTCATGCCATCATTATGCCTTTCTGAACACTAGGTAATGTGTCATTATCAAAATCCTGTAGGATGTAGCATAAAGTCAACATATCATAGATAGCTGTGGATCATTTTAGTTTGAATTACTTTTGTGATTACTCTTGTGATTTTAAGTTCAGTAATATTGCTTCACTTTTATTTTATTAGTAAGCTTTTCCATAGAATAAGTAATAAAGCATTATCCACATTGGTCGATATTCCCATTCAATGACATTTGCAGTGCAAATTCTGAATTACATATAAAATCAGGCTACAAATGTCAGAAGGAACAGAGCTCATTTCAACTTCTGCCTATCCAGTAGGTACAATTTAAGAAGGCCAACTTCCTCGTAAAATCATTTTTACTGAAATTCAAGAAAAAATAGCTTTGAAATTAGCACTCTGACCAAATAGCCAGTTATTGTTAAGTAATCAGTCAGTCATTCTCCAACCCACTATATCCTAATACCAGGGGTCTGCTGGAGGGCACAAGGCAGGAATAAATCCCAGGCAGGGAGCCAGCCTACCGCAGGGCACACACACTCACACACCAAGCACAATTTAGGATCACCAATGCACCTAACCTGCATGTCTTTGGACTGTGGGAGGAAAGCAGGGCACCTAGAGGAAACCCACGCAGGGAGGACCTAGGAAGCGAACCCAGGTCTCCTAACTGTGAGGCAGCAGCACTACCACTGCACCACCATACCACCCTTGTTAAGTAATCAATAATATCAAATATGAATAAAGCTAGATGAAAAGCACTGTAGGGGGAGTATGTCAAGCTTGACAAAATGAATCACCTGAACAGCAAAATACATGATTAGAAGAAGATCTGTAGCAAAGTGTACAAGCAGAATAAATGTAACTGAAGAAGAAGCATGTCATAGACAAAGAAGTGCAGTATAATGAGAGCTTACAAATGAAACTGAAGAGGACAATATTCAGAGACCTGAAGCAGGATGCCACAAGAAAAAGAAACTAAAGACCAATGAACCTATGCCAACATTCAAAGTGATTACTTTAAGATGCTAATTATCATCACTTACGAACACAAGTCTAATTCAACAAAAATCAGAGACTCTGAAAACCTCAGAAGAATTTGTGTTAGCGAATGAAATTATTTCAGAGCATTATTGTGGTGCCATGGATCTCTATGATGAACACTGCATAAACTTTGCAGATGATAAGTCTGCTAATTCTCCACATAGATTTAAATGTAGACTGGGCTGGCTCAGAAAATGAGCTGCCAGAAAACCCCTCAGCTGACTTCATTTGGATACTGAGACACATACTCACACAATGCAAAGGGTACCATCCAAAACCACAACCATGGGGAAGGAGAACATGAACAAAAATCAAAAAGCCACAAAGCAAAAACTAAGTAAGCCACAAACACAAGTCATTGCCCACAAAACAAAAGGCCTTTCTTTTTGCCATTAAGAATATAGTCTTTTTCCCCTGTGTCTCCTTTCTAACAGCAGCAGCGCAAAGAGACATTTGGTCACAGTCTCTTTTGAATGACAGTAGTAGCAGTCATGATAAACTGCCACAGTCATACTAGTAATACTGCACACCATGCCCTCCCTAGCCTCATTCTTTGCACCTACATCCCTTCCCACATGCTGAATTAACCCATTCAGACTATTTCAATATGAGACCTATACCCTGTATATTCTAATCCATGTTTGAGTGCTCAAGGTGAACATTCTCAGCATTTTTTGGATGCAACGCCTGCTGAGGTTTTGCATAACGTTAGCAGCCTGCATCACATACAGTAATTAGACTGATGGGAACCCAAATATTTAAAGATAATCACACTCCACTTCAGGTATACAGCAGTCCTTAGAAGTTCCTTGTGATAGTGCTTGATATAAAAGGCATCTTTCCCATTCTCTCCTACTTTGAGGAGTCACAAACACAAAAGTGTTCTCAATAGCCAATTAGTTAGGTTAGGTTTGCTGTCAGTCAAGGTTAGGGTTAAGGCTAGTGGCTGATGCAACCACAGTAGGTGCCATCTCTTTGCAGCCACGGTTTACAAAAGAGTTGACTACTTATAAAGGTGAGTTGTTTGCAGTTTTTCAATTTATCATAAAATAGATTAATAAGAAGCATTTCCATCAAAAAGGCCACAATAGTTGTAGTCACTGGTAATTGTTTAAAATAGAATGTGTAACTAGATGTTTACTATTCTTTAATCATTTAAGCTATTTGTTGCTGTTGGCATTTTGCAACATGCTTTCTTCTCCCCTACCCTCTACACAAATACACATGCAGTATTATATAACCTAACTGATTCATCAGATCTCTCCTCTCGTGCTGCTGTTATACAAAATTACTTTACCAGTATTTGGAATAACATTTGAGCAAACTGATGGCTTTTTTTTGTAAACTAAACAAGAATCCTGGCCTTCTCACTCTTTCAACCACAAATGGCCATGTATTTCATAAGTGAAAGAAAAAGTCATGATACACAAATTTCGATCTGTGAAAAAAATAATTTGATATTAATTAGTTAAATAAAGAAATTTTGAATTGAGCATATGCCTTTTTTATTTTCTAAATGATTTTTTAATAACCTTACAGTAACTGTTCCTAAGCAGTACAGTATAATAAATATTTCATTCATACAGTATGCTATTTTCCCAGCATACACAATTAATGATTATTAATTCAAAAATACAGTATAAATGATTAAGTGTACCCATATGATGTACAGTAACTGTAAATTCAGTGGCACTTTTTCTATTCACAACAGCCTCACACTTGCCTTCAAATGCCTACTCAGGGCAGTATTATGCTTCGTATTAATAAATGCTCTGACATGCACTCACACATACCTCATATTTTATTCTTTATTTACGCTGTATGCATCCCTGTGTGTATAAAATAAGCGTGAGGGCTTTAATGTGCACAGTAGATGCTGAAAGAAATGATGAGTAGAAATGACCAGGAAAAGAATTTTATAAGGGTTAGGTGGGAGTCTTTATCAACAAAGGCAAGCCGAGGTCAAAACCAACAGTAAAAATATCAAGCATCTACATCAAAAGGTTTAAACAATTCACTAAAAATTCTTTTAGAATTTCAAACCATTTTTTACCTAATAGAATTCATGTAGGGATGTGTCAGTGTGAATCTGCAAAGTAAAAGGAGAAAAGGTAGAAGACTCAATATTTCAGCTATATAGTCTTTTTTAGCGCTCAAAGAAAAAGGAAAAAGCAGATAACATTTTTAGGAGGGGAAGGAGGGAACAATGTCAGGACAGATGAAATGAGAAAAGGTAAAAATCGGTGTGCAAAATTTGCAGATGAAGATGAAGGGAAAGATTAAAAAAGTTATTCGGTGAAGACCTGGAGAAAATGTGTCATCCTACTGTGAGAATGAGCATAGCTTCTTCTGTTTTTTGCTCTTTCATGCTACTGTGAAAGAACACAAAGATAAAGATCAGTGTGACCATGATCAAGGGATATGAAGTTTTCTTTATTTTTATTTTGTTTATCCAAAGATAGAAGACTCCACTGCATTCATTGACATCTTTCATGAAATGACACAAATGTGCAACACCAGCGTCAGTCATTTGGTGGCAATCAGCACAGCAAATATCAAAATGATTGCATATTTAAGAAAACAGACAAAATGTCATTACAGTACAGAAATACTAATCCAAATAACTATATATATAAAGTAAACTAATCCAAAATGTAAAATTGTGAATGCAAGATGGAAATGAAAGATTAGCCTTTGGTTACTTATTGGCATATTTCCAGATTCTTGTCTACAGTTACAAAGCCCAGGGAGTAACCCAAGGAATAAGATCACAAGTACAAGCTACTGAGATGAGGCTCTTACATAAGGTTGAGGAGTTCAGCAGTAAAACAGGATTTTGGAGTAGAACCACTGCTGCTTGGAATCAAGATGCATCATTTGAAGTTGGCTGGACATGCAGTTAAGATGCTGTCTGGGGGCTTCCACCGGCATGGTCCACTTGAAGAAGACATATATTTTATTTTTGCTTTATTATTTGTTTATAATTTTACCATTATGATGATGGCATCAATGTCAATATTGTTTTGAGGGAATATTTTTTTAGGGCACTGCCATTTTGCCTTTTTGTTTATCCTGTTTACGGCTGTTGCCATTTTGTGTGCCTGGTTGCCATGATGCAACATAGTTTCTAGGTATTTCATGCATGTGCCATTTTACTTGTAACACCATAGTGGTTATATGAGATGCATTGTATTGTTAAAATAGCATTCGAATTTTGCGGCAAAGCTAAGAAAAGACATTGTGAGTACACTTTGCTTTAGCACTATTTTGGTTAGAAATTTCTGATTTATTTGAGTTTAGCAATCTCCTCAATATCTGGCAAACAACCTGCTTTGTTTGTCATATTGTAGTCAAAGTTGATACCTTTTGTCTATCAACTTTGGCTAAGTTTGGGATGTGTACCTCCCCGATTTCAAACTTTACCATTGGGCTTTGCTTTGCTTCAGATTGACCTTTCTGCTCTATGTACAATTCCATGATGCTGGCAAGAAACCTCTTACCATTTCAGTCACATGGGACTCAGATTTGGAAACTTTTCCCCCGTTGAGCTGATTTTTAATTTTTAAAGAAGTCAAAAAGCCTTCCAAATACTCTAATCATCAATTTATCCAATACTAGCTTTTCTACTCAGCTTCTTCCAGAAAAGCCATATAATGTCAGATGCATAAATAAATAAAAAGCATATCTGAAGCATACTTGTATGACCTTCTTATTGCGGCAGAAAGACATGTATTTTTTAGCATTATTTAGCATGTAGTGCTTCTCAGCTTAAGCTCCTGTGAAATTTTACCATGAAATTAAATGTAAAACATATAGAAATAAAAATAATTTTGCAGCAAAGAACAATTTGTAGAAGAGTAATAATAATTATCTCAATAGTTTAGCAATAGTATTGTAATGTTATAGAAGGAGTAGAATACACTACAGTCGTAACGTACAACTCGATCTCTTGAGTCACTAATGGGGGTTAAGGGGCATTCACCTTCCTCCTCCTTTAGCAGTGGTCTTGCTGGATCCCCATGAGTTGTCTAGCCCTCTTGCTACTGCCATCTAAAAAAAACCTTTGTCACTTCTACTCAAGCATGTATCTCACCACAAATGGGACATCTACTTTCTTATTATTTGCAAAAGACAAAAATTAAATAGGGTGGCATGGTGACGCAGTGGTAGCACTGCTGCCTCACAGTAAGGTCACCTGGGTTCACTTCCCGGGTCCTCCCTGCGTGGAGTTTGCATGTTCTCCCCATGTCTGCATGGGTTTCCTAAGACATGCAGGTTAGGTGCATTGACAATGCTAAATTGTCCCTAGTGTGTGCTTGGTGTGTGTGTGTGCCCTGCAGTGGGCTGGTGCCCTGCCTGGGATTTGTTCCTACTTTGCGCCCTGTGTTGGCTGGGATTGGCTCCAGCAGATCCCTGTGTTAGGATATAGCGGGTTGGAAAATGACTGACTGACAAAAATTAGATATGACCTTTTTCGATCATAATAAAATGAGCATTCAGAAAATGAGGAGCCAATCTTTGATGAACTCAACAATATTTAAAATCTCTCACAAATGATTGTGGTCATCATATATACCTGAAATTGGTGTTGATTTGTTACAAACTCATTTGTAATTCTTTAAAAGTAAAAATCACATAGATATCTTGTTGTGTTGTGGAGATATTCACGTTGAAAGACTCAATGTTCCAGCAAAAATGACTGGCATTGTGAATCAAAAGGGCTACCACAGTTTGGCTGTTATATCAGCAAAAGGTGGCTACTTCGATTAATCAAAAAATTTGTTCACTTAATGATTCATTGACTTATTTGTTCTATGCCTTGATTTCATGAAACATTAAGACATTAAACAGTGTGCATTTCCATTAAACTGAACAGAATGTTCTAAAACTTTTGATTGGTAGTATATATAATTAATAACTAAAAATGTGTTTTGTGGATAAATGCTACATGCTGGAGAAAAATAGTTTTCATTTTTAAATTAAGCACCCAAAAGCATATAAAATCACATGAAATGACCTAAGCAGTTTTTTCTATGAATTCCAGCAACTCATGATCATAGGACTGTTGTCATTATTTATATGTAAAACGACAGATTCTTCATTTTCAATAAGAACACAGACCAACCAAGCTGATCAGCCATTAAGATATCAGCCGAGGGAAAATACAGCAGGACCTTTGAAGAATCCACATAGAGCAGCATGCTCACACAGGTTTTTTTTTTAATAGGTATCCATTTCATCTTCTTCATAGATAGGTCTTCAGAGTAAAACTCTTCTGTCAATAACATTATACACATTGAAAGAGTGAGGTGAGATGAGCTGTATGTTCCACCAACACAGGGTGAGTCTAAATTTAATGGCCATGCACAGGCACCATGAAGCTGCAGTGCTTCCTACTATAGTATTATACACATACTCATAGCTGCTTAGTTAGTTTATTAGTTAAATGTGATATCCTGGCTTCTTTATATTTCAATGTAAATAAATATAAGGTCAAAAAAAAAAAACACCACCCAAAGCCAAAAACACAATTTTCACTAGCGGTGATTGCTCTTCCACATACAAATCAAATATAAACTGCTAAGCAACTGATTAATAATCAACCTACAAGCAAAAACATTTTGCAGAAATAGAATAAAGGCTGGCATACTCACAGTCTAAATATTCTGTTGTATTTTATTAATATGGTCCTTTTCAAAACTAACCCTAATTTCTTATGCAATGCTTTGTGAACTGCAAAGGAAAATGTTTGAGCAGTGTGCCCACATAGAATTAGCAGAGTTTTTTCGTCTCCACTTTCTGCTCATCTTTTTGTGAATTTATGCTGGTATTGTCGCCTTGAGCTACAGCACAAAAAAGAAACCCAATATGTCAGCACTGATACATTTGTGTAAATTCTAGAAAATCCATCCTAATGTGGTCTAAATATTTATTTTAGCAGACTAGGAGTGGTAATAGTTACTTGAACATAAAGCTAATGAGTTTTGTGTGGATTATACCAATCAGCTGTCAGTTCTCTCTTAAATTGTTTGGAGATTAAATAACAGTGCAGGAAAACATTTCTTCTGCAGCATACATTGATTTTCTTTCAGTAATAAATTGGAATGGAGTAAAACACACACAGTGAATTTATTTTCTCATTTTGGCTCTCATGCTTTAGGGAATATTGGAGGAGTTTCTGCTTGAAAACAAACCATGCATATTAAAAAGGTTTACTGTTTCATATTAAAAAAAAGGCAAGTTAAGTTATCTGCATGCTCCAGGCATACCATGTAGAAATTATAACGTGTCTGCTCTTGGATGGATCATTGCTGTGTCTCTAGGTCCAGTCCTCTATCCACCACATAATAAAGGTGGCTCCAGCAGCCCATTATATAAGTGGCACTTGTCACTAATATAAAGACATGGAAGGCAGGCTTGCCTACAGTCTCGGCTTTTTGAATTCAGTAGGTAGTCACCTATAAACACAATATTTATTATGACCTTTCCCCTGTCAATTAGACCACCATCCACCACTCATATTCATAAATCACATAATTTTGGTTTATGAGACCTGTCCTATTAGAAACTGAAGCAAGACTGCATTGTAAGAAACATATAAATGAAGTCCTTAAATGTGCACACACACTCTCAGAGGCACGGAAAGAGGTTGTCAGTATTTGTGCACAAAATAGAAACTAAATTCATTATGTTAATACATTTTTCAGTTTGTAATGCACGTATTTGTGAAGGAATATAATTACATAACATTTTAATTAATTATGTATTACACTGCACATACACGAATTACATGCATATGACGGGAGGAGAATAAAAATTTACAGTGTTGCAATGTTTTATGAAATTAAATTAAAAAAAACTCAACCTAGTGTAACAAAAGAGATCATAAAGAGTTTGATTAAAAATTGGCGAACCCCTTATAATTCTTGGAAAAACAACAAACACAAATTCGAAATAATCACGAGAACCAGAGGTGGGTAGAGTAGCCAAAAATTGTACTCAAGTAAGAGTAGCATTACTTCAAAATAATATTACTCAATGATTTATTTTTTAGAAATGTTGTAATATGACAGACAAAAATAAAAAATAATGTGCAAATTCTGCTATTTCCAAATAATAAAATAAAAAATGAGTAAAAATAAATAACATCTTTACAAAATAAAGATGCACAAATAACACAAAGTTACAAATCTCAGTTTTTCACAACAAAGCTTTTGAAGTCAATACCTATGGTAGGTAACATGTATGTCTGAACAGTGCAAACAACTTATAGTGACAAGACATACTGTACACTGACAGTATAATACTGCATATTCACTTGCCCTCCAAACAGCACAGCTGATAGAAAATAACATTAGAACAAGGCAGCTTGTGCACGTACAAGAAGTCTCACTTTACCTTGACTGTCTGTGTCTGTGCATGTTTGGTTAAAACGTGCTTGTTCTTCATTCAGTGAAGTGATGCTTAAGCTTCAGCAGGAGTTGGCTGTCATTTTTCATGTATTCTTTCTTTCCCTGTCTGCTGTCTGTGAGGAGTTTGTGCCACTATGCCGCCACAGTTTGTGTGTGGTCATGTGACTGCATGGCTACGTCTGATTTGTGAAATGGAGTCATGTGATTATTGTTGCTACGTCTGATTGGTGAAACTGAGTCTTGTGATTATTGTTGCTACGTCTGATTGGTGAAACAGTCATGCAGTAGATCTACTGGCAGCTTCTCTCTGGCAAAAGTATAGCATATCTAATGGAAAAGCGTAACGATTCGAGTGTTACCCAATGTAGCGGAGTAAGAGTAGCGTTTCTTCTTCACAAATGTACTCAAGTAAAAGTAAAAAGTATGGTGTAGTAAAACTACTCTTAGAAGTACAATTTTTTTAAAAAGTTACTCAAGTAAATGTAACGGAGTAAATGTAACTCGTTACTACCCACTTCTAATGAGAACTTCTTCTCAAACACAAGTCCAAGTATGAACTGATTCAAGACGGCAGGTTTTAACATCTTCTGGCAGGAAGAGGCAGGTCCAGGTGGACAGATGGTGGAAGTGACATTAATGGTATTACAGCCGTCAATCTTTCAGTCTGCAGAAGGAGGAAGAGAAAAGGCACACAGTGCCAACCCCTGGATTGATGGGAAATAACAACCACTAGAGCCATTAAGCTGTCCCCTAAGTGCCTGCGTGTGACATCATATATAAGATGTCGTAAAAGGAAATGCTCCTTTATTACATCAACATACAAATTGTTTTTTTTTTTGTATTGAAATGCTACAAGACCCAGGATTTTTCTGTAATGATACAGCACTGGTACTCAAAGAGCCATCTATAAAAACAAACGTTTGGCATGTGCCTGATGCAATTGTGGGTGTTTGCTTGCAGATTTTAGCAGCATCACAAAGTAAGAGCAATTTTTAAATATTATACATGTTATACTCACCAAAGTAGTGTGTAATTTCAGGCATTGTTATGAAAAGACATTCTGCCCAGCAAATTGTTCAGGACTGGTGCCAGCTTTCAAGCCAGTGGCAGTGGCTCCCCACAATTATGAACTCAATATGTGGATGGAAAAATGAATGTATGGCTTTCAACTCTGTGGCTAAATAATAAAAATAATAACAAAATAAAAATGGATTCCTTATCTGAAATTGCTTCAACACGGCACTAGTGTTATTTTTCACTTAAAGTGAAGGCTGTACGAATTATTTGAACGTTGCTAATTTAGCATGTAGGAGCTGCAGCATCCAGTTGCCTATGCAAATTAAAGGATGTGCTGATTCCAAGTTTGTCACTAACTTTTGTGAAGGTGACTTAATGTTTTTTGATTTACAGGTGTTGCTTCAATTTTGAATATTATTTCTCTTATATTTTGCTTTTTTTTTGTGTTTGTTTCTAGAATCCAGTGCTACCAAGATTTACTCTGCCTTTAGCAATACTTAAGTGGAATTGTGGATGGATTTGACAGTGGATGCATGGAAGGAATACCTTATTTATATATTGAAATACATTTATAACCAGTAGACATTTTTGAAGCTTCTTTATTCAATAACACAACTCTGTCTTCATGTTTACATAAAAGGAAAACTCTTCATCCTTCACCATACTGTTTTAACAAATATACATTGAGTGCAGTTCTAAATGAAATCGTTATTATGACATTGTCATTTACAAATAGCACCCACAAATTGCACTCATGCACTTACTCTTATATTTGAGTGTCAACCCTGCCCACTTCACTTTCATGCTGCCTCATTATAAATGCATTTAAACAATAAAAGAACAAAAATCACACTACTACCATTATTGCTATTCCTTAAATACTTACAAACTAAAACTCACATGTGCAGAGAATCTGTCACTGAGGTTTGGGTGAAGACACCCAGCTGTCTCGACAGGGTACACTGACTATGGAAACACACGGTAAGATCACAAGATATTAAAGAGTCTAGATATATACACGTATAGATACTTCATGATTTAGCAGAAGTTTACAGCATTCAATTTTGTATACTCTGAATAATCCCTTCAAATATGGTGCTAGGAATCATATTCCATTAAAACCTTTGTACAACATATCACTGAATTAATCAGTTTATGTTTAGTTCATTCTCATTGCGTATGATTTTTTAACTTAATTATTTATATATTTAGAAAAATATTGCAACACGGAAGGGTGAAAGGAAAGAGGCAGATTTTGAAGGTCACCCAGGTAGTGTGCTGGGTGGTTCTTGACATTTCATGTACATGCCTCCCTTAACTGAGTCAAATTGATTTCATGGGTGTACTGTGTTTCTGTTGAATTACTCTCAACAGAAACAGGACTACTCACAACATGTGAAGTATAGAAAGCATATTTTCACATTGCCAAATTTGTGGGTATATTTTAAAACCAACACGAAACATAAACTCTCCTTAACCCTGTTGCACCATACAAGTTATCAAAAATGATAAGTTATGGCATAAATCAGTTGAAGCAAATTTACAGGGAGCTGTGCTGTGGAACTACTGAAACAGTAAAGAGTCTCAAAATTACTAATTATAAACTATTTAGATACACTATACATTGTGGAAATGTTTAAAGACATGCAAAATTTACAATCTATATTTTCACTATGTAACTTCTGTAAAAAAAAAACTAGTAATAGAAGAGAGCTAAGCGAAATATTTTTTACAGCACAGTAAGGGGGATGCCAGGCTAAAGGGATAATGCAGAGGTGTGAAATCAATAGAGAAGAGGCAGAAATGGGTGTGAATGGGTTTTTGGGAGGTAAGAAGCATGAACAAAGTGTTAGCCAAAAACTATAAGATGATTACAGTTGGACATTTTTATTGATTATATTTCGTGTACATGACTTTACTGCTTTCCACATCACAAAGTTCTGTAACGAAAAACAGACGGAAGGCAGATGAACATTGTGTCAAGTGCTAATGAACTGCAATTTAATTGGCTTCTCTGTATGAATGGTTTTAGCAACCCTGTCATATTCATTGAATCTGTCAGACAGTAGCCTGCCATTCTCAATAATGTGCAGGATGTTTTGTTACCTGAAAATGATGCAAAAAGAGAACTTAGGATTTGCTACAGTTACTGATCTGTAAAATATGTGATGCACTTTGAAATTTGGTTATTCTCTTTTTGAATTTACAAGGTATATATAAAGAAAGTGTTCACCACTTTAGATAGAGAGAACATGATTTGTTCCCGGGAACAAACAAGGTACCTCTCAGAAAAGAATTTCCAGAGTTGGAGGGACAAACATGTAATAAGTAATAATTTGCGTGAAAAAACTTCTTTAATATGTCTTATTAAATTCATGACAGACCTCATACAGTGTATATCATAACAGTGGGGCAGGTAGTAAGTTTATTGCCCTTGTTAAGGTCTTCCAGGCACTATGTCTAGAGAGCACTGGTGGTTAGAATTGTAGGAGTATTGGAAAGGACAGATGGTCTTGCCCTACCTGGTCACACTCTGTGGTATGTGAGCCTAATTCTTCTTTTAGATAACCTAAGAAAAAGTAGTTTTGACTAATAGAAGCCATAGCCATGTGGTAAACAAAAATATTCACTGAAAAGTAAATTTAATTGTGAAAAAACTGGTATAGCAATGACATTGTTTCACAATTAGTCAGATATTGCAATCTTACTAGCAGACTACAGCAGTTGTAGAATAGCACAGATGGTAGTATCTACAACATCTACATCCCTTTTTTGATCTTGATTCAACTCATGTTTCATATATAAAAGTATATGTAAATGAATTACACTGGACATTTTGTTCAAATGTTTTGCTTCCTGAAACATTTCTATTGATTATGATAGACAACTTCAAGCAAATTTATTTCAGACTAGCCATGTGCGTCCAACTACGTTGCGCGTGTTAAAGTTGTCTGTGAAGGGCTCCCTGTTTAAACGCGGCTGCCAATCGTGAACTGGGCCCCTCGTCACACAGCATTATGTTCGATAGGAACAGCCTACTCGGAATCACTGTCTGAATCGTAATTATGTGGTGGTGTAGGAGCATTTCTGCTTCTGTCCGTTCACAGTCCGTCTCGTTTTCACAACACTGTCGTTTCCCCTCACGATGTCTTCTCAACCTTTCTCCAATCTCACAGGTTGCTTTGTGGCAATCCAAAGAGTAAGGCAATATACACGGAGCAATGGTTATAAAAGGGGGACACATAGGTATCCAGGCTCTTTAAAGCATAAATAGGGATCACTTCACTGACATGTGAGCAAGCCATGGTACAACTGTGAGACGCGCAGCACTCGCCGGCTACAACGTAACAATAATAATTTCCTGAACGTTGCTGTGCTGTTACGTTGTCATTCATTTTACCCACTGCCTTTCTTTCATTCATATGTTACGTAGGCACGTACCTTTTATCTTCGGCAATCTCATTCTCTAACCAGGCCTCAGGAACTAACCAGCGTAACACTGTCCACCACCCCTTTCGTTATTCCGGCACATTGTTGACATCCGTGAGTAACAACAATGTACTAAACGGGAAGGTGGTCTACGCATGCATGGAATTCGCGGACAAACAAAGATCAAGATCTAAATGAAGATCTCTTTAGTTAATTTAAAGCACAACAATTTGTTTAGTTTGAATGTCTGTGTTTTGAGGTGTGACTGGCGTACTACAGTCTTCAGTAGTATAAGCCTGAAGGAGATTCTTAATGCAATGCCTATGTTTTAGCCGTCTCTCTACTGCCATTTAGTGCTTCTTCTTCTAATTCATTCACGGACAAAGATCAAGATCCAAATGAAGATTATATATAGAGATTGACTATATCACATAAGAACTTGCAGAAACATGAAATTAGGTATTGTTACATTTAGTATGTTTAATTGCCTAATGATTTTGACACATTGCATTCGTTCAATTGAGCTAAAATGTTTTGTTTCCGATTTTCATTTGTATGGCTCATCTGACATTTCGCATTTTAGTGTCCCACAACAGTCACCCAGCATTAAGGGATATCACTTTTCCATCACTGCAATGTCCTAATGAAACCCTTCACCATGTGTGTTACTGACTGCACCAAGATTAGCAAAGAAGAAGTCCCAAGTGTGAATGCAGGAAATTAATCTTTAACAACATGTTGCACCTCATGGTTTTGCATTCTTGCAGTATGTTGTCAATCAGCTGGTCATTGTCTGGTGCTCTACAATTGTCAAAAAAAATTATCAATAACATCCTTGAATGCCTTCCATGTGATATTATCTAACACCATTAGAAGATCTTTGATGTCATCGATGACATGTTTGATTTGTGTACCTTCCTTATTTTTGACATCACTAATTTGTGGAAATATGAGTTCAGTATCAAAATCCTTCAACTTCCTTATTCATCACTTCCACAAAAATCTTCACAATCCAATCCAAAAATATGTTTGTTGAGTTGACAAATGGTTTATGGGCCAGACTCTTCTGTCCTGGAACCAAATGTTTGTGGAACAGCATTTCTTTTTAATTTAATGAGATTCTTTATTCACACATGAAACAACACTACTTGATATATCTGAGCTGCATTCCTAGTACCAGTGCCACTACATTTAGATCACAACAGATTTTCCAACTATAGTTAGTGTACTGTATATGTTGTCCAACACACATGTTTAAGGGATGTCTTAAGGGCTGTTGTAGGATGAAAAATGTAACTACAAAACGCAAGGTGCTGTTGTCACTAATTGCTTCTTCTTTTTTGCCCATAGAATAGAAGACCTCAGACAAGTCAAAAATGGCTGATATTACTCCCACCCTTTCCTCCTCCTTGGAAGTCCTGATTCTTCTACTCTGAACTGTATATAAGATTCAGCACATTCAGTCTTGGACCCATGTCTAAGTGTGATAGAGTTCACCATCAGAAGCAGCATTAACTGTTGAGTTACAACAGTCTAATGTGTCATGTTCTTTTTGTTGCGTTTTTTATCCATTTAATGGGGACCCTGATTAACTAATGATGTGACTTCTGAAGTTAATTGCTTGGACCAGATCTTATTTAGGGGTTGCATAGCAAAGGGGTGAATACCGTATTTACCGCGTGTACCACATGCACATTTTTTCCCGAAAATTAGCATTAGACATTCAGGTGTGCGTCATACACGAGGAAATGTAATTCTGTAATGTTTACTTCTTCTGCTTGAGGTCGCTCGCTTGCTCGCGCTCTCTCTCTCTTGCTCGCTTGCTCACGCACCCTCTCTCTCGCTTGCTTGCGCACTCTCTCTCACTCGCTCTCTCTCGCTCTTTATCGCTCGCGCTCTCTCTCTCTCTCTAAACGCTTCCTATACAATCACAACGTCCACGGGGCAAAACAATTTTCATGATTTTTCTTTGTAAAAATTAGGGTGCGTGTCTTACACGAGGGCGCGTGATACACGAGTAAATACAGTATATATGCACTCACTCATAGTTTTTACTTTTTTATTTTCATTCCACTTCAAAAATTTGACTATATTTTTAAGAACATTACATAAAATCCAAATGAAAATCCAAATGGCTAAAATTATACTGCTTTCCTTTTCTGAATGCACAATTAGAGAAAAAATACCAGGTAATTAATTGAGATCAGTTACTATCAATTATTATCACTCATTCTGGATCTGATTAGAACAAAAACCTACAGCCACGTGGGGTCCCCAGGACTGAGTTTGGGAACCACTGGTATAGAGTACAATACTACAGAGTAGTTTATCACTGCACTGTATAGTAGTTTATAATATTAGTATATGTAGTTGCTATGTGGGTTTTTGGCACAATATCTGTAAAGGACCACTTGTTCAATGACTATGGATGAGTAACTATGACTGTGAGATGAGGATGTGTTTTTTATAGGTTTGAAGTAGGCAGCTTATGTGCACAATGGTTCATACAATTCTAACCATTATGCTGTTCTGCCTGCTGCTACCACGGTTTTTACAAATGTCACTATAAAAATATATTGTAGTGCACATGCGTGGCCCCTCCTTGGCCCACAAAAAAGACACCATTCTGGAGAGATTGGAGAGATAGATGGGCATCCTGGAAGGACTAGTATTGCTTCCTTATTCCCCCAAGGGGCGGCCCCCCATTGTTGTTCCATTATTCCTGCCTCAATGGGAGACTGCCCCTTGGGGGCAAAGGGTCCACCAGTAGAATAGCTGGTGGTACTCTGCTTGCGTGCCCCCAGTTTGGGTTTCAGCAGAAGTTCATGGGAGCTGCAGTCAGAAGGACAATCCTGTTGGGGGCCACGGGGGTGCTGTCAAGGGAGGTCTTCCCTACTTTATGTCTGTTTGTCCTGGTCGGGAAATGCTGCTGGGGTGCAATGTTGCAGCACCAAAAGTACTCCCGGTGCCAGCAAAAAAAGAACCAGTCTCCCTCCCCCAGGGAGTCAGAGTTGGAACTGGAGTCTAGTAAAACTCATCTGGGAAGAGTGGAGGAGAAAGTGAAAGAGAAAGACAAAGCTGACAGGGAAATAATTAATAATGAAGGAGAATTATTGTCATGATCATGTGAAAAAGATATTTTGTAAAAATAAAAATACTTTAATTGAACCAAGGAACGTATTAGTCTAGTTGTATCTGGGGTTCTGAGGCCAGGTATGCTCCCTAGTGGCAACAATATACAGAGAAAAAGGGTCAGAGAAGAACATCTAAGGTCCAAAATTTCTCAAATAGGTATACAGACACCCATTGAGTAAACTTTATTTTCTCCAATTTCAAATAGTCTAACACATCTGCAAAGTGTAGCGTGGTGCAGAATTCTTCCAGCTGAGCAAGATTAGTTGCCGAACTAGGAATATGACAATGGGTAACACATTAAAACAGTTTTTGAAGGTAGGTGTTGTATCTGAAGTAATTCCAAAAAAGGGCAATTAGGGAATGATGGCCTAATAAAACCCCAAAGAATTTCAGCAACATGGTGAAAATTGATTTCCAGTAAAATCTCAGTTGAGGCCAAAGTATGTGGACAAGTGTGACTAGTGCCTGATAGCACCTTTCACTAATGGGATCTAACATTGGGTATAATTTTAATTCTTACCTGTGTGTAGCACAGATTGAAGAAAAATGTTGTCTTTGAAATGTGACTTTCAATTCATTACTTGCAATTGTGAAACTGTAGCCTTTTTCTGAAAATTGTTTCATCAAGTCTAAGGTGAGTTACTTTATAGTTTTGACATGATTTGGAGATGCCTCCTCTGCCTGCAGGACAGTTTATTAATTATTGGGCTGTATTATACTTGTAATTCAAGAAATAAATCAGTGACAAGTTGAGAGCTATCAGAATGATATAAAATGCTTTCTATAAATCCCTTTAAGGATGTCAATGACTTTGTCTGTACAAAAACTCAGTGTTGAGAATTTCAAGAAAT
Source organism: Polypterus bichir lapradei (assembly GCA_026402145.1). Taxonomy (NCBI): domain Eukaryota; kingdom Metazoa; phylum Chordata; class Cladistia; order Polypteriformes; family Polypteridae; genus Polypterus; species Polypterus bichir. The sequence continues at coordinate 76,206,340 of JANRMT010062854.1, read as the reverse complement.
AAGTGAATTAATGTTAATTGTGTAATCAAAAGTAAATAAATTAATTCAAAATGCTACCTATATTGGTCATTGATTTTCAGTGCATTTTCAACACAGGCTTTTGACTGTTTAGTTTGTTTATTTTATTTTGTCTTTCTTCTTTGCATCTTTTACTGTTATTTATTTATTTTTAATTTGTTCTTTGTGTCTTTTATTGTGATTGTTTATGGACAGTGATTTTGCATTCTGATGTAAGGAAAAAAAATAATTTTGAACAACCTACAATTTTTCTAATGTTTTGCAGCAAACAATTGATATTAATTTATCACCCTATTTTCTTTGATAGCTTAACCCAATTCTGAGTTATAGGCAGCCAGACCCTTTTCTAACAGCATTGGGCATGAAGCAGGAAAGTATGATAAAGCACACTGGATTTACCATTTGTCTATGTGAAATTTGCACATCCTTCAGGGTGCTCCATATTTTCTCTCACATCTCCAAAGACATAAAAGGTGAGTGCCAGGTGGATAGTGTGGATGTGTTCAAGTGGAAGGCCTGATTCCTGCCTTGAGCTCAGTGCCACATTCTCAATTGGATTAAAGGGATTTGAGCATGATATGGTATGTAACTGTAAATCATATACTGTATATATAAGTACCCTGAACCTGTTTTTAGAGAAGAATTGTATATATGAAAAGGCTGCAATTGATTTTATTTTTTATTTTCTTTCATTCCTCTCAGAGGCACTAGGAATCTCATCCAATTATCCATCTCCAATCCTTTATATACACAGAGCATGCAAATTTTGAAGGGCTCCACTCTACTCAAGTAATAATATTAAAAAGAAAATCCTAAAATGAGACATATCCTACTGTTCTAGTGTTACAGAGAATTCTCCATTAACCAAAAATCTAATTGGCTGTAGACACTTGAGAGTCAGCACCTTTATGAATTTTGTATTTGAAACTTTCCAGTTTTTATCCTTGTTCTTCTGCAAAGATCACAACAAAAAGATGATGGCATTTAAAAGGTTACCTAACTTTCCTGCTTCAGTCTAATGAGTCGTCCAGTCACAAACTATTGATTCATTTCTAATGAAGTTCTGATAGAAATATGATTGAAATAAAAAGCAGCATTTTTGCCAAGTTGTTAACTGACGATTAAAATGCTAGCACACTAGTAAACTGTGTTAGGTCTGTGCAGCTATACCAGATTTGTAGACTTTTTTTTAACTCAACTTCACTAGCAGCAATTCTGTGTTTTCAATCACCAGACTAATTTCCAACTTTAAAAATGCCAAGGAATATTGAGCAGAACATTTGAATACAGTTAATGTGTGTGGATTATAATTATATATAATGAGATTATAATTAAAGAGTAATTATCATGTTAGAATTAACGTGTAGACATATCCATATATTAAAAAAAAAGTTTCTATTGTTTATTGTTTGATAGATATAATACATATGTTTTCAGCACAAGACATACATTTTCATCAGCTTTAATGCCTGAACTTTAGCTTGGACAGATAGAGGTGACACTCCTTATAGATAGATAGATAGATAGATAGATAGATAGATAGATAGATAGATACTTTATTAATCCCAAGGGGAATTTCACATACTCCAGCAACAGCATACTGATAAAAAAACAGTATTAAATTAAAGAGTGATAAAAATGCAGGTATAACAGACAATAACTTTGTATAATGTTAACGTCTTGAATTGTCAGTTATTGTCATTTTTTTAAATATTTAAATTTTTATTTTGTTTTCAAGAGTAGAACATTACAACGGTAATTTATATATTCTCTGATTTACTTCAATGCTGGGTTAGAGAGAAATATTGTATAAGTGACACAATTCCAACATATGTTTATATTGCACTGAGATTAAAAATGAAATTTACAGCCATACGATGGTAACAATAAAAACATAATGGTAACATACACTTCATTATGTCTAGAAACACCTTAATTACAGTGTTAATCCTTTTAATGAATGCAATATTTAAGAATAACGTCATGTAAATTATTTAAGATAAGGTGAGGCAAGTGGTTAGTGCCTGTGAGTATGGCATGATATGTTGAAGAAGGATGTCCTACAAATGATGTTTCCATCCTCCTTGCTATGTTTTAAGGCCTAACAAAGTAATTAAATCAATGTAGTAAGAGTACAACAACTGGAGAAAGAAATATAGAGATAAAATTGTTAGTGACAGCAAGGAACTGGCCCAATTTTACACAAGATAAATAAATTAAGCAGATTCATGCTGTATGAAAAGATGTTATAGTGGTGTTAATAATGATCCCAAAATTAAGCATTGGTCATTTGTTTTGATGTATAGGCATCAATAGAGCATCTCCTTTACTGTCATACATATTATTAAAAGTTTTGACAAGCTTGTAGCAAAAGGCTTTCAGTCTTTTAGTAGTTTTATTTTCCCTTGGAACTGTCTTATGATCGCAGTGTTCAAACTGCAGGATAAGTGTTAATAAATTGCGGAAGATAAAGATGAGTGTAACAAATGATGGCTTTATTTATTACAAGGAGACTTATAAAGCACATTCTAGACCTAAGTGGAATCCAACGTAGGAATGTGAGAAATGAAATAATATGATTATACTTCAAAGTTCTATTCTCCATCTATGCAGCAGCATTTTAATTTAATCACAGGGTGGAAATAAAACCATTTGAATAGTCTGACAGCAAAAAATTGCATTAGTCATTTCAGTTTGAAACAAATAAATTACCTGAGTTTTCCATATCCTACATGGTGAGAAATTGACTTAATTTTCTAGTATTTCTGAGATACAGAATGGAGGTCTTAGACATTGCAATAATCTGAGGATTAAAGCATAAATCAGAGCCAAAATAAAAACCTTGGATTAAGAACAAATAAAATTCAAGCTACGTAAGTAGACAGTATTGTGCATCTATTTGCAGAATTCCCATCCACTAGTAAAAGTTTTGTTTTCTCTATGTTTAAGGATAAGCATTTGTTATCCATCCACTGCTTCAACTGACTGGTACAGCTAACCAGTAACACAATAGGATAAATATGATTGGGTTTAATGGGTAAGTATAGATGAAGGTTAAGAGCATGTAATTTAAAATAGATGCTTCTCTTGTCAACTCAGGCAATCCAAGTCAACTAATATATAGACACATCTTTAAAGGAAGATACGCCTTTTTCTCTCTAATTAGGATACATAGACTTAGTTTAGTTTGCTTTTGCTAATTTCTTGCTAGTTTGACATTATCCGTGACATTTTCTTAAGTGGAAAATGTCCTGAATTTGCATTTGATTTCATTCTTAACTGCCTGTTGACTTTGTATTGTCTTGTAAAATACCAAACGCTTGAATTTGTCTTGGCTTTTTCAAATCAGCTGGGTGAAGGCATCCCCCACATATGCAATAATGCTAATTGTTTAAAGGTTATATAAACAGATAAAGCAATCATGGTCCTAGCACTGAAGTACATTACCAGTCTGGATACATAAATATCAAGTTTTGCTATAAATGTATACCTTTTTTTTTATCAAGATACCATTACATTGATTGATTAGTGTTGCTATGGGCTATTACTGCTGAGAAATGACTAATTTTTAATTTATTCTTCACAAATCACTGCATAAGAAGATAAAGGCATCAGAGTCTATAGTTTGAGAAACAAATGGCTTTCAGGCCCCCAGTTTGCTTCCTTATGAAATTCACTCCAAATACCAGTACCATCTACAACAGTGAACAAACAACTCCAGGATGCTGGCCTAAGAGGCAAAGTTTCAAAGATAAAAAAGATATCTAAAACTGGCAAATAAAAATAAAAGATTACAACAGGCAAAAAACACAGAATTTGGACAGCAAAAGACAGGGAAAATGTATTATGGTCAGCGTCCAGGAGTTGTCTTTTCTCTGTTGCAGATGACATGGTATTTGATATGTATTTAATGAAGAAGCCAAAAGATGGCCTGTAAAGCATTTACTGTATGTCTCAAACTACCAACTCTGACATCTTTCTCCTCTTATGCAGTTATGTATCTGGAACATCCCGTTCTTCTTCTATCCTAGTTAGATTTACTTTGCATTATTCTCTCAAGACAGTAACAGTCACCTTTGGATGAATTCTTCAGTTTCTTCTCAGTCAGTCACATGAAATAACTTTCATTCTCCAAAAACAAAACAAGACAAAAGAATGACATGTTTCTTGAGGGAGCTGTTTCTCTTTGGCCATTTCTGAACCCAGAACTGAGCTTTAGGAATGCCAGTACCTTACGACTCAAGTGAATGGAATAAGAGGTTTCAGTGATGCATTGATTGCATTGTAATGCAATTACAATTGTTTGTCTAATAAACAATTAGCATTTGAAATGACTAAATAAGGAAAAGCTAAGGCAGTTGACCTTTAGGAAACTGAATAAACTGTTGCTAAAAACTGGGCTTTGTAGCCATATGGGAAAAAATATTAAAAATCAGTAATTTCAAGCAGTGATAGTCATTTTTAACACTAGTAATGTTTTGGCTGTATTTTCAAATCAATTTAATGGTATATTGATAACAAAGGTATTGATTTCTAATGAATACATGAACATTTATGGGAGAGTTCAAACCTTTGGCAGATAGTTCATGTGGGACTTTAAACAGGAAAATCATCAGCACTAAATGAGCTCTTACAGAGTTAAATCTGCCTTTTAATGTTTCTATGCAAAAACAGAGTTTGCATATATAATTTAAGGCTGGCAGTTTTGCTGTGTATGTCTAACTTCAGACAAGAATGATGAAGAGCTGTCATTAGACAGTCATACAAGAACACAAGAACAATACAAAACCATCCAAAGTAATTCTCAAGACTGTGCAATTTAAGGCTGTGCTCAATTGTGTTAAAGCTGCTCAAAAGTATAAATATATAATGACTGTAGCATTTTCTAACTTGTGGGATATTATCATTTTGTAAACAATGTAAGTTGAAACTTTAAAGCTTTTGCTACTACAAAAGCAAAATGGAAAATTTTTCAAAATTGATTGTAGTTTATCATGATAAAACTGAAGTGAGAGACTAAGGTCCTTCTTTAAGGCCTGGAGCTGTGCTATCCATTCCTCATTGTCCTCACCCTCTTTTTGTTTTTTCCTGTATTCTGTCTCTCATACAAAGCTGGTTGCAGCTCAGTGTGACTGCTTGCACAAAGTAATCTGCAGAACTTTGCCTTTAAACATAGTTTAGAAAAGTGAGCTTCCATCCTACCCTACTCTATCCTGGAATATTATTGCTTTAAAATACCTCCCTCTCATCAAAGAGCCTAAATCATCAGCATATTCAATTAAAATGTTTTCACCTTTTGTGTCTTACACATTGTAAACATTTTACTATAAGACTGCATTCTGAACTATGATATATGCCTATTTCTGTTCTGTACATGCATTGGGTACTTGTTTTGTTGGACTTTTGTCTCTGTCTTTTACTTCTGGTCCTTTGCCTCTGTCTCTCTTTCCTTAATTTTCATTATTGATTGATTATCTTTCTTGTCCAAGATCTCTCTGCTCTTCCTCTTATTTATACTGTATAAAACACAACTTTTTCTCCTTGGACAATGTTGTGGCCATGATGGATCTGACGTCTTGCTGGAAATCCTCTTTTTATAACCTTGTAATCCTCTGGGTCAAGGAATTACCGGCAGCAGGCAAGCCAGGCATCTCAAATGGTGCTAGAGGGGGAATGGATTAGTGGCAGTGATGAATAAAGATGGAAAAAGACAGCAAGGAGGATTTGGTATCTGATATAGAAACAACCCACATACCCAAGGTGAAAGAACTGATTATTTATTGCTGATTTTAATTGTATTTTAAAAGTTATTTATCTTTTAATGTTCTGTGTTTTAAAAGGAGGGCATGGGTGTGTTTTAGAGTCCAGGATTTTATTGTGCTTTTGCATCAGTGGAACAGGCAGCTAATTGGGGCTGGAATGGGGTGAAGTGAGAAAGGGGTCCATGGCAGTGTTTGTTTGTGGTTTCAAAAATGGTACACATTTGGTGGATGTTGAGGTGCGTGCTGTATCAAAGCCAAGTGACTCTCAGGTTTTTAATAGGAAAATTGGTTTATACAAACATAGTTCAGCTGGTTTCCTCATTTACACTCCATGGGTCATAATCAAGGCCCCTGAACCCACAAGTATAAAGAGAGCCTGAGGAGCATATAAAGAATGCATTGAGAGAGCAGAAAAAGAAAAGAAATCAAAGCAGTAAGAGCAATGAAAGAAGAGGAAAACTCACAAGTAAGAAAGTGCAGTGAGAAGGCGGCAAAGCCATTTGGGAAAACCCATGAAAGGAGCTGAATGAGAGGTGCTCATGGGATGGACCAGACTGCTCTTCCTGCGCTGTGGAGAGCAGGAGTAGTTGAGGAGGGCTCCTAGGGATCCCATGGATGTTTAGGCATAGAGAAGACAAAGTCGAACTCAGCGTGTCCTAGTGGATGCCGAGGCATGGTGACCAGGATGGGAGTCGTGGACATCACCAGTCTGACTGCTCATATCTCTCTTTCACCTTCAGTCTCACTTCCTCATTTCTCTCACTTGCATCCTTTTCAACAGTCCCATACCTTTATTATCTCTCTTCACTTGCAGAGTCTACCTTTTTGACTTCCATTTCCACCTTTCTCACATTCTCTACCTTCTCCACACTTCATGCCAGTAAAGCCACTTCCATTATTCTAAATTCTCTTTCCTCATCATTTTTTATTCCAAGATAGTAAAGCATATACACATTCCTCCCAATGCATTCCAAGTAAAGGGTGGCCCAACAAAAATTGGCCCACCTCCATCGAGACAAATGCATTACGTGATGAAGAGAAAAATTATCAAATTTGGTACATTCACAAAAGATGAGCGCAAAGGGTCAGACGGTAAGGAAACAAGGCATGCAACATGACCGCAGTCGCCTATCCGGTGGCAGACAAAACGGGTGTCGTCTCGGTGGAGGCGGCCCACTTTTTCGTGGCCATCCTGTATTTTTCTTGCATAACTGAAAGGAAATGTTAGAAATCAAAAAACTAGAAAAACTTTTTTTTTCATGTTTGGTTATACTATTCTTATTTTCAAATGTACATTCCACCATTTAAAAAAGTTTCCTTTGGTATAAAATACAGTCAACTGCTACTAATCTATGCTAGTCCTTTACTTCCTCTAGTCTACTCAAGAATCTCTTCATGAACATATTTTTTATTGCATATGACTGTATTACTTTCTTTACCACTGTATCACTGTGGTAAACTAGCTTAACTTCTACTATATAAAAACATGTATGAATAATGAATCTTAAACTTAGACTCAACAACAAAACACTAATAAAGAACACAACACACATGGGACTAAGTACAACACACAGCGTACATCATTTATTGAGCTGTTCACAAACTTTATTCACAGAGTTGTCACATTATATTACAAAAAGTAAATGAAAAGTCAATAAAACTACACAAAATAATGACCTGTAGAAAAATTTGCTTTTTCTAACCCTCTTCACTTCACTGTAGTCTCAGAGATTAATTTCTGATAGACCTTAAGTACAATGTTTTCTTAACTGATAAAATGAAGGTTTCACATTTTCTCTCTTGAGATAAACTTGTTCAAGGATATTTAATTATTTTCAGCTTTAAAATACTTTACTAATATGATTCCACTGTGATCAGTATTGTTAATAAAATTCTGTATGCCATCTCAATGACTGGAAAGGTCCTCGGAGTGATTTCAAAAACTAAAAAGCCTCAAGTACAGTGGCTGTTTCCATAGGAATGATTTCTCACATAATTCTGGGCTTATTGCATAAGTTGGCCCTATCGATGTTGTTAGAATTTTTGTGCGTCAGTGCGCTGCTGATTGTCATGCAGTGTCGTCTCATGTCATTTTCAATCATTTCTCTGAGCTTGGACATATCAAAGAGAATTTCAAACATTTCAGTAAACACATTTGCTAAAACTGTGCAAAACTCTAGTCTCTTGATATTTCAGGTCTGAACTTTGGCGTAATTTCCATTGCATTGAACTTTCTTCTGTGATGTTAGCAGTTACACAGTATAACAAATCCAGTGTATATATTTTTCAGAGATTATAATTTGAGGCACATCACATCCCTTGTTCTCAACTAGAAATCATTTACTGTAGGTGATCTGAGCAAGTAATATGTCTTACCAGATAACATTTCTAAATTTGAATTAGTTAATTTGCCATACCCTTTGACTAGCATAAGTCATTATATTTCTCCTTCTCCAATACTATTAATTTGGGAATAGACTCCTGTTATAGTCAGGTCCATAAGTATTTGAACAATTACACAATTTTCATAATTTTGGCTCTGTACACCACACAATAGATTTGAAACAAGCAATTAAGATTTGATTGAAGTATGGACTTTCAGCTTTAATTCAGGGGGTTTAAAAAAAACATTGTATGAAATGTTTAGAAAAGACAGACATTTTTATGCACGGTTTCCCTCTTTTCAGGGGCTCAAAAGTATTTGGACAAACTAACATAATCATAAATATAATGATCATTTTTAATATTTGGTTGAAAATCTTTTGCTGCCAATGACTGCCTGAAGTTTGGGACTCATGGACATCTCCAAGTGCTGGGTTTCCACCCTAGTGATACTTTGCCAGAAGTTGCAGAATAACAGCATGAAGGAAGTGTGGGATGGGATGAAGATCATCACTGGCTGCAGCTCGAAGTGGGGTGCCACCATCGTGAGAGACATGGAGAGAGCAAACCAGATGAACAACTTCTTTAACAGGTTTGACCACCCTAATCCACTCTCACCTTGGAGTACTGCACCCTCCACCCATCCTTCTGCTGATACCAGCATAGGAGAGAGTTTTCCCCCACCCACAATTACGGCAGCCCAGGTAAGCAGAGAGCTGAGGAGACTTCGTGTCAGCAAAGCAGTGGGTCCAGATGGAGTATCGCCATGACTGCTGAAGGCCTGTGCGCTGGAGCTAGGGTGTCCTCTACAGTGCATCTTCAACCTGAGCCTGGAACAAGGGAGAGTCCCGAGGCTTTGGAAAACATCTTGCATCACTCCAGTCCCAAAGGTATCACGTCCTAGTGAGCTGAACGACTTCTGGCCTGTTGCTCTGATGTCACATGTGATGAAGACCATGGAGCGGCTGCTGCTTCACCACCTGAGGCCACAGGTCCACCACGCCCTTGATCCTCTGCAGTTTGCATACATGGAGAAGGTGGGAGCGGAGGATGCCATCATCTATATATTACACCAATCCCTCTACCACTTCAACAGAGGCAGTGGTGCTGTAAGAATTATGTTTCTGGACTTCTCTAACAATGGGAGTAGATTCATACTGTATCTGGTCGCATGGATTGTGGACTGTCTTGCAGACAGACCTCAGTATGTGCGTCTCGGGAACTGCAGGTCTGACATTGTGGTCAGAAACACAGGAGCGCCGCAGGGAACTGTACTTTCTCTGGTCCTGTTCAGCCTATATACATCGGACATCCAAAACAACTCAGAGTCCTGCCACATGCAAAAGTTCGCTGACGACACTGCTATCGTGGGCTGTATCAGGAATGGGCAGGAGGAGGAGTATAGGAACCTAATCAAGGACTTTGTTAAATGGTGCGATTCAAACCACTTACACCTGAACACCAGAAAAACCAAGGAGCTGGTGGTGGATTTTAGGAGACCCAGGCCCATCCTGGACCCCGTGATCATCAGAGGTGACTTTGTGCAGAGGGTGCAGTCCTATAAATACCTGGGAGTGCAGCTGGAAGATAAATTGGACTGGGCTGCCAATACTGATGCTCTGTGCAAGAGAGGACAGAGCTGACTATACTTCCTTAGAAGGCTAGCATCCTTCAACATCTGCAATAAGATGCTGCAGATGTTCTATCAGACGGTTGTGGCAAGCACTCTCTTCTAAACAGTGGTGTGCTGGGGAGGCAGCATAAAGAAGAAGGACACCTCACGTCTGGACAAACTGGTGAGGAAGGCAGGCTCTATTGTAGCCATGGAGTTGGACGGTTTGACATCCGTGGCAGAGAAAAGGGCGATGAGCAGCCGCCTGTTAATCATGGAGAATCCACTGCATCCACTAAACAGTATTATCTCCAGACAAAGGAGCAGTTTCAGCGACAGACTGCTGTCACTGCCCTGCTCCACTGACAGACTGAGGAGATCGTTCCTCCCCCACACAATGCGACTCTTCAATTCCACCCGGGGGGGTAAACATTAACATTATACAAAGTTATTGCCTTTAATTTAATATTGTCTTTTATCAGTATACTGCTGCTGGAGTATGTGAATTTCCCCTTGAGATTAATAAAGTATCTATCTATCTATCTATCTATCTATCTATCTATCTATCTATCTATCTATCTATCTATCTATCTATCTATCTATCTATCTATCTATCTATCTACTGCAGCTGTCCTCAGTTGCTGCTTGTTTTTTGTACTTTCTGCCATCTGCTTTGTTTTCATCAACTGAAATGCATGTCCAATTGGATTGAGGTCAGTAGATTCACTTGGAGATTGAATAATATTCCACTTCTTTGCCTTGAAAAGAACTTGGTTTGCTGTCACAGTATGTTTTGGCTCATTGTCCATCTGTACTGTGAAGCATTGTCCTATTGGCTTTGCAGCATTTGGTTGTTTCTGAGCAGACAGGATAGCCTTAAACACTTCAGAATTCATCCTGCTACTTCTGCCAGCAGTCATATCATCAATAAATGCTAGTGACAGGCCTTCTATTCACAGCCATGCATGATCATGCCATAAAACTGCCTCCACTATGCTTCAAAGATGATATGGTATTCATCAGATCATGAGCTATTTCTTCTCTTCTCCATACTCTTCTGTTTCCAGTATTCTGGTATATATTGAGATAAGTTTCCCTTTTCCAAAGAAAATAATTCCATAACTAGACAGAATTTGAATTGTTTCTTGGCAAAGTCTAATCTGTCATTCCTATGCCTGAGGTTGACCAGTGGTTTGTACCTTGTGGTAAACCCTTTGTCTTTACTTTCATGTATTGATTGTAGACTTTGACAATGATAGTTCTACCTCCCAGAGAGTGTTCTTGGTTTGGCTAAATGTGAAGGTGTTCTTCTTCACCAAGGTCAGAATTCTGCAATCTTCCAGCACAGTTGTCTTCTGTGGTCTTCCAGACCTTCTGGTGTTGCTGAGTTCACCTGTGTGTTCCTTCAATATAAGAATATATTAAATGGTTGATACTACTATCTTCTTGTGTTTCTGCTGTCTCTCAAAAGGTTTGTTTTGTTTTCTCTGCCTAATGATAGACTGTTTTTGTTTGCATGGACACCTCTTTGGACTTCATATTGAGAGTTCACAGTGACAGCTTCAAAATGCAAATTCCACACTTGAAATCAATTTTAGACCTTTTACCTGCTTAACAGTTATTGTTAACATAGCCACCTGGCTATGGAACAGCTTGTTAGTCAAATATACATATACCTTTGAGCAATGGGGCGCAGGGATTGGCTATGCAGAAAAATGGCTGTCATTTAATGTCTTATATTAAAGCAGAAAGTCTACATTACAATCCCATAATGATTGCTTTATTTCAAATCCATTGTGGTGACGTACAAAGCCAAAATTATGAAAATCGTATCACTGTCCAAATACTTTATGGTAAGAGTGAGACATTCAGTTTTAAAATTTGCTAACACTTAAACAATACTAAAAAACAGGAGTTATATCTATTGAATAATTTCAATTAACAAATTTGAATTTGCACACAATATCCCCATGTCTGGAAATTTTACATGCAAAATGTGACACTGCCCAGGCATGAAGAATGCAGAGATGTAGAAAAGAATATGTACATGAATATTCAACCTCTGCCATTTTCTGCTTACCTAAAAATTTCAGTAATGTTCAGATCAAGCCTTTCTCAATGCATGTTTGAAGTTACAATAAAATTATTAATATCAAACACTTCTTGTAATATCATGTTGCCAGACCCATGGAGAAAGTGAAAAAGTGCAGCAAACTACTGTTGTGTTTTAGCACCATTTAGAATTTTGTTCTTCTTTATTGTTGTTCTTATTACAGACACATGTTCATAAGTGCTTTTACTTAACATCTCCAACAGACTGGGTTTGAATTTTAGCAGATTAACTGTCTCTCTTTGCATTTCCCAGAGTTTTCTCTAAGATCCCACATTCTAAAATGTGTGTTAGATAGATTGGTGACTGTACATTGGTTTGGTGTGCGAATGGCGTCCGTGATTTCTGCCTTGCATTCTTTACTGACTGCATTAACTCTAAAACAATAGGATTAGATTAGATCTAAATTGGATTAGATGTGCCTCTCTAAAGTAGGGTTCACTTTACACAGTACCTTATTAAGAGCCAGAAATAGCCATTTTTAGTTATTACAGCTTTGAATAAGTACCATAAAAGAATGCTCTGCTAAATATTTTATAGCAGCAAGAATATAATGTGGCTGTGCCTTGTAAAACCGTTTCACTTTATTTCCATTTTAAAGCCCAATATTTAGCTTCAAGCCGTTACCTTTGGATTAATGAGTTTATGAGATTATTCGTGAGAGCAAAGTTTTTCAGGTAAACGTCCTTGCTAATGATTGATATGCTACTTAGCTGATATATTTATTTAAGTTAAAGTGTTTACAACTGATGTAAAATGATACAATAACTGTTGATTGTCTTCTAACAGCTTTCTAAAAAGCTTTGGTAACTACTTATCTTATGATTATGTAGAAAAATGTCTACATTCTTTGACTATTGGGAAATTTCAGTAAGTCATTCTCCAACCCACTATATCCTAACACTGGGTCATGGGTGTCTGCTCGAGCCAATCCCAGTCAGCACGGGGCGCAAGGCAGGAACAAACCCCAGGCAGGGCTCCAGCCCACCACAGGGCACACACACACCCACACTAGTGACAATTTAGGATTGGCAATGCACCTAACCTGCATGTCTTTCGACTGTGGGAGGAAACCAGAGCATTCGGAGGAAACCCACGCAGACACATGGAGAACATGCAAACTCCACGCAGGGAGGACCCGGGATGCGAACCCAGGCCTCCTTACTGCGAGGCAGCAGCGCTACCACTGCACCACTGAGAAATTTCATTTTTATTTTTATTTTTTTAAATTATTTTCACCAGATGATCCTTACACTTACTAGCCTTTAGAACAGACTAATTTTTAAGTGTCTCTATGTCATTGTCTGTTACATCCTGATTTGCTCATTCTTGAGAAGGCCACACTTTAACAACTTTTCCTTTCTTCTCTTTTACTTTAATCTAAGGGGGTTTCCCCTCTTTCCTATATTAGTCATCTTTAAAGAGCAGTCCCTTTGCCCAAACTGCAAAAAATGAAATACAAGCAAACAACCCCCTGACAACCTACACCAGTCAGGTACTGTATCTAGCAGGAATGTTCCTTCTCTTCTGCTGATCAATGAGGTGCTCTATTTTCCCAGAGCTAATTCTGTAACCTCTATTCACATCCTTTTAGCCTACTTTACCTTTAGCCTTCATACTTGACATGACATAATGAAGCAATACTTGGCCTTGCTGATCTCCCTTATATATGGTTCATCTCAGATGTTCTGACTTGTACTATTGTAATGAGTTAACATTCAGTAATATACTTAATTACCCCCATTAAAAGGTGGCCTAGGACAAATATAATGTGGACTACTGAAAAAATCAAATAAGGAAGTATCTCCAAACTCAAAACTGTTAGATAAAGGAAATAAAAAGAAACAAAACTTCTATTCCATCTACACCTCTGTAGCTTTCTATATCTTTTTCCATCTAAATATATCTTAATGGGGAGAATAGTCTCATCTTTTTTGCAAGAAATTTCTTGGTTGTTATATGTAAAGAAAAACATTCTAAGTATTGGTGACTTAATAATAATAAAAATACATTTTATTTATACAAGGCGCCTTTCTGAGAACTCAAGGACACTGAACAAACAATAAATAAATAAAAAGACACATTATAAACAACTTAAAACATCAGAAAAAACAGAAGATATAAAAATTTAAACCAAACGAAGCAACTGTAATCCTAAAGAAAAAGCCATTTTAAACAGATGCGTTTTAAGTTTACATTTGAAGGTTGAAAATGATTTGGTATTTCTTAGTACCATATGTTTGAAACTGTAGATTTATGCAAAAATGATCCAGTTAATTTAAGCTTGGCTTGAAATAGCAGTCAAAATCTAAGATGAGAAAGCACTTATTTAGGATATGTAACTTTATAGAGAAAAATGACAAAACAGAGAAGAACTGGTATTTCCTACCAACCAAACATAAAAGGTTTTGAAGTATTAACAAAATTAAAAAAAAAAAAATCCATGACAAACATTTCGAGTTAAGGTAGTTATATTTAAGACAAAGGTAGTTATATTCATTGATCATGGCTATGGAGCGTGGAGTTATTTTGCAGGTTGGTTCTTTTTCGTCTGAAGATAACTAATTAGACTCCCACTATCAGATGCAATCATTTTGTACCTGCAGTTGCATTTTCTTGACAATCACTTGAACACTATTATGTCTCAATAGTAAAGTATCCTTGGACTTTAACACTGCTGTCACTAGTGCATAAATTTCATTTTCCCCATACAGTTGCTTTTTTTGAATTATTTGTGCTATCTTTGCAGCATCTCCCTTCTCCTACTTGAGCATTTATTCATACAGTGTCTAAAAAATGTATTCACCCCTTGGAAATTTTCACATTTTATTGTTACACGACATTGAATCACAGTAGATTTATTTTGGCTTTTTTGACACCTATCAACAGAAAAATACTTTTTAATGTCAAAGTGCAAACACATCTCCGCAAAATAATCTAAATTAATTACAAAATATAAGACATAAATTAATTTATTGATTAGCAGTAAAAGAAGTTGCAAACTTTAGTTCAGACTGTGTTGGTGTTTCATCAATAACAAACAAGTCCTTGGCCAATCCTTTGACATTTAGAGGTGGACTGGTTGTAGATTTCTGGCACACTCAGTAGTACTGTTGGTGTAGACCCATCACTTAAATTAGCCAAGTTAGTGGTAATGTTTCACTTACCATTGGAGCATCTCCAAAATTATCAGGCGCTGGAATGTTCTGTAGTTGTATTTATTTGCTTTCATTAACAAAACCTTAAAATGCAGTTTGCAAAGAAAATGTTCAGACTTATCTTGTCCTGTTTATGGTTCCCTCCAGCCTTACATACTGACATAGCTAGTTAATTCAGTCAGTTATTAGTTGATAGCCTCCTAGTAATGTCAAATGTTTTGAATGGCTGTGACTGGTAAAATTTAAAGTCAATCTTATGATAGGTAAATAAAAATCGCTATTCATACTATATATATGTTTCACTAATATATTTTAAGAGTTAAATCAACTCTTATAGTGATTCCAAAATGTGAAAACTTCCAATGGGGTGATACTTTTTATAGGCACTGTGCATGTTAACAGTGTGTTACATGTGTCAATGATTTTATTACTGCTGTATTTTTAAATTGTTGCTTTTTTTGCGCTGTTCACATTTGCATCTACAGATTGTGCTTAATTTTCTCAGGCATTTCACCTGCACTTCATTACATTTATTTCCCATATTGAAATTTTGAAGACTCGTTATTTATTACTAGCTGCGTGTGGTCTTTGGGACAAAAAACAACATGAAAATGCCCTAGTAGTTTAACTTCGAGATGCATCAGCTAACTCTTAAGAATTACCCAGTGGAAAGGACACGGACCTACCTTGTGCTTGCTGCCCTACTGGCTTTTGTAAGAAGATCTTAGCATATCTTAGCCATATCGCTGGCATATGAGTCTTATTAATCTTTGTCTTGAGAAAATACCTCCAGATAGACAGACCATATTTTTAGTGAAAACTTCAAGCCTTGCCCTCTGTTGCTGAGGTGTTTCACTTGCATGTTGTTGAGCTGCAGCGACTGCTTAGTTTTGATGTTGTGTCTCTTCATTTGTGTTATTAGCACAATGTTGTTGTTGCGTGGTTGCATTTGCTGCACACAGGTCTTACTTAGCAAGCGCAGAAAAAATTTTAAAGTGAATGTATGTGCCATCTAGTGGCTGTGGCTGAGGGTGAGAAGAGCAGACTGCTCCATATGCACACACATAGGTCTTCATTTATATATTTCTAGTTTAATTTGCACAGCTTCCCTATTTTAAACTGTTACTTTCATCCAGACTTAAGGCATCCGCTTTTCTAAGAGTCAGTTTCTTATTGTTTCATTTAAAAGTTTCTCTATTTTTACCAATCTTCTTGTAAGCTTTCAAAACACTACTGAGAAGAGCGCAAGAGAATTTCTCATCAATTGTTACCTAGGAAGTGAGACCTGATTTTTTTAGGGAAGTTTTTTTTTTAGAGAGTATTATTTGGAATCATAAATTTTTAAGATTGGATTAAAACTACTTTCACATGTGGTACTAAATCTAATACAGCCTTACGTGACTTGCAGGTGGTGTTCATCTGAATGCTTGATCCAGAATTGTCTGGTAATTTACACACCTCAACTGATTTTATGTCACTGTTTATGTAAACTTTGCCATAACTCTATTTTGAGAATCAAGATGGAAGACAGTAACAACTCCAGTGGATGTCAGTGGACAGATAGAGTGATGAATTACTTAGGTATTTGGAGCCACAATTCTGTTCAAAGCAGACTGGAAGGCACCTACCTCAATCAATCAAACGTACTGTATATCAGCAGAAATGGCTGCAATGTCAAAAAGTAAAGAGCCTTCAAGGAAACATTAAGAAGGCAAAATACTTCAATAGTGTTTTTTTAAATAATTTTGACATTAGAACTACATTTAGAATAGATGTCTATACACACAAATCTTATGTGTTTAGTTTGAACACTTAAAAAATTGGGATGAGCCAAAAATTGGAATTGTGTCACTATTAGCTGCAATGTGAACATAGTCTTAGTCACCTTGTGTAAAGTAAACTGCTAAATAATTTATTAATAATTTTGCTGAATTGATACATCCAATTCAAGATAGTAAGGGGTCACTGTATTTCAAAACAGTTCGTAGCCATACTCACACTTGTAGAACTGAGAGACATCAGTCTAGCTAATGTCATTGTGCACTGGGACATAAACTTCTTCTTCTTTCGGCTGCTCCCATTAGGGGTTGCCACAGGGGATCATCTTCTTCCTTATTTTTCTGTCCTCTGCATCTTGTTCTGTTACACCCATCACCTGCATGTCCTCTCTCACCACATCCATAAACCTTCACTTAGGTCTTCCTATTTTCCTCTTCTCTGGCAGCTCTATCCTTAGCATCCTTTTCCCAATATACCCAGCATCTCTCCTCTGCACATGTCCAAACCAAAGCAATCTCACCTCTCTGACTTTGTCTCCCAACTGTCCAACTTGAGCTAACCCTCTAATGTACTCATTTCTAATCCTATCCATCCTCATCACACCCAGTGCAAATCTTAGCAACTTTAACTCTGCCACCTCCAGCTCTGTCTCCTGCTTTCTGGTCAGTGCCACCGTCTCCAACCCATATACCATAGCTGGTCTCACTACCATCCTGTAGACCTTCACTTTCACTCTTGCTGATACCCGTCTGTCACAAATTACTCCTGACACTCTTCTCCACCCATTCCACCCTGCCTGCACTCTCTTTTTCACCTCCCTTCCACAATCCCCATTACTCTGTACTGTTGACCCCAAGTATTTAAACTCATCCACTTTCACCAACTCTACTCCCTGCGTCCTCACCATTTCACTGACCTCCCTCTCATTTACACACATGTATTCTGTCTTGTTCCTACTGACCTTCATTTCTCTCCTCTCTAGAGCATAACTCCACCTCTCCAGGGTCTCCTCAACCTGCTCCCTACTATCGCTACTGATCACAATGTCATCAGCAAACATCATAGTTTAATTTCGTCTGTCATCCTGTCCATCACCATTGCATATAAGAAAGGGCTCAGAGCCGATCCCTGATGTAATCCCACCTCCAACTTGAATGCATCCATTACTCCTACCGCAGACCTCACCACTGTCTCACTTCCCTCATACATATCCAGTACAACTCTTACATACTTCTCTCCCACTCCCAACTTCCTCATACAATACCACAGCTCCTCTCGAGGCACCCTGTCATATGCTTTCTCCAGGTCCACAAAGACGCAATGCAACTCCTTCTGGGCTTCTCTATACTTCTCCATCAACATCCTCAGAGCAAACATTGCATCTGTGGTGCTCTTTCCCAGCATAAAACCATACTGCTGCTCACTAACTGAAGCTCTCTAATCAGCAGTACAATGTTTTGCAGTTCTTAAGTTGCATTTCACACAAAGGGCCACATTTCAGATGTTTACTAGAACAAAGATTTACAACTTGCAGAAAACAGACTTTATGGGGAAGAGGAATCTTCTAGAAAATACAAAATGGAAAGCTGTGAACTCTGCATCTAATTAAACTAAAACTGTAATTTAATTAATAGATGGTGTCAGCCCAGAGGCATACTGGTCTGAGCACAAAACAAATTTATTTCAAAAAGAAATAAAAAAAAATAGGTTGATATGGATGGGGCGGCACAGTGGTGCAGTGGTAGCACTGCTGCCTCACAGTTAGGAGACCCGGGTTCGCTTCCTGGGTCCTCCCTGCGTGGAGTTTGCATGTTCTCCCCGTGTCTGCGTGGGTTTCCTCCGGGCGCTCCAGTTTCGTCCCAAAGACAGGGAGGTTAGATGGATTGGCGATTCTAACTTGGCCTTGGTGTGTTTGTGTGTGTCCTGCGGTGGTTTGGCACCCTGCCCGGGATTGGTTCCTACCCTGTGTTGGCTGGGATTGCTCCAGCAGACCCCCGTGACCGGTGGGTTGGAAAATGGATGGATGGATGGATGGATGGGTTGATATCGCTAGATAAGAAGGACTTCATTAAAAACATAAAATTGACACAATTGCTCTATAAGACAATAATAAAAAAATCTAAAAAAGAAAGTTAGACCTAGAACAAATCAGAAAACTATAACAAGAGATGAACAAGCAATCAAATGGTTAAAAGGGAAATCAAATAAGTATGGCTACTGAAGCTAAAAACAGAAATATTTCCAGTACTACTCTAGTAAAAGAGAATATAAGAAGCCACCAAGATGAACAAGGAGAAATTAATGTAAATGAGGAGCAAATAGAGAATTAATGAAATATGCATTTTACTCAATTGTTTGTAAAACAAAAAATAAATGGTGAAATTGAAAACAGCTCAGAATTTACAGATATAAAATAAAGGGCCTGGACACTAGGGGGCATCACAGACTCCAAACCTCAGACCACATCTACACAGACACAAAGTCTGACTTCATATTGCCCTAAATACCTTTTCACAGTTATCTTCACACCATACAATAATATTATTTTCTTTCCTTTCATTCTGTTTCTTTCTTTTTTCTCCAGTCATCTCCACACAAGCTTTGGGTTCCTCTTTTACAGACTACAACTCTTTTGGGTGAGTACGAAGGCTCTTTTTCAGTCAGACCCGGGAGACCTTTCCGCATGTTAGTGCCGTATCAGTAAAATCATTCCAGATAAGGCAGGATGGTGGGGATTGTCAAGGTTTTGCTTTGCTTTTGTGTCCAGGGATTTGAATGACTGAGGATTCCAAGTCATACCTAGAAATTCTGGTGGAGAATGTCAGCCTCTCCATGAGCTAAAGCCGAACTATAATTTGACATTGACCCTAAACATCCCATAAATCTATTAAAGAATTGATTAATGGGAAGAAAAAATCATGTTTTGGAGTGGCTGAATGATAATCTATTTCTTAAACCAGTTGATATTTTGTGATACGACAGCCAACATATTTGGACAATGGAAATGGTTTCTTGAGAAATAAAGTTTAAAAACTCTACAATGTAAGTGTCCCACCCATTATTCTACCCATCTGTTATCAAACCCACAGTATCCAGATTGTGCTAGAGCCTGGAACATTGGACATAAGGCAGGAACCATTGCTGGACTCATCACCAGATAATGACACTGAACTTAGTGGCTCACTTACATTTGGAAGCAATAGTCATTAAAACAGTCTGCCTAGTGCCCAGTGATATTTCTGTTTATGTGTATCCATTATTCATGTTAATGTTAAACATTCAAATACAAGTTCCATTCGGGCTGTCAAAGAAATGAAAATGCAGGGTTAATATACTATTGTTTTAACTAGTGTTTTGTGCCTTGTATTGAGGAACATCTAGGGAATAACACAGTAAGCAGATTAAAAACATTTTGCCAATTTGTGACATGACCATACTGTGATATTGCATCTAGTAACCGTATATGACCTATGGAAATTCATTATTAAAGTTTATTACTGCATTTTTGGAAGTGAGCAAAATGACCATCAAACAGGTATTGTAAACATGTAATATAGTTGTGAAGTGTGAAACAGCTAATTCATAATGTTAATAAGCAGCTGCAACCTCCTCTTAATAATCAAGCTACATCAGCCTGATGGACTAAAACAGCCCCACTATGAGGCCTTTAGAATTTTTGCAATGTGTTGCGCGTCAAGGGCATGACCGGTTTAATTCTAAACACCTTAATCTTTCATCCTAGAAGGCCAGACTGGGCATCAGCATAACTATATTTTACAGGGTGATCTTGAGATAAATTAATATAGATTAAAAATAAGTAAGTTGACAGCACCTTTATTTACTTAGGCATCTATATTTTGTTTATTCATTCCAAGAAAAAAAACAAGAATCTTATCTGGGGTGAGCTAGAATTAAGAATTAAATGACAATACATAATTAGCCTTTCTTATTGTGTATCTTAGAATTAATTACCTTGAAGAAAAATCTAATACAGCCAAAACAAACATATTGCTTTAAAGTTACAAGTAATGCCTAATTGGGGAGCAGGCTACAATACAAAAGAAGAATTTTCACTCTTATACACTCAATTAGGAATTAAATGGAGTGTAAATAATCTGACTTTTATTGCTTTATTCCTATAGGTAACATGACATAATTCAAGGCCTTTAGAAGCATAGACAATAAGTCTATCATGCCTGCATAATCATTTTAAAAAAATTATTTAGGAAAATTTTGAACCAGAAAAGAGTACTGCTTTTAGTAAGAATTTGCTTATGGTATAAAATGTTAAAAAAGAGGATTTGAGAGTGCAACATAACAAAATTCCTTTGGGTTATAATGAAGATAAAAGGGATGTGTTGAATAAGCATTATTGTAATAGCAAAGGGTAAAAAAAAATTAGCACAAACCTAGAAACGCCTGACAAAAATGCATTGTTGAGATAATCCATGCAGTATACATTTTCTGAGCCTGTTCATTCCAATACAAGGTGGTCACAGAGTCTGTCCTAGGAGGATTGGGAACAAGTTACAGTTCATCACAGTGCACACTCACTTATACCAGGCCAGTTTATTGTTGCCAAAGAAACTAACACTCACTTCTCTTTGGTGTCAAAAATTAGATTAGTCAAAGAAAGCCTAAACACAAATGGAAAAGTATGTAAAAAGCACATACACCGTGAACTGTCCAAGGGCTAACCTGTCACTTTAGTCATTGTCACATAATTAAGTGGCATGCAAAGATCAAAGAGCAGTTAATTTAAATCTGTTTATTACTGTATAATAGTCTTCATTGAGTGTGGGCTCAGGGTGTGTAACAGGCTCACAATTAATTGCCTTTACAAATTATTGAGTACATAATACATACACATAAAGGCACAGTTTTGTTTAAACAGATAGGAAAACAAAGTAGTTTAAAACTAATTAACATAAATGGAGCTTATCAATACCGGACTATTAATTAACTGTTGAACTATGACCAGTTGACAACAGAGGAGAGATAAACAAAAACTACAGTCAGCAGCATCCCTGGAGAAAGTAAACCTCTGGGGGGTCCTAAAATTGATTAGTAAGATATTAGTACACTCCATTTCAGTCACCGCCAGGCTTTTTTCTTAAATTTTTTTTGTGCTTCAATATTATTTTTTAACTTTATTATTAATATTGGCAATGCTGTGTTTACATACTAAGTAGGATCAGACTTCCTAGATTACTATCTGAAATGCTTTAATGAAACAGGATGCTATATGCAATGTAGCAGAAGTGATTAAGGAAGCTAGAAGAAAGGTTGTGTTAAATGCATCTCAAAGAAGGTTGTGGTTAAGCTGTATGATATATCTTCTGATATATCTTCTGGAAACTTTCAAGCATTTTTAGTCTTCATTGCATAGAAAATACATGAAAATAGTGCTGTACAAAGTCTGCAGATAAGCTACAAGAGTCATTTAAAGAATCATAAGTTAGAATTTTTTTAACACAAACTCACAAAAATAAGAAATAAGTTACCAAGCATGCTAAAGGACTTTGCAGACCTTTAAATTTAAATTCAATAATTGTTAGGTGAGGCAGGTGAGAAGAGACTGAAATGCTACTGTATGTTGGGATCAAAAGCTTGTACTCTTTAAAACATTTCATTGTAAAGAGAGAAGTTTTCCTTTAGCTCCATTAGCTGAGAAGGATGTACTTTAATCTGAAAGCCCTGATTCAAGTCGCACTGCTGCTACAAGAGAGGACAAACAATAGCAAGAGGGGCTTTGCCCTAAGCATATTCCACACCCGAGACACATGGCATATTTGGCATGTTTTCTTCAAAAACGGTTTTAGGGTATCACTCCAACTTTTAATTTGTCAGACTGGACACATAACTCTGAACTAAATTAGTTGTTTTTTTATTATTCTTTTTAAACTTCACAAATAATGTTTTCTCTTAATTTTATTTGGTCCATTTTATACATAATAGTATCACTGTGCATTGTAAATTATATGTTTCCATTTGTTACCTTTGCTTGCCTCTAAACTGGCATTACACCTGGTCTTCATCTTTCATCTTACAGGTGATGAGCCCACTAGCAGCTCCACATTGAATTTTGGGTTGGGTGAGACTGATTTGTGTGAGTTGTTTGGCAATGAATGCCACCCCCAGGCCTAAATCTCAGGGTAGGTCCCAGTAACCATATTCTGGGCAGGTCACACAGTTTTCCAATTTTTGCCATCATGAAGATCATTGTAAACAGCTCTTTGTCTGACCTCTCAGCTCAAGCTTGTTCATCAAAGGAGAACCAACCAGGAACACAATGCTCCAGCTCATCCCAACTCTAAGTATCCCTAAAGTGCACAAGCCCTAGTACCATGACAGATTAATTTTTGGGTTCCTGTGATGTCACTGTCTGATAGGATGAGAAGCTCAGCCACTTGAGAGTTGTTGTTCTTGTGGATCGAGAGGAGCCAGGTGAGGACCTTGGGCATGTCGTAAGAAACAAACTTGGTGGAGACCCTGCAGCAGACCCAGGACATGCTGGAGAGATTATATTTCTCAGCTGGCTTAGGAATGCATGGAATTTCCTCAACAACGGTAGAATTTTGTAGCTTGGGACAGGGAGGTCCTGGCTGACCAGTGTGACCTGCTGCCAATGTGATCCTCACCAAGAAAAGTGGTTTGAGATGATGTGTGGATGAGGTATTCCCACTTTTTCAAAACCATCCTCCAACCTGAATTCCCTTCTTTCCCACCTTCCACCACTTACTCACCTATCACCAGTTAATGGGTTTACTAATGTGTTTTTAATTATTTTATTTATAAGAAAACTGATATGATGAAACAACTCTTATGTTTGTGAAAACCTGTATTTTCAGTTCTGTTCTGTTTCATTTTTGGTGTTCTTTCAGAATTCCAGAGCTGTTGCTAATGATCCAGCTATTTTCTGAATCTATATTTTCTACTCAACGTTGCAGGGAGCCAGAGCCACCCCCAGCATCACTGGGCACTCGGTAATAATAATTTTAGACATAGAGGAGGACAATCTACTCAGAGACAGAAAAAAATGGGCAAACAACACACAGGAAACAAACCCTTGGTGATCCCATTGCATTTATTTAGATTTAAACATATCATAAAATGCACCTTTTGTTAGCATAGGGCAGTAAAAATTTTACATTTAATTTAAATAATTTAGCATTTGAACATAATGCTCACATTCTATAATAAATTATTATGCATAACTCTGGTTTTCATTTAATTGGTAGCTGATATATTGCAGAGTTCTTCTTTCTCCATGAATTAAAGATTCATGAACTGTTGTTAGTAAGATGTGACACAGTTAAATCTACTACTGAGATGTTAGAACCAAATAATATATTGCAGGATTTTACATGTGGAAATGCCTTGTGGATATCTGGAATAAATTAAGAATAAGCTACAAGTACCCAACTTCATTAACAAAAAAATACATTGGTTATTGTGTATATTGATTCAGCAGTAAACAGAGTTCCTGTACATTTTTGAAACAGCTTAATTGCATAATTAAAGACAGGGGGTTTGTCACCGTCTTCACTAGCGAGAATCTGTCAGTGATCTATAGCTTTCAGAAGATCGCAACGTTACCTGCATTCATCAACGCCGACCGTATTTGCAGCAGTATGTGCAAGAGGTGTTCATTTATTTTTCATACTGTTCTGATTAAAATTCAATTCCTGACCTAACAACAGAAGTCACAGAAAAAAAGAAACACATAAAGCTCCCTTCAGAGTGCACATCGATATATGTCACTGATAGCCATGTCATTTATCAATGTACAAAACCTATGCTATGCAAATATAAAGGCATTAGCACTGAATAAAATTTGTTGCAAATGTTCACTACATTTTAAAGTGAAAATGACTAAAATAAGAAATTATTCAGAATAAGTCTATTCAGTTGTTGGGGTAGACTTTTTAAAAGACTGAAAGGACCTCTAATACCTGTTTGAGTGCATTCTTGTAAGGCAAACTCTTGTGCACCACAAAAAATGAACATGCCTTAAAGAAGAGTATATCATCATTTTTATCTTGTCAATAAAGTAGGCAGTACTTCCTAACCTTGGCCACCCCTTGGGTTTGTTAGGCCTTCCATTTTCAGGCCCTAACCTACAATTTGCAAATTATTTTTGTATAGCCCAAAATCACACAAAGCCCTGCCTTTTGACAGCCCCCAACCTTGACTTTCTAAGAAGAGAAGGAAAACTCCCAAAAAAAAACCCTTGTAGGGAAAAAAGTGGAAGAAACCTTGGGAAAGGCAGTTCAAAGAGAGACCCCTTTCCAGTTAGGTTGGGCATGCAGTGGGTGTCAAAAAAGGGGGTAAATACAATACAATACACAGAACAGAACATAAGTAATCCTCAATACAATATAATAGTGCAATAAAAATATTACAAGCACAGAGCAGAATTCAACATTAGATGATATCACATAATACGATTATACCCTACCCCTAACCCTACCCCTAACCCATTAAGCTGCCTACCCCCTATTGGCCATTCCACACCTGAGACAGCGCTGGACCAGCCAATCCAATCAAAGGATCCCTCTACCCGATGAATCCTGCAATCCTCCATCAGAGATGATTTTACCTTAGACAGGCAGAACAACTTGGCAGGTGGGCAGTGGCACCAAGTGCCACATTTGAGTACAGAGAAGAGAAACAGAACAGGTGAGGGTTAGTAACAAATTATAACTATCATATTACTCATCTTTTAAGCTACTGACTACCAACAGAGATGTAGTTTGTACAGTTAATCAGCAGCTTTAGTCAGGATATGCTAAACTGAAGAAGTGAGTCTTCAGCCAGGATTTGAAAGCTGAGACGGAAGGGGCACCTCTTATAGTAGCAGGTAGACCATTCCACAGTTTAGGGGCCCAGTATCTAAAAGCCTGACCTCCCATTGTTATTTTATTAATCCTTGGAATAATAAGCAGACCAGCATCTTGAGATCTTAATGTGTGCTCTGGTTTGTAAGTCATGATAAGTTCAGATAAGTAAGCTGGACCTTGGTCATTTAAAGTTTTATATGTTAAAGGGAGGATTTGGAAATCTGCCCTAAACTTAACCGGGAGCCAGTGTAAGGATTTAGGGGATCAGGTAGTTCCTGATTTAGACAGTATAGGAAAATGCTTAGGGAAGAAAATGATCCCCTATGCAGTGCACCCCTGTCTCTCCCAACAGCACTCATGTTCATGGCTGAAGCCAGGTGAGTCCTTCACTGTTCTACACTCTTCTTCCACTGCTGTCTGGTAACCCGAATGGAGCCCAAAAAAAGCATGTTGAGTTGGTTTTGTCTTTGATTGCAGATGACCTGAGATGACAAGGGTGTATGAAATGGACAATCACTCGGTGACAAAGCTGAGGTGAGGTATCCACTAAAGGAAATGAAAAAAGCTTTTTGAACAGCAAATGTAGTCATAATCTGTTATGACAAGGTTAAAAACATCTGCAGCTGTTTTTAGGGAAATTAAAAGTAAGAAGAGAGTTAAAAATGCCACAGGTTCTTAGTATATGTCACATTTTTAGATTAGTATTGGTAGTGCTAAATGAAGATAGGACTCGTATTTAGGTAGCATTATCTAATATTCTATACCCCATTTCATACAATATGTCTGAAGTGCAGCAAAAAGGCTAAATATAAAGTTAGTGACATTAGCAGAAGCGGAGTGGAACTTTCTAAGCTCAAGCTCATTAAGACACTTGAATCCTTATCTTCCTCTAAATTACTTCTTCCATTGTTATTTTCCAGGTACTACTGCTTATCGAGTCCCTTATCTGGTTATTCAGCCATTGACGTGAAATACCTCTAACTGACCATTATGTCAGTTAAATTAAAATATCAGGCAGTTATTTGATTTGAATTGAAAGCATAAAGCACTGGATCCAAGTTTTTCCTGTTTATTTTCTCATATATAAAGTGCTAGCAAAATACCCGTGCTTCACAGCGGAGCAGTAGTTTGTTAAAGAAATTAAGAAATAGAAAAGGAAACATTTTAAAAATAACGTAACATGATTGTCAATGTAATTGTTTTGTGACTGTTATGAGTGCTGCTGTCATCAAGGATTTGATTATCATTATTTCTTTCAATCAGGTTCGTATTTGGAGGACGTGTTGTGTTCAAGTTATATTCCATGTTTGTCAACCGTTGTAAAGACAACAGGTTTCATTCATTGAAGTGTTCACTACCCAAATCGGTACTCGTGAATCTAAGATGTTTAACAGACATTCCCGATATTAAGTTGTGGATTTGCCTGCGAATATTTAGCGGCAGCGTGTCTATGAACTTAATTTAAACTTAAGCTTTACACCTTGCTTTCCTATTAATATGTCTACAAAGGCTTGTTCAGATTCAGAGGGTTGTTCCTTTCTTACTGCATCAATAAACAGCTTGTCTTCCTCTTTATCTGAGACATTACACACTGCATGCACGGTTTACCTTTCCCAGTCCTGCAAAGTCAGTTCACGTGAGCCGCTCGGAGTACATGCATCGAAGCTGCTCAGCTGCGCTTGTGCTATCTCGTGTGATCTTGCGATGTCCACAGCTTTATTTAATGTTAGGTCAGACACGGCACTTAAAAGTTTCTCTCGCACATTTGCTAAGTTTGTGCCAAACACTATTCTATCCCTGACCATCTTATCTTCGTTTGTATAAGCACAGTCCTTCACCAGCAATTTTAACTCCGTTACAGCAATTTTAACTTCATTACAAAGTGATCAAAAGTCTCGTTTATACACTGCGTCTTCTCATTAAACTTGTATCTCGCGAATATCGTATTCGTCGTAGGCATGACATACGCCAGGGGCAGCCTGTCTATGAACTTAATTTAAACTTAAGGTTTACACAGTGCTTTGTTTCCGCAGTAGCTGCACTTATGAATATGCTTGTATGCGTCACTCGCTTCATATTCTTTTGCTGCCTTCTGAATTGTGTAATGCTTTTTTTGAACAGGTTTCATTCAACAACACTTGAATTTGCATGAGAATATATAGCGGCAGCGTGTCTATGAACGTAATTTAAACTTAAGCTTTACACCTTGCTTTCCTATTGATATATGTACAAAGGCTTGTTCAGCGTCAGAGGGTTGTTCGTTTCCTACTGCATCAATAAGCAGTTCGTCTTCCTCTTTATCTGAGACATCACCCACTGCATGCATTCCCAGTCCTGCAAAGTCAGTTCACGTGAGCCGCTCGGAGTACATGCATCAAAGGTTCTCAGCTGTGGTTGTGCTATCTCGTGCGATCTTGCGATGTCCACGGCTTTATTTAATGTTAGCTCAGACCCGGCAATGCGTCTTCTCATTAAAGTTGTATCTCGCGAATATCGTATTCGTCGTAGGCATGACAAACGCCAGCGGCAGCGTGTCTATGAACTTAATTTAAACTTAAGGTTTACACCGTGCCTTGTTTCCGCAGTAGCTGCACTTATGAATATGCTTGTATGTGTCACTCGCTTCATATTCTTTTGCTGCCTTCTCAATTGTGTAATGCGTTTTTTGTTCAGCGCTCTTTGGAGCTCTTCCTTGTTCTCTGCGTACATGCATCGAAGGTTCTCAGCTGTGCTTGTGCTATCTTGTGCAATCTTGCGATGTCCACAGCTTTATTTAATGTTAGCTAAGACCCGGCACTTAAAAGTTTCTCTCGCACTTTCGCCAAGTTTGTGCCAAACACTAATCTATCCCTGACTATCTCATCTTCGTTTGCATAAGCACAGTCCTTCACCAGCGAATATTTAGTGGCAGCATGTCTATTGGATTGCTGCCGACGGACGGCCTTATATGGGCAGGTACTCAATTACGTGGGAGGAATGACGATGAGGGACGCAACTCCGCCTCACATGGCGACCAAGCTGCAGGCTATGGCCGTATATATGTACATAAGTAGGTTCCAGTTACGCGTAGAATTTCGAAATGAAACATGCCTAACTTTTGTAACTAAGCCGTAAGGAATGAGCCTGCCAAATTTCAGCCTTCTACCTACACGGGAAGTTGGAGAATTAGTGATGAGTCAGCGAGCCAGTGAGTCAGTCAGTGAGTCAGTCAATCAGTCAGTGAGGGCTTTGCCTTTTATTAGTATAGATAAGGAACGTATTGTAATCATCCAAAAATTTGATGTCGAGATTTTGATGAATCTTAACATTTTAGATCTCCCTCAGTCCGAAAATACCATTTTTGGAATTATGTCTGTGTGTCTATCGCTGTGTGTGTGTGTGTGTGTAAACATGATAACTTGAGTACTCTTTCACTTACTGTAGGTCAACCAAATTTTGCATACAAGTATTAGGTACAAACTGTAGATTTCTGTCAACTTTTGGGGTGTTTCCGCTAACTGGAAGTGGCACATTATCTTTTTTTCTATTTAGTTTTAAAAGTTAACTCCATTAAATTTTTTTAAGTTATTATTTCCAATTTCATTAGTTAGTAAAAGTCATTTACAGGCCTTTAAAGACATGGAAATGATTTTGTTAATTTCTCATTTGCCATTTATTCTTGAGTAAAGTTTCACTTTATCCTATAGACTAATAATTCCTAAATCCTTTTCTTTTACCCATTTTCAAACCCCCCTTTTTTGTCCAGAATGACACTCATGACTCATGGGAATTGCATTGTTTAGAATTTATTTTTAGTGTTAAATGTGATAATGCAGGCTTGTGTGCTGTTTACTACAAAGAACCAGTGCTCTAAACTTGAACTCCTTTTGCCTATTACAAAAATTGTGCTAGAAGAAAGTATAGTATGTTTAAGCATAGGGAATGAAACACTATTGAATGTGCAATCCTGAAACTTTGTCTCATCAGAGACTAAGGGCAAGCCAAATTTCACTCACAGAGTATGTGACAGAGCCATAAAATCATTTTTGGTCTCGTAAGATGACCAAGAATGCTCTTTTGACAACAGTCAATCAATATTTAATAAAACACTTATCCTTTATTGAATGCAGTCATTATCCAAATGATAAAGATCATAAATAATGAAAGAAGAAAAGGACTAATTTATTGTTTGGTCCACCACCCTATGAAAACTGCCAGCTGTTACTGAACCTGACTTTTCCTAAAGCTTTGCATCATAAAATGATCCTGTTCCTTCCCTGAATTTAAATGATTTGTATAAAATGTTTTCTGTGTATACTGCATAAAGTACAGCAATGTGATATTTTGTTTCTTTAAACACATTATTTCTTTTCAAATATCCTTACATGTATGGTAGCACAGCTATTAGCTCATCTGCCCCCCCCCCCCATTCTGGGGCCTAAATTCCAAAGTATGCAGTTCCTACCTGTCTGTGTGAATTCTTAAAATAGCATCTTGGATTTCTTCTCAGATTCCATAGATGTGCTGTTAAGTTCATTGGTGACTGCAAACTGGCCTGGCAAGAGTGAATGTGGGTGTGTGAGTGTGTGAATGTACCCGTTATTGAATTGACATCCGTTCAAGTGTTTGTTCCTATCTAGCACCTGTTACTGAAAAGGACTGACTCTGGAGCATAAGGTGAGCTTAAAAACATATGATTAGATGTGATGGTTAATGATGCTACCTCAGAGTTCCTAAATTTATGGGTTTGAAGTCCGGCCAAGTCACTGTTTGTGTGCTATTTGTATGTTCTTCCCATGTTCATCTTGGGTTTTTTTCCCACTTCTGAAAAAGATGGTAGTTAGGTGACTCTAAGTTGGTCTCATTAATATGAATTGTCAACTAATGCAATGCTGGTTTCTGCCATGTGCATGATGTTTACTGGGATGGGTTCCATACATGTTGGGGAAGAAGAGTAAGCCACAATATGTATTAATGATGAGATAAAGAATTCATGCAAAATTGAAATTGCACCAAAACTACCAGAAGGAGCATTGCAGGGTGGCCTTGTTTTTCATCTGTGGAATAATCCTTAGGAAGAAGTACTCCTTGCTTTCCAATCCATAAAAAAACATTTTAAAACCCAATAACCTTGTTTTAATGAGTTTCATGATTTGCAAGTTTGAAATCTAAAACAAATTTTAGGGGTAATTTCAAGAAACAGTATGCAAAATAAAACACAGCTGTTCCACAGTTTCGTAATAACTGTTAGCAATGGAAGAGAAGGCAGACTGTTCAATAATATTTATTATGGTGCTGTGTGGTTCTTGCTAGAGCTGATCTAATGGATTATGGCTCATGTTATCACTCTTTTAGTTTTTAGTTTAGTTTTTGCTATTGTTGTATATTTATGTGCGTGTATATGTTTCAGTTTTTTTCTTTTTAAATTCAGAATCATTTTTCTTATTTTTGTTATATCTGTTGATTTTGGGGCAGCACAGAGGCGCAGTGGTAGCACTGCTGCTTCTCAGTAAGGAGACCTGGGTTCATTTCCCGGGTCCTCCCTGCGTGGAGTTTGCATTTTCTCACTGTGTCTGCATGGGTTTCCTCCGGGTGCTTCGGTTTCCTCCCACAGTCCAAAGGTTAGTTGTATTGGCAATCCTAAATTGTCCCTAGTGTGTGTGCCCTGCGGTGGGCTGGCTCTCTGCCCAGGTTTGTTCCTGCCTTGTGCCCTGTGTTGGCTGGGATTGGCTCCAGCAAACCCCCGTGACCCTGTATTAGGATATAGCGGGTTGGAAAATGACTGACTGTTGATTTTGTTTATTATTGGTTAATTATGTATTGTCTCTTTAAGATGTCATGTTATCATGTTTCAGCCATGTTTCCTCTGGCTGTGGTTCAGATCTTTGTTTTGTGTCCTTTATGTTCATTTTTGATTCTTTTCTTTGCAGTAACATTGCTGGAGTTTATTTGTATCCTTTGTTTTTCATTTTCTCTATGTATCTATGTCTTGGTTATGTCTAATGTGTGTTGTGGGTGATTCCCCCAAGAGGAGGGGCCACCTGCCAGGAACTGCCCTCCACCCTGTAAATCAGTATGGTCTCCCATAGGTGGTTCATTTCAAATGTGCTCTGGGAGTGGTAAGTTTTCTGAAACTTTTTGTTGATTTCTGTTATTTTTTAACCTTTTGCTCTGTTATTTGACTTTATGTGGGATACTATATTGGGACTTGTTCACTTTGGATTGCCGTTTTGTTTTTTAGGCAATTCCTTTTTGCCTTTGGGCTCTACAGAGCTTGCCTTTGTTCACAGAATAATTTTGTCACTAGTAAACCTTTTTGTTTTATGAAGATTCGTGTGGGGCCATTTTGTTTCTAGTCAGGGTTAGGACCATAATTTCCTCCTAGTGTGAAATTTTGGAATTATTTATGGGACTTTCCATATATACTTGAGTAAAAGTTGGGTCTTAAAACCCGAAGAACTTAAACGTGAGTATATACGGTATGTTCTTTTAGGAGTCCAGGTTCACAACATATTGTATGTGCTTTATGGGTGGAACTACTCTAATATCATAGCTGCTGGGTTCTCCTTTTGGCTTTATATTTGAACCAAAGGGAGGAATCAGCAGCCAAGCATTTTGTTTTTTTGTGAAGATGTAAGTGTTATTGTTTGTTGTTAGATTTTCTTGCTTTGTCCAAGGATTCTGTTTCTGGATTTTGATTTGGGAATTTATTTATTTAAGATTGCTTTTTAGGCAAATATTTTTGCCTCTTTTGCTCTGTTTAGCCTTGCTTTATATTCTTCTATTTTTCATCCATCCATTATCCAACCCGCTTTTTCCTAACTACAGGGTCACAGGGGTCTGCTGGAGCCAATCCCTGCCAACACAGGGTGCAAAGCAGGAAACAAACCCCAGGTAGGGCACCAGCCCACTACAGGACACACACCAAGCACAATTTAGAATCGCCAATGCACCTAACCTGCATGTCTTTGGGAGGAAACCAGAGTACCCAGAGGAAACCCACACAGACACAGGAAGAACACGCAAACTTCACACAGGGAGGACCCAGGAAGCGAACCCAAGTCTCCTAGCTGCGAGGCAGCAGCACTACCACTGTGCCACCCTTTCTTCTATTTTTCTGTTACTAAATCTTTCGCTTTATACAGGTCAGTTTGATGTTTTTTTAGGTTAGAAGCCCAGGTTTATAGTGACCCTCCTACTTTCAGGGTTTTTTGATATATTTTTGGGACTTTTACCTTTCTTTTCATGGATTCAATCCATTTTAGCCCTGCTAAGCCTGATCCAGACCAGTGTGAGCTGAGTTTAAGCCCCATTGGGGTGAAGCCTTTCCAGGCAGGCAAAGAAGGCTGGTAAAGTCTTTTAGAGGCCTAACACCACTGATTTGCCAAATTTGTGTCTCCAGTTCCCATCAGCTACCCTTAGAAGAACAGCTTGCTTTTGCCACACTAGATTAATACGGGTGTGACTGTGCCTGTCTTGCCCTTTTTATAGGCTTGCCTGAAGCTGGCTCTGAAGCTGGTCATTTGAATAATGCCATTGTTGCCTTCTACTTACTCAGGACTGACATCATTCACGTTCTTGAAAGATGTGAAAGTCAACAACATTAATAAAGTTTTGACTATTTACTGTATGTAGCCGTCGACTGTTTTGCACATCTGAACAAGACAAGATAACTGAACGTTTAGATCACATATTCTGTTTTCAAGTTCAGTTTTTCATTGACTGTCCTACACAGCCCCTAACCAAACCTGCTTACAAGATTCTATTATTTTATTATTTTGTTATAGCTTATCATGCTTTAGTAAAATGTAATTATTGCAAATAAAATAATAAAAATTATAAGTATATATATTATTATAACAAATATACAGATGGATTCAATTTTTTTTCCTGACATGGCATCTGCTGCTGCAGTGAGGGAGACTCGAACGAAAGGCATTGCAGGTATTAATATATGTGAGGCTCATGAGCTGAGAGATGGCAATGCTATCCTCCATGCCACCATACTGCCAGGACCATGTCAGTTGCATAAATATGCAAAGCTATGAAGCTTAAATAAATCAACATTCAGGACACAACTCTTTCTTTTAAAAGTGTGCCTTTAGCTTACCAGTAGTAATGAATATAATCAGTATTAATATTAGTAACCAGTAGACTGAATATAATCAGTCTGTGACGATTTCTCGCTCATTTAGCCATCCATCCATATTCAAAGCTGATTAATTCAATTATAGTGTTACTGAGGAATGTTTTTCCAGGACATTGTAGGGCACACTTGCCCAAACATGTTCATAACAGGCCAACCTATAGTCAATATACAGTCATTAATAATCCTAATATGCACTATTCTGGGATATGGAAGAACATGCAGTGCTCTTTGTACATATGACATAAAAGTACCAAAATCCAGTTCTCCTGAATTGTAATACAGTCATGTGAGAATGCCATCTTGGGAATAAACTAATATTAATTCTTTACTGTTCCATTTTAGATTTGACATAGCTGAAAATTGTAATTCATATTCTCTTCCACCTTCTTTTCCTTTCCTCCTCCACAAGCTCCTGTAGGGTTACTAGGCCAGCTGGGAAATATAATCTCTCCAGTATGTCCTGGGTCTGGCTAGAGGTCTCCCCTTGGTTGAACATTCCCAAAATACCTCTACAGGGATGCATCCAGGCGGCATTCTAAATAGATGCTCAAACCACCTCAACTTGCTCCTTTCAATGTGGAGAAGCAGCAGCCCTATTTTGAGCTCTGTCTGTGCTCCCCTCCCTATTTCTAAGGCTGAGCCCAAACACTCTGCAAAGGAAGCTCATATACAGCACCACTACACACCACACAGAATTCTGCAACACTTATCTAGTGACAACACCATAATAACACCACCGCTCCACACACCGTTTATCCCTTAAGATGACCCTGAGTGTGAAGATTGATTGTTTTGCTATTACTGTGCAGACCTCTTTGTCTAAAGCAACATGCAAGTTCAGGATACATATACAGGTATACATATACATATATTTTACTACTAGTTGTGCTACCCATCTGAAGACAGTTTGAAATCTAAGTAATCAAAATAGACCTCAGCACTGATGTTCGCAGTGCACTATGTATTGAAATGTATTTTGCTTTGTATGTAGTAAGAATGAAAAATGCAAATCTTTTCATTACTACAAATATTTCTAAAGCACCACCTGTTGGAATGACTGAGACATAGCAACAGGATGGACACACAGATACAAAAACAAATAGACACTAATCCTTTTTTATTTTACTGTAGGAGCACAAACGGGTTAAGTGATGTGTTCAAAATGCCACAGAAGCAAGAATTTGACTATAGTTTGAAGTCCAGTACTCTTGTCACATTTTCCAAATGATTGGATTATCAAGACAATTGTAAAAGGAAGATGGCATGCCCCTTAACATATACAGTATTACCAAATGGTGCACATACATAGTATTTTATGTACTAATTACTCACAACCAAGTGCCTAAAATAGTTTGCTGAACATAGGTGGATGGGAGCCAGTTCCTAGCTTGCCCTATAGTCATTTCAATCCTGATGTTCTCCAACTACTGAATGCGGAGACATGCCACAGCAGTTTCATCTTCTAGTTTATTAAGCAGTAAACTGGTAATATTTAATGACAGATGCAAAGCACTTCATCTTGTTTGTTTGTTTTCTGTTCAATAATTTGCTGCTGGTTACCTTGTAAAAAACCTGTCCGTCAGCTACAATTCTTTGAATCCTGCCTTCTAGCGATTTAAAAGCCAGTGAAGGTTCATTCAGCTTCATTACATCTACTCCCTGGCACTCCATATATACAGAACAGCTTCTTTGAAAATGACGAAGGTGAGGAAGATTTGCTTCTTTCTCATTTTCCAATTGCCCTGCTTTATTCAGACTTACAGAATTATATTTTCCCAATTGTTTAGTTCTTACTTATTTTCACTCCACAACTCCTTTTTTCCTTTTCTGATCTACTGTGACATGCAGCTTTACTGTACTGCTTTAATTTATTTTCTCATGGACACCACAATGCGATGTATTATTTCTTTGTTGAACAGTTGCCTTTGACTTGTTTGTGAAGCGTTTTCTCATATGGCATGCAGGGAATTGACCAAAGAGCTGCTGGAGTTGAGAAAAAGTGACTTCTGCATTAAAATATAAAAAAAGAAAAACATTCTTTTATTTTAAATTAAAAATACATAAATAAAGCTATTTATTTAAATCTTAACATCTTTAATTTCACTTTCATTCATAGAAGTGGAACTTGGTTGTCAAGTGGGGCACAGAGGCTATAAAAAATACATTATAATAGTTAGTTATGCTTTATTGTACTACTTTTATTAGAATACTTAGTAAAAGTATCAACTTTAGAAAAACATTTTTCATACAGCTATTTGATTTTTCTTTATATTCACATTTTGTAAACATATTTTTTAACATTACAGGGATCAGTTTCTCCTTTAATTTCCAGTCCATCCTTTATTTCCTGAACACATCTTGTCTCATTTTTAATCACTCGTTGAAAACAAAAGGGAGTACTGATTCCTCCCAGACCAGCTGAAAGATGAAATTTCACCCAAGTGTCATAGGTCTCCATCACCCAGGGAGCACCTGGAACACTTCTTCTGGGAAAAGACTGGGTGGACATCCTCACTAGATGCCAAACCACCTTTACTGACTGTGTGTGGTCACTTAGGTCATTACTTAGGACTAGGGCTCAAGATGAGGATGAAGATAAGATTAACAGAAAGCTTTGTCTGAGGATTTAGCACCCACTTCATTTCAAAACCTGCTATGAAGCCTGCAAAACTGCACAATAATAAAGTATTATTATTATTATTATTATTATATTTAGCAGATGTCTTCATTCATATGTATAAAATCGGACTACTTCAAAAGTGCAATGTTAACAAGCAATAGAGAATATAAATCAGATTTGTTCATTTTCATCATCACACTTGCCACTCACTTGTGCAAAAGCCCACATATTCATGA
This sequence comes from Polypterus bichir lapradei, assembly GCA_026402145.1. Taxonomy (NCBI): domain Eukaryota; kingdom Metazoa; phylum Chordata; class Cladistia; order Polypteriformes; family Polypteridae; genus Polypterus; species Polypterus bichir. The sequence goes on along the minus strand of JANRMT010062854.1, from coordinate 76,169,692 downwards.
AACTCCTCACTACCTACTCCTCACTCCTCAACACCCTACTAAATAACTGCACAGCAAAAAATCAGAGTTGTAAACTAATAAAGTGTAATGCTGGACAGATAAAGAAGGAAATAATTCTGATCTCTTAAGGTACATTGGTAATGTAATCAGTTTAAATTACATAATACAGGAGAAAGCATCTCAAAATTCAAAAGAAAATCAAAGGTTGTTATTATGCTTTCAGTCAATAAAATATAAATGTACACCCTAATGCATAAGAAAAACTTAGAAGTGAAGACTAAGCAGTGTAAATATCTTAATTTTTTAGAAGAATGTGGCACAATTCTTTATCTACTATAAATGATAATTTCATAGTCATAGACAAGTACTGTAATGCTCGATTTCTGATATAACTTATGCAGTGCTGAAAATTATTCTGCTGCATATATTTTTGCATTCAGAATATAAATGATATTAAGATTAAGATAAAGATTAAGATTAATTTAGAAAAACAGGATACCAGTGGGACTTTAAACTTCAATGCCACTGATTTGCAATGGAGTATGCTGTCATCTGCACTAATCTGCAACAGCCATAGACAGGCATTAAGATAACCCTTTCCATCTATTAAATGCAAAGCATCATTGTTATTTTGTCACATTTTTTCATAATAAATATAATTATTACAAAAAGTACCAACTTGGTAGTTTTTATCTTATAATCCTCTGAAGCTGCTTCACAAGGGAATGACCAGCAGATGTCTGCTAACACAGATTCACTCCACTTTCCACTATAATGTCTCTCCATTTGAGGGATGTCATTCTCATAAGAGACCACTCCTATATTTTCAGGAAAAACCCAAATGAGAGTGTAGGAAACTAATTTTTAAAGATGTGTTGCACCCATGTATTGTCCAATAAAGAAAAGGTGTTTGTTCTTACATTGTTTGCTTACCTTTGGTTACCCAATCAAAACAATAGATGATTCCACCTGACCTTCCATATTTCTGTAAACAACAACTTTCTCTCACATGGACACCCATAGGAAACTTTTACTGCTCAAATGTTGATCTTTGATGGCTCGTAAGACTCAAAAGAGTCATTTAAGAATCAACTTTGTCACAGATGTTTCTCCTAAAGATTCCTTTAGCTTTAGACAAAAACGAGACATGAGATTTGACTCATAAAATGAAATTTATTAAAATCAAATAACATTCCATACAAGCAAGTCAGACTTTACAAAACTAGGTTCAAAACAAATCAACCCCCACCCAATTAAGGACATTTTTTTTATATATTTTTCATTTCTGTCAGCAATAAAAGGGCATCTTTCTAACCTTCTAAATATAAATTCCTGAATATTTTGAAAGAATATGAAGAAATAAATGTACTGATTGAAAAATGTTAAGAATGAGCGCGACTGCCATTTTTCAGCTCTAAAATATACTTCAAAAAATATTCTAAGCATGAAAAATGCTTATGCCATAAAACAAATGTAACTTATTTTTTAAAAGAATTTACATTCCGTTTTTAAAACAGTGTTTTTTACTGAATCCAAAATCTCATGAAAACTGTTTGTGGTAGAGAAATTCCACTTTCAGAAATTAATTTAGCACTCCTAATCTGTAAAGTTGACCAACTTTTTTGCATGGGAGTATTTTGGTGCAGACTACTGTTGTCTGCAAATAACCTTGAAGTCAGTCAGTGAGTCAGTAAGGAATAAAAGTATAGATAGATAGATAGACTGACCGACCGACTGACCGACCGACTGACCGACCTATCTATCTACCTATTTGTAGATGTTTTTGTATACTTGGTGTTTGTCTGTGTTTCAACATTTTGGGCTTAGATTACATTTCATCTTATTTTTATTTATTATATTTTATTTGTAATAACTATTAAAAGTGGTGGCCCCTTAAATGGAAGTGCACTTATTAGCAATATACAGTATTGAATTTAATTGAACTTAGTTCTTTTCCTGGATAAGTTTGCTTCCAGTATTCAATGTTTGCTGATACATATTTTATCGGTTTTTGGGCAGTATTTATTTTCTCTTACTTCATGATCAGCTGCCTTTCTAAATCATCTTGTGATCCACCACTGCAGAGTTATACAGTTCAAAAATACAAAATAAAAGATGTAGTGTTTTCATGTATATGGAACAAGAATAATCCAATTGTAAATAAGCATTGCGGTAAGTGGAATGAAAAGTAATGTGTACAGGTGGTCAGATCTGCTCGATTTAAAGTTGCTGGAGAACAAAATACTTAATTATCATGGAAAATCTGTGGCGAGGATTTAAAAAAGGTATAGCACTGGGGGCAATAACTCATGTGCCAGCTGGCATCTGTGCTCTTCCACATAATAAGCGTGCACTCTATAATAAGTAGTGGGCTGTAATCATAGGCTACACATTAAAGCATCTGTGCCACTCTTGCAAGATCCTGTCATAATTCTCCTATTTCACCAAACTGTACTCGAGGGTCTGTCTGCCATGCTCCTTTTTTTTTCTAATGAGATTATCACTCCTGCCTGCTTTCTGATGTCTAATCATGCCTAATTAGGCCTAACATTCCCACTGCCATTTAGTGATTATATTATTTTGACTCTCTACCCACAGGTAATAGTTGTTATTGACAAGAGACTTTCCATCTTGACTGCCTGAAGACATTGCCAGTCAAGATCCATAAGAAAATTAATATGAGCCTGGAGTGGCCCTGGCCACAGTATAAATAGCAGGTATGAGATTTAAGAAGGGACATCCTTACAGCCGCTGCCGGTGCCATTGTAAAATGAGTGCACTGCAACCTGTCTTACATGATGGAGACGTATGTTAGGCTAGGAGGGCAGCAGAGGTGTTAGATGTGGAATATGGCTGGATGTACAATAAAAAGTAACAAGAATATTTAAGCACGACTAAATATGAGTACTATAGTTTAATTATTAGTGACTTATAAAAGTGAAAAAATTGCAGCATAAATGTACTGTGCAGTAATGACATGGCACATTAGACCATGACTCTCTACAATAAGAATTTTTTAGAATAAGAATAGTAAAAATTTTTACTGCATAATACTGTTACTTGTTTTGACCAAATAATTTAGCACGTCACTTATAACTCTATGCTGAGATCAGGCTATATTTTTTCATTTGCACATCTTCAAGCATACAGTTTTTTTCGTACACATATATGACAAGTCTTTAGTAGTGCCCACTCACTACATACATTTATTTTGAGATCTTGTTTGTCTTTATTTGAATTTCACAAAAACACAATGTCTGCAGGTACAACAAACTATATTTTTATGATGTTCAAAAAAAGCACTAAACCTAAACCCCCCGCTGCCACCACCAATACAGAAATTCAATAAAATGATACATTTCCAACTAAGGACTACATAACATATAACATTCTCTGTGGGTGGAAAATTTCATTCAAACCAATTTCTGCTTTTAGTTAAATTCCATTTACAGTTACATTTGCTAGTATTTCCCAGTTTCTACTTTTACAGCATCAATTCAAACTGAGCTTTTTTTTTTTTTAACAGAAGATTAACAAGTATGGCTCAATTACTTTAAGATTTTTGTTCCCTTATTTATTTTGACAATTATTACATATTTAAATACTACTTTTTAATAAACCACTCTCAAAGAACTGATACTGAATGCACTTTAGCTCTCTTGTCATTTGTACCTTCATCTGTTTTTTTTAATTGTCAGTGTATGGACACAATTAATGATCATTCCTTTTAACTGAATTCTTTGTTTAATTAGCTGATTTCTTTCTATTGTAAGTCTTCAGTATGTCATTCAAATTAAATAACCAATACATTTTTTAAAAATCTGTTGGAACAAAACCCTACAGATGCTCCATGGGCTGAGTTTGAAACCCCTGATTTAGAGGGAGGTATGTCTGCTATGAACAACTTAATCTCCCCTAATTAAATTCAGAGACACATTCTGCATTGACTTGTCTTATTGATTTGGCGATGGTGCTCTCAGTGTACTCCAGATATTTTGATATACCTAAAATGACTTAGAACTTCTTCCATTTTTTTGATCTAACCCATAGCACCAGAAATAGTTCCTCACTTGCTCTTTCCCTTACAAATACACTTCCTTCTTGAACAAACTTCTTCAGACTTGGTTGAATGATTACACAAATTCCTTCTTTTTGAATGGCAATGTAGGTCAGTCAGGCACATATTAAATGTTTCTTCACATCACACATTACAGCATTTATGATAATGCTGGATCTCAGGATTTCTGTGGAATTATCTGTATGTAAAATAGTAAAACTGGAGTTTATGGACCAGTGAGGAAAAAAGAGTAGAAGAAGAGGGCAAGCAGAAATTGACTTGACTTGATCTTTAGGGTAGGTTACCCAATTTTTTAGACATAATGCTGACAGTGCTATTTAAATCTGGAATCACCATTGTCTGAAGGGCTTAGGTATCTGTTTCAGGGTGTGACTGAATTTGGGGGAGGGCCTCATGGGTATGATTTACACACCACTGCAGCAAAAGAAGAAAAAAAAAATTACAATACAGGTAAAACAAATTTAGAGCCACTAGAGACCATTATAACTATAACCAATTGCTAACAGCTACAAAGGGAGTCCAAAAAAGTAATTTTGGATTTTACGAAAACAACTTGGAACTTTATAATAGAAATTATGTAAAGAAGACCAACCAAAGGTTGTAGCGGTGGTGGAGTCAATTAATTAATCTTTCCACTGACTATACAAGCTTTGCAGGTCTGGATAAGAGATTTAGTATCCAAGTTAATCAAGATATTGAATCGCTTGTCCTGAACTGCAAAGATTACTTGCTAAGCGGAAAGGCACAGTCTTGGCATTGTTCCATTACTGGATAACTCTCAGACATTATTTCAGGAGAAATTAGGAGGTATCACAGCATGAAGTGCATATCTCATTCCAACAGGACAGCTTGCTTGAGTGTAATAAATATTAACGCAAATGTTTCAAACACAAGCTTTTACTTATTTATTTATTATATTGCCTTCCATATGTTCTTACTGTATGACTTGTAGCTGTGAATGCAAAAGCTGTATTGTGTCAATTTACAATTTTGGTTCCTGCCCACAAAATGTTCAAGTTTG
>JANRMT010062854.1:76113188-76164583 GCA_026402145.1 Polypterus bichir lapradei | reverse complement strand
AGATAGATAGATAGATAGATAGATAGATAGATAGATAGATAGATAGATAGATAATATGTTTATTATTATGTTAATTTAATGAGGAAACAAATCAATTCAAAGGACTGAAACCTTAAAAACAGGGCCAATAAAATAAAGGAAAATGGAGTTAATTACCAGTGAAAACTGCTTGTTGATTAGGAAAAGGGTTACAATAAAAACCTGCAGCCTCTGCGACCCAACAGGACTGGAGTTGGACACCCCTGTGGTAGAGCAACTCTTTGAGAGCAACTAAAGAAATACTTTGGTGGGTTTTTCTTTACTGATGTCCCTGTGTAAAAACTGAAAGCAGTTATGATACGATTCAGTGTTCCACAGTTTCCATTGCAGTTTATAGGTGTGTTGTGAGAAGATCAAGTTTTTTGACCACAAAATATTCAGTCACTGTTAGTAGGTGTGTGTGGCAGAAATGTCTGTATTAATAATCTGAAAGACATTTTGGGTTGGACGTATCTTGATTAATTAATTACTTTGCCACCTCATATACTGCACAGAATGGCTATATGAAGTTTCACACAGTGTATGTTAGTGTTGGTAAAAATAAGTTAATTCATATTAAACCATGAATTCCAAATGTCTTGTAACTTTGTAATTTTACTTTATATTTTGTAAAAGATAACATCCGATTAAATTCCTGCCTGAACTATCCATGTTTTAGGCCAATAAATCTGTTTACAGTAGGTAGGCTTAAAGTGAGTATATGCTGCTTCAACTAAATTAAAAAGGTCACAGAGTACCCCAAGTAAAATTTAATGCATAGCAGAATGCAGCTATTACATCTTCCAAAGTGTCTGTTTAACATAAAGCAATTTTAATTATCTTTAATAGGGAAAATGATCTTTCAGCACTGACTTCCTTACAGGAAAATGACAGGTGGTGAAGACTGGCGATAAGAACTTGTCCCCTTGATCCTCAACACACAGATTCCTCAGGGGTGCTGTCCTTGCTCAAGTCTCTATTCTTTGTTCACTCATGATTGTGTGGCTAAATTTAACAACAGCCACATTATCAAATTTGCCAATGACACCACTCTAATTAGTCTAATTATCACATACAGGAGTGAAGCGGCAGAGCTGAGAAAATGGTGTCATGTAAAAGACCTTGAACTGAATATCAACAAAACAAATCATATTGAAAAGAGCCCACACAGTATTAGTAGTTCAGCCCTTAAATGCATGGTCATGTTTCTATTTCAGTTAAACGCTGGCACAAGCCTTATCCTATCACACCTAAAATAATTTCCCCCACTGTTACAAGTACCTCATCTTGCCCCCATTCACATGATGCATGACAATAGTTTTTTATCCTGTTTTTTACGTATAGACGCATGGCTGACTCCTTGTTAACTCCTCTTCAGCGTGCCTTAGGCACTCCAGACTTCCTTCTTCCTTCTACCTGTGACTGTCCTGTTAATACCCCCATGGGGTTAAGCAAAAAACCTTCCTAGAAACTACAGAGCAGATTGTCCTTTTTTGTCACTCCAGATAAATGGCCCCAATACGACCCAAGTTCAGCACTCATTTGACTCCAATGACAATTTTAACATTTGACCATTAATGATTTTGGAGGAGTCATACACCAGTCAGCAGCACTGAAGGTAATCAAGTAGGGAGGTTCAGCAGTATTAAGTTTCTCTGGCCTCCGATTTCAATGGACAGAGAACATTAGTGACATCGTGATAAAAGTCACTCAGTGTGTCTGAATTGTGTTTAGGTTGGAAAAATGGGCAATGAGTACTCTTAACAACTTTTAGTTGCCTTAATTTACACGGTACAACATGCCTGAATCAATCAATCTCAGCTATAAACTGTTGTACCCTTTAGGTTTTTGTGTGTAGGCAGTACAGCCTCACAGTAATGCAGGTCATAGACAAGACATATGGTCAAACCAGAATCGTAGGGCAGTTCCAGTGCTTCCACCTTTTCACTATCAGGTACTGAATTTGTACTGTTATTTCTTAAATGCCTTGTTACTGCTGGTCCACTACCTACTGTTGTCAGAACTCTATTATTTATTGTTACGTATTACCAATATAGTTTACCATATATAATTGTTATAGTTGTTTCAATTTTTATTATTTACTGTATATCTGAATGTATCATGGCCTTGTGATCTAGTCCGCATTCCAGTGAAAATCTTGAATCAGAAATTTTGAGCTTTGGGTGGGGAGAGTGCGTGAGGTTAATCTATTATAAAATGCAATAAAGTAGTGTTTCTTTAACTCTGGGTCAAACAGGAAGGGGTTGTGAATGGTTTACTGAATGCCATGCGCTGAGTCGCCACAGACATTGTGAACTTAGCGACCAGCGTCGATTCTCCAACAGGGACCCCACCCTCCAGGATGAAAATCAACAGCGATTCTCCAAGGGGGAAACCACCCAAGGGATGACGATAAGGAGCGATTCTCAAGGGAAGCATCCTCTGGATGATGCTCTGTGGAGTTTCTGAGTTAAGAAGAAACAAAAAAACAAAATTGGGTCAAAACAAAAAAAAAAAACTTAAGAACCACTGCAATAAAGATATCTGAAAGCATTGTTTACAAATTGTATTATTCAATTTGTAGTAAGCATTTGAAGTTAATTTATTTAAATCTGTGATAGGATACCTCTGATGTGATATACATTTGCAAAAGAAAAATATTACCTATGTATTTCTATTAAAAGATATTTATTTTGATCATAGCAAAGCCCTAACAAATACATAAATCCATAGGTTTCTCTTACAGTCTCTTATAGGCTGTGTGCTGAACAAAAGACCACCAAATGAGACAACTGACTCAAACTAACATTAAAGTTTAAAGACTTAGCTTTAAAAGTTTATTTAAAGAGATGAGAATTTTTTTTAAAAAAAGTATGAAAGTAATAGTGTACAGTTTATGGCTTTCTAATAAATGATTTTGATCACTCAGGGAAAGATTTTGTTTTCCAGAAAAATCACAACATAGTTGGGCAAATTTCCAAACATGCAAACTGCTTGTAAGATATATGGCCCTTCTATCACAAACTGTGAATAATATGTTAATTTTAGGCTTTGTATTAAATATTTTAGTATGTACCTGCCAGTTTTCTTACTGCACCAAAAGCCTACCTGTAATGTACTCTTACACAAAGTGCAACAAAGAATAAATATTCTCAGATGGTATAGGTTGCAGGCTGTGGGTGAAGAAGAGACACTGAAGTGGCAAACTTGGCAAACACTGAACAAGGATTTAAGTGAGAGAAGAGCAAACTAATGAATGAGAAGCTCCTCCAAAACAAGGAATAAACACTTTAAATCTCTCAGGCTATTTCAGGGTTTTGCTGCCTCATATCAGATTTGTAAAACTACCCTAGTGTCACTGTCTGTGCCATGCAATAGCACCTTATCCAGGCTTTGTTTGTGGCCAAAGCTGCCAGGATAGAACATGAAACTTGATGAAGCTATCTCATTGATGAATGTACGGACAAATACACAAGGGGGATGGGTTTTCTCCTGGTGCACTGATCACCACTGAATGCCACTGGATTTAGGTTACAGTCTCTCAGGAGGTTCAAATGAGAACAAGAAGGACAGAGCTGGTGTTTCAGGATGCTGGTGTCATGACTCGAAAAAGTGGATCTGGACCTGTTCATCGTACCCAAGCTTCCCCAGAGGGTAAAACACTGGAGAAAACAGAAAACTACAAAACAAATATGGTCAGCATTTGCTTCCCCTGACATGCTTTACTCTTTCCTCATACAGCACTGGGCATATTCATTCAAAAGCAGTCTAATTCCACACAGCTCTTGGTATTGTCCAGCAGATTATGTGCTTTTTTACAAGCATTTATCCCTCTAGACACTGAACACTGTCAGTTAATTTTTAGCTTGGAGACTGTGGGCAAAAAATCACCAATCGAGTATAAATATTCACTTGCCACTTATATTTTTCAAATGAATGTGAATAAATGTTTGTTTTCCTTTCACAGGGTGACCCAGCATAGAAATTGCAAAAGTAACTTGCATGTGTGTGAACAAACAGCCATGGACACTCCAACTTTGATTTTTCTCCAGTAAGTAATCTCAGTTTGTATCTCTTATTTCTCTCAAGTTCTTTGATAAATTTTGGATGCACTCACCTGCACACCTGTACTGTTGATTCCTTCACTGGAGCTCTCATTAACAAAATCATCAAATTCCACAAGTTAAGCACCCCATAAAACTATTTAAACTAAAGGAAAGTCAATAAATAGTACCAGTACTATGGCCACTATAAGTACACCTGAACTTTGGGTTAAAGGGTCTGTGGATCTGTGTACAGCAAGGGTTCCCAAAGTGGTCGATATCGACCCACTGGGGTCGATTTGAACTTTCTAGGGGTCGATAGTTTCAATAAAAAAATTGGGGGGGTCAACGACAGCAAAAATAGACCCCCTTACTACTGCTATTTGTTACTTCAAAATATCTATGATTCCAATAGGTACCTAATTAAGAAGTAAAATAATTCAAAAAAACACTTTTTTGATAAAAACACATTACATACCAAACTTGCGAACAAAAAGGTAAAATGTGTCATTAAAAGAGTCACACGTAAGAATGCATGAAAATACATGTAACACAAACATACAGTATCTGTGCATTGTCTTATCGAACGTATCAAAGCAAGTGCGGACATGAAAAACCGTTGCATGTCCTCTCTTGCTTGCGGTGGGACGAGACGACAGATATTCTATATTAGCAGAATCTATCAGTCTTGTACGGTCATGCTTTCATAAAACACTATAAATTGGTTCGTTTGATGTGACATGTACTTATTTGTGATTTGAACTTTGAATATAATTATTTATTGAGGAGCAGTACTACGAAAAAGAAAATTGGAGGACACAGTTTATTTATTCGAGTAAGAACAAAAATCTTCTGTTTCAAGTAAGTACATACTTTATTGTTTTTTTGTTTTTTTTTAATCACAGGGGCTGTCGAAATTGTTTGTTAATAAAAGTTTGTATTTCTTCAGATAATAATATGACTGAACCAAAAAAGAAATGCAGACAATACAGCTTGGACTATTTGTACTTATTTTGAATTTACATATTTATTTCATAAATGTCAAAAATGTAAAAAAAAAAAAAAAAAACTCGTATTTTTTTGCTTAAATTTTCATTAGTGCAGGTTTCGATATTAAATGTTGCACAAGATAATGCCATATTCCGTAGCCATTTTATCTTTTTAAATCATAATTACAAGTGATTAAAATCTGATATTTAGTGAAATATTTAATATTGAGTACTGTACAAATGTATTAATTTGAGTAAGTAAAGTAAATGACTAGGGGGTCGACGGTTTTAAAAGTTTTTGGTAAAGGGGTTGGCGGCCGAAAAAAGTTTGGGAACTCTTGGTGTACAGGAAACTTGGAGTCGGGAATGGAGAAAGTGTCAAGGGCTCATCTGGCTGGAGGAGTAAGGAATGTAGTTTGACTTTGAGCAGAAAAGTGGACCAACCACCTCATAGGTCGATAGGGACCATTGCCATCTTTAGGAAGGCCCAGAGAGGCTACAGCTTTCTACATATGTGTCATTATGTGTCCTATTATTGTTGTTGTTGTAATATTTTTCTTTTCCTTCATTACTGTAAATGTACTCTTCGTACCTTAATAAAACCCACCTTTTATGTTTACCTGAAACCCACAAATTGCAATACTGTATATAGTTACAAATGAAGCACAAGTAGGTGAACTAACTAGGTTCAGGATCAGTGATGGAGGTTGAAATGATAACCCTAAATTTTATCATTTTGTACCTTAGCCGACAGTCCACATGGCGTATTAAAAAACCCACACACATCTAAGATAACGTCATCCAGAGTTGCAGCAGGTAGCACAAAGCTCAGTTAGAAGATCATCTTAAAACATATACTAAAATTTAATGAATGACATTTTCAAAAATATGTAATGCTGCTCGGTTTATTTCAATGTCTATATTAAAACAAATCTCCTCTTTTAAGGCCTCACTATCCATGGAGGGATGCTGTCACTTTGCACATCACCATTGCAGTAGTGAACACTTGACTGAACACTTTTTCAGTATTTCATACTAATGCTGAATGAAGAGGATGTGTGCCTAGGTGGTCTAGATCTGCTGAATGTTCACTTTGTGCAAGGACTGCATATTCCTAGGGGCTTGGGTTTCTCAGAATTAACATTATTCTGGAGTTTGAGGCACTTCATTTTCTTGCTATATATACAGTGTACTCCATAATGTTTGTGACTAAGACACTTTTGTTCTTGATTTACCTCTCTCCTCCAAAGTTTATAATTACAAATCAAACAATTCAGATGTCAATGAAGTGTACTTTGCAGACTTTCCTTTTAGGGTATCTGCATACATTTTGGACTCACCATTTAGAAATGAGAACACTTTTTATATGTGGTCCACCCATTTCAGGGCATCATGATGTTTGGGACCATTGGCATCACAAGTGTTTGTGATAACTCAGGTGTGTTTCATTGCTTCATTAGTGCAGGCCTAAGATATCTAGACTTGCCTCTACCCTTTAGAGTATATGGTTACCATTGTTCACATGAGGACAAGAGCTGTGCTAATGAAAGTAAAAGATGGCTATGAGTATGACAAACTAGAATAAAAACATTAGAGACATCAGTAAAACTTTAGGATTATGTAAACCAACTGTCTGGAATATCATTAAAAAGAAAAAATGTACTGGTGAGCTTAGTGATCATAAATTGACTGGTTGGCCAAGGTAGACCTCCACTGCTGATGACAAAAGAATCCAGACTTTGGCAAAGAAAAAGTCCCTGTCTGATAAATCACAAACAGTCTTCAGGAAGGAGATGTGTGTGTGTTAAAGACGACTATCTGCAGAAGGCTTTGAAAAGAAATACAAAGGCCACAAACCACTAGTTAGCCACAAAACAGGATGGCCAAATTACACTTTGCAAAAAAAAAATAAAATACTTTGAAGAATCTGCAGACTTCTGGAAACAAGCCTTGTGGACAGATGTGGCAAAGATGAACCCGTACTAGGATGATGGCAAGAGCAAAGTTTGGAGATCTAAAGGAACTGTTCAAGATTCATACCACCTCTTCCATTAAACAATGTGGTATGGATATTATGGATTGCACTGCCACAGGCACTGGCACACTTTTCTTCTTTGATGATGAAACTGCTGTTTGCAGCTGCACAATTAATTCTGTGGTGTATAGAAACATTGTAATTTGCTCAAATTCCAGTAAATGCCTCCAAAGTCACTGGACTTCATTGAACTTCATCCTACAACAAGATAATGATCCCAAACATACTGCTAAGGCAACACAGGAGTTTTTCAAAGCACAAACAAAAGGGTAATTCTTGAATTACCAAGCCAAAATCCAGGTTTAAATCCAACAGAGCATGCCTTCCATATGCTAAAGAAAAAACTTATGGGGACAAGCCCCTTAAACAAGCAGGAGCTGAAGATGGCTGCATTAGAGGGTTGGCAGAGCATCACCAGAGAAGATTCTCAGCAGCTGCTGATGTCTATGAATCACAGACTTCAAGCAGTCATTGCATGCAAAGGATACGCAACAAAATACTAAATAGGACTGCTTTAATATACCTGCCATTGCTATATCTCAAACATTATGGTGCCCTGAAATGAGAGGACCATGTATAAAAAGTGTTGTAATTTCTACATGGTGTGAACAATATGTATGCAAATTCCCTCAAATGCACTTTAATCACGGCTGAATTGTTTCATCTGTAATTTTAAATTGAGGGGCTAAATCAAGGTAAGATGTGTCCTTGTCTCAAACATTATGGAGGGCACTGAATAGTGTAAACCACAGCATGTTTGATTGAAGTTTTATGTAAAAAAATCGAGACATTTATGAAGAGTTCTATATATAACAATAAACTGGTACAAAATTACTTTTTTGATTGTTAACACAAATACTATGTAAGCCTCTATACCAAGTGAAGATTATTAGTTTAAGATTAGTGCTGCTTATATAAGGCATTATACAGAAAGCCTTCTGATTAAATAACATCTAATGCAAATCAAATTTTCATGTTTAGTTTCATTGTGCATTTCGCCCGCTACCATATTTGACAGAGAATTTTCACCCTATTGAGTGCAAGTTGATGCATTTAACTGAGATTTATTACAGTACTGTGCTATCAGTTCCCTGTAGCATCTGGATTTTAAAATCAATAAATAGGTCACCTTTGCAAAGTAAATATTGATTATACCTTCTGCTGCTGTTACTATTCACCTGCCAGATTAAGTCCAAGGAAAATCTGAGGTATGCAAATGTATTTTTTTTTGTCATTAAAAATGTAAACACTTGGCCCAGTTTTCAATATGGGAAGCAGACCTAGGGGATGTCATGTTTGTTTTACTCAGCCATTTTCTTAAACAGATAAATCACAACATCTTTCATCATGAAGCACTGTGTGTCTCAGATAGCACTATCTTAGAGATAATCTTCCCTTGACTTTCAATGGGCTGTCGGGTGCCTTCAGAAAGGTCAATGGCAATTGATCAAGTAAACCATAGCAGCTAATGACTATGATTCCCTACATGCACTATATATTAAAGGTCCTGTTGTTTGTACTGGTTCTTTATAGAGGAATTCACATGCATGATTGTACTGTGATATTCTAATAATTTTTTTCAATATGGCAGCAAGATGTCCTCAAGTAGCCTTTTATCCACCATATTTTCATTTGTTTTGTTTGGGGAGGGAGAGGGTGAGTGGTTCCATTTTCTCACACTTTGGTTTTGTACTTCCTCTTTGAAACCTTGTAAATCAAGGTTAGATTGCAGAAACAAGTGATGAATTACAGAAAGACCAGCATTATTTATCCTTTTAGCTGTTGTCACTAAAATGAGAATTGTGACTGAAGCACTCTGACGACAAGTTTTAACAGCTATTGGAGGTTGATCGAGGAGCTCCCATTCATTGGCAGTGATCTGTGCCATTTCTCTGCCTGATGGAAGTTTAAAAAGTCACTGAAGAAGCCGTGTTTTCTTTAACTTTGTAGGAAAAATGATCTACTTAAGGACCATGACCTACCCTTGAACCAGTTTTAGAACAATGTATACTGTATGTTGTGAGAAAACGTAGTCTTAAAACAAGAGGTATAAGATATTGACATAAACATTACTGGATTTTTAGACAGGTATCCTGATAGTTAGCATAATACACAGACAGTGTGGAGATGACTAGCTGCACTCCTTCACCAATAGATTTGTTTTTGTGAGAGTATAAAAGGAATAATTTGGCTTTTATCTGTTCATGCTACTGTATTGTACAACATAGTGCATCTTCTTATCGTTTACTTAAATTTTAAAAGAAATACATCCCAAAATGAAGAATTCTTCCATGAGTTCAATAGTTGCATCTCTCCCTAAGTATGTTGGCTTAACTCATAGATTTTAATTTACTCTGCTGCACAACCCCGACTTACACTGCTGTAATCCCACATTGCCTCTCATGAGACCACTGGCCAAGTCCAGAAAGAAAATAGATGACAATTTTTGCAAAGAAAATTTATTTTCCTGGGAGTAGCAAAGAGATTATAATTTAAAAACAGGACGGGTCTTTTATGTTACTTTCATGATTTTAAAAAAGTGTTAGCCAATTACTAAGTATAAAGCATTTGCTGTGTTATTTTCCTGTCTTAGGTGATTCAAGCAAGGTGATTAAAGCCTCTCTCACATAAATATTACACATAAATCCACAAAGTGCTTTATTTTCTTTTTTTTAGAAGATCAAATCGAAGGCTAACACTTGTGAGGGATGGCCAACAGCCTTACTTGGCCAGAATTCCCTGGAAAGGTAAGGGGAGGAAAGAGTCTGCACAGGACATTATCTCCCCCAGAGCACTAGATGGCAGCCTCCCTGGATTGAAGCGGTGCCTTCTCGGATTCCCACAGGGTAGAATGGGACACGGAGCTCCTCAACTCAGTCCTGTTGAGTGTCAGAGGGTGCTGCAGGGACTGGGGAGCCCTATGTCATGGTAGTTCCTTCAGATCATATGTATGGAATACCGGAAATACTTCCAGGAGTAAGATAAATGTAACAAGCCAAAGTCAGCTTGTGAGGAGGAGTGGAAGAAACAGTGAGAGACCAAGTAAAGGAAGACAAAGAGTGTTTATTGTGCTATACAATGCTTATTACATATACTTGTGCTGTGGTGGTGGGAAACGCTTGTTAAGAAGAGTTTTTTTCAATAAAAGACTCTTTGTGTCTGTGTCTGTTTGACCTACCTCTTGACTGAAATTAGAAGATCAAACACAGGTTGTATATAAAGAGGACATCACCCCACAGGATTTTACAAGTAAACACCCAAAGTAGAATTATTACATGTAATTTTTTTAATGATCTTTATAGATAATGACTTTATCGTGGTCATACAGTGAATTAAAGATGATGAATAAATCATCCACATTGTTGTTTTAAGTCCAATAACTTGGCCACTATAGTTCATGGTCTGTTCAGCCCAAGTGCTTTTACTATGTATTGATCCATTACAGAAGTTAACTTTAGATGCTCATCTTGAAAAATCTGTACAGTGGAATTAATTGAACTGATCTCTGCTGTTATCCTGCTGTTTAAACTCCAGAAAGGAGACATTGAACCAAACAAATGGGTTGTCCTACATGGAATAGAGGTGTCTGTCATGTTTTTCCAGTTAAGCATGAACAGTAAAAGCAATAAAACAGTCAAATTGGAAATGAACTGTCACCAACTCTGTTACTTTTCCGAGCCCTGTGTGGTTCGTGTTTAGTAGATTCACAATGCATTCGGACCCCTTCACTTTCAGCACACTTTATTGTGTTGTAGATTTAATTTTAAATGATTAAATTGGCCATTTTTGCCCATCAGTCTACACTTTAACCCATAATGACAAAGTGAAAACATGTTTTCAGAAAGGTTTGCATATTTAATAAAAATAAGAAGCTGAAATCTCTTATTTGCATCTGGTGCATCCTGTTTGTTTAATTATCCTTGAGATGTGTTTAGAAATTTATTGGAGACCACCTGTGGCAAACTGAAATGATTGAACATTGTTAAGAAAGGCACACACATGTGTATATAAGGTCACACTGCATGTAAGGACATAACCAAGTCATCAAGTCCAAAGAAATCTATGTTGACCTCCTGGAAAAACTTGTGGTGAGGCATAAATCAGGGCATCAGTCTAAAACAATTTCTAAAGCTCTGAGTGTTCCCTGGGATTGTGGCCTCAATAATTGTGAAATGAATGACACTTGGAACTACTTGAGCTCTTCCTAGAGTTGGCTGTGCTGTAAGATTGACCACCTGAAGAAAAAGAGCCTTGGTCAGAGTTTGGTGACAAGAACTCAATGGTCCCTCTAACAGAGCTTCAAAAGGCATCTGCTGAGATGGGAGAACCTGTATGAAAGAGGACCATGTCAGCAGTACTTCATCAATCAGGTGTTTATGGTAGAGTGGCTAACCCACTTGGAATGGGATTCTGGAAGATTCTTTAGTCTGACGAGACAAAAATTGGACCCTTTGGGCAGAACTGCAAGCCTTGTTTCTGGTGATGAGCAGTACTGGCTAATACCATGCCAACACTGAAGCATGGTGGTGGTATTATCTTCCTTTGAGGGTGCTTCTCAGTGACAGGGGCAGGGAGACTGGTAAGAACTGCGGGAAGGATAAATGCAGAGAGATCCTTGAAGAAAACCTGCTTCAGAAAGCATGCAACCTCAGACTGGGGAGACCGTTCACAGTCTGGCATGAAAATGACCTGAAGTATACCACCAAGACAATGCCAGAGTGGCTTTCGGTTTTTGGCTGTCCTTGAGTGACTCAGTCCAAGTCCAGACATAAACACTATAGAACATCTGTGAAGAGACCTGAAGACACTTCCCATCCAATATAGCAGAATTTAAGAGCTTCTGGCAGGAAGAACAGGATAAATTACCTGAATACAGGTGTCCAAACCATGTACAGACTTGTTTCAGAAGACACAAAGCTGTAATTGCTGTCAAAGAGGTGTCTACTTAGTACCAAATTAAGGGTCTGAGTAAATACAGTATATTAATAAGATACTTCAGTTTTTGATTTTTAACAAATGTGCAAACCTTTCTGAAATTCTGTTTTTACTTTGTCATTATGGATTATTCATTGTAGATTTATGGGCAAAAACAGTAAATGTATCCTTTTAAAATTAAATTTACAACACAAAGTGCAGAAAGTGAAGGTGTCTGAATGCTTTCTGAATGCACTGTACATACAGGGTTATAAATTCTATTGACTGTTGTTTTCCGCTTTCATTTCCTACCTTTTGTGAAATCCTCCATTTATTTGTCAATTCCTGTCCACCACAAATAACTACAAGCCAGGTTCTTCATTTTCTCTGTGCCTAAATGTCCTTCATGCAGTGCATTAAACATTCTATTAGCAGGATTGACTACTCCTGACCCACACATAAGTGTTCCTTGACACATACATAATTGATCTATCATCACTGCAATGTGGGATGCAAGTCTGTATGTGTCAGCTAACCTTTCATAGTAAGTTCATAAACCTTTGATAACACTGGATCATTTCTCTCTGTGTAAGCATGTTTGTGAAAAGAAACAGATCAAAAATAGTAGTGTTAAAAACTTCAGCTGGATCAATAGCATCTGGCTCCTCTATAGTCTTCAGTGGCAAACGTGACAATTCATATGCATTTCCATGTATTTTACTGTCTTTATATCCAATATCTTACTGGCCTGCACAAAAAATGACCATCATCATATACATCATCATTTAAACAAACTTCCTGGATTTAAATATTGCAACCAAGGGCTGATGATCAGTTACTATAATAAACCTTTAGACATTTAAGTAGTTGTGTAATTTTTTTGCACTCCGTAATGTGGTAAGTCACATAATGGTGACGGTGTTTGCCTGTATATGTGCATTTATGTGTATAACTATTTAGAAATTTCCTTTTTACTTTAAATAGTTATATGTGGGGGCACTTAAATAGGGTGTTGGAAGGTAGAGTCATGAGAACTCCGGTAGTGAGAGACAGTGAGACAGAGGCATAGGTGCACACATAAGTGGCAGTACAGCAGGGAGCTCGTGGCATGCAACACAAGTCAGCCAGTCAAGATGTAAGGAGGCATACAGGCGTGAGGTACTGAGATGTGAGGTAAAGATATGAAAAGTTAGTGAAGCCATTTTAGTAAAAGAAAAGGGCAAGAGAGAAGGGTTATAAAGAGAGATTACGTGCTGTAGGATAATCGATTTTGGAGCAACTGTGGGTGTGGGTGTGAGGGTGTGAGCGTGAATCTTGGATTTGTAACTTTCCTTCCAGGTTACAGTGTGGAGAGCAGACTACGTAGGAGTATGCTTGTTTATTGGAGGAAGCAGGGTGAAGTTTCCCTCAGGATTGGTGGAATGGAACCCAAAGGACAAAAAGTATGCTGGAGTGGCATTTTCATTCAGCTCAATTTTCACCTTAATTCCTTTCAGTGTTCCACCATCAGTATTTGCCAATATTCAAGACAGGCTTTTACTTGTGTCCTTACTTACTACATGATGACATCTGTATAACTTTTATAGAGTGCCAGTCCAGCTGTATGTTTTTGAACCACTAACATCTATTTTCCAGAATGTACAGGTCTAACAACTGCTGCTTGTCCTCATACTTCACATTCACAGTTATTTTACACAGTTAGCTGGTGCATCACCAGGATAGGGAACAATCGATGCATAACTCTTCATAAACCCATAAACTTTCTTTTTGTCTATTGAGCTCACAAAATAGTTCTACTCTTTCTACACAGGTTGTCCAGCCTTTAATCTACTATCAGATGGGGAAAAAGTTTAAATCAACAACAGTTTGTTTTATTTTACTTTCTACTTCATTTGCTTCTAACAGACAATGATATGAATTTCACTGACTAAAGCTACACTCACTGTAGATGTTTTCAAAAAAGGTATTTTCTTTGCCGTTTTCTCAACCCCATTTTTTCTTAAGTCAGGCTCTTGTTGGGGACATGTTTTTCAAGATGAACACGGACAGTGAAAGAAATGATACACATAAACTGGAAATGTACTGTCACCGACTCTCCTACTCTTTACTGAACAACCTATGCTTCTTGTGACATAAGTTGCATATATACAGAACAAAGCTATACAAATGTACTCCTCCACAAGTCTTAAAAATTACAGTGTCATGCAGTACCGTGTCCTGTTGCTCCAAGAAGCTACTCAAGCAATGGCCAATTGGCTTTCTAGCTAGATCTCTAAATATTTATTACCCAGTCAAATAATCTAGAAATTCCACTAACACTTTTCATCAAAAAATATAAAACGAAGGTTTGTGTGGGAGGCAGGTGACATATAAGGTAGTAAAAGCCTGTCAAATCTGAGCAATTCCATGGGACTACACCCAGACAGAAGAGTCTTCAACACATAGTCTCTATGATTCAGTACTCATTATGTAGGCATGCCTGGGGGAATGACTGACAGAATGAAGTCTGATTCATTTATTCAGTCATTAATGTCTAAAGTGTTCCTCTCTTCAACAGCACCATTATGACTGAGCTGCTTGCTGGTGGCTTTACAACTTTGCTATTGTGATGTATTTTATAATACTAGACAGACAGACAGACAGACAGACAGACAGATAGATAGATAGATAGATAGATAGAGTCATATGAAAAAGTTTGGGAACCCCTCTTAATTCTTTGGATTTTTGTTTATCATTGGCTGAGCTTTCAAAGTAGCAACTTCTTTTTAATATATGATATGCATTATGGAAACAGTAGTATTTCAGCAGTGACATTAAGTTTATTGGATTAACAGAAAATATGCAATATGCATCATAACAAAATTAGACAGGTGCATAAGTTTGGGCACCCCAACAGAGATATTACATCAATACTTACTTGAGGCTCCTTTTGCAAATATAACAGCCTCTAGATGCCTCATATAGCCTTTGATGAGTGTCTGGATTCTGGATGGAGGTATATTTGACTATTCTTTCATACAAAATCTCTCCAGTTCAGTTAAATTTGATGGCTGCCGAGCATGGACAGCCTGCTTCAAATCATCCCATAGATTTTCGATGATATTCAAGTCAGGGGACTGTGACGGCCATTCCAGAACATTGTACTTCTCCCTCTGCATGATTGCCTTGTAGATTTCAAACTCTGTTTTCGGTCATTGTCTTGTTGGAATATCCAACCCCTGTGTAACTTCAACTTTGTGACTGATGCTTGAACATTATCCTGAAGAATTTGTTGATATTAGGTTGAATTCATCCGATCCTCGACTTTAACAAGGGCCCCAGTCCCTGAACTAGCCACACAGCCCCACAGCATGATGGAACCTCCACCAAATCTGACAGTAGGTAGCAGTTGTTTTTCTTGGAATGTGGTGTTCTTCTTCCGCCATGCAAAGCGCTTTTTGTTATGACCAAATAACTCCATTTCTGTCTCATCATTCCAA
Organism: Polypterus bichir lapradei; assembly: GCA_026402145.1. Taxonomy (NCBI): domain Eukaryota; kingdom Metazoa; phylum Chordata; class Cladistia; order Polypteriformes; family Polypteridae; genus Polypterus; species Polypterus bichir. The sequence goes on along the minus strand of JANRMT010062854.1, from coordinate 76,149,105 downwards.
AGCACTTTCTTCCAAAATGAATCTGGCTTGTCTAAATGAGCATTTGCATACAACAAGTGACTCTGTTTGTGGTGTCAGTGCAGAAAGGGCTTCTTTCTCATCACCCTGCCATACAGATGTTCTTTCTGGAAATTGTGCTGAATTGTAGAATGATGTACAGATACACCATCTCCAGCAAGATGTTCTTCCAGGTCTTTGGAGGTGATCTGTGGGTTGTCTATCCATTCTCGCAATCCTGCACATATGCCGCTCCTGTATTTTTCTTGGCCTGCCAGACCTGCGTTTAACAGCAACTGTGCCTGTGGCCTTCCATTTCCTGATTACATTTCTTAAAGTTGAAACTGATAGTTTAAACCTCTGAGATAGCTTTTTTGTAGCCTTCCCCTAAACCATGATACTGAACAATCTTTGTTTTCAGATGTTTTGAGAGTTGCTTTGAGGATCCCATGCTGTCACTGTTCAGAGGAGAGTTAAAGGGAAGCACTACTTGCAATTGACCACCTTAAATACCTTTTCTCATGATTGGACACACCTGTCTATGAAGTTCAAGGCTTAACGAGCTAATCCAACCAATTTGGTGTTGTAAGTAATCAGTATTGAGCAGTTACATACATTCAAATCAGCAAAATTACAAGGGTATCCAAATTTTTTGCACAGCCAGTTTTTCACATTTGATTTAATTGCATACAACTATATACTGCTTCACTAAAAATCTTTGTTCGGAAAACACCCCAGTACTCAGATGTTCCTAGGAAATGAAAGACATACCACTGTTATCTTTTTTGTTGAAAGTAGAGTAAATTATTATGCAGGCTGAGAGGGCATATGACTGTATAATTTATTTGTTCCCAATAGGAAATTAAAACTTTATGGAATGACTATAACACTTATCAAGACCTGTATTAATACAGCTTATTAATAACTGCTACATACATTTTAATAATTTGTGTGTTTTCCCCCAAATTATCATTTCAAATACATGCAAGGACAAAAAAAGGTTACTTTGTCACAGTTTTTAAAAAAAATCTCTACTTCTTGTGACAATATTCAGTGAAACGATGAGGCCATGAGATGTTTAGCGGTTTTCTAGCATAGTAACAGGAGATGGGACATCTAGTGGCATCCTTTTGTAGTTATCTTTAAAACAAAATGCAAATTGTTAAACATGTATAGTCAGGTCCATAACTATTTGGACAGTGACACAATTTTCATAATTTTGCTTCTGTACATCACCACAGGTAGTATAGACTTTCAGCTTTAATTCAAGGGGTTTAACAAAAATATTGTATGAGCTATTCTTCCTATTTTCAGGGGTTCGAAAGTATTTGGACAAACTAACATAATCATAAATATAATGATTATTTTCAATATTTGGTTGAAAATCCTTTACAGTCAATGATTTTACAAAGTCTGGAACCCTTGGCTACTCCAAGTGCTGGGTTTCCACCCAAGTGATACTTTGCCAGGCCTTTTCTGCAGCTCTGTTCGGTTGCTACTTGTTTGTTGGTCTTTCTGTCATTAGTTTTGTCTTCAGAAAGTGAAATGCATGTCCATCCGAGTTGAGGTCAGTTGATTGATCTGGCCATTGAAGAATTTTCCACTTCTTTGCCTTGATAAGCACTTGGTTTGCTGTCACAGTATGTTTTAGCTCATCGTCCATCTGTACTGTGAAGTGTTGTCCTATCAGTTTTGCAGCATTTGGCTGAATCTGAGCAGATATTATAGCCTTGTGCACTTCAGAATTCATACTGCTAATTCCACAAGCAGTCATGTCATCAATGAACACTAGTGACTAACTTCCATTCCATGCCATAAAACTACCTCCATCATGTTACACAGATGATGTGGTATTCCAACATTCTGGTATATATTGATCTTAGTTTCCTTCATCCAAATAAAATTGTTCCAGAACTGGATAGGCTTTTATAACATGATTTCTGGCAAAGTCTAATCTGCCCTTCCTATGCTTGAGGTTTACTAGTTGTTTGCACCTTGTGGTAAACCCTCTTTACTTTCATGAAGTGTTCTCTTGATTGTATACTTTAGCAATGACAAGTGTGGCAGACGGCTGTGGTTCTTGCCCAGCTGGGACGCCAGAAGAATGGAAAGACCAGGAATGAGACAATACCTCCCACAGGACATAAGAGGGCAGCCTCCCTAGTTTGCATCGAGACCACAGGATTGGAGCTTGGAATCCTAATCCTGTGGGGGCCCGTGGCCACTGCCAGGGGCACCTGGAAGATTCTGGAGCCCTGGACTGCAGCAATTCCACCACACCAGGAAGTGCTGCTATAAAAGAGAATTTGGGTGTACCTGGAGCACAGTCGGAGGTGGAGGACAGAGCTTGCGAAGAGAGGAGTAGAGGTGGCAGCAGAGAGAAAAGGAAGAAAAAAAGAAAGAGAGAGAAGAGACTGAACCTATTTGTGGTGATTTGTGTGCTGAAGGGCAAGAACAATAAATAAAAGCATGTGTTTTCATTTGTCTTGGTGTCTGTCAGTGTCTGGGCTGATATACCACACAGGTCTATCTCCTGGAGAGTGTTCTTGATTTGGCTAAATGTTGTGAAGGGGTTCTTCTTCATCAAGGACAGAATTCTGTAATCATCCAGAACAGTTGTCTTCTGTGGTTTTCCAGACGTTTTTGTGTTGCTGAGTTCTCCAGTGTTTGTTATTTTTAAGAATATATCAAATGGTTGATTTGACCACTACTTGTGTTTTTGCTGTCTCTCTAAAGGGTTTCTTTTCTTTACTCAGCCTAGACCTCATATTGAGATTCACAGTGTCATGTTCCAAATCCAAATTTCACATTTGGAATCAATTCCAAATTTACCTGCTTAATAGTTAATGAAATAATGAGGGAACTGCTCCAACCTGGCTATAACACAGCTTATCAGTCAAATGTACACATACTTTTGAGACTCTTGAAATGGGGGTCAATGCAGAAAAATGGCTGTCATTTCTAAACGGCTCATACAATATTTTTGGTAAACCGCTTAAATTAAAACTGAAACTCTGGACTTCAATAACATAATGATTTCCTTATTTCAGATCCATTGTGGTGGCATACAGAGCCAAAATTATGAAAATTATGTCACTGTCCAAATACTTATGCACGTGACTGTAAGGATAACGTGACAAACAACTGTAAATCAGTGGACTACCCACACCCGTCTAGGGAATGACCATGTAGTTTCATCAACAGCAATCTTTGGCTAACACTATGAAACATTGCTCACCTAATAATGTACTGTACTTTCAAAAATGTGATACAAACAGTGTAGCAAAAGGCTCATGTGGTAGAGTGAAATTAATCATTCTTAAGTATTTTCTCTGCAACTAGACTTATGCTAGAATGACATGCAAAAAATAATTTACAGATATGATTCGATTTCCTCAACAAGGCTTTGGAGGCTGTATGTGAAGAAATGTGTCCGTACATCAGTGTAAAATATTCTCTTTGCTAATTTCCAGTTCATTTCCTTTCTCATTCATTAACTCCATATTTTAATACAGCAGTTTCATTAATTTTATTATACTATTCATGATTTCAAATACTTTTATTCACTGTGTATTTGCTTGTAATTCTGATCATGTAAAGCATTTTGATGTAAATGTATTGTACAATTGACTAATATATTCATTAATATTGAAAAGGGGTGAAAAGAATGAAATGTGAGGTATTTTGCCAGCTCCTCTTCTTTTGCATGTTCCAGCATAACCCACAGTCTTTTCCCTGCTTCTTTAATATTTAAATATTAGATAAGAATAATTCCATTTATCAGGGAAAATTATAAATTAGGCAAACACATAAGCATTGATTTATTACTGATGAAATTTATATTGTCAGATCAAGACAGAAACAAGTTGCAACTTTAATTTTTTATTTTTTTTATGTAAAAAGTATCAGTTAAAGTTTTAACTGGGATCAAAAGTCCTTATAACTAAGAAATTCATTTACTTCATCAGATGCCACTGTGGTAAACCTTTCAAAAATATGCATGCATGTCAGCTTTTAATGAACTCAGCAGTCCCTGCAATGCAGCTGGATTGGAATTGGAAGTCTGCCTCCTGGTTCTTCATAGGATAATGCTTGCTAGATTATTTGCCAATTCATTTGTGTCTTGGTATTTTTTTTTTCTTTATTCCTTTTCTAATTACAATTATTTTTCTTGACATTTAGAAGTCCCAGGGTAAAAGAAACATAAGATTCATCTGCACGAGGTGTGACATTCTCATTTCTGCGTTCTTTTACTTGATTGCTTGTCCTCTTTTCTATTTTTTTTTTTTTTTGTTTGGTTTAATGGAAATGTGGGTATAAGAACACACTGCTATTAATTTAAAAAAAATCTACTTATATCATTATTAACTACATCCTCTAATCATCTTGCATACCAGAGAAGCTCTTTTTTGCAGCAAACACTAATTTCTCAGATCTACAATACTTGAAATTTCTGCTTGTCAAAAAATGATAATTTCAAATTTTTTTTTATTAATTTAAAGGCTACTGTATTTGTTATACTTCTGCATATTATTGAGTTTAATTCTTAAATATTAAATAAATTCTGCATTTAATATATTAAATATGTATATATGATATATAATAAAACAGGCAGTGTAGTGTCATGCTGAGGCGTTGGAACTTATACCCAAAGGCTGCTGGTTCTCTTCCTGCCTCTGATTCCCTTTGTGACACTGAGCAAGTCTCTTGACCTGCCAGCACTCCAAATATTAAAAAAAACCTCCAATTAAGTAATGCACCTTAATTTTGAAAGTCACCTCTGATAAAGACATCACTCAAATACAAAATAATAATAATTAATGTTTTTGCATGGTTGGCACAATAGTTATGTCTGATGTCTCACACCTCCAAAGCCCTGTGTTCAAATCCTGGCCTAAGAAATGCCTAGGTGAGGTTTCCTCCCACATCCATGTAATATAATATCCTTAAAAAGACTTGCAGGTTTGATAAACTGTTCACTCTCATTTAGCTTGGTGTGAGAGACAATGGTGTCCATCTAGGCTTGGCTCCTTCCTTGAGTTTGCTTCTGCTTCGGGCTTTCGTGAGCATTGTCAATGGGGGTTAAAGGTAAATAAATTAAATAAATAATGTTTGCTTATTGTTAGTACTAGATATAGTCAGTTTACTGTTGTAAAAATCCAAACTGCTGCTGCAACAATTATTACAAAAACAAGAAAATACGAACACATAACTCCAGTTCTTAAATCCTTACACTGGTTCCCGGTTAAGTTTAGGGCAGATTTCAAAATCTTCCTTTAAACATATAAAGCCTTAAGTGGCCAAAGTCCGGCTTACTTGTCTTAATTGACCTCTTGCTGCATTCAAATGGTGCCATCTTTTGCCTTTACGCCCGGTGCAGCTGCATTGTTCTTATATATGAGTGGACGTTTCTTGTGGAGAGGGCTTCTGTTTTCTTTCTCCAATGTAGAACCCTCGTCGTCATTGAGTTTACCTCTGTTATAGCACATCTTTATTTGAAAACAGCATTTTAAGATCAGGAGGAGCATGAATGTGACAGAGAGAATAAAACTGAATTAAATAAAACACTAACCTTTACAAGTACCATACATTTACACCGGCTGTTACAGACTCCAATCAAATGTATGTTTTTATTGTATAATAGTAACAATAAGAACAGCTCACTACTCAAAACGTTTATTTTGTGAAGACTCAAACCCGCAACCCGTTGATTATGAGTCAGTAGTTCTTACCGCTGTACTACCAAAGCAGTCATAACAATGAAGTACACTAAACCGATTTTTTTTTCTTTGGTTATAGTCTTGAATAAACGCACACTTGTTTTGTAATACGTTTCTCTTGTGTGAAAGTGCTTATTTGATATTTAGACTTCAGTCTTCACACATTATACACTTCATGTCAAATTTTGTTGCTAGTACTAAAACATGAAAAAAGTTTGTCTGTTAGGTATGTGTTCAACATTTCTGTCATCCTACACTTACATAGATCTTTGTAAACACGGAACACACATGAAATGCATGTGTTCCAAATAACTATATACTTTTAGCCTATACAGCTCTAGGTACCTCACTCCCAGATAAACAAGGCTTGAGCTGGGAGAGCATTTTGGTGTTTCTGCGGCAGTGGGAGAATGGGATAGTAGGCTGCTTGCACTTATCGACACATTTACAAAACAAAAGACGCTGACGGAGATGTGCGAACGGATTTAAGGTGGCCCGGGTTTACGAGTTTTTTCGTAGGCTTTGGTAATTCTAGTGTTAATCAGTATCTTATAACTTGAGGCACAACAACAACATTTTAATTAAAGGGCAGATGCTAAACAGTGGGTAAAACCACTGCACTCTGTATTTGATTAAATTATCAAATTTAATGGCGGTGTTTAGTTAAAATAAGTCTGGGAGCATATAGATTCTCAAGAAACACTAAAGGTTCTTTAACAATACCTTGTGTTTTGTGAATGGATCCCCAAGAGGTGGGGACACCTGCCCATCACCATCTAGGAACTTCCCACAGTACTATAAAGCCTGTTAAAGTTATGTGTTCATGAATGCTCTTGTTTATTTTGAATGACTGTATTTTGACTTTCTTTTCTCTGTTTTATAACATTTTTTATCAGATTACATATAAGGTGTGGAAGCCCAGGGTGTGTACAGCCACCAATACCCTGACACAGACAGGCAGGAGACAGGTTTTGCACACAACACACAGTTTATTTACAATTGGGGAGTGTTTCACACAGCTCCCCATAGCACAGTACCTAAAGCACACAGCCCAACACAGTCCCTTTTGCCGCCAGTCCTTTCGCCTCCACTCCTCCTCAAGTTTTGTCTTCTTCCTCCCCACTCTGGCCTTTGAGCGGTGGTAAATGGTCCCTTTTTATAGGGCACCAGGAAGGACTCCAGGTCCCCAACGAGCTTCTTCCAGCTGCACTTCCAGGAGTGGTAAAAGTAAATGAGGGCCCTGAAAACTTCCATCCGCCCCCAGCGCTCCCATGCTCATGACCCATGGCCCTGCTGGAAACCCCTCTGTCAGTCCGGGGGAGAAATTGTCTTAGAAGTACTCTCTCCCCCCGTCCTTCCATAATATGGGCATCTCAGCTGGGTAAGAGTCCTGGCCATCCGCCACAAGGGACATTGTTTTTCTTCTGGACTGCCTATGTTTTGGCAAGTCCATCTGTGCTTTGGTGTTTTTTTGAGGTCTTGTTTATTAAGAATACTAGCCGATGTTTGCTGTAGCATACGGCTGTGTAAGAATAGGAACGGAAAACGGTGAGAAAGGAATTTAGAAATCAAGACAAAAGAAATACTTCTTGAAAGACGCAGTTGTGAATAAGTGTTTTGCTGGAGACGACAGATTATGAGTCAAAAGATCTAACCCTAGAAAAAGCTACGTACAACTGACCGTGGCTGAAGACTGGTTGTTGTAGATTAACGCAAATCTTTGCAAACGGTTGTCCTTGGTTTGGAAACGTTGCTTTGCAGATGTCGCATTGCAAGACTTGTGAGCGAGTTTTGTTGTGTTTAGTCAGACAATCCTGTGTAGTGAACTTCTTATTGCAATTCTGGCACTCATATAGTTGTTAGGAAGAATGTGTTTTCTTGTGTTTAGCAAGTGAGGTTCGCATTTGAAAAGTTTTGTTGCTGGAATCGCACTGGAAGAATGTGTCACTGGAAGAGAAGAATGACTGAGGAAGAGAAGAATGACTGAGGACTGATGTGTTGGTGTTATCAGAGGTTATATACTTCTGTAGAGACATGATCGGAATTGGTAGGAAGGCTTCATAGTGGCCATTGTCCAGTTGTCCTGAGTACAGAAGTTAAATGAAGAGAGTATTTCCTGAATTGTAAATGCAAGTCGGGATGGTGGGGTTGTGTTAGAAGTAAATGACAATGGTAGCATGGAGAATCTGTGAAAGAGCTTGAATTTCAGGTTCACCACCATAAACTCCAAATGTTGATAGTATTGATAGTACTCCTGACTTCTTTTGATAACTCGATTTGCGTTGGAAAGAACAACAGGAAGAACATCTCCAAATCTGTCCCAATGTGATGCAATGAAATCTGCTGCCATATGTCGTAGTGAGAGTGCATTGCCTTCGTCAACCGTTTGTGTCAAGAAATAACCCACTGATAGGAACAGGCAGTTGCCGGATCCCGGAATAGAGATGACGTTGTACAAAAACCCGTCGACAGAGAAGATACTGTCGTTCATTTTATAACAAAGGCTTAGGAAACAACTGTCATAGTATAACGAAAATAGCAAGGTGTATAGGAGGCCACAGGCAGCGTGGGGAAGGGTTTGGAAGAGGATGAATAGGAATCAAGAAATGCAGTGTCGGCTACATGTGGACGGGACCGGTTTTGAAGTGGAAAGGGACGAACCGGAAGAGAAATATATATAAAAGATTTTTGAAAAAATAAATCTTTTTGTAAAGATTTTTGCTTCCTCTTTAATGACATGCTGAAGATTCACGGTCACCCTTCCACTTATAGGGCTTTTGTGATACTTTCTGGAATTTTTATAGTTGTTTTGCCAGCTGCAGATTTTGGACCTACAGGTTGATTTGGGGACTGGATGAAGTTGAGTATGCCTCTGCTGGGCAGACCTGGTAGATCTCGCCATATTTTGCTCTGGAGGAAATTCCAGATCATGACAGGATTGGCCCAATAGAATAAGGTTCATTCTAGAAAGGCAGCGAAGGCTTAGAATGGCCAGTGAAACCTTTGTGAGATATTATTGAAGTCTCACATCATTTTGCTTTCATGGAGGGTCTAAATCATCACAAAACAAATGTGATGTATGGTGGCTCTTTATTTAACTTTCCAGCCTGCCAGGTAGCTTACGGTGATTATGACAGCACAATTATGATTTTAAAATGCAGCCCCATAAACTATAATCATATAAATTATATTTAGGTCCTTGAACTAAAGCGAATAGCCTAATATAATCACAAATTTCAATGAAACTGAAATACAAGTAAAAGTAAATAATTAGCTACACTTTGTTTGAGATTGGTTGTACACCTTTTCCTGAAGCACATGTGGAAACATGTTGTGTTGGGAGTGGGACACCCGTCCACATCCAGTACTGATAACAATATTGAGCAATTTTGTAACATAATTGTGATGAGAATTATGTCCCAGGAACACCTTCAGCCTGTAGAAAGTGGATCACTGTTATCCTGTCTACTCTGATGCAAATGGAGAGCAGGGTGGCCTCCTACAAAACAACAAAAGAAAGTAACTGACCATGGTCAAAACATTACCACTGCGACCACAGGCACACCATGAGCTGGGAACACTGTACAGCTAATTATTGACTTACCCTTATATAATGATTAACTGTTTACATTTACCTTTGCTTCATGTTTATCGTATCCACACTAATGTATGCAAAGAATCTAATATCACCATCCAATCAATGAACAGTGTCAGTGTTTTTTTAGTGAGAACTTTTGGAGAACTTTTTCAGTGCACCAGTAGCAAATGAAAAGTGTATAATCAAGTCATTGATGGCGGTGAAAATTGGAGGGCTAGGGTTTTTTGGGATGCCTTTAATATTGTATTCAAAGTGGAGGGATCACTATCAAAACACATAACTTGAAATAGGCCAGATTATTTAACATGACAAACACTTGAATGAATTGCCCAAATGTATACAGTACCTATTGTAACAAGCATAAAAAGATGTTTAACCAAGAAAACTTGAAGAAAGTATACGCACTTACATCTACAATTTACTGTTTCTTCTTTTCCAATGTAGCAAAAATGAGCGAAACAATTACAAAAATTCTTTATTAACATTACAATTATTCAGAAAGAAAGAGTGTTGCTATTTTGTTTTACTCAAGTACTCATGTAAAGAAAATATTATTGTAGATAGAATTCTTAATTGACTTCTCATTTTTCAGTCTATGGAGTCCTCTTTTAATCATATGTTGGAAGGTTAGAGTACGAATGTCAATTAGGTTGAGACTCTTGACAATAATTGATTGAACAGCACCTAGCAAATCAAAGCACTGAACAATTTCCTCTTCTGTTGACATATGTGTTTTTTTAATTTATTATAATTTTCATTTTAATCAACCATGATATGTACATGCTCTTCCAGCATGGCTTTCAGGCATTCGACCAACAAAGTAGGATTACTATATGTATCCATGAAGAACAGATACGCATAACAATATGCAAATATTTTCTGATTCTTGACTAATTAAATTTCTAAACATGGTTATTCCAGTTTTCATAATAATTAATATCATTCAGTAGCTGCCTGACTGTTTTTCCTCTCATATTTAATGAACCACTCATTTTACCTTAAGTGGCCAAAATATAGACAGAAGGAGCCACTTGCTAATTGAATGTAAGCATTTAACCAAATGGATATGCAAGTTAATTTTTGAAAGGATAAATACACCAGACAGGAATGCAAATGTGTTCAATCAGAGTTACATCTCTCTTATTTCTTACACCTCATTTTATAGCCAAAAGCTTAGAAGGGTTAGAAGCCGAACAATTAAATGTTAGGTTGATTTTTGCAATTCAAACCAAAATTATTCTAGATTTATTATATAATTTGGGCAAGTAATGCAGAATTATTCATTTTGAGGTTTAGGGGAATAAGGGACCTTTTATCATGCTGAGTGTCTACAAGGCAGGTTGTTATGGATCAGATATTCCAGCCCTGCAACTGATTTTTTGAGGACTTGAAGTGACCCCAGATATATCTTATTGACTGGAGCTCATAAGGTATTTTCATTTATATTGTGGTGGAGAGAACGGAAGAGTTTGACAAGCACTTCTCACGGAGGAGAGGAAAACAAGAAGGTGGCACTATTCAGTACCTGAACTGAGTAAGTGAATAAGGGTGTGAGTTTTGTAGAAAGATGTTAATTCAGTTTTTAGTTAGACCCATGGAGCTAGCATAATTACCATAATATTCTCAAACCCATTCTATCAAATTCAGGGTCACAGAATACTAGGACCTATTACAACAGCACCAAGCATAAGGCAGGAAACAGCAGGGACAAGCTTGTTATTCCATATATTCCCATCTAGGACCAGTTTAGAATTACACGTCTATGAGGATGCAAAACCTTCAAACACAACCATGCCATCCTGTTTTTATTTATATTCTGGTCATTCTTGTTTCATCTTTTCTTTTGTAATATTAATTTGAATAATAAATCACCCTGTTGTTCTGCTTCTAACTACATTAGTATTATTCTGTGATGTTTGATGGGTGACCCCTACTGGTCTTCACTATTTAACTCTTTGAGCTTTCTTAGATTCAAAGATTTCCTTCAATGGACAAAGACATCACTACATAAGAAGGTGTCTTCTTCTATAGGAAAAGGCAATCACAAAAGACCGAATATTTAACATAATGGTCTTCCTATGAACTAGCAACAGTTGTTAAAGTTGGAACATAAAGAAAATGATGTTAAGGAAAATCAATGATTTTTTTAAACATTTTCTGGACAAAAAAGGCCATTGCTACAGCATGATCAACTGTAATATATAAAGTGAAATTTAGATCAGTTCAAAACCTGATCACAGGCAGCAATCGTCTATAGTCACATAGAAGTGAAAACACATTAGCCATAGCATGAGAAAAAATTCACTAAAGTATGAAGAAGTTGAAGTTAAATGACAAAGAATTAGAAAAAAATAAAGAAAGATGGTTTTAAATTATCAAATATTGTGCTAAAACACATAACCTGAAAAATGTTCCCATAAACACAATCCCCTGGTAAGGAACTGACCACTTGGACCACTAAGAGGTCAGGATTAATGAATGGATAGTACAAGAATAAAAATTTTTCATTTTTGTATCAACTAAAATCTGCTAAGGGCTCTATTGCTTCTATGAATCTACTAGACAAAGTTAGGAAAGAGAAAATGATTGACTGATATTTAAGAACACTCACTCTACTAATGACCCTGTAATGGAACTGTTGCACAGTAAAGAAACAGCTGTTTATTGCTTTATAAAATCCAAGTAAGCCCATTACAGTTACCATAAGTGCAAAAAGATCAATGTCAGCTTACAGTAATCAGAGTTACTGTAAATTCCCAGACGTAAACTTTCAGGATTAATATTTCTGGCATTTGATAGAAGTGCCTGTCTTTACAAAGATAAATGTTGCAGATTTTCACAAAAGCACAAAACATAAAGGTCTCTTCAGCTCCAGTTCAAAAGGAACTTGGCAAAATAATATGAATATGGCATTGCCCCTTCTTATTTATTTTGGCTCACTTAAACTGCTTCTTCATCAGTTCATCCCACTGTTAGGCTGAATTTTGTACAAGTTGAAAGCATTAGAGTCTCTTTGTGGCTCTCAGCCATGGGGTAAGGAATTGCATCTAAGCTAAGCTCATCTTTATGATCTACTCTTGATTGAAACACTGTTCATCAAGTAAAAAGGACATCCTCCAAGGTTATAAAAGATGCTAATGTGCACTAAGCCGCTTCAGTTTTCAATTTATTTTTAAAAAGCCCAACTCCATAAGAGTGCACTAAATAAGAAATGTGCACTGTACAGCACATTAACTACAAATGTAGTGTGGTCAAAACTTATATATATAGTATATCAATTTTACTCCCAGATTTATTTCACTGGTCCAGGTCAGTCATAATCTACAATGGATCATGGCCCAGGCAAACAATGATAATTACAGCTGAATTCAACATCAGTCTGACAATAAATCAATATTGGCAATGACATATCTACTTCAAGGTATAACAAGAACCATGTAACTCCACTCACAGAACTGACAAAACCCTTTGCAGACCCTAAACGACAACCCAGGGGCACCACTTACACACAAATTAACTGGATTTCTATAGCCATGTGAAGTATTTGGGTGTCCTACACACAGCTACCTGAAACTCAATTCACTAAAATAAACAGTGTAATTTAAAAGACAAAGCTTGAGTGTTAGCATTCACAGACATCTAAGGGACCCTTTCTTTGATTAATGATTTGTTTAACAAGTCTACTTGTAAGCTACTAAGACTAAGCCTGTACTGCACTGAACAGGAGATAATCACATGTGGTTTGGGTTCTGCCTTTCTGTCTTTTGCTGTAAAAGAATAAAACTGAACACATTTGAAGTAGGGAAACTATGGATGCTGCCTGCTTCTAGTTGAAAGAAAAATGGTCTGTTGTACAATGAAAGGGAAAAAGGTTGCCATGAAATGTGGCTGTTCTGCTCAAAAAGGCTATTTAATGTTCATCTGTAGACAAAATGTAACAAAGTAAGGAGAAATACTTTTTGAAAGTCTATATGTAATGTATATCCATATTTACAGCAATGAGCTTCATTGGAGAAAAAAGAGCAAGTGAAAGTGTTAAGCTGCACAAAGACCAGGGGCCTCATGTATAAACAGTGTGTACGCACAAAAATGTTGCATACACCGATTTCCACGCTCACTTTGAGATCCATAAAAGCTGAACTTGGCTAAAAGCCATGCACATTTTGACAGAAACATTACACCATACATAAGCACTTTTCTGCTCAGTTTTGCAAACTGCCGACACCCAGCATCAAAGCAGTGCTACTATTTCTGTGTGGTTTTCCTTTCTTTTTCACATTTGCATCCATGACGGGTCTTTATCAAATACACCGAAATGAATTGCATATCGTTTACAAATTTAATTCACTTGATTGTAATCATTCTGTACCAATATAACAGTGCACAGAATGGCCAAACTATTCCAACTACCATGGCTACTTTGGCATTGTTAGAAGACATTGCAAATGGAAGAATTAGAAGAGAGTACATATTTATAGAGGATGATGACTAGCTTCGATTCTCGATTTCCAAGAGCTATCCTCTTGGGGCTGTGTGCTAAACTTTACAAAAGCAGACTTTCAGGAATTGTGCTCTACCTGCTTCTTTGCAAGTTCTGTCCACTCTCTGGTTTTTAGCCACAGGAGGTTTTCAATGTGAATTTGCTGACTGTTCGGGTTTTTCACAACTATAACTGAGTCGTGCTATGGCAGCTATACAGGATGGTATTATTCGCTTGTCATCCAGATAGATAAGATTCCCTTATGCTGTGGCTGAACTGGGAAATATTCAGGAACTGTGGGTTACTATCATCCACCCCCAGAGTCTTGCCACTGAGGAGTTTTTTAACTCCCTTAAATACCTCAGCTCCATTGATGGGTGAGTGCTCACACAAGTCCCCTTTCTCTGCTTCCTCTAAGGAAGGTGTGTTAGTTAGATCCTCAAAGTGCTCCTTCCACTGCCCAACCATCCTCAGGCAAGGTCATTAATACTTTTTCCCTGTAGGTGAAGCACAGTTTGCCAAAATTGCTTTGAGGCTGACTGAAAGTCATTTAAATGGCTTTGTTGAACTCTTCCATACCCAAGTTTTTGTTTCTGCAACTTCCATTGCTTTGTTCTGCTTAGCTTGTTGGTAACTTTCACGTGCCTCCAATCTTCCACAAGCTAGCTAAGCCAAAAGGCTTCCTTTACACCTGTCGTCGCAACAAACACAACTGACTTTACAGCTGCAGTTCTGTCAGCAACCTCAGTAATGGAGGCATGGAACATGGCCCATCTGGGTTTAACTTTCCCAGGCAAGCATTCAAAAAAAACCTTCGCTATAGGTTTGAGACTGCTAGGTCTGTTTCCCATCTTCCCCTGCCATCTGATCCAACTTAGTACCAAGTAGTGATCAGTTGAAAGTTCTACCCCTCTTCTCACCTGAATACCCAAGACCTACAGTTATAGGTCTGATGACACATCTACAAAATCGATCATCAACATGCATTCTATTGCTTCCTGGAGGCCAAGTGCAATTATATACACCATTATGCTTGAATATGGCATTTGTTACTGACAAAGTATGACTAGCACAGAAATCCAACAACAAAACATCACTTTGGCTCAGATATGGTAGACCATTGTTTCCAATTACACCCTTCCAAGTTTCCCTGTCACTGTATATGTGAGCATTGAAGTCCCCCAGTAGATCTTCACTCCCCACAAAGTCTCCAAGAAGGCAGAATACTCAGACACAATCATCAGCAGGTAAGCAGAGACAATAGTCAGAGCCCCTTCCCCAACTTACAGTTGCAGGGAGATGATCCTCTCATCTACCAGGGTAAACTCCAACATAAACATAATGAGCCAGGAGGGTATAAGTATACCCACACCTGCTCACCAACTCTCCTCCTGAGTAACTCTAGGATGGAATAGACGCCAACCCATCTCCAGGAATTCAGTTCTAATGCCTGTGTTGCACGTTGAGGCAATCCTGACTATATCTGGATGGTAATTCTTCACCTACCTCACAAGCTCATGCTCTATCCCCAAAAAAAGGACATATTCCATTTCCCTAGAGTTAGTTGCAGCATCCAGGGATCGGTTCATAAAGGCACCTTCCTTTTACTGCACCGCAAACCACAATGCACCAGACCATTATGGGTCCTCCTGTAGGGTGTGGGTCCACTGGAAGACAGTCCCATGTTGCTCATTCAGGATGTGCCCAGCCAGGCCCCATGTTCAAAGGTCTGACCACCAGATCCTCCCCACCAGGCCTGGCTCCAGGGTTGGGCGCTGGTTTTCCTTTTCTGGGTGAGGTTACTAGGTCGGAGGCAGAGTGGTGGCTCTGAGGCTAGGGATCTGCACTGGCAATCGGAAGGTTGCCGGTTTGAATCTCGTAAATGCCAAAAATGACTCTGCTCTGTTGGGCCCTTGAGCAAGGCCCTTAACCTGCAATTGGTGAGAGCTTTGAGTAGTGAGAAAAGCGCTATACAGCATAAATGCAAAGAATTATTATTATTATTATTGCAGTGGAACCTCAAGATACGAACACCTCTGTATACAAGAAATTCAAGATAAAAGGAAAGTATGAGCGAAAAATTTGGATCTAAATACGAGCATTGGCTCGCGTAACGAGCCACGAGCCAGGCTGTGGGTATGCGTGACGCGTTTCCCGATCCGCCTCGACTCGGGGATTCACCCAAGTTGATGCTGCCAGCCCATCAGCTCACTCAGTGTTCCTTGTTCTTCCGTAGCGTGAGGATCTACGCGTTTGTGCTCTTGTGATTTCATTGTTTCGCTGTAGCAGTTCGTTGTATAAGCGTATCCAAAAATATCACAGACATGCAGATGGAGAATAGGAGACGATTGCCCTCAAGAGGAGAGAGAGAGAGGCGCACGTGCACGAGCGAGCGAGATAAGGAGAGAGAGAGGCGAGCGAGAGAGATAAGGAGAGAGAGAGAGATGCGAGCGAGAGAGATAAGGAGAGAGAGAGACGCGCACGAGAGAGAAGAACCATCAGCTCAGTTATGATCACATGACGCTCAGCAGACAAAGTGTATCCATACTACTTGTATTGCAAGACATCGCACGTTTTATCAAGTCAAAATTAATTAAAAAATTTAGCTCGTCTTGCAAAACACTCGTAAACCAAGTTACTCGCAAACCGAGGTTCCACTTGTATATATTATTTATCAGTGTTATTTGTTAGGAAAATTGATTTTTTTGTTGATATTTTTGGGGGTGTGGAACGGATTAACTGGATTTTCATTATTTTCAATGGGGAAGTTTGTTCTAGATACGAGAAATTCGCTATACAAGCTCAGTGCTGGAACGAATTAAACTCGTATCTCGAGGTTCCACTGTATTAGGTATTAAAGGTCAAGTGAGCCGCATTTAGTCTGATCCATCACTGAGGCCCGATTTGCCTTGAGTGACCATCCTGGGGTAATTGCCTTAGACAACATATCTTCTAGGATGATTGAGACCCACAAGCCCCTCCACCATGATAACATAGGGATTCAAGGAGGGGGTAGATTCACAGTTCTTTTTGTGTTTGATTTTTATAGAATAAAGGAGGGGGTAGATTCACAGTTCTTTTTGTGTTTGATTTTTATAGAATAATGGATAAAATGCAAACACAAACTTTACAAATTGCTAATTACATAATTCATACATATAAAGCTATGTATTTGTTTAAACATACAATAAAAAAATCAATTTAATAAATTTCATAAATTTATTAAAAACATACAGTATGTAACATTAACATTGATCTACAGCCAGGTGACAATTAAAGAGAGGAAAACAAAACTCCAGTCAGCTGTATCACTTGAGAAAATAAACTTCTGGGGGTTCCACGGTCTCAAAAACAGAGTCAGACACAGTCACAGTCCTCGTGCTTCATGTATAAAACCTTGCTTAGGTTCCTTGCTAAAATTTTGCTTACATTCAAAAGGCAAAAGCAGCATGCACAGAATAAAAAAGTCTGACTTAAAAAGCTGTATGTACACCACATGCCATCCCAAGTTCTGGTAAAAATCTCAAATCAACTTAAAACGATGCACTTGTGCGTGCACTTTTAACCACTCCCCTTCACTTCCTTTCAATAACTATATATGGCCTAAAAACATCTTTTTTGAATATCCTTGATCTAATCAGTTTATAAATTTACCCATGTTCCTGAGTGACACCTTTATGAAGTACCATGAAAGAACAGAGAAAAAAAACTGTGAACATGACGTATTAGTGAACTGGTATAGGCTGCATGCTGAGAACTGCAAGATATTAAGAACATTTTTATTGAATCTGAAAAAAATAAAATCATTTTGCCAAGTAAATGTCAATGTTGCCATACATGCAAGTCTCTTTACATTCAACATACAACATCTGGGCCATCCATGCGCTCAACTTGCATATTTCAGATGGCAGAGACATTCCATGTTACTGCACTGTTGTGCTGTATTGCTCAAGCCATTACAATGTGACAAACCTTTGTGGGAATGTACAGCAGTGTGCTGCCTAATACTTTCAAACACCACTATCTACCTTTTAACTAAATAATAGTTAATTCTTTTGTTATTATTATTATTTATTTAGCAACCACCTTTATCCAAGGAAACCTACAAAGCAAGTTATAATATATAGCATATATATTGGGTCTATTGCTGACCATGAGTGGGTGTGCCTTTTATTATATTATTTCTCTTTATATCATTTCTCTTGTGTTGTATCCACTTTTCTAATGAGTTTGCACACAGTTTGTGTGAGGAGCTTTCAGATTTGGGTACGACTGCCGATCCTAATGTGATGTGGGATACCTTCTGTGACAAGATCCTGAAGGTTGCTGAGGGTTGTGTTGGTGTTACCGGTGTTTCCAGAAGGAGGTATTTCATCTCGCAGGGCACCCCGGATATCATCAAGAGGAGTTGCAGCGCATGGCTCAATGGCAACTCTGGTCTGTACCGGGAACTGAGAAGGACGGCTGCAAGGGCTCTGAGGGCAGATAAAGAGGTGTTTGTTAGAAAAATATGTGAGCAAGTGACACACCATCTGTGGTCTAGCAACCCACGTTCTGCTTATAGAGGAACTGAAGCATTACACACATCTGAATCTGTTCCTCGGAGAGTCGCAGTCAGGGCAGCTGATAGAATGGGTCTTACGGATGACACTGCAGTTGTGACCCGCTGGGCTGGCTACTTTGAGCAGTGGTTCAAAGCTGATCCTCCGGCTAGGATGTTGGATATCTCTGGGTCCACGGTTCTTGAGGCTGATCCTCAAATTAGCTGTGAATCACCCAGTCTCACTGAGATTGCATAGGTGGTGAACCAGCTGAGGGGGGAAAAGGCTGCAAGGATCTGTAGTATTCGGGGTGAACTTCTCCAGGCTGGTGGTAAGGTTGTTCTCCTGGCATTGCAAGCAATCTTTGCTTCCATTTGGGAGACTGGCATCATCCCAACTGACTGGAAAATGGAACTTGTTGTCCCTATCTGGAAAGGGAAGGGTGATCGCCTGGATTGCACCAACTACAGGGGAATAACACTGCTTTCGGTGCCGGGTAAGGACCTTGCTAGGGTCGTCCTCAATAGGATCCGTGATCACTTGCTCACCTACCAGCGACCGTGACAGTCTGGTTTTACGCCAAGAGTTCTCATGGAGCACAAACGCAAATATGGGCAGAGTTTTTTTGCAGCCTTTGTCAATTTTCACAAAGTGTTCGACTCAGTTGATCGAGCTGCCCTGTGGGACATCCTGAGGGTTCACGGGATCCCCTTGTGGTTGCTGGATATCATGGCCGGCCTGTACACAGGCACTGTGAGTGCTGTGCAGAGTGGAGGCAGAACCTCTGCGTTTTTCCCAGTTGATTCCGGGGTTCGTCAGGGGTGTGTTCTTGCTCCTACTCTGTTCAATGCTTGTATGGACTGGGTGTTGGGCAAGGTCGTAGGGTCCAGTGGCTGTGGGTCATCTGTTGGTGAAGAAAGATTTACGGATCTTGACTTTGCTGACAATGCTGTGATCTTCACAGAGTCAATGGAGGCTCTGATTGGGGTGCTCAAGAGACTGAGTGAGGAGTCTGAGTGTCTGGGCTTGTGAGTGTCCTGGATAAAAACCAAGATCCAGGCCTTTAATGACGTCTTGGGCACAGCCATCTGCAGTGTGTCTGTTTGCGGAGAGAGTGTTGACCTTGTTGAGAGGTTTACTTATCTTGGCAGTGACATTCATGTCTCTGGTGACTCTTCCTATGAAGTCAGTAGACAGATTGGGAGAGCAGTAGGGGTCATGAGGTCGCTGGAAAGGGGTGTGTGGCACTCCCGATATCTATGCAAAAGGATGAAGGTCCAAGTCTTCAGAGTCCTCGTGCTTCCTGTCTTGCTATATGGTTGTGAGACATAGACGCTATCCAGTGACCTGAGATGAAAACTGAACTCCTTTGGTACTGTGTCTCTCCGGAAAATCCTTGGGTGCCGCTGGTTTGACTTTGTGTCGAATGAGCGGTTGCTCATGGAGTCCCAAATGAGGCACATTACCTGCATTATGAGGGAGTGTCATTTATGGCACTATGGCAATGTGGTGCGTTTCCCCGAGGGTGTTCAAGCTTGTAAGATCCTCATTGTTGGGGACCTGAGTGGCTGGACCACCTGGTTGTGGCAGATAGAGGGTCACTTCCGGAGGGCGGGACTGGACCGCGTGTCTGCCTGGGGGGTTGCTAACAACGATCCCGAGTTGTTTCGTCGTGTAGTGGGTGTGGCAACGCACTGGACCAGTGCATGGTCCCCAGCTTGACTTGACTTGTATCCACTTTCACCTGAAAGAAAGGTTAATCAAGTTCCTTGTAATGTACTAAACTTAATTGCAGTTTTATCAGTTATAGCTGCTTACCAAGAAGGCAACCATCACACACAGCATGACCCCGTGGTCTGCTTCCCACACTGCTATTTGATAAAATAAAGAAATTTTGACTTGAACTGGGCCGCCGCCAACAATTTTAGCCGTATACTTTTGAGTTTTACGTATTAGTTGTACAGTAATTGAATTAAAGTCCTTTCTGTATACAAAAGTAAATTAATTGTGTGATGGTGCCTTTATCACAACATGTGTGCAGTCAGTAGCACAGATTACATCAGGAAAATCAGCAATTGCTGAAAATTGCCTTTAGATCTTGGCTTACTGAACCTGACTGTAAGGAAATTGCATGTATTCGGGTAGCATCTTAATTATACAATTCCATACAGCTGGCAAAGCACAACTCATGGATGACTGAGAGATTCCTGTTAGGTCAGCCTGTTCACACTGAAATGTGCATCTGGCCAAATACATTACGGATGTTAAAATCTGTAAAAGAACAGGGATCAGTGGATTTCTGCGTGGTAGTCAATGTGATGTAAGCTCCAATTCAGCACACAACTCCAAGAGGAAGTTTACATTACCTTATATTTCAGTTATTGTCAGTTAAAAAATCATCGGCAATATCTTCCTAAACAGATAATGCTGCCATTTCCAGTTATGCCCTACAACACACAACACTCCCTTTTAATAGACAACACAGACAGGCTGCACACTAAGGCAAATAACATTAAGCATATTAATTAGGCACTATTACCATTGTTGAAGACAGCTGTATTGAAGGAACATGTCAGTTACCTATGATATAATTAGTTCATGAACATCAGAATGTGACTTTAAAATGCACAATGAAACACATATCCCTCACTGCTGTCTCCAATGAAATGGGATTTTTCTGTTCACTTCATTCTTCTGTCACCTGGTATCTCTAAAATGTCAACACCAAAAGAGTCTGCATAGGACTTACGCACGGTAGAAATTTGTAGTAACATTAAGTAGTACTAAGGTGTTGTACCGTGTTAGCCATTATGAATGTAGCGAGAAGTCAAGCAAAATGACACCTTTTATTGGCTAACTAAAAAGATTACAATATGCAAGCTTTCAAGGCAACTCAGGCCCCATCTTCAGGCAAGATGTAATCAAATTCAGGCAAATTACATCTTGCCTGTAGAATGGGCCTGAGTTGCCTCAAAAGCTTGCATATTGTAATCTTTTTAGTTAGCCAATAAAAAGTGTCATTTTGCTTGACTTCTCACTAGTAACATTAAGCAAATTTTCATGCAAAGTTCATGTGTTATAAATTCTGTCTTCTGCATAAGGAATGGCTTATGCATGTTTCCAAGCATAAGCAAGTTTTACACATGAGGTCCATGAAGACCATGACCAATTGGCTGCCCACCCTCTCCAGGGCATTATACAGTATAGGTTTCTGCTGGGCTAACTAATTTGGTAACATAACCTTATCATCCTCAGATTTCAAGGTTCTCAATATCTGGTGTCTTCCCCATTAAAAGGAAATGAGAATGAAAGTAGAGCTGCAGTACCATAACAGAAACAGAATAGAGAAGGGTTACAAACAGCTCATAACTATTTTAATACCTGTATTTTTTCTAAAGATGACTAACTTACAAAAATGTTATATGCTCAGCTAATCAGCAGCTCTGATCAGCTTGCTAAATGAAAGTAGTGAGTCTTCAGCCGGGATTTCAAAGCTGAGACCAAAGGGGCACCTCTTATATAAGCAGTCAGATCGATTCTCAGCTTTGGGGCCCTGTAGTTAAAAGTTTGCCCTCCCACTGTTGTTTTATTAATCTTTGGAATATTACATAGTCTGGCATCTGGAGATCTTAATATGCGCTTTGGGTTGTATGTAATGATAATATTATTATGCCAACATTCCTGTAAATGACTGTATAAACAAGTAAGATAATTGAATATTATTAGTCATGTCTTCCTCTGATTCAGCTTTTCAGATGCTAAATAGTTAATTTCTCTTTGATTAAAATAATATGACCGTTATGCACGCAGTCTGTAGTCATGCATAAATGGAAATTGTGCTATTTTCAGGTATATGGTACTTTTATCAATTGATTTGCAGCCTGTAGCATGAAATATTTTGAATTATTTGGAACTTAAAGATCTTAATATTATTCACATTTATTTCATTATAAACAAACTAACCAAACAACATTCTGTAAGCCAAGAGCAATAACAATATCTTGTTTAGGGAAATTCTGAAAGCATCTCTTGTTTTTTAAAACTTTTAAACAGCAACATTTTTAAAACCAAAATCAGTTATATACAGTGATCCCCTGAAACAAACATTATTAAAATACAGCATGCCGAGTAAAATGAATGAATGTCTTTGTATTATTTCGGGTAATCTCAGGTAACTCAAAGCACCCATTCATTTTCTGATGCTACAATGCTATTACAGGATTTCAGGAAATTAAAACCAGGGAGAGTTCCTCATAGGACACTCTTTCATGCACACAAACATACATTTAAGAATTCATACCAAAAAAGAGTTAGACAGAAAAAAATAAAAACAAAAACAATGTACCCGAGAAGAAGACAAAGGATAGGTCTGGCATTGTCTGTCCACATAGACATTCAACTCGGGTCTTTGAAGTTATGAAGCTATAAGACCCCAACTCTAATACCTCCAACTTAAAAATAATCCACCTGCTCCACAAAAACCCAGAAAATTATGAAAGTCACTATATGAGAGTGCCTTCAGAAGTTGACATTTACAGTCTTACTCTGAAAATTTGTGGCCACATATAGATTTCAAACATTTTAAGGTAACACTTTAGCGAACATATTCATTATAAAAAGTTATAAATAGTTTGCATGTTATAAAACATATTATAAACCCTGATATAAAAAAAATTGTATTATTGTTGAAATCATAATTAATAAATTGTTCACAGATTGTTAATAGCTGCTTTATAATGGATACCTAAACGAATGTATGCCTGAATTGGTTAACTGAAATGCATTTATATTCTATCATAATGACAAGATATGATTCATTTTAGAACTGTTTTTTCTAAAAAAGAAAAGGTGTACAGACATTTCCAAAGTTATTCCAAACCTGAGAAAGTGTCTTTGGTGTATTTAGAACTGAGTGAGCCTGTAGCAGTCTTTGTTATCACTTGTCACAGGTGGCCGGGGGGGGGGGGGGGGGGCCGGGAAGCCCCGGAGGACCGGAGGAGGGCTTATGCCTTCCCCAAACCACATGGGGGTGACCACCCTGGTGGCTATGGGGACCTCCAGGGGGCTCCCCAATGTCTATGGAGCCCTTGACCTCAGCACTTCCGCCAACCTGGAAGTGCTGGGGGGAAGAGGATCGGGGACACCCGGAGTACTTCCGGGTGCACAGCCGGCACTTCTGCCACACTGGGGAGTAACGGCGGAAGATTGTCAGGAGGCGCCTGGAGCACATCCGGGTGATTATAAAAGGGGCCGCCTCCCTCCGTTCAACGGCTTGAGTCAGGAGTGGAGAAGGACGGAGCTCAGGAGGAGAGGCAAGGAGACGGCCTGAAGAGAAGAGGCATTGTATTGTCATGGCATTGTTGGCCAGAACTTTGGGGACTTTGGGGTTGTGTGTGCACTAGTTGTAAATATGGACACTGTAAATAAAAGTGTGTTGGGTGATTTAAACGTGTCTACCTGCCTGTGTCCGGGCCGAACTCCACACACAGCATTTTTTTCCTTTAAAAAACTATGTTTCAAAGAACAAAATAGTGTATATCCCTGAAAATGGCGTGTGACATTGGCAGGTATAAAATTATAGAGCACTTCCTTCTTGTGTTATATCTAACTTTGGAGCTTGTCCATCTATTCTCGATATCTTTGAAGAGATATTAATGATGATGTATTACATTTTTGATGCCTCCATTTGGAGCTCAAAATGTTTTCTTTGGGTTCATTAGAAGTGGTTTACTCTTTTTACTTTCACAGGGTTCATATATCCTCTTTATGTTTTTATGAAAATTGCAGGTCTCTTTCTATACACATGAAGTGATTATAACTCAGAGCTTACTGTACGTTTATTCTTATCTTACTGACAAATGCTCCATTGCCTTTCCCACATGTTTGTGCAATTCTGATCCAAGTGGATCCTCCCTGTTTTCAGGTTAGGCTTTGTCACCCCATGTCCCAAAATAGAATAAACAAGATAGTGTGTATAAATAGAAAGAAAGTTACAAGGTGATGATGACAGCTTTATAACAAATTGTTTAAATTCTCAAAACTAAAAACTGCAGGAGGCAAACCCTGCAAACCAATTACTGGAAAATTGTTACAGAGTTAATGTTATCACCTTCTTTAATGTCTTAGAAATGTGTAGAATTGTCCACCACATGTAGGCACACAGTCTTTATATTAGTATTGTTCAGATATAAAAGTGTAAAGTAATCAATACCCGCAGAGTTTAACCTTTCATTCCCTTCCTGCTGTGGGATTACTTTGAAATATTGTTGCTTTGGTGCCAAAACATTATTTACTTTGATTGGATGCTTTGACAGACCACTGTCACTTGTTAGTTTAGCTTGTTGATTAAGAACGAACTTTCTCAGTAACAAAATGGACACATCATGACTGAAAATCATTTAAGAGATTTGACCTAATATTTTTACAACATGATTCTGTATATCTGCTTTTATTTATTTAGCTGATGTTTTATTTAAAGCAGCCCAAGATAATTACTTTTGCATTTTCATTAATTGAACGCTAGGTAGTTGGATGCATTGTATAGGGTCAAAGAATAAGTCAGTGATGGGGACTGACCTGGCAGTCTGGTGATTTACAATTCGTCACCCCCCAGGCCTCTGACTATACTGTGCATGGCTAAGACACATGTCTAATCTGATTTGGTGATTTGAACCTCTTCCTAGATATCCTGTTTAATCTGATTTGCCATTCATTTTCTAAAGTAATGTAATTTTGTATTCTGAAAATAGGGAGTTGCTATAATAAACAAGAAGCATATTGTAAATGTGAATAACAACATTGGTAAATTGAAGAAAATGTTTATTTTTTTAATTGTGGCTATGATTTTTTTACAGTTTTTCTCAAATGCTAAAACACAAAAGCCAATCCTCTAAACCAAATGACCAGTTGTCTAAACACATTTACTAAATCTAGCCATAATTTTTCAATATCATAAACACATTTCACATGAAGACACAATTCACAAAACACAATCCTCCGTTCTCATAAATCTAAACACATTTTTCCTTGCTAAAACACAAGTTGCAAAAGAACTCTGCTCATATTCTCAAATGAAAGGGAGCAGTTGGTGTGGGGTGGCAGGTTCATGCATGTACATTACTTTTCATGATGACTGGGATTCATGGAGCTGAAGTGCGTGGAAATTGGCTTATGCACCGCTTTTATGTATCTGAATTTTTTTGTGCATATGCACATTTCCACTTTTGTCCGTACACCATTTTTTAGTGTGAATTCTATGCATGACGTTATACATGAGGCCCCTGGTCTTCTTTTTAATATGGTGTTTTCTATTAAAAATGAGATGTATAAGCTATTTTACAATGAGCTGGCAATGCCAAGATGGGGATCAGTGCTGAAAAACTTTGAAAACTGGGCATAGTCAGTAATTTTTTAGGCTTTTACCTTCCAGTCAGGCTCTGTTCCCAATGGCTTCCATTATAAAATGCAAGGACAGGCTCTGTATTTTTTTCAGTTTTTAGAAACCCTTAACTTTAGAACACAATTTTGTGTGGCAAATGCATATTTACTATGTTTGTGAAGAAATAACTTTGACTTGAAAAATAATAAACGTATCCTTTAACATATTTTCACACTTAATTCATTTTTTAAATTTATGCATGAAAAGAACAATGAGAATATATGATTATCCTTTATTCCATTGTACAATCTTGTTCACTCCATTTTTAAGATCACAGAGAATACCCTTATAGTATTCTCTGACAGTTTGTAGTTTTCTGACAGAGATGTTTTTTCAAACACATATATGGTAACATAACTTTAGGATAAGATTATTTATGCCATTCAATTTACAGGCTATTTAATAAATGTCTCTGATATATAAGTTTGCATCAGTGTAATAGTGTAACTGCAACCAGGTAGTATTTCCTGCTTGGATAACCTCTAATCTCTCAGCCAGGTCATCTTGCTGTCAGATCTGCAGAGGAGTCAAGGGCTCACTATAAGCAGAGGAGGAGGAGGTCAAGAACAAGGACAGGAACAAGGGGAAAGCAAGAAATAACAGGTGGGGTTGGATTTTGTGGGTTAGGGAAGCTAAATTGAGTTTAGAATGAGTGAGGCCAGTTTTTTGAGCTGGGTATGGGGCTGCTTGAAAGCACATATTTGCATTTCATACTACAAATATTTGAGAAGCTGAATCAGACTTTCAGACCTCTGGATATCCATAATGTGTGCCTGAAAGTGGAAACAAATCACATACCAGTAATGTTTTTGAAAGTGTTATTCATCCATCAACACACCAAAAGACTTGGCACCATGGGTACTATTGAACACCAGCCATGTTGAATATTTTATTTTGTGGTATATGGCCAGCTTGTCATCCTGGCCAATACCCCCAGGCCGCCAGATGGAGCCGTCCCTGCACTATGGAGGTGACCCGAAGACCAGCAGGGAATCATGGACAATGTAGTTTTTATACACAGCCCTGCTGGATACCACAGGGGCCGCAAGAGGGAGCTGCAGGGAGGACCAAAGAGTGATATGTGCCCTATAACCCGGAAGTACGTCATAGGAGGAGCGACAACAGAAGTGACGTACTTCCGGGGTGAAGAAAGGGACTTGTACCTGACCCGGAAGTGATAAAGAATCACATGGACTGGGGATTGGGAACACTTCCGGGTCAGGAAGTATAAAAGGACTGTGGGAGCTCCCAGATGGTGAGCTGAGCTGGGTGGAAGGGTGGCAACACGTCTGGGAGTGGAGGATTGGTTTATTGTTAGTATTGTGATTTGTATATGAGTATAGAGGAGAAGAGGGTGCTTTGTGCACTGTGGCATTTAAATAAAGTCAACATTTGGACTTTTTCCTGGTGTCTGGTGTCTTGGACAGGGGTTCAAGGGAGCGATAGTGCCCCCTATCTGTCACAATTTACATGTTTTAAACCTCTTTTTGAGAGTCCTTGTAATAGACCCAGTAATAAGGCTTGTTCTTTGGTTATCCTCATGGTAGAACCTATGGGTAGAATTCGTCTCCTCTGTCTGGTGGCAAGGTGAACCATGTAAAATGACCAGCCTCAGCCAACAGAAGATAGCCATGGCTGGGACTGATCCAGACAAACTAGAGCTAGGCAGTGGAAATTTGATTTTGGGAAGTGGAATGCAATTTTTCTGGTGAAGAAAAAATCTGGGCCTTGCAGGAGTTTGAAAAAAAAAAAAAACAAGAAACAAAATTGCTTGATATAGTAAAATTTATTACACAATAAACAAGTATGAACAATATTGCCTCTGGAAAGTGGCTTTGCAGTACAGGGTGGTTTCTTCTCTTCTTTTGAGTTTCTCCAGAGGCATGGCTTCTTTCAGGTCTGGAATTGTTCACAAGATCCCCACTGTGTGTCATACAGTTGGAGTTTGTATCAGTGTCCAATCACCTCAAACAACTTGCAGTTATAGAGACAGTGGAGCTTCAAAGGTCAGCAGCAGTTGACTGTCAAGTCATACTGCAAGGCTGTGTTAATTATCATTCCATCCCAGCTCATCGCTAAACTCCTGGATCTGGGGCTTAGCTCTTCACTGTACAACTGGGTACTGGACTTCCTCACCGGCAGACCTCAGCAAGTGCATATTGGTGAAAAAAAATTCCTCCATCATCACCATCAACACTGGCACCCCACAGGGCAGCGTGTTAAGCCTTCTGCTTTATCTCTCAACACCCATGTCTGTGTAGCTCATTACAGCTCTAACACCGTTCTCAAGTTTGCTGACGATACCACTGTAATAGGTCTGATCAGCGAGGACGATGAGACGGCCTACAAGGAGGAGGTCAGACTCCTGGCAGAATGGTTTCAGGACAACAACCTCACCCTCAACATTAGCAAAACTAAGGAGATGATTGTGGATTTACGCAAACAGGCAACCTAGCACAATGCCATCTGCATTGGAGGTGAGGCTGTGGAGCAGGTCAGCAGCTTTAGGTTCCTCAGAGTCACCCTCACTGATGACCATAAATGGGCAAGTCACACTGCGGCAGTAGTCAAGAAAGCCCAACAACACCTCTGCTTCCTCAGGAGACCAAGTAAGGCCCAGATGTCCCTCACAACCCCGTGCAGATTCTACAGGTGTACTGTGGAATCCATCCTGACAGGATGCATCACATCCTGATACAGCAACTTCTCAGTTCAGGACTGCAGAGCTCTGCAGCGTGTGGTGAATACAGCACACAGCTCCCTGCGATCCATGACATCCTCGCTACACGCTATCTCAGGAAAGTGAACCGTATCAGGCGGGACCCCAGCACCCTGCATCTGGAAAGCGACTAAAGTCCATTTGGACGCACATCTCCAGGTTCAGGAAGAGTTTCTACCTGCAATCAGACTCAACAATAAGTAACCTTGTGTCAAATCCACTGCTACCTGCACATATACTTCTGCCCCTTTCTGTATTTATTCCTAGGATTCTGGTTTTATTTATTTATATTCATTTATTTATTGAGTGTTTTTTGTCTATGTTCACTGTCAGCGGGGGCACATGCAAGCAAGCATTTCATTGTACATGGTACTTGTACTATTACACATGACAATAAAGATTTGAATTGAATTGAATGTTACAACATTAATGTATATCTTACTGATTCTAATGGCTGTGTTAATTAACTTTTGAGGAATAAGGGATGTACACCTTTCAGAAAGAAGTGATATGCAATAGGGACTGTCCAATCAACTCCCTTTAAGGTTATCAGTAGAAGGAAGGAAAGGAATATTTGAAAGAAACTGGCATAATTTATTGGGAAGGAGGGCATTTTAAATAAAAAGTATAAAATTCATTCAGAAACCAGTTATTATAGTTAGACTATTAACAAAGAAAAAAAACGAATGGAAAACGAGGCAAAAGATCCTTACCAAGAATTTATATTTATATATTTTTTGTCAAAAGCAATTCACAAACTGTGAATTCAAAAGTCAAAGTCAAACAGGGGGTCTAAGAACACTAATAAAGAGAACAGCAACAAACATAAACAGATTTCCTTAAATTATTCACATACTCAGATTAGAACAGGTCATCACTGGTGACACTATTAACTTGTCATGCCCCTGGCAACCGGAATTACGTCCCAACAACTGGAATAACATAATGGTGGCATGCATAAAAGTCAAGCTTGCACTGAAAATAAGACACAAAATATCCATAACTATTTGAAAGCAGTATTTTTGAAAGAAAATACTTTTACAAGTTAATTCTATGACTCCAAAATATATATAACTAGCAAAATACCCGCGCTTCGCAGCGGCGAAGTACTGCCTTAAAATTTTTAATAAGAAGAAAATTAAACCTTTTTAAACCGAGGGAAAATATACCAATAATTATTTGTTAAGGATCTCTTTGTATACCACATTGTCATTTCGGCCCTCCGGTTGTAATATGACCAAGCTGTGTGCTGAGCTTACTCTAGAGCATGCAACGTACAGTTGGCCATGTGAAAAGTAATCTTGTTTCAAATCTTACAGCTTGGATTGCTGCTGTCACAATCGGTTTGAGTTTCATGGTTTGTTTCAATTACGACACTATTTGCAGGACTTGTGTTGAAGTGACATTCGGCATCTGTCAAGCGTTGTAAGCATACAACCGGTTTCATCGATAATTTCACATCCAGCTTTTGAGAGTTTAAACATTCATAAACATCAAAGTGTCCATTACTGAAATCGTCACCTGTGAATCTAAGATGTTTAAGAGACATTGGCGGTTGTCGAAAGGTGTAAAATATTTGGCCATTTCGGTACACTTGAAAGCGACAACCGAACAATTCAGCGGCAGCCATCAACTCACATGCAGAACCATAGGTGAAGGGCTTAAGCATTTCACTCTTATAGTGCTCCTGTGTAGTATAATTATCTCCTGTACCATCATCAGTCCACACCTTGAACCTGTCCTAGTCATTCAATACATAAGACACAATGTTCCTCCGGATATCAAGAGTGAGCCTGATATGGCCGTGCAATATGTAACAAAGAGAATGGAAAAGGTAGGTGCCATCTCCGGGCATGCAAACCACTCGGTAAGTGACAGTTCTTTGATCGATGGTGATCACCTTGACAGACATGTTAATAGGGGTATGGTTGGAACGATAAAGGAAATGGGTACCTGAACAATGTAAAGTAAGTCCAAAATACCTACACAATAACTATAATCGTAATAAACGAACAATAAAACAGCGGAGAAGCCGTGGATTAAATAAAAAGGCTGTAGTTATCAGCAGGGAGATGTGAATCCCGTGGCGAAGCAAGGAAGGGAATGTAGAGACTGGAGCAACGGACGGCCCTATATAGGCAGGCAGCCAACAACGTGGGAGGCGTTGGGATGGGGGACCCAACGCCGCCTCACACGGTGACCAAGCTGCAGGCTATGGACGTATATATGTACGTAAGTAGGATTCAGTTAGCGATGGGAACCCGCGTACCAAATTTCTTGAAGATGGGCCCATAAGTAACAAAGTTTACTATGGCGACTGACAGTAGCGTCATACCACTGAAATAAGTATGTACATCGGTTTCGGTTAGCGCAGGGAAGCCGCCTACCAAATTTCGTGAAGATGGGGCCATAAATAAGAAAGTTCAACATGGCGGACATTGTTGACCATTATGACCGTTACGTGTAGAGTTTCGAAATTAACTCTGCTTAACTTTTGCAAGTAAGCTGTAAGGAATGAGCCTGCCAAATTTCAGCCTTCTACCTACACGGGAAGTTGGAGAATTAGTGACGTTAGAAAGTTCAATATGGCGGCTGACAGTGGCGTCATACCACCGAAATAAGTACGTACATCGGTTTCGGTTAGCGCAGGGAAGCCGCTTACCAAATTTCGTGAAGATTGGGTCAGCCTTCTATCTACACGGGAAGTTGGAGAATTAGTGACGTTAGAAAGTTCAATATGGCAGCCGACAGTGGCATCATACCACCGAAATAAGTATGTACATCTGTTTCATTTAGCGCAAGGAAGCCGCCTACCAAATTTTATGAAGATGGGGCCATAAATAAGAAAGTTCAAAATGGCGGACGTTGTTGACCGTTATTACCGTTACACGTAGAATTTCGAAACGAAACCTGCTTAACTTTTGTAAGTAAGCTGTAAGGAACGGGCCTGCCAAATTTCAGCCTTCTACCTACACGGGAAGTTGGAGAATTAGTGATGAGTGAGTGAGTGAGTGAGTGAGTGAGTTTGCTTTTTATTAGTATAGATTTAATATACAGAACAGTAACATATGCTCAGAAGAACTAGTAAAAATGAGTAAATAATACCAATCATAACACCAGGATACTTATCCCAGATCATGATTTCAGCAACGTGATTCCTGTCATCACATTCCAATAGAATACACATTTCTAAATATCTTGCTGCAAAGCATATTTTTATTATTTGGGTTGTTTAATATACATTTTTGAATTCAAGATTTAGGAATGGTGGAGTTCTTGTACACTGATCAGTGTTATTTTAGCAGAGTTAGTGTGGCTGATAAAATGTTTGCTGCTTCCACTAGATTGTCAGTAGCATTTAATTGTGTCATTAATTACTATCTAAAAATAGAAGTCTAAGTCAGTACAAGATGATCCAAGGGATTAGAATCCTATAGTTGTTGCTGCAGAGCACTTGATCCTTGTATTTGCCCAGATGTACTATACAGGGTGGTCCAGATCTAATTATGCAGATCCAGATCGTCTGGATGACTTTGATTTATGTGGGGACAATTCCAGTTCCACCCTATATATGATGCATATTTGGCATTGAATCTAATCAGTTTAAATTAAATGATATTATATTTCAGGAAAAAGAGTTGCTTGGCCTGGAAATGAGTGGACAGTAGTACCTTAGTGTACTGTCCATAAATTCAGGGAAAAGCGATTGTGAAACTGCCACAGTATTAATTTGTTGGCCAATTGTAACACAGACATTGTACTAGAAATGGATGGTTAGGTAAGCACTAAGTCCTCAGATAAAGCTATGATCCTTACCTATGATTACAAGCTCTTGGTAGTATGGGAAAGAATAAGGTTGATAGCACAAGTGCCAAAATGAAGTTCCTGCATAGGGCTACTTGCCTCACTGGCCATGGCAAGATGAGAAGTTGAACAATATGGGAGGAGCTTGGAGAAGAAACAGTTTCTCTGGACTGAGAGAAGCTAGTTGAAGTTGTTCAAGTATGTAACGAAAATCCACAGGGAGAAGACCCAGGACAAGCTTCTGAGATTACATGTCCCAGGAGACCTAAGAATTGAGGTGGATACTTTTGTGGGGTCTAGGAATGTATGGTCTGTTTAACGTAGTCTGTTGCCATCACAACAATCATTTTACATTTTCTCCAAAGCGGCTTACAAACACTTACTAGAAAATACAGACACAGACTGAGATGGCATCTTTGCAGAAAGTTTTTTTTAAGCTGGCTTTTTTAATTTAGTTTTAAGAAAGATGTTTAGGGGTGAAATGGTAGAATAAGAACATGTAAAGCTTTCATGTGTTATTTCTAGTCATGTGGATTTCATCGAGGGACATCCGTTTCCATAAATACATGTCAGTTGTTTGACATCTCCAAATTGGCCCCATTTGATTTTTTTTTGAAGGTCTGCGAGTTTGTGTGACTAGTGGCATCCCAAATGCTGGCCACCTCCAACTCTGAATGGATTAATGCAGCTATAAGAAAAAGATGAATGGGTATTATTTTAGCATAGGTTTAACCAACCAGCTGTTATCACAAATGTGCACTGCCTCATTATAAGATACCTACAGTACATTTTTGCAGTAAAAGTAAGCTTTCCAGGTTAAATGAATCATCAGGGAAAGATGTTGTTTACATTAGAGGCTGCTCTGCCTAAATGGGAAAATGCTTGTTAAGCCAGAAGACTGCAAAATATCATATGCAATTTCCAGCTGAAATGAACTGAAAATGCCACACGTGATGAGCCAAATTTAGAAGTAAAACTACTTTTCAGGACATATTAAATCATTCCTCTGAGAATTTACCAGAGTGCAAAACATGTTTGAGGGAAGGAAAGATGGGGGTTGACTACTAAAGTGTACTCTCTTCTGCTATTCTCTCTTTTCCAGTTCTTTTTAAGCATGTGTAATTCGTATTTAGTTTCCTGACATTTATATGCAAGATTTAATGTTTTATAGATTTAATGCAGGTCACGGTTAGCAGCCAGTAAGATTACTCATCTCATAGTTTTACCAAGTCAGTTTATTTAGTTTATAGCTGTAATAAAAACCAAGTTTTAAATTAAGTGTAAAATGTCTTGTTTGCCTCTTGTTTCTAAAATCTATGAAAAAAATAGCTGAAATGAGTGGAAACCTAAAATTAATAACACAAAAGGAAGAGGGAAAAATCACAAAAAAATGAATGTGCTCATTGATGTGATATGAGTTTCTGTAATTATTTTTCAATAACATTTGTTTTCGTCTGTGAAAAGGAACCTATTCTTTATAATTAGGATAAATCTGTACTTATGAAAACAAATTCTTGGTTTGCAGTTAAATTATAGGCTATTGGCAGTAATGCTGAAATATTGCAAAACTACACGAAGGAAATCTTTAATTATTTGCTGCCTTGTTTATTCATGGGTGTTCAATGGCTGCCAGAGTTTTAATTTCACACATGGAGAGCCTTAAGGTCAAGGAAAGGCAAGAACCAATGCCTGTCAATGACAACCACCGAGCTCTGTCAGCCTACATTACAGTAAACCCCTGAATGGTGGCACACAAGTCTTAGATTTTAGTTTTGGTAACTCCAAAGCTTTTTAAAAATGGGATTTTATCATGCATTTAAAGTGTTTTTAAAGCAAAAATTGAAAAGAACAGTAATAAATACATAAATGCAATATTGATTCAATCTGGGCAGTCAATGAACTACAGAGTTAATTTTGAAAACAGACCCTTGTTTTTCTTAAACTGCTGCTCAAAGCATATATGATTATGCATCCATGTGGATAGGAAAAACATTTAAAGGTGGCTTCAGCCTTACTGGACACCCTTGTATTAAAATGCACGGCTCTCTAGAGTTAATTTTTTAAGGATTTGAAGTTTTACTTTAATATCACATACACTGTTAATCAAAGGAGTAAAGATTTTAGATTTCAGGCTCCTGGAACCTTAGCACTGTATTAAAGGTGAACAAGAAGTGCATTATATACCGTAAGTGCAGACCTTTAACACAACTGGGACAGCTAGTGCCGATCCTGACAGCACTGGGCACAATTCAGGAACCAATCCTGGACAGAATGATGGTCTGCTCATTCATATTGGGACAACTTGGAGTTGCCATCCAGGATAATATGCATGTCTTTGAAATGTAGGATGAAATCAGAGTACCTTGAACACTGGAGTATGTGCACACTTCACAGAGAGAGAACTAAAACTGGGTCCTTCAGTCCCACTTGGTCAGCTCTTAAATAAAACACGATTTTTATTTCATACCTTATTACAATAAAGTTGGCAGAAATTCATTTTTATATTAACCATAAAGTTCAAACTGCTTTGGTTCTATTAATTACCTCTATGAGTTACAAACAGTTATACATTTTTAAAAATACATTATGAGGTCTCTAGGACTCTAAACAAATCCAAATCATATTATGTGATATCATCTACTGTTAAACTCTGCTCTGTACTTGTAATATTTTTATTTTTATACTATATTAAGAATTAGCTTGTGTTCTGTTCTGCGTATTCTATTGTATTGGCCACATTCTTTTTGACAGAACCTACCTGGAAAGGGGTCTGTCTTTGAATTGGCTTTCCCAAGGTTTCTTCCATTTTTTCCCTACTAGGGTTTTTTTGGGAAGTTTTTCCTTGTCTTCTTAGTACTAGGGTGTTGTACCGTGTTATTACATCTTGCCTGAAGAAGGGGCCTGAGTTGCCTCGAAAGCTTGCATATTGTAATCTTTTTAGTTAGCCAATAAAAGGTGTCATTTTGCTTGGCCCTTGTCTTCTTAGAAAGTCAAGGCTGGGGGGCTGTCAAAAAGCAAGGCCTGTTAAAGCTATTGTAGCACTTGTTTTGTGATTTTGTAAATTGTATTGTATTGTAAATTGTATAATGTGTTACTCATGTTGTTTTCCTATATTGATGTTCAGAAGCTACTTAATAAACTAAAAATTGAAATGGCGGTATGAGAGTAATTCAGCTGAATATGCTGCCCTTTTAAAGGAGCATCAGTGAAATATGCATAGAGGCAGCTGTGGAAGAGAGGAGGGAGGCCCAAAGCAGTGAGAAAGAAAACAAAATGCAACTGTAGGCAGCTGGCTAGGTGCCGCAAAGGATGTAGGCAGAAGCCACCCAGCTGAGCTCTATTCTAGCCTTGACTTTCTCAGCTTTTTTTATTAAAACTTTTGCACAACAGGTAATTAAGAATATAGTGTTAATATGTGATCAAATGGAGTATGAACTGCACTTGAACCCTGCTTAAAGGAGTCAAAGACACAAGACTAGACGTGTGAAATGTGGAAAAGAGTAGCCCATAGTCTTCCAGTTACTCCAAGCTTCCCCCAGATATCTTCCTATTAAGGGAATTAAACAGGTACTATCTATCTATCTATCTATCTATCTATCTATCTATCTATCTATCTATCT
>JANRMT010062854.1:76097570-76113178 GCA_026402145.1 Polypterus bichir lapradei | reverse complement strand
TCTATCTATCTATCTATCTATCTATCTATCTATCTATCTATCTGTCTGTCTAGAATATTGTGCCTTTCCTATTTGGGAGAAATCGTGTCTCCAGTGAAATTCACAGGAGAATATTTCCTTACTCTAGTGGAAGCTATGTATTGCACTGTAGTGTGTCCAACACTTGCAGACCTGATTGTTAGAGTAGGCCTAAGCAGGATTCATTCTTCTGCTACATCATGTAGGATATGGCACCGAGCCAAGACAAAAACCCCATTTCAAATAAATTTAGGGCTCTATCTCCCTGACTTGCTTATTGTCTACAAGAGTACATTAGCAATAACATTCAACCAGCCAGTAGGGTAATGTAGAGGAGTGATGCCAGCACTGTGCATATTTTTTTTAGTTGCTTGACATGGGCTATGATATTTTTTGGGTAAGTCTAGTATCTCGATCAGTAGTTCCTATAGTAAACCAGTCTCTGCAGGTATTAGATTAGATTTGATAGATTAACTTTATTAATCTCATAGGGAAATTTAGAATATGGTTCATTATGGCCTCATTATGGTCTCCTTATTATGGCGAACAAGTAAATACTGACTTCAAAAAGAAGAATGGTTGTGGGTGCCAGAAAAAGACTCCAAGGCAGCATGACTGAAGGATTAAAAAGTCAAGAAATTATCATGTTTAGGATACATACCATGGATTGCTATGATTTATTTTTAGTGATGTATTCAATTTTGAGAAACAAAAAAGAAACACAAAAAGTATTAGCTTTTTAGACATTTAAACTAAAACAAAAAATGAACACAGTTCAGAATACAAATACATTATTTAATTGCATTATGTTCATCCACATAGTCACAGCGTAATACAAATCACATTCTAAAAGACACAACAACATCAAATAATTCTAAACCTAGTGTGTCAATACAATTTTTGAGATAAGTTGTTGTTAAGAATGATAATGGCCAAAAAGTAAACTTTGAGAAGTTAATAATTGAAGCTGAATGGAAATATCAAGCTGACAGTCCTTTAGATCTTGAATTGAGATATTTTCTCCCTTAGATGGCACTGCAGTACTGATGGTGCTAATACTGCAGTTGTCTTAACTCATAAAGATTACATGGAAGTGATACGTGACAGTGCTTTTCTCTTCAAACATCTAGTAGAAGAACATATTCCCATTGTTATATTGCTTTCCATGAAGTTGAATTATTTATTGTATTTTTATAGACCTGGTTTATAGAGCTGGTATATTTAAAGCTTGCAGTTCTGTTTGAAGAGTAAAGCTGCCTGAAACAATGAGAGAGAAAAAGAACAATAAAATGTATGCAGAAAAAGTTTATAGATATGTGGATGATAATTCTCTTAAACATAAATGTGTGAAATACATACCAAACATCGCAAAGCATATTCTGTCCCCTGAAAATTTCTTTTGTTGTTTACTTTAGCATTGAATTTGTTATAGTTTGGAAGACTGCATTCACAGAGAACTGCTGATCTAAATTTCCTCCTCAGTCCGGGCCACAGATTACTCTCTTGAGAATCTGAAATACTAAATGGGAACGGTAACAACTTTCTGTGTAGACAGTGAAACAATTCCCAGCAGGCACTACTCTGTCCTCCCTGGCTGACAATCCATTTGATAGTTTTCCATACATTTTATGCATTAATGCACTTACAGGACTCTTTTGAGGTGTTGAATTGTTCCACACAAAATCAGGTTTGATTATTTCTCAAATATTACAAAAGAAAGAAAAAAATAATTTGAGTGATCTAATCAAAAGCAGGAAAGGTAATCCTAAATATTGTATGTTCCACAATGCATCTCATTTTAGTAATAATAATAATAATAATAATAATAATAATAATATTCTTAAGCTATGTAATTAAAAAAATGGAATAAAGCAAATGATAAAATAAGGCAAAAAATAAAGCTGCTCATCTTAATGTATTGCATTAGCTCTT
The DNA here is from genome assembly GCA_026402145.1 of Polypterus bichir lapradei. Taxonomy (NCBI): domain Eukaryota; kingdom Metazoa; phylum Chordata; class Cladistia; order Polypteriformes; family Polypteridae; genus Polypterus; species Polypterus bichir. Next base: position 76,111,228 of record JANRMT010062854.1, on the reverse strand, counting down.
AGCAAATAAGCAAAACAGAACTGGGATAATAATTACAAAACTGTGGGGCTCAAATTAGTTTAGTGTGCTGATCCAACATCTACAGTACCACTACTTGACAACCTCAGCTTACATTAAATAAAAAGTCAGGTCTCAAGTGAACTGTTTTTATATACTGTATACTGCAAATCCTCTTCATATATCTATCAGTGAGAATGCCATAACACTTAAATCAACTTCAAATTCTAAATTTATCCAAGGCATACTCTCCCCTTCACTAAATCAGACGTCATCCATGCCAACTGAAGTTGAACATGAAAATGTTTCTAATCAATCTTAATTATATGGTAATATGATTTACTGTAAAGCATACACTACCGTAAGATTGTTTATGGGGCAAACAAGATTACAAAAAACTAACAGAATATGAGGGGATTTGAAAGTATATCTGAGTATCAATAAAGAGAGGAGTTTTCCAAAACTTCTGAGTATTATCTTCTAAAGACAAGTTACACAAAGAGAGAGCACTGGACCTTGAGAGACAGATATCTAACTTTGGATAGAAAAGAGAATGTGCTGTGATCGAAGCTACTCACATACTGAAAACAGTTTGATAAGACACCCAAGGATAACAACAACAACAACAACATTTATTTATATAGCACATGTTCATACAAAAAGTAGCTCAAAGTGTTTTACATAAAGAAGAAAAGAAAAATAAAAGACAAAATAAGAAATTAAAATAAGACAACATTAGTTAACATAGAAAAGGAGTAAGGTCCGATGGCCAGGGTGGACAGAAAAAAGCAAAAAAAAAACTCCAGACGGCTGGAGAAAAAAATAAAATCTGCAGGGGTTCCAGGCCACGGGACCACCCAGTCCCCTCTGGGCATTCTACCTAACATAAATGAAATAGTCCTCTTTGTGCTTAGGGTTCTCACGTAGTCACTTGATGTTGATGGTCATACCGACTTCTGGCTTTTAATCCATCCATCATTGTTGGAACATCACGGTGCTTTGAGTAGATGGTAACCAGTGTAGTGACATCAAAACTGGAGAGATGTGCTCAGATTTTCTTTTTCTAGTTAAGATTCTAGCAGCTGCATTCTGCACTAGTTGCAAACGATTTATGTCTTTTTTGGGTAGTCCTGAGAGGAGTGTGTTACAGTAATCTAGTCGACTGAAAACAAAAGCGTTAACTAATTTCTCAGCATCTTTCAGTGATATACAGTAAGAGGTCTAACTTTAGCTATGTTTCTTAAGTGAAAAAATGCTGTCCTAGTGATCTGATTAATATGTGATTTAAAATTTAGATTACAGTCAACAGTTACCCCTCTGCTTTTTACCTCCGTCTTGACTTTTAATCCTAATGTATCCAGTTTATTTCTAATAGCCTCATTGTATCCATTATTGCCAATCACTAAAATTTCAGTTTTCTGTTTATTTAACTTGAGAAAGTTACTATTTATCCATTCTGAGATACAAGTCAGACATTGTGTTAGTGAATCAAGAGAATCGGGGTCATCAGGTGCTATTGATACATACAGCTGTGTGTCATCAGCATAGCTGTGGTAGCTCACGTTGTGCCCTGAGATAATCTGACCTAACGGAAGCATGTAGATTGAGAAGAGCAGCGGACCCAGGATAGAGCCTTGTGGAACACCATATAGGATAGCATGTGTCTTTAGGTTGTAATTACCACAACTAACAAAGAATCTCCCTGCCAGGTAGGATTCAAACCAATTTAAGACACTGCCAGAGAGGCCCACCCATTGAGTAAGGCGATTTCTAAGGATATTATGATCAATGGTGTCAAATGCGGCACTCAGATCTAAGAGGATGAGAACAGATAAATGGCCTCTGTCTGCATTTACCCGCAAATCATTTACTACTATAATGAGTGAAGTTTCTGTGCTGTGATTTGTTCTAAAGCCCGACTGAAATTTATCAAGAATAGCATGTTTATTTAGGTGGTCATTTAACTGCATAATGACTGCCTTCTCCAGAATTTTACTTAAGAAAGGCAGGTTAGAGATGGGTCTAAAAATTTTCAAGAGCCAAGGGGTCAAGATTATGTTTCTTAAGTAGGGGTTTAATTACAGCAGTTTTAAGACAGTCTGGGAAGACCCCCGTATCTAATGACGAATTTACTATGTCAAGAACATTATCAATTAGCACGCCCAATACTTTGAAAAAATTTGTTGGTATTGGGTCAAGGATGCAGGTGGAGGGTTTCATTTGAGAAATTATTTTATGTATATCAGGTAAATCTATCCTAGTGAAAGAGTTTAATTTGTTTATAACGGAATGCTGGGGTTTAGGAGGATCCTTAGTGTTGGAGAGGTATATACTATGTTATTTCTAATATCATTAATTTTTTGGTTGAAAAATACAACAATAGCCTCACAGGTTTTACTGGAAGTACTTAGGAGGCATTCCTTTGAGTTACCTGGGTTTAGCAGATGAGCAATCGTAGAGAATAAGACTCTGGGATTACTAGCATTGTTATTTATAATCTTAGAGCAATAGCAGCGCCTCTCAAGACGGACAGTGTTATTGTATTCTGTTATTTTAACTTGTAATATTTCATAGTGGATAGTTAGTTTAGTCTTCCTCCATTTACGCTCAGCTCTACGGCATGTTCTCTTTAAATCAGACACTTTTTGGGTCTTCCATGGTATAACAAAGCTAGAAGATTTTTTAACTGTCTTTTCAGGTGCAACTACGTCAAAAGCAGCTCTCACTTTAGTATTAAATCTTTCCACCTTATTATTTATATTATCCTCGCTATTATAGTTATATATAGAGTCGTACAGCCTAAAATAATCTCTGTTTAATATAATACTCAAGTCTAGGACTGTAATATATTTAGCAATGAAGTTCAAGTTATTAGTTGAAACCCAGAGAAAAGTTTATTTACAGGGGAAAAAAAGAAACCAAAAATAGGCAGTTTCACACTAATTGATGTAAGACTTGTAAAATGTTGCGATTTATTTCTAAAAAGTAACATATTATAAGGAGTGAACTGGTTTACATAGAGTATTTATTGAGCATCATTTTTTCTATATTGATAATACAAAACCTTACTTACATGTCCGTGCAACATGCTGACACTTTGCAGTGCCATGGCCTGAGAGTAGTAATAGTCAAATATAGACCTAATCTTGCAAGCTCTGGATTCTTACTTTCCAAAAAAGCACTTTACAAATAAAACTAATATTAAAAGTTAATGTAGTACAAGAGTTATTAAAAAAGTTTAAAGAGCAAATCAGTATTAGATGTTGCACCTCAGGATACTGGATCACCAAAAACAATTTAAATGTCAATGCTGTAGGCTGGCACAAAAGTCTTTTTTATATATATATTAATTGCAGTTCTAAAATAAAGATGTTGGAAACTATTTTTTTCATAAAAGAGAAAATGTAAATTTAAAATCAGTCTATAGATTGAAATCAGTTAATTATAGCTGTGTCAGACACACTGCCTATGGAGCATGCTACAGGCTTGATTCAGGTAGGAGCAACGGGAATTTAAAGTGGTATCACATCGAAATTAACAATGTTTCATTCTTTGCATTTTGACTGGATGAAAACTCAGGAGGACTACTGATATCATTTCTCTTTTCAAGCCGGAAGTACCACCACTTCTGTTTCATCCACTATTTAAGAACAAAAGAAAACCAGAAGCTGGTGTAATTAAGAGATGCGTCAAGATCTTTGGCTGAAACTGTTTCGATTCTCCATTAAACGGGGCTTCAACCATGAATCTCAACACTTTATCTGTGTCAACCATTTTGTTTTACTTAGCATAACATGCTTTTGTGCATTAGCTTGAAACTGTGGAAGTCTTATGTCTGCTTCAGTTGTGTTCCATAGAAAAGTCAAGAAGAGAGCATGTTCTCACAGTGAGTTTCTACACCCACTATAATACCAAAACACATAATAATTAGTTAGTGCCTTCAAGCCAACACCACACATGATGGAGGGCACAGAACTAAGACATGTACAAGTACAATAGTAAAAGCAGAAACAACAAAACTATGTTCCCTCCACAGGCAGTTGCTTTAGTCTGCCAGTTAGCTAGCCACATATCACACAAAGAATATTCTCTGTCTCATGCCTGGGGTCTCATTTATAAAACTTTGCATGGATTGGATCATGAAAATATGCATTTGGCAAAAACAGGAAAATGGAATTTTAAAATCCTGACTTATACACGTCTATACGCAATTTACCCTTATAAATCTTAATCATCTTGTAAATGTGCGTATGCAAACATGCCTCGAACCTTGCCTGGATGCCACACTGAAACAACCATATGTGGAGCATTCTAATCAACCTGATACATTTGTAATTATGATGCTACAGAACTTCATTCACTGGTAGAACAATCCCCCTCCTGGTCATTGAGAGCCTGCCACCCGCATTCAAGAGTATCTAGCTGCTCTGTTCAAGCTGCAGCGAGGGGTATTTGGCTTAGCGAGCAAGATCATGTGTGGCATTATAGCATGTCTCCTCTTCATTCTGGGGGGCGAGGAAATGTATAAGGAACCAGTGTCTGAGTGAGTATAATATTTCCTGGCACATGTAATGATTGCTGTTGCAATGAATAATATATGCAATATGAAAAACTGAGATGCCCTTATTGCAATATGAGAACAGTAAAGTGTTCCAATTACATTAGGAGAATCAGACACTGCTGGAAATTGCTTCTTTATGTTGGCAAAAACATATTATGTTTCATGTAGGTACTCCCACATCATAAGAAAACTAGATGTAGCACCTCGCTTGTTGGTCAATGAATTCAAGCACAGACAGCATGAACGGATGAAGATTTGCTGAGATATTCCTGACCTGTTGGTAAGTTCCCTGAGAAGTGACATCAGTGAGCCTATGCAAACTGACCAAAACTGTTCTTCAGTGCAAATACATAGCATTGGCCCTCTTAAAAAGGAACGAATATATTATCATTTTCATCACTTTTGAGGTGTAATATGTTTGTTACCTTAACGCACATTCTAATAATGGCTCAGTGATGTGAATTATTACACACATGTCACCATTTAGCTAGTTTGGCTCCATTTCTCTACTTGATCAAGGATGTCGTCATTTTCCAGTTTCTCCAGGATGTTGTAAATGGATAGGTCAGTTTTGCCATAAATATAGGCACTTACTCCTGTTAAATTCTTTTTTTTTTATAACTCCCGATGTTTGCATGGAAAGCCCATGTGCATATGCACATTTTGAGTCTCTTTTTGTGCACACACAAGTTTTATAAATCTGACCTTTGGTCTTTACTCCTCCTGCCACTTAGCCTTTGCCCAAACTCGCCACAAATCCTAAATTTATTAACACTAGAATTACCAAAGCCTACAAAAAAACGTGTAAATCCGGCCCACCTTAAATCCCTTCGCACCTCTCTGTCAGCGTCTTTTGTCCTGTAAATGTGCCAATAAAGACAAACAGCAAGCAGCCTGCTTTTCCATCCCCCCACCGCCACAGAACGTGTACAAAGTTCTCCAAGTTCATGCCTTGATTATCTGGGAGTGAGGTGCTGGAGTTTAGAGTGGAAATAATAGATTGTTATTTGGAACAAATGCATTTCATCTGTGTTCCGTTTCTATAATAATCTGTGTAAACACATTGTTACAACAGAAATGTTTTTTATATTTCAGTAATAAATGGCAAAATGTAGGCATAAAGTATATAATGTTGCCTACATTTTGTCATTTATTACTAAAATATGAAAAAGGTTTCTGTTTTAACGATGTATTTACACAGATTATTGTAGAAACGGAACATACAAGCATGTGAAATGCATGTGTTCCAAATAACAATCTATTATTTCCACTCTAAAACTCCAGCACTTTACTCCCAGAATATCAAGGCATGAGCTGGGAGAACTTTGTGCACGTTCTGTGGTGGTGGGGGGATGGAATAGCAGGCTGCTTGCTACTTGTCTTTATCGGCACATTTACAGGACAAAAGATGCTGACGGAGAGGTGCGAAGGGATTTAAGGTGGGCCGGATTTAAACGTTTTTTCGTAGGCTTTGGTAATTCTAGTGTTAAGTCATTAGTTTGCAGCAGCTTTAGTAGTAGCAGTAGTGGTAATAGTTGTGTTGTCACATGAAATTCTTACATTCATGTCTGACAAGCAAGCAATACATACTCCTCTTTGGCTCCAAGACACATAAAAAACAGAACTTCATTATATTGAATAAAAAAGACAAAACAACTTACTCGATACACTTCTTTCTATACTGTACTTCACTCCGGAGTCACTAGAGTGTTCCTCCACTATTCAAGATCGTTACAGTGCTCCAGGAGGTCCCTTTTACCTTAACAGTACAGAAGGGTCCCTGTCATTTTCTGCTTTTCCTTTTCGGGTGGAAGAGTAGTGACTCCCTGCTAGTCGTTTCTGACCATGCTCTAAAATGGACAACCAAGTCCTAGCCACTAAAGTTAGTGACCCTGTGTTGTCTCTTATTGATCAGGAGGCATTGTGGCCCTGTACAGGTCCTTTGCGACTACCCCCATGTATACTGTATGGTCAGGATTCCAAGGTATTTAGTGAAACCTTTAGCATTCAAGGAGACTCTTGTCTGTTTCCTTCCTTGGTCTGATTCCTCTTTTCTTTACTTGTCTAAGAACCACAACCTACTACAACCTATTTCCATACGCTGACACACAGATAAGGTTTGTCCTTGCTAATACAGTCCTATCTTTTTTAATATAATCAAAGTCTGCCCTTATCATATCCCAGGATACATCTTGCCAGCCAGGTTCTCCTTCAAAAAAATCATGTGAAATAAAATGTACTCTTGTTCTAATTGTTAGGCAGGAAATGTAAGAATATCCTCCTGCTGAACACAGTAGTCCGTTTCTCAAAAAAAGAACCTTTTATAATATGAATAATTTTTCAAAGAGGAAAAAAATTTGTTTTAAAAGAATGTATGTTGTATTTTGGAACTTTTATTATGGACTAGGCATTCCTTATTTTGGTTCTGTGTGCTAACTGTGAAAGTAATTGAGTAGGCTGGAAAGAGGTTTTGAAAATTTACCTTTCTTCAGTCACCTATAAAACCTTTTCTTTGTTGAGGATTTAATTTAATTTGCACATAAATGTACCTAATTCTGGTGCACTTGTATTTGCATTTAAATTTATTGAAAAGAGCAACCCAGTGGTCAGCACAAATCCCTCCCTCATGCAGTGTATATGTGAGGTTTGCACAATCTCTTGTAGTATTTTCTCTGAGCTCTTCAGATTCCTCCCACAATCAATCAGGTTAATCAGAAACTTAGATAAGGAGCTTGGCAAATAAGAGAAGTAACAGAATGATAGACAAATATATAAATTAATATGTTTTTCAACTATAGTACAAAACAAAATCTCAGTAACAAAGCTGAGAATTTGAATTAAACTTGAAATGACTTTACCCTGTATGTAATATTTAAAAACTAATACTATGCCCAGTATAAGAGGTATTGACACATACAGGTGCATGATTATTCTTTACTTGCACCAAATACAGTCATTTGCACCAATCAACATAAAAGCTCCTTTGATTTTACTTTTAAACAGTTACAGCTAATGTTTTATTTAACCCTCACTGAGTACCCACTTCCCATACAGCTAAAGGCATGTTCTTTCATTAAATATCATTCTTACCTCTAAGGCTGTCATAATTATCTTTATAATAAAAGCGTAACTGGTTTATTCTGTTGGTATAAGGTACAGTGCTGGATTAAAATCCCACATGAGCCATTTTAGCATGAGACCAATAGCTAATTTAAATGTGTCAGCCCCCAAAGTGGTAGAATTACACATTACTTGGAGCAATTTTTTAAATATTAAATGATGGCATATGAACCAAAGTCCTTTTGTCTGCAAATATCTAAGTTTGACTGAAAATTTTTTTTAAATCATAACAAGTGCAAAATATTTTAAGGTGTAATACATAATTAACAAAATAATTTTCAGGAAAAGCATTTAAGCTTGGGAAAAGAACAGATTTTATTTACCTATACCACTGATTGCAAATAATTACAGGCACACAATGAGTAAAAGTCTTTCAGGGCACGTGGATTTTTCTTTTTTTTTTTTTTTTAATTTCATTATCCAATAAGCAGAAAAAGCATTGTAAATAGAAACCAAGTGAACAAAATCAGTTGTTTGATACAGTGCTCACTGATATGGTGGGAAGAATGCAGGTTGGTTGAGTTCAGTAGCTACACAAACAAGATGAGGACTGGCAAACAATAAAAAAGCTAACTGTGCAGGTAGAAAACACACTGGGTATTATGACTGGGCATGTTTTTTTAAAAGATGTAAATGGCTCTGAAGACCAACAATATGTAAAATGCTCGCAGGAAACAAAAAAATATCAAACAGTCTTCCGTCAGCTGAATCAAACTACATAAGCTCCTGTTCAGTAAGATATAAAATACACAGCAAACATAAAAAAAAAAAACATAGAAAGATGCAAACTGATTATTTTTATTCACTCTAGTGTCTTAATTCATAGGGAAAATCAAGCCAAACCAAAAGATCTTTTTCAACAAAACAAAACAAAGATTTCTATTATCTTAACAAAAAAAAAAATTAAAAGATTAAATTGTATAAAATAACCGTTAGAAAGTATGCACACTTGTGGCAACAATGTCTATGGATTTATACTATAAAGCTACATTGTTCATCTATGATACAACCTACAAACAGTGTTATGAATGCCCAGAACTCCATCATGTGTCCTTTTTTATTTTATTTTTGCATAAATGTTCCTTCTGTCATTTCCACATTATATGTAAATATTATGCAAACATTTGTGACAATTGCCAGGATCTGGAAGTGTTCAAATGCATTTCAGACGCTTCTGAGAATTTTTTTTCCCACTAGGTTTACAGTTTTGTTTGATACCTTTTATTTGTTTTGTTTACAGGCTTTAATGCTTTGTTACCTGGTGTAGTATTATTACAATTTCTATATGTGTTTTTTGTCTATTTTGAGGTATTGACACACAAGAAATCTATTTCTGGTTTTATTTTCATGATTTATCTTGAAATTAAAATGATTTTCTTTGTTTTCGTGATAACTTGGAGTTGGTCACGTGACTGCAATTGTACTAGTGTTTTCACCGGATGTTATCATATAAACATGGCACAATTACACACTGCCTTTATTCCTTTGTGGATGCAAATACACTTGCATTTCTCAGTGATAGATTTCTTAAAAGTATGCCCTAGTGGTAGTATTTTATGTTTTAGCTACTATCTTTTTCTGAATTTTACTATTAATCTCCTTTTTTCCTTTTGGTTCCTGACTCCTCATTCTCGTTTGGCTTTGATGGTATTGTGATCATTGCTTGCTTCTGAACTTGATTTCTCACAATACTTCTTGAGGTCTCTGCATTTCCAAAATACTTGGCATGTGCAAATGCATGCTAAGTTGTTTGTCACAGTTGCCATTTTAAGCAGTGCTCGAGTACCAGATCTATACTTTTACATTGGCCACTCTGCCAGCTTAGGCAAAATTTGTTTATTTTTATATAAACAAATGTATAAACTTTACTATACAACTTGCGGACAAAAACACCTTGTTTCTCAATGCTTTGAAGCCGTTGCTTCATAATATAATGATTTTTTGGAAAGTCATTGGCCTGTTTCCACTATTGAGTTTATAGCAGCTCTCCCTCAATTTAGACACCTGCGTTGATAAATGTTTAAGTTTTGACATACCTTGAAATTTTCTTCATTAGCAGTCTCACTTTTTGTTCTGAATTTTTAACAGTTGACCTGATAACCAAAACGAAAAATCTTTATGATTTTTCCATTCTGCTTGATTATGATAGCCATACTTTGGTTGAATTTTAGCTAAATTCAATAGATTTGTCCAAAACCTTCAAAACCAATTGACTTTCCTGCCCCACCAGCTAACTATGATTGACTTAGTACTGAAAAAAGACATAAATGCAGAAGGTGATGTATGACACATATTTATTTGTATTTAGCTTAGAAAAACACATGCTTCCTAGGTAGCAGATACTAATGTTTTACAATGTAAGTGGGAAAGTTAAAAAGAAAAAATACTTCCCTTAAGCAGTCTACATTGCTAATGTTATTTTTGCTGAAGTTAACTACGTGTGTTACATAGAATCATTCTCAGAATATATGACAGAATTTATTAAGCAGATAATATTTTCCTTACAAATGTTATATAAGTACTACTATAAAAAGACAGTGGGAAGCAAAACGGTACATAAATATCAGGGCCAAGTATTATGATGTAAAAAAAATGTATTTAACTCCTTTAAATTCTGGGCTTAAAATAAGTCACAACAGTGTTTTTTTTTCCCGTTCTTTCTCCCCTAAAACCTGCCAGCCCACTTACCAGGGAGAGTACCTTATCTAGAAGGACACCAAGGTAACCTTACTTTTAACCTTACATGTCCACATTGCCCTGCTCTGTCTGCACTCTCCATCGCTCCAGTTCTTCCAGAAATTCCTCAACTTTGTCTGATGCCTTTAGCACATTTAAATTGGACCCCTGAAGTGATGAATTAAGAGTATTGAGTCTATCAAAGATGTCCGAGAGGTATGCAAGATGAGCAAGCCATTTTGCATCAGTAAAATATTCTGCATAGGAAGATGCATTTTCAAGAAGGAAAATCTGCATTTTGTCTCTTAATGAAAATAATCTATTAAGGACTTTTCCTCTGGTGAGCCATCTCACTTCTGTATGCAGGAGTGAGGATTCATGTTCTGACCCCATTTCATTACACAGCTGGCCAAAAAGTGTGGACTTTGTTGGACAAATATTAATCTAATTCACAATTTTAATTACTGTTTGCAGCACATTGTTTAATTCTAAAGTCAGTGTTTTTTTAGCAAGGGTCTCCCTGTGAATCATACAGTGAGTGAAATGAACTTGCGGAGCAACATCGTGAATCATTACCATAAGTCCTTTATTTTTCCCCACTATAGTACCTGCTCCATCTGTGCATACCCCTACACAGTGTTCCCAGGACAAACCCACTTTACCCAGTTTCATATTGAGCTTTCAAAAATATTTTTTCCCGTACATGTTCCTTCTAGTTCACAGCAAAACAACAAATTCTCGTTCAGCTTTCCATCAAAGCAGTAGCGAACAAAAACAAGAAGTTGAGAAGCACTGGAAATATCTGTGGACTCATCAGCATGCAACGAAAATTTTCCTTCATCCTTAATTCTCTGTATTAGTTGGCATTTAACATCATTTGCCATGTCACTCATGCAGCAGCCAATTGTGTTACTGGATAGTGGAATTTTCTCAATATCATTGGCAAACTTATTTCCGTGCAAAGTTCTAGATATCACAATTACTGCTGGATGAATTAGAGTCTCTGCAATCATATATGGATTTTTCTCTTTAGCAATCTAATATGCCATTTCAAATGAAGCTGTCAGTGCTTTAACTGTTATGATGGTTTAGCTGAGCGTAGTTATTGCCAAAAAAGTCAGCAGGTTTACCTTTAAGGTTTGGGTTCTTAGTGGTCAAGTATCTTGTTAATTTAACAGGTTTCAGACTGTCATTTGCTGGTACCTCAGAACATAACACATTTTGGACGTTCTTCACTATTTACTGTAATGCAAGTAAACCCATAATTTATGTACCATTCATCATAGTTCCTTCTCTTGCTTGCACTTTTGACAGCGTGCTTTCTCTGTTCCGATGCTGGCACTGCATATGGTGTTGATGGCTCATCATTGTCATGTTCAGCGGTGGATTCGAGTGCTACTACCCTGACATTTTTGTTGCTGTCAGTTACATCAGTAGTATTTTCGTTGCCTACTTTTTTTATTGTGACTAGCCACTGTTTCATTTTTAACCATGACCTTTTTAGCCTTCTACAGATTTGTCCTTTGTTAGAAGCAGTATGCACAAACAAATGGTCATCTGTGATCGCAAAACAAATATGGTTATTGTTGTGAGATTGCCCCCTAGAGGTTGAAAAATGAATTAGTGACTTTCAAAGATAAATAAGATTTCACACTGAATTTGTGATCAAACTTTGCACCCCTGTTGACATGTGTCCACTCTCCACTCAGGGAGCATGCCCCCCAGGTTGAAAATCACAATCCTCTTGAACTCCTTGTGTTGGTATGTTAATAATATGTGTACCTCTTACAGTACCCAGGATAGAGTAAAGAGAATATATTCAGTTTTGGTTTTGCTAAACTTTCAGCATTAGATTAATAGAAACAGGCATCACAATTCTCCCAAACTTTACAATTTTCTTCAAGAACAGTTAAATATTTAAGGATGTTTCTCAAAAAGAAAAACAAAAGGCATGGGCTAGATGGGCATCCACATGCAGGAGGTGGCAAAGGACCCTGTCTCATTCTTGTCTTTCTTGGATCTTAGCTTGCAGCTTGTTTGAACACTGGAGCACCCTATCTTATCAAAGTGGCATCTGTTTAGCTGCAGCAAAAGTAGGTGTCCCTTGGGCCTTACAATGTACTGAATTATATGCGTAAAGGTACTTGTTTTCATGAAATTCATCCGGTTACAAGTCAATGGCTTGATGGGTTATTTTATATGCAAATGTTCATCAGCTCCTACAACATATGACTTTTTAATAGTAATGTGCTTTAATGGCCCATCCCATGCAGTACTTTGCCATCAATGAAGCTCTCAGAGCATAGGTTCTTAACTTGGTTGGTATCAAATTAATCAGTATATGGCTTTTTGTTTTCAGCTCAGCACTGAGGCCCTCTATTTTGAGAAAGAATTTGTGCTTATCTATATGAATATACTGTATGTTTCCATTTAATATTTTTGTAAATCAACTTTAAATCATAACTGAGGCAAATAGGGCTATGTTTTCATTTTTTCCAAAGTTTAAGAATCAATGGATAAATATTGCTGGGTTCCATTTATGTGTAATTATTTCAAATTACTTTGTTTTTCTGCTTGCTTGCAAAGTTGGTTTCTGCCTGGAATTAGTGGCTACCTTTTAAAATGTGGTACCTTCAATAGAAAATGTCAACCATATGATAAATAATCTATACTGTAAGTAAGCTAACATGAATCCTATTGGGAACTCTGAGTTTAGCTGGATCTTTACATTGTAGATAAGAAATAATTAATAATTTATTTAATTAGAAAACAACAATATTCTGTTGAGTCATCAGGAAGTAACATCTCTACCCAACTATTGTTTATTGTGCCATGTGCCATGCTACACACTCATGTATGATGTAAGAGTGATGGATAGTAGTGGATTTGGGTAGGTCTTAATACCTTTAAAAATGGAAAGCTAAAATAGAAATTAATTCAGAGTTCAAGTTCAAGAGGAACCCATTTTTATAAAGACTTGCTATTTTGTTCATTAATTAATGTGGGTTATTTTTATCCCACAATTATATCAGCTCATTAATTGTTTCTGCATGTCTCAGTGTCCTCATCCTCCATAATAATACAGCTTTATGCAAAACAATAAGACTTTAGAAGGCATTGCTTAATCACCTAACCAGGGGATTAAAGAGAAAATGAAAACTGCTAAACAAGAAGGGCAAAAATAATAACCCATTCATAAAGTTAAATACAAATTACAGAAATAAAAGTCAAAACAAAGATACTAACACCATGAAAAGATTTTTGATATATCTAACTATGAGGTTTCTGAACTCTTTTAGGATAT
>JANRMT010062854.1:76025974-76097470 GCA_026402145.1 Polypterus bichir lapradei | reverse complement strand
AATACCCCCCTCCCCTCACAGGACAACATGCCGAAGTGTGTCCTAAAGTGCCATGTTGTGGAAGGCTTACTGCGCTGTGGCAGATGCAAATCCAAACCAATCATGCTAACGCTATATGCGCCTGTCGTCAATAGGTGATGCAAGGAACATTATAAATGCAGGGAACAGTATTACGGTATTACTTGGCCATGACTCTGCCTGTCTGTTGTGTCTGTGTATAGCTGAGTGGTAGATCCCGCTACAATAAATAATAACTGTTTCAAGCTGAATAAAGCTGGCTTTGCTAAAGCAATGAGACTCGGCCTCATGTTTTGGGGTGCAAGACAGTGACTCACGCATCACATAACAGACAAAGTTTTTGAGAAAATATCCAGAAACATGAACACTGCTGGCAGTTTTCCACCACCCTAAATAGGGTAGACATGATGACATCATATGTCATGTGATTCCCTGGTAATGTGAATGGCAATGGGGACCATTATCATAAACAATATAGTCACAGCCAACTCTCAAAATGACAGCAGTCACCACCTTAAACCACAAAATGGTGTCACAAAAATAGCAATAAAAATACTACCACCATTATAAACAATGTTAATTCACAGAATAATAACATAAATTAAACCCTGGAGAGTCTAAACTATTAATAATATAAAAAATGTACAAAACATCATAAAATATGTGAAAATATAAAAAACCTCTTAAATCCTCAGAATCACTACAATGTAAGAGAGAACTATGTATTTAGGAAATCAGGGTTTATAGGAAAAATTTGATACGGCTCAGAAACAGGAAAGTTTAGTAAGAAATAAGACATTTACAATCTTTAAAGAGATAGAGGACTGAACAAAAATCAAACATTCATAGCTAGATGTTCAGTATTCACGTAATCTAATTCTGACCCCATCCTGCTCATTGTTCTTTATTGTACTCCAAAACACAATGCAATATTTTTAAATGAACTGGCAGCGCTCATCTAGGCCACCTTTCCTAGGTATTTTCCTTGGTATTTTTAATACTTAATATATACTCTGATATTTGTACACGTAAGCCTCCCACTAAATTTCCATTCCTGTTTGACTGTTTGGGTTTACATATTAATTCTCCCAATCCCTTTCAAAGTGATATATTGGACCATCCACTGTGACTCCAGTCCACTGCAGGCAATCTGAGTAAATTATGCTCAATCATTGACAATGCCTTCAAGTCTGTTGCACGCAGGCTTTGGAATGACCTTCCTAAAGTACTTAGATGTGTTGACTCCATTTATTTTCTTTAAAAGGAAACTTAAACCTGGCATTTCACTTACACTGACATTCTTACCCACTCTCTTAGGTCAGTAATGATGTTACTCTTGTGATGAAGCTCTGTATCTAAAACTATTTTTATTTGTTTTATGTGTTCTAGGACTGTGTATTTTATTACAATTTATTGCATTCTTGTTGTAAGAAAGAATTTTGTGTTTTATTTATTGATCCTTTACTTGGTATAAAGGATGGGGCACTAGTCGCTATTACAGTCTTTTTGAGTATTTGTGAAGCACTATTATCATGGAAAGGTTCTATTTAGATAAAATATATTATTTTATTAATATTATAGACTAACTGCAGAAACAAAAGTTCTTTGCTCATAAGGAGAGGCAGAAAGGCTGCACAGAACAGCAGAAACAGTCAGTGGCACAAGTTAAGACAGGAACAAAGACTGCAACCACCAAAGACAGGGATAGGTCAGCTGCACAGTCAAGCGTGATGTAGTAGCTGTTGGTTTTTATTGTGTTTAGCAACAGTACAGTCAAACAAACAGAAACACAACAAAGTAACCTGAAGGGTTTCTTTCAGTAAATACAAAAATAATACCTTTCAGCAATAAGCACTCAGACAAAAATAAAGTACCATACAGGAAACTGTTCAGAAGAAATGCTGCTGAAAAACAAAAAGGAGGGAGCTGTTGGCTTATTATGCTCAAAAACTTAAAAAACCTCATAAGAAAATACAAAAACCAAACAAAGCCTTTTTAAGTTTTCTTCGATTTGTAAAGAAAAAACCAACTCGAATGTTGTCCAGCTTTTCTAGATTGTAGCCGCCGGTGCATAAGGCGAAGTCAGGCACGGGTAAAACATGTGTCAAAGAAATCTCACAGTCCAAAAATTCGTTTTAAAATATTTAGTGAAAGTTAAAAGCAAATAATTCACACAAGAATAAAGGTAAAATAGTTACACACATAGAATAAAAGGCAAAAAAAAAAAAAGAAAAAATGTATCTTTTATAATTTTAGCTTTTCTTGAGAAACTTTAGTTATTTCTGTACTTAAAAGTTCTTTACTTCTTCTTTCTATACTTAAAGGTTCTTAATTTCTTCTTTTGTACACCTTACACAAGGCAAGACTAGACACTAACTGAAC
Organism: Polypterus bichir lapradei; assembly: GCA_026402145.1. Classification (NCBI taxonomy): domain Eukaryota; kingdom Metazoa; phylum Chordata; class Cladistia; order Polypteriformes; family Polypteridae; genus Polypterus; species Polypterus bichir. Next base: position 76,095,070 of record JANRMT010062854.1, on the reverse strand, counting down.
TTTAATGTTTACTAAAAGCTGTTAGAAATGGCAAGAATATACCAATACAGTTTTACTTATGGGTGTTATAGGAACCTCCCATATATGTGCATTGTCATCTAGTAGAATATTCATGAACTAGAACTAGGAAAATGGCTCTTACACAGATAAAAAATATGGCTTGCAAACGCACACATGATTTTTAGGTGAAAATGTGTACACGTGCATGGTAATAATGCAAACAGCCCACAGTGATTACATAACTGACAGACAACATCATGAATGTCAAAAAACCAGAAAAAACAATACTTATGGCACATTGAAGCATATAAAATAACTGATTATTAGCAACACAATAAATAACAATTATTAAATTCATCTAGAATCATGAACACTAAATGTTGCTGATATTTACCATTTCAAAATTCAAAGTAGAAGCAGGAAAAAAAAAACGACGCAATTTTCTTTAATGTAATGGATGGCTTTTTCTCCTTACTTAAAAGTACCCTCTGCTTTGATGCTTTTGCAATTTTTTGCAATTAAATGCAATTTATACAGTGCTGTCAAACTGGTATTTTTAGAACATAATGGTAAAACCAAAGGTAAAGTATAGTCAAATTAAGTGCATTCATAAAGGCCCAGAAACGTTCAAACAAAATATTCCATTCACTACAAATCAAAATTTTATTGACTAATTCTGCTGCAAAGCAGAAATCAAAAGGAATTTGAATGGTGGGCAGCTCTATTCTAACCACTAGACACAATAAAAAAAAAGAAGCAAAGGACTAGGTAAATTTTACAAAATCTTCATAGTACATTTTTCCTATCTATTTGAATTGATTCTTACTATCCTTAAATTATAGAAGGCAATTTAATGATGTCTATGACATGAGTCAAAAATGCAATACATACATAGATAACATTAAGAAACTCCATAGCAGGTCTTGAGGGTTTTACTCTGTTGTAATTGTATTAGACATGCAAGCCTGGTACAGACATAGATGGCACCTCCCAAGAAAACAACAGCAATGAATTTGTTGGTTAAAATATAAAGGTTTTTTTTTTTTTTATGTATTGGCACATGCTAACCCCATTAAAAGGTTTTAAGTATACCAAAGATTCAAACTAGGAAAAAATCTCTTTATGTGCTGAGGAAGGAATTGTTAAAGAATCTGTCAACTTGATCTTCACATTACTAATAAATTTTAGACTGTACCTTACAGCTTTTCCAAGACCCCAAGTATCCCACATCCTCATGCAAAGAATCACATGAAAGAAAATTAAACTGATATATTTTAGATGGTGACACATTTGGTCAGTTAGCAGCATCATCTCTCAGCACATTTTCATCCTTAAAAATTGATGTCCCTAAACTCTAAAGTTTGCAGACTTTTCTGAATTGCCAGTCCGTATAAGCCTTGCAAAATCAATGATGATCGAAAATGAAAACAGTACAGTAAAGGCCTTTACTTACTCAGATATCTGTGGAAAGCCAAGATATCTTCACCTTGTGTTCACCAATTTCTAAATGTACAAAGTGGAGTCCATCCTTACTAATTACATTATTAATTATGGCACCTTTTATGGTACCTGAAAGATGTAATTGGTACAAAATATTATTGGAACGCACAGTGCCTTTAGAAGAACCTCAGCCATCCTTCACGGTTATTTTTCTTCTTTCTTCATTTTGGGAAACCATTAGCACTAGCTCCACTAAATTCAGAGTTAGTTTTGATCCTCAGGTTATAAGGCTGCTCAAGAGCATCTTGCACTAACTAGTGCATGAGCATACATGAAAAGTGTTTATCATATACAATATCTGTTGTTTTATTTAATGCATGATATTGTCTTCACTTACTTTTGTCGGTATCGTATTACTGTCTCTGGTCCATAGGAGATAATGCAATTAAGAATTGCATTTCTCTGTGCCCACATAATAATAGGCTTGAATTTGCACATTTTAAGGCCACAAGATTACAATTTAAATGAAAATAACTGGTCAAAAATAATAACCAGTATCCCATCTTGCATTAAATTGTCTTTGCCATGTCTTCAGATCTGGTTTTACGAACATACACACATCATTTTTTCACTCAAATTTAAATTTGCAGTTCTATTGTATCATTGCTTTTAATGTTCCCTATTGGGTAAGGACACTACAATATTTGTATATCTTCTGGCTGGTTCTGGGTATGAAAAGTGTTAATCTCTTCCTGTTGATATCTATGGAAATTTTTCAGTTCTACACAAAGTCTTAAACGAGTCCTGGCAGAGCACTGAGAATGCTGCTACAAACATCATATGAGTGAGTCAAATGGACATTTTGAAAGTTATCTGATTATTTTAATGTTAGTAACAGGAATAGACTGTTACATTATGGTAAACAGATATGTCACATAATAATTCACTAAAGCATGCGACACTAATAATCATATTACTACAATCAGTGCCTCAAGCTGTCTCAGTCTTCCATTCTAAATGTAGTATCTGGACACCATATCTGGGAGGTATCAAACCAGGTCAAATACAATGGCAAAAATATTTCATATTTAAAAAAAAAAAAAAAAGAATCTCCTACAGTTTGAGTCCTTGGTCTGGTCACTGTGCATATTTTTTCTGTGCTTTGGTGGAATTTGTCCAAGTATTCTACCCACAAGCCAATGATGTGCAGATAAGGTTAAATACAGATTAACAGCAAAATGGAAAAAATCAATCCAAGACACAGGAAAGGGTAAAAACTTACACTAAAGAGTAAAGAAAAAAAACTATTGGTAATGTATCAGAAAGTGAATACTATAAACAGTAAACAGGAGTTGAATAAAAAATATTATACATGAGAACTGAATGACTAGAGTCTGTGTAAATGGAGAAACAAATGTCTCAAGAGACCGTCAAGTTAATACTTTTGACAAACAATAGGAAATGGAGATGAAGAAGTGTGGCTAGGAGAGTGGTCAAGACACTGCCATGACCAGCTGATATATTAAACTTTATAATAATAATAATTACACAAGAGGTGCTGCTGAGGGGTTCAGTTGTGGCAGATTCACAAATAAAGAAAAAAAGGAAACAGTGTGCAGTGTTAAAAGACCTTATAGGTCACCATGTTAAAGAAATACTCAACCAAAAAATTATATATTTTTTATATATTAGTTACCCTATTTAGTTTGTAGTGATGGCCAAGAAAAAAATGTAACCTTGTGTTTTCATGCTCAACATAGGAAAAAAATCATATAATGGAATCCAGTGGTGACCAGTTCTGTACAATGGCAAAAAATATGAAAAACGTTCCCGGAAAAATTAAAAAATTTTCACACATTGCTGAGCGACTAGGCTGATTCTAGGGCTATGCGTGATGAATTATGAGGAAAGATTAAAAAAGCAGAGCCTTTTCAGTTTAAGCAAAAGAAGAGAAAGAGAATACATGACTGAAATGTTTGGAATTATGAAGAGAATTAGTCCAGTGGATCTAGACTGTTATTTTAAAATAATGGCCCGTTCTTGTCTAGATTGTTGTAATGTTCTAATCTCTGTACCCTGCAAACCACTCTAAATATAACAACAGTATGGGATAAAAATGGTGAATAACTCATACTTTTGCTCTCATTTTGTGTAACTGAAAGACTAGTATACAGTATGAAGGCGTGGAAGGCAATAGTGCTTGATCTGTCATGTAATTCTAGGCTGGGTAAATATTTTATAGATAGATAGATAGCTAGCTACAGATAGATAGATAGATAGATAGATAGATAGATAGATAGATAGATAGATAGATAGATAGATAGATAGATTAAAATGGCATGAAACAAATAGTACCAAGCACTCTGGCTTTGATCCCCAAAGTCTGTAGTGACAAAAATCCAGAACAATTTGTAAAAGCCTTGACAAATAAGAATGACCTAAACAAATTTCTCTTGGACAGGCAATGGAACTGGTTTATGCTAAGCTCTTTTATCCTTTTAAGCAATAAAGATGTTGTGTGGTTTACCTTTTGCAGATTAATTGCTGTCCAGCTTTGACCTCCAGCTTGTAACAATACACAAGGAAGGTTTTACCTCTTTATTTTCCCAGCACATCATGAAAACCTACATTGTTCTAGCTGGGATGTCTGCCAAAAACAAGACAAGGTAGTGAACCTTGAGAATACTGTCATCTTAGTTTCTTAATACTTCATTCGCCAACACTATTCATCAGCTTCAGCCAAGTCAGCTTTCTGCTTCACAAATGATCTATCTCTAATGGTCCATATATCACAACCCAGTGTAGCAACATTCCTGTACTCCCTTCTCCTAACTCTATTGTACTTTGAGTTGCTTAAATTCTGTTGCTCTTTGGAAAGCTGGTTTCAGCAAAGCGTAGAACCAGGAATGATGATTCAGCAAGTCAAAGACCTTAAAAATGTGTTAACAGGCACATAAAGCATACGTTCTTTGTTTGTTGTCATATTCAATCATTTTGACTTTGCCTGCTTTGCAGGTACAGCATCTGCCTGAAAATTGATGAGAGGAGAACATTTATGGCAGCTTTCAGTAGCATGTTAAAGCTGAAACAAATTATTATTATATTATTATAATGTCATATTTTCTGGTACAGCCAAACATTATGAAAGCCCCTTAAATTCTAACTGTTTAAGAAAATGTATTATTAATATTTGCTGAGCAAAATGTACCTTTTTATATATAGTAAGACTGTAAAATCATAAATTTTATATTCATTTTATAATCATTTTTTAGGTTTGTTAGCATTCACTAAATGTAAAAGAAAAAACATTTATTTTTATTAGAATGTTTGATTTCTTAATTCTACATACTATATGAAATCTGCTTTTGTCATTTCCATATATACGACTGTGAATAAAGCTACTAAATTGTCATTTAATAAATACATGCTGTTAACTCACTGTGCCGCTAAAACATAGACAGTCGTATTGCAAAATCTAGATGGACAGCTTATGATTAGCTATAATATGCCATCCATTTGTCAATCCTTCTATTTCATTACCCAGTTCTTTCATATCAGAATGATCACAAACTGGAGCACATAGTATCAGAAATAGCTGTTTGTATGTGACTGACTCATGCACAACTCTGACCACTCAGACCTGACAAATGTATGCTCAGTAATGAACTAATAACATAAACGTAGACTTTAGGATGAATTGCAGGTCCAGCAGGAATCCTGCCAACCCAGAAACTGGAGCAGCGTCCAAAAACTTTGTGGAGTATTTGTATAATTCTATCATTATTTATTGCTACATCCAGACATCTTCTGACATATCTGAAAATTAGGAACTTCAATTTCAAGCATGTCTCTGAATGGCAGTAAATGTAATTAAACATAAAACCAACAAAACAAGTCAGTCATGTTTAGGGTTACCAGATTAGAAAATTAGAAATATGGGACACTCTTAAAATCTCTCTCTATATTACTATATATAAAAATGTATACATGCCCCTACACACCCAGACCAATATATTATATAAAAGACATAAATTAAAAACATAAAGCAAGGATTTTAATGGGTTATGAGGAAAACAAAAGTAAAATCTTTTGAAAATTATTTAATACAAGCTAAAAAAAATTCTGTAAAAGTGAAATCATTTGAAAATATGTGTTTAATACAGACAACAGAGAAATATTATTATTATTTATTACAGGCAGTTAGAAAAAAAAGTGGGCCGTAGCAAGTAGTAACAACACACTTTGTTGACACTCTATGTTGCAATGCTGATACAGAACTGCACAGGAGCGCAGCTGGAGAGCAAAACGGTAACAGTGTCGCTGTCCTCAGCCAATCATAGCAACTGAACAAGTTGCAAACAGGCAGCAAACACTAGATTCCTCGTTACATTTGGGTTTCATCAAGAGAATCTGAGAAAAGAAAGTATAATTACTTATAAAGTTACAACTAAGTACGGTAAGAAGTTAGTAAGAATATATTTTTATTATGAGATTTGAAAATGAACTTAATACGGGACATTTTGGTGTCCCTGAAAGGTTAGTATGGGACAGGGGACAAAGTTATCAAATATGGGACATGCCCCATATATAAGGGACGTCTGGCAACCCTAGTCATGTTAGTGCTTAAAATGAGGACAACACTATTTTTAGTAGAATCCTAAGATTAATCTCTGATGATCTCAACTTGGAAAAAGTTGAGACGGTTATGGAAAATGCGAATAAAACCAGAAACCAGTGATGAGTAAATGATAGTAAATGACCTGAAAACAATATAAACAGTCAATTATTTTATGTTACAACTAATGAATTTAATTAATTTTTCAAAAATAAACTTGCTTTTGATAGCCTGAACATATTCCAAAAAAGTCTGAACAGTAAAGAATTTATCACTTTGTAACATTGCCTTTCCTTCTCTCACAACACTTAAGAAAGTTTTAGATACTGAAGACAAATTTATGGAATGTTCCAGGTATAATTTTTTTCCCTTTCTTCTTGTAAACAAGTCTTAAAGTTTGCAACAGTAGAGAGGCTTCTTTGTCACATTTTGTATTTTAAAATGTGACACACATTTTCAGCTGGGGACAATGTCAGGACTGCAGACAGGCCAGTCGAGCATTCACACCCTCTTCCTATGCAGCCATGTTTTTGTAATGTAGTTTTTCATTTTCTTGCTGAAATATACATGGGTATCCATAGTAAAGATGTCACCTAGAACACAGTATATATGTTGCTCTAACATCTGTATGGACTTTAAGGCATTAATGGTGTCTTTACAGAAATACAAGTTATGGACACTGACACAACCCAATACCATCACAAATGCTGGCTTCTGGACCTGTAGCCGGTATCAGTCTGGATGGTCCTTTACTTCTTTGGTCCAGAGGAAACAATGTGCATTTCTTCTAAAAAAGACCTAAAATATGGATTAGTCCGAACACAATAAATGTCTCTACTGTGTGACAGTCCATTCCAAATGCCTTTGAGCCCAGAGAAGTCAACAGCGCTTTTGGATACTGTTTTGGATGCGGCTGTGTATTGTGTTACTTAATAAAGGTTTGCCAAAGTACCCCTGAGCCCATGTGATTATATCACTGTTTGATGAATGGTGGTTATTGATGCAGTGCCATTTGAGGGATCAGAGGTCATGGACAGTCAGTGCCCTTGCACTTTATGAACCAAAATGTCTCCAGAATCCTTGAGTCTTTTAATTATACAGTAGAACCTCTGGTCACGAACGTTTCTGAACACGTGCAAATTGGGTTACGACCAAAAAGTTTGCCAAAATTTTGCATCTGTTCTTGACCACAAGCTCTGGTGGCGAACAAAAACACTGGCAGCCAGTTTCCCTATGAGTGTTAGTAAGCGCCAATGATTTCCCATTCACCGTTTTCCATTTTCTTTTGTTTGTGTATACAGGGCCTTACAAAGCAGCTAATGTTGCAAAAGGAGTTAAAATGTTAACCCTGTGCTTAAAACTCAAAAAAAAAAGTGTTTACAGCGAGCGGTTCGGAAGGGTCTAGCGCAAACTCTTACAATGCTAGTTTTCTCTGTTGTTCAAGTTTTTCTCAGTGTTATTCAATGTTTTTACATTTAATTTACTATTACACTGTGCATTCTATGGTATAATTAACTATTTTTGTGCTTAAAAATATATATATTTACATACAATCTTATGGGGAAATTACATTCGGGTCGCGACCAAATTGGGTCGCGTCCAGAGTTTTGGAACAAATTCCAGTCGTGACCAGAGGTACCACTGTATCGTGCACTGTTGAAGGAGAAATACCCAAATCTTTTCCAATCTGCCTTTGTGAAAAATAACTTTTAAACTTTTTTTTGCTTTCTTTGCTCCTACAGGAAAAGGCCTTTCCTGGAGGCATCTTTTACACCAAGGCATGATACAATCACCTGTTGAACATCCTCTGTATCTACTCACATTGTTACTTTTTTTTTAGTTTTAGTCATTATCTCCCTGAATTGCCTTATCCCAACATTTTTGGAATGTGTTGTAGGCCTCCAATGGCAATAATGTATATATATTTTTGGAACAATGAAGTTGATGAAACTAAACATTAAATTTAGAACCTTAAGTCAAGGTGAATTTTGAAATGACTACTTTCTGTTTTTATTTGGAGTTATCATACCATCCCATCTTCATCCATGTTGAGGTTATATTTACACATAATAAGTGCATGTGGATGTGTGCCTAAATGTTTCCTTCGATGAAATGGTGTCTTATCTGACTTGTGCCCAAAGCTGCTAGGATACATTCCTGCTCTAATTATCGTATAATAGTTTAAGGTTAGGTAGGTAGGTAGATTAAAAAATTGCTAAATGATAGCCACATACTGTAATTAAGCAGAAACTATGACAGGCCACAATTTCAAGATAATGTTTTTGATAGTTTACTGTGTTTGAATGTTTATATCTGCACTATCACTTTATAAATAGAGTACTCACCTGTAGTAAAGGGGTGGGTACATTGAGTCACATATACAGAAACTCCATAATGGCATGCAGACATGCTTTGGCAAAGGTTGGCCCAGATGTGACTTGGAGTGCTATAGACACCCACTTGTTTTTGGGTGAAATGAGACCATCATCTTGGCAATTCTCTGCCACTGTGGAAGAAAGTGTGTGAATGGAACTTTGAGAAAGGACCCATAGGAGTAACTGAGAAAGTCACTAGGAAATGCACAGAGTGAGAAACCTTGCATATACAGGGACTGGAAGTGAAAACTCTGAAGCTGAATAAAATACCTGTGTTGATGCTAGAGGTCATCTTTTAGCCATTTGTCTGCTTTACACCTGAAAGCAGTATTGAAAATGCTTGTCGGATTATTAGGAGCATGGGAGATGATCATTGAGAGGAAGGTAGTGAACTGTTTGCGTATTTAATCTTCAAATTATTTTTATTCTTTTTAGGAAAACTTCCAGGACTTTGATATATTCTTTGAGAGGAAGAAAACCTTTTTGGCAGGTGCAACACATGTCCTGTACTCTTTGTATTATATATGTATTTTTTTATTTAATATATATATTTTTTTTCCACAAGCAAATAAATGCATATATACACAACATTTCAATTTTACTTACCTTCTCCAGGCAAGGTTTGCAGTGGCACATTAAACTGGGAAGACCAGAGCACCTTGTCCTATTTGCACTTCCTATAAAATGTCAACATTCTCTCAAATCAGTTGAGAGTTCTAATTCTTTCAGCATGCCTGGATTGTACAAAATAATCTCATCTAATTTTCTATCCATATTTGCTAATGAATGTTGTGCTGTCTAAACCCTCCAGAAGTCTCCACTGCTTTGTGTGGCATTCCCCAGGTCCTCAGGCCAACTGAGAGATGTATACTCTTCTGCATGTCCTGGGTCAGTTCAGAGTCTTCTCCCAGTTGGATGTTCCTGTTACATGCCCTGAAGAAGATGTCAAAGAGTGTACTCAATAAAGGCTCAAACTTCTTCATACTCATTCCTCTTGATTCACATAAGCAACAGTTCTACTCCAGGGCCCTACCATATTACTGACCTACTCACCCTATAATAAAGAGCCAGACCACAAACACTGCAAAGGAATCTCATTTCAGTTACTTACGCTCCCAGTGTCATTTTCCATCTTTACCCATAATTCATGGACATACTGTAAGTGAGAGTAAGGATGTAGACTGATTAATATGTCAAGATTTTTGTCCAAGTACTTAATACGCCCTTTAACACTACAGTTCAGTGTAACATCCACAAAACTGTGGCTGCTGTACAAATTAGCAGTGAAATGGAATGAGAAAATTTATTAATTCTAAATACAGGATTTTAGAAGGATTCACTTAACTTCACTGTATATACACACGTAATGTCATTTTACATTTACATACATTGCATTTTACCTACACATAAACTGATAATTAATTTAATAGTTTCCCGTTTACATGATTATAGCTTAAAAGCTGCTTGCCTGCCTGTGAACCAGTAATATTAAGTTGCTCACTTAAGGCTTCCTTAATGTGTGTGTTCTATAATTATATGCTAACCTAAGTTACTTAACACAGCAGTATTAGCTAAATATGCCATAATTATAATTTGACAACCATTTATCTAATGAGATTTACCTGAACTTTAAGTAATTTCAGAAGATGGAAGTCACAAATTTTTACATTATATAGTACCTCTTCATCCTAAAGGAATCAAAGTGTATATGATTACTATAATGGCATCTAAATATTAACTCTTTAAAAGTTTGATTATTTTGCTAAAGATGTGAAATTAGATTGAACCTAATGACATCAAAAGACAGTTTGCCTCTCCTTTTTTAAAATGTTTCCCTTAATGTGCCTTTATCACTGTTTCATTTCTATTCTTTATTGTAGTGTGAAGGTTTTACATCTCGACAATGGTGTGACAAAATTCTGGGGTTTTATTTAACTTCAGTTATTACTATCTCAAAATAAGTCTGAAATGTTTTATAATGTTATGTTAAAAAATGTCAGACCTCACTATACCTGGTTTGAAGATTTAATCACATATTCTACATTCTACAGTGTATTCCAGCAGTTTGCAATTTTCCTTTTTTGCTGAGGTTTTTAATTCTTTTACTTAAAAATATATATACCATATATACAATATATATATACTGTATATAAATATATATACACACATATATGATATATACAGTATATATATACAGTATATATACATGTATGTACTGTATGTATATATATATATATATATATATATATATATATATATATATACACGGTATATATATATTGTGGAAGTCCAGCCCCAGACACAGACAGAAAAACACAGATTTTTCCAACACCCACGTTTATTTATAGCTATTTACAAGTGTCCCACACAAGCACAGTGCCCCTGCACCAATCACTCTCTTTAAGTCCGGGCCTTCCAACAGTCCTTCCTTCACCGCCTCTATTCCTCTCTTCCGAGCTCTGTCCACTTCCACCTGACTCCGGCCAATGACTGGAAGGAGGCAGCCTCTTTTATTCCCACCCGGACGTGCTCCAGGTGCCCTTTGATGAGCTTCCTGCGCCACTTCCTGGTGTGGCGGAAGAACCGCATGAGCACCCGGAAGCACTTCGGGTGTCCCTGGTATTCCTTCCCCCAGCACCTCCGGGTGTGGCAGAAGTGCTGACGTCCAGGGCTCCTCAATCGTCCGGGCGCCCCCTGGCAGTGGCCACGGGCCCCTATAGGGTTGAGCCTCCATGCTCAATTCCCGTGGCCCTCTTACCAACCAAGGCGACTGCCCTCTCCTGGTCCTTCCAGGCATCGCGGCTGGGCACAGCCCCCAGCCAACCAGCACAATATATACATATACAGTATATACACTTTAGATACCTGTCCATAAAACACAGATGCCTGGTAGTTGTAGGTGCACCCATAGGCAAACCCCATATAACTGAAAGAAAATGTGGGCTATAGACCTGTTGAAAATAAAAGAAAACATCTTTGCAGACGCGAGTCTAAAAATTGACTGATCCAAGATGCTGGAGCACTTGGTAATAAGGACACCAAAATTGGCGTCAAGGGTGCTAAAGTTGCCAGTCTGAAGAGGGAGGAAAAGATAAGGTGTTAGTAAACAGTGCCGTCCTTTGTTCCTGCATAAAATTACCACAACCCAAGTCTTGAAATTTCCCCAATGCACACGTGTGATGGTAGATAGATAATTTTTGCAAGATAAGTAAGAAAAGTATAATGATATTTTCAAATGGTATGTTAACATAACAATTAAACAGTTTTTCTTTTACAAAGAAATGCCAGGTTGGCCAAGTATTAGTGTACCTTTTCAGCATAGCAAATAGATCCAGAATTATTAACCCTGCCAAACAAGGTTTCCCATTTCTTAGCACTGTGTTTAAATAATTCTGTGATTTGGTTAGAAGAGGAGCACTAGATGCGAATTAATCTAATTTTAAACATAAATGTTTGGAATGTACTGTTTATTGTATTTGATTAATGTAATTTACAATCTCAATGTTAATGCGAACAAAAATGGTTCAGAAGCTATTCTTTATTATATCGTAAGTAATTTCAGTAGTTCAGTGGTTAGTGCCACATCCAGGGACTAGCCACTGCCTGTCTGGAGTCTGTATGTGTTGTCTTTGGCTACTCTGGTCTTCATCCCTAAACTGTGCATGCTGGGCAATTTCGCAGTACTAAATAAGTCTGCTGTAAGTGACTGTGTGGGTGTGTGTGTGTGTCCTTGACTGGCAACCTATTTATAGTTAGGGCTTGAACTTAACAGGCTACATGGCATTGTACAGTTATGAGAGGACTCCCTCAGGGGTGATTGTTATTATTCATAATTTATGTAATGGCATTGATTCAAATAGAGGGACTAAATATGGTAAATTTGAAAATGACTACAAATAATAAAAAAATGAATGAATCAATTTTAAAGAAGACCCTATAAAGGTGACACAAGCAGGGGAAATTAATATATTGTTTTTACTTCAAAGTGAGTAATTGGGGATTAAAATAATTAGATTCAAGAGCAGGATTTATGATTGTATGTAGACCCAAAATTCTAATTATTTGAGCAATGTGTAAATGTAATTAAAATGAGAAATAAGAAATGTGTATATTCTGAAAATACTAGAATAGAAGACAAGTAAAGTTAATATCTAACTCTAGAAAGTATTGGTATGACCACAGGTGGACTATAAGAAGACAGCATTTGAAGAAGCTGTGAAGAGAAGAGCATCTAAATGCCCCTCTACTGAAGGGCACTTGGTCTAGTTAAAGAATGGAGAAATCTATGTGGGGACCAGCATCTAGTCTCTTAACTTCTCAAACACCCTATGATAAGAAATACCTTCCCTTTAGGGAGTTTAATTGAACTTGACTTCTCCACAATGTTTCTCATTGTTTTGGGAAATGTCTGAAAAGATAAAAAAGAACAGACTACAATAAAAACAAATAAGAGTGTCTTGTACTCGGTTCATAGACTTTCAGAACTTTTCTGGTATAATAATTTCTTAGAAATTGTGTATCTTGGTTTTGCCTTAAGTTATTTTAAAATTATTCTTTGTACTTCTGTAATTGTTTAGTGCTTTCACATTAATGGAATGTTTGAAATTATACATAATGTTACATACAAACACTACCAGTTATATACATAATGTAAATAAACACACATAATGTTTGTACATAATTAGAATTAATTGTAAAATTGATTCTTGTTTTATCTCAGAAATTTGTTTTGTGTTTGTAAACATTATTACTTCTGTAATCTCTCTCTCTGTATAAAATCCAACATCTGTCTGTCTGTCTGTCTGTCTGTCCATTTTTCATGAGAGAACTACTTAACGGATTTAAATTGAGTTTTTTTGCTTGAACATTTGATTGATTTTGCGACTTCTCTTATCACACTAAGTGTCATAGTTTGCTTGTGGCAGCGATTTATTCGTGTGTATCTGAGAGACAGGCTGCGGGCCAAGGGGAGGGGGAGGCGGGACATCAGGAGTAGGGAGCCAGGTGGGGCCCTCCTAACTCACGTATCAGCCTCCGTTCAAGTCGCTCTACTTCTTGGCACATGTTGGAGCATACCTTTCCTCTGCTTAGCAGTCAAATCTGCGTTTGTTAATAACCTGCTTTGTAAGATGAGTCTGACTACTTGTGTACTGGACCCCATCCCCAGCAGACTACTTAAATCCTGCCTTCATGCCATAATCCTGACTGTTACAACAATAATAAACATCCCTTGACACTGACTCTGTGCCGCTCACTTTTAAAATTGCTTCTGTAACCCCAGTGTTAAAAAAGTCTGGTCTTGATGCTGACAATCTTAACAATTTCTGGCCTATTTCCCACTTACCTTTCCCGTCAAAAGTTCTTGAGCGTGCTGTAGCCTTCCAGCTCACCAATTACTTAACCACTAATAACTTGATGGAACCCTTTCAATGTGGTTTCAGGGTGTGGCACAGCTGTGAAACTGCTCTGCTATGGGTAACCAATGATTTGCTTATGGCAGCAGACTCTGGACAAACCAGCATATTAATTCTATTAGACCTCAGTGCAGCATTTGACACTGTCAGACATGACATTCTACTGTCCAGAATGGAGAACATGCTGGGTATCTCTGGCGCTGCCCTCCAGTCGTTCAAGTCCCATCTGACTGATAGGAAAGAGTTTGTTAGTCTTGGCAACAGCAGATCCAGCTCTGCGCCAGTCACACAAGGAGTTCCACAGGGCTCTGTCCTCACCACTCTTCTGTATCTATATGCTTCCCTTTGGCCATATTATTCGTAGCTTTAGACTGGGCTATCATTTTTATGCAGACAATACTCAACTCTACTTCAATGTTAAAAGTGGAACTTCATCAGAGCTTTCTCAGCTCACAACCTGCCTTAGTGAAATTAAAACCTAGATGGAGCAGAACTCTTTAAAATTAAATTGCAACAAAACTGAATTCCTGCAAATTAGGACAAAAATGCAACTTATTAAAATGAGCTCCTTCCCAGTTCATCTTGGCGGTGATCTCATCAGACCTGCCTCTACTGCAAAGAATCTTGGTGTCATTTTTGATTCCTCCCTTTCTTATTCCGCCCACATAAATCACATTAAGAAACTTTTTTACTTTCACATCCGTAACATATCCCATGTTCGCTCCTTCCTCTCCTTTTCTAATGCTGAGAAACTTGTCCATGCTTTTATCACATCCCGCATCGATTATTGTAACTCGCTGCTGGCAGGTGCCCCTTCTAATCTTATATCACAGCTCCAGCTTATTCAAACCTCAGCTGCAAGAGTCCTTACTCGAACCAGCAGCAGCGAGCACATAATACCCATCCTGCTCTGTCTTCACTGGATCCCTGTGTCTTACTGAATCGAATATAAAATTCTACTAATAACCTACAAAGCCTTAAATAACCTCACGCCAAACTACATCAGTGACCTTCTCCATCACTATGTGCCTGCTCACCCACTAAGGTCCTCTGATTCTGCCAATCGTATTGTGCCCCACACTAATCTACACTCCATGGGTGACAGGGCCTTCAGCTGTATAGCGCCCAGACTCTGGAATGACCTACCGAAATTATTCAGTTTAATTGACTCCATGAATTCTTTTAAAAAACAACTCAAAACTCATCTGTTCAGGAGGGCTTTTAGCTCTACTTGACTTTACTACCCTTCTCTCAGTTTACCCCTCTGTCAAGATGCTCATGTATCCTGTGTGTTTGTGTACTATATAAATAAAATGTATTATTATTATTATTAGCTAGCGATACTTGTTTGTCCAACAGACATTATCATCTACAGATTGTTAAGGAATAACATTTGATATTTTGAGAGAGAGATCACAACTATGTGTGTTTTAGCTGAACACAATCAGAAACAGTGCCAGTGTTTGACGTTAGAGTGTACCTACCTTCTGCTTGGCCAGAGATGCCTTGCCAACTATTTACATTTTTGGCAAAGAAATCACAGCTACATTCTCGCCTCTGATAGCAAAACCAAAAATATTGTATATCAGGAAGCCTTCTGATACAAAAGCTATCAATATAAATTCTTTTCAATACAAATTTTTACATTTTTTTTAATTGATTTTTAAAGTTTGTCCTGTTTCACTACACGTGGGTGGAGCCGCGGGGGACATCTAGTTTCTTATAAGAATCAACCTATCCAGCAGAATTCCCTCAGATGAAATATTTAGGGACTATTAAAAATTAATGAGGATTCACTCAAGGCACAAACTAGGAAGCATTTCTTCATAAAAAGAGCTGTTAAAATATAGACATGTAGCTGAAGCATGTGTGGAAATGTCAAAAAATAGACCGATACGCAGTGCAATACAATATCCAATCATCTGTTAAATTTCTTAGGATCACCTGTTCAGCAGGGCCCAGCAGCTTATCATATTATAACCTTGGAAAGAGGCATTCCACATTGGCTAAAGTGATTTTTTTTAATGAAGCTAGGGGGCTTCGCTCGCTCACAATTTATTTTTGTATAGCCCAAAATCACACAAGAAGTGCCGCAATGGGCTTTAACAGGCCCTGTCTCCTGATAGCCCCGAGCCTTGACCCTCTAAGGAGACCAGAAAAAAATACCAAAAAAAAATCCTTGTAGGGAAAAAATATCAAAAAAACTTTGGGAAAGACAGTTCAAAGAGAGACCCCTTTTCAGGTAGGTTGGGTGTGCAGTGGATGTCAAAAAGAAGGGGGTCAATACAATACAGTACAATACATAGAACAGAATAAATCTTCAATACAGTTTAAAAATAAAAATTCTAGAAGTACGGAGTAGTATTTCACATGAGATGATATGACATAATATGATTTGGATTTGTTTTAAGTCCTGGAGACCTCATTCATCAAGCTGCCTCCCATATTTAGCCATTCAACATCTGAAATAGCGCTAATCAGATGAAAGGACCCCTCTTTCCCACGATTCCTGCGATCCTCCATCAGGGATGACTTTACCTTAGGCAGGCAATATACAATTTAAAGAGATTGTTATTTTCTTGGGAATTGTTACATATGCATTATTTTCACTTTTACTTTAAAAACCTTTGTAAAAACAATACTTGTCCTTTATTTCCGGCCCCGTGCGTGGTTACATCTCTTTCTTGCCAGACGTATAATGCTGCTCGTGTTGTGAAAGGGGCGGGGAGGCGGCTGAACGCATGCTAAGGATATGCCTTTGGATCATTTGCTGTCTTTTTGCTGCTTGCGAGCTGCCTCTTCTGCTTGTTGCATGTCGTTGTTTTAAGAGCTGGGAGCACATGATGCTTGTCTGCCACACGCAATCCAACAGCTGCTAGGTTAGATGTCTGTGGACTTGTTTTAAATGATGGCTCACTGCCTGGTCTCACGTGACGTTGTAAAAACAATACTTGTCCTTTATTTCCCGGGCATGGATCTTTCTTGCAAGACATATAACGCTGCTCGCGTTGCCCTTTGCTATCGTGCTGCCTTTCGATCTTTTTAAAGCCTGTACAGTCGCTGTCCTTTTTGCTACTTTGTGTCTCTGCTGTTCGTGTTGTGATTGCTTCTCTGATCATAAATATACACCTGACCGAATTGTGTTTAAAGTTGTTATTGCTTTATCTGTTGCAGGTCCACAGATTCTCATAGCATATATTCCATTATTGTGTAAATCTACGTTTTGTGCATTGAATCTTGCAGATGCGAAAAGACTTTTTCTGCTCTTTCCTTTTATTTCTGACCTCGCTTTGGCCTGCTGTTTTTTCAATTACACCTGGTCCTGATGATTTCCTTTTTTTTGCGCTAATGAGATCTTTTATTCAACGTTTCATTTATAACGTATTGTCCTTTATACGTTTTATATGCACTGAGACACCTGCATCTGTGTGTGCTGCTTCCCTTTACACTACTGATTTTTTTTTTTGTCCATTCTCTTTCGTCTCGCGGTTCTTTTATTTGTCTTTCGTGATCTTAACGTGAAGATCACGTATCGTCTCCTAGTCATTCATTCCACAGGATTTTTTTTTATAATAGAGAGACTAACATAAAGTCAAGAAACCATGACCTGTGAGAAAAGCACCAAATGTTGTGATTTTTAAAAATATTTATTTTCACTTTATCTCCTTAAACAATGTTAACATGCTGTGATCCCTATCAATGTAGCATTTATACTTTTTTTTTAAAGAAAAGGCACTGAAATTGATAAGCATAATCTGTGTTTAAGGATTGGAGCTTTGATTAACCTCAAGTCAATGTGGAGCCCTTTTGATTTTTATAAGCCAGTTATGATTTGAAGTAAAACCATTCAACTTGTAACTAAATAACAGTAGAAGTGCTTCACAAGCAAGTATAATTTGGACAATGTAAATATGCCCAAAACAACCAAATATATCAAAATTACAGCTCTAGCAGCTTAATTTTCTCCATATCTTTTACAGAGCAAGATTAAAAAAAATCACTCATACAGATCTTGTTTGATGAACTGCCAAATTTCAATTGATCTCATTAGGAGAAAGAGAATCATGTGCTGTCACTTTTAGAATCCAAACTATGAAAGATTCATTGCCTGTTAGATGGCAAGAGGTCAGCGGACTGCAAATGTGTCATCTTTCTATTAAGGTGTGTCTAGCTGATGATGATCCATAAATCAAACTTATCCAATTATTTGTTGCCTACATGCAGGCAACATAATATCTTTTTTCTTGCAAGCCAACAGCCTTTGATAAATTGTGTTAAATTATAATCTTAATCGTTTTTTAAAGCAGTAAGGAATTGATAAATGCAAGTGTTCACTTTTGGTAAACAAAAATGCATACTTAACTGTGTTTGTTTTTTGTTATTTTACAAAGAATTATATTTTAATTATTTAGTGGATGTAATGCTGAGATGTTATTGCATTATAAATTATAGCATAAAAATAAAGTTTAAAAAATCACATGATTCCAGAATTAGTTTTTCAATTTTTTTATAGATGTGATGGTGCAATAGTACAAAATGTGTTATTGTGTCTTGCATCTGTATATTCATGGTTTATTGTTATACTTAAAGGATCAGTTTGGTATTTTTCATATCAAAGTTATTTCTTTAAAGTCATGGTATATGTTGATTTGCCGCATGAAATTGTGCTATGAACTGAAGCATTTTTTTATAAATTTGAAATAATACCAAGTCTGCTTTTACCTTTTATAATGGAAGTGAAGGGTACAAAGGTCCCAACATAGGAACAGAAGCCTTACAACTTACCAAATATGTCAATTTTGAAGCAACAACTGTTTTGATTTCAGAAAATGGGTACTCTCCATTTTTGAGGCATGCTTGTGACAACAAAATTAAACTGGAAATAATGTGTTTTATCACAGATTTCTGGTACTATTTATAGAGGTAAGAATATGTTTCCTGTTCACTTATCTGCTTGTAGAGTGCTTCATGGGTGAAGTTTTGACAACCCACCCTATCCATTCACTAAATTTCCAAAGCGTTGTCTCTGGAACACTGTTTTTGAATGGCTCTGCTTCAGTTTTTCATTTTTAATACATTTGCAAATCGTTCTGAAAAAATGCTTTCACATTGTCAATGTCAGTTATAGGGAGTAGATTGACGGGCAAAAATAGCAAATGTATAAATTAAAGTTAAACTTACAACACAGTAAAGAGTGCAGAAAGTGAAGGGGTCTTAATTCTTTGTGAATCCACTGCAGCATATGTAAAATAACAATACAGAATATAATAGGTGAAAAGTTGGTGCCATTAGTGAAAAATATTCAGTTTGAGCATGCATCTGTCTGTTGTTTCAAGCTATAGATTAACACATCCATATCCATTTAAAATTAAATCTACAACAGAATAAAGGGTCCTGAAATTAAGCCTGGTAGCATGGTGGTATTGGCAAAACATAAGAATTTGATTGTACTTTGTACATTGTGGTCGGGTGGTGGAAGGACAGACTGGAAACAGTTGAAATGATGGGATGCCAACTGGGTCATTCCTTTTAATCATTGCGAGACGAAACAAACAAAATAAAGAATTAACAAAAAACAGCACCAATGTGCTATTGCTGATCAGGGATTTTATCCTTCTAAAGAACGTTCGAAAGTCCCATGCTCCACCATGTGGCTCATTCTGGTCTTCTGGCAAAAGACACCTTTTTCTTAGTTGGCACTTCTTTTATGGTGCAACTTCCGGAAGGGGCTGGGTTAAGTGCCCTTATCGGGCGGCTTCTCTGAGCCGTGAGGGAAGAAGAACAACAGGACAAAGTCAGCGGTGGCCCCCTTCTCATCTCAGCGGGATATTGTGCACCTTTCCTCGGCCCTCAGAGGAGTCCTCCAACGCCCATGCGTGACAACACATATTAAATTTGAACTTAGCTGATTACATTGAATTACATTTTCTATAAATGCCTTAGAGTTCTGAAAGAGCCAAGCTGCCTGCATGTCAATGCTAAGTTCACAGGACCAATTAACACTCACTATTACACAGTATCTGTGGCATATGTTGTACCCGCATAATAAAAAATACTGAGAAAAAGTATAACTTTTTCAGTGATTATTTTCTAGTAGTCGACAGAAAAGAGACAGCAAGTTACATCAGGGTGTCAACATTGAATAATGTTAATAACAGTGCTGGGAGACAACCTTTATAGGTGAAACGTATCTGCTGGAGGAAACCATGCCCCTGGGACTGAAAAGCTGTTACAAATTTAGATTCAATGTATGCTGTAATATCAAACACACAATGAAAAATCCATTTAGCGTACTGTATAACACTGCTACAGCACACTTCCACCAATTCGCTCTCCTTTCATAACACCCAGAAAATTATCATATTCCTGTCCTGCTCCTGTTATTTTCATTTCTATGTAACACTGTGATTCCACCTCAAAAACGTGTCTGTCATTTCCTTCTTTCTCGCCCTTTCTTATACATGTCTTTGATTGTTTAGAAGGATGTGAAATAATAGGAGGGGACCTACTGTTATATTTCCATGCCACAGAAAATAAAGTTTTAAGTGATGCACCAACGGAATTGTTTCACATACTGCCACAATAAAAAGTATGTACAATAGTGGGTGGTATAGTACTCAACACAGAATTTTGCATTTCAATGAATTTACCTAATTTTTCTACACAATCATGTGGCAACCCATCACAAACATGTTTGTAACCCATACTTTAAGAAATGCTGGTGTAAAGAAACTAATTCAATGTCATTTTCATTTTGCCAAATCATTATCAGGTTCCAGATGCAGTTCTCCAAAGTCCATATTTTTCAGACCAACTGTAATAACATAGGCATACTTAACTGAATTAACTTTACTGACTCTGTAAAACTTATCACTGTCCTACTTCCTTTCTTCCTTCTGTTTGTTTTTTTCCCCTGATTTTTACTTCTAGACATGTAAATCCTCTTCATAATGTATGAAAATGATGCAGATTACATTTAACATTACTAAATAAGTAACGTTCATCACATACACTCTTCAAAGCAGAGACTGGGGCCTCCTCAGGGAGAGGGGGTTCTAATGGTTTCATTGTAGTATGTAGCAATGTTAACCTTCAATAGATTTGTCATTGCAGTGAATGCCTATGTAAATGGAATGCCTGCCTTGCCTTGCCTGTCCTGTCATTGCACCTCAGGTCCTAGCAGCACTTCAAATTCTGACAACTGACTAAGAATTATGTTGTGATTATTCCCAAAGGTCAAATACAAAAAGGCCAAAAACCTTGCACAAACACCTAAAGAATTAATATTTAATTTAATTTATTAAATTGAATAACTTGTAAAAAAGAGGCTAAAAATGCTGTGAAATTTCATAAAAAAAGGTACATTTTAAAAGCAACAAAGTGGTAAAACTAAATATTAAATTAGCAATAAGATAAAAGAACCTGCGGTGGGTTGGCACCCTGCCGGGATTGGTTCCTGCCTTGTGCCCTGTGTTGGCTGGGATTGGCTCCAGCAGATCCCCATGACCCTGTGTTCGGATTCAGCGGGTTGGATAATGGATGGATGGATGGATAAAAGAAATAAGCAAAAAACAAAATATTAAATAAATGACCATAGTGAACTGACCCAAGAAGCAAACTCAAAAAATTAAAAAAACCTAAGGATCCACTGGTTATAAAACTGGCCTATTCACAAAAATGAATTTATAAAAAGGGAGTCAAACACATCTAAATCACATGAGCTTTTAGCTTATGGCAACAGGTATCTTAAATAGCACTTTTAGGTCATATCTGACAGCCCTAAGCAGGTAATTAGAGTGATGGGGATTGGAGCAAAAGTCAAATAACATGTAAACATAAATGGTTAATTGTGAAAAAACAAAAAAAGACTAGAAAACAAACCAACAATTGTAAAAAACTACTTACATAACTTTTTTTCTTAGATGATGTTGTTCGTTTGAGTTTGGGTCATTTACTGGTAAGTACTTAATTGTATGGACTAACATAGAAATTTCATTAAATACATGAATATGTGGCCTGACAGAAATGAACAAATGACTAATGATGAACGGCAAGAGTGTGATGCTTAACACTGAACAGTTATTGCTGATGATGTGGCCATTTAAATACAGGTGGCAGTCAGAGAAACAGTAAGTCACCTCTACACTGTCAGTGCCAAGAAAAGAAGGATGGTTTACCAGAGTATCACACAGAATAACAATCTGGACTTGCTGCTTTTCTTCTGCATCAAAGGTGTAGTGTTGGGAGTTTACATAGACAGCTTTATCTGTGTGGTGTTTGAATGTTAAAATGTCTAAGGGGCAACTGGCTTTTAACCTGCCAGTCTAATGTAGGTTTATTTTATGCAATAAATTCAGGCTTATACAAAGATTACACTAGCCTTCTGTTATGCTTCCTTGCATTTTTTTGTTAAATGTATTTTATTTTTTGCTTTTTTTTGGTTATTTTTTATAATGTTTTTGCTAAGTCCAGTTTATTGTTATTTTGTATTATGTGTTTTGGTTTTCTATTTTTGCTGCTTTTATAATTAGTGTTATTTCTATTGAATGTATTCATTGTTCACTGCATGTTTAGCCCAAAGGGACAGGGCCCACCAACGTAGCAGCATGTTATAAATGACATGATACTAAACGCTTCTTTTAGAACTTTTCTAATAACTTATTTTCTTTTTCATTGTAACATACTGAATTTTGGACGTACTGTATATAGTTGGCCATAGTAACTTCTGGTCACTGGACAAACTTCAATCAATGCATGATGTCATCTTCATACAAGTACAAAATATGAGTTGGATCTCTTCTCATCCTTGTATTTCGATAAACAATCATTATTGCTTGTGTTTCATTGGAATTTTGTGCTGATTTCATAGGACAGTAACAGACATTAATTAGAAAAGGAATCAGGAGAAAAATCAGAATCAAAGTAACAAGTGGTAAGTCATAAGTAGGAAATCAAAAAACAAACAACAGAAGCTCAATACATGTGACAACAAGTCAGTCAGATAAAAAGTGATTTGGCCCCTTATCATCTGTGCAGGCTGCAAGCCTGTGTTTCAAATTTCAGGTCAGTTTCAGTACGGTTCGGCCTACTTTGTGCTTCTATACCTCTTTAGAGTTTTAAGGCCTAAATTATGAGGTGCCAACATTTTGTTTTTGAGTTTTATGAGCCCAGCAAATTATAACACTTTTATAACCTGCTACCAGTTTTTGTTATTACAGTTTTTCACTACTTTTATGCTAGTTATGTGAACATGAGTTGGCCTAACTTCTAAGCAGCAAATATTGTTTGAGATCAATTGCAATGGTGTTTAACACAACCCAACCAAGAGATGTGTGTTTCTTTCAGGAATACAATAGAAACGAAATACTTCCCAGAGGGTGACAACAGAATAAAATATTGATGGAATCCTTTTCTAAAACATTTGAATTGTAATAGTAGTAGTAGTACAAAAACTGCAAAGAGTCATTTACCAAAATGTTCTTATTTTACCAAAGCTGAAACACTAAGATGAAAACCAAGTTGAGACAAAAAAATCAGAGTATCATAATCAAAACTATGTAATCACACTTCTTCACTGATCAAACCCATATACCAGACAAACAGGCTCCTGCACTGTTATTAGTGAGTCCTCCTGATGCGAGTCAGGGAGGTGCTCCCTAGCAACCAATTATACACCCATAGCAGATTCTAAAATGAGAGAGACTTAAAATTTATAGACAAAATAAATGTTAGTCTTTATTAAATCAAAAAAAATAAAATTTTTATTAAGCATGTTATATTACTCCCCACAACTCGATCTCGGATAAGTGGAAGAGGATGGATGGATGGATGTTATATTACTTGTTAATTGCTGCATTTGTTTTTTCTATGTTGAAGTTCAAGTGGCGGGGTTCTCTGACACTGCGGCTATACTACTACTCCTGACTTATATACTATAAGTCTCGAGGCTGGCCTCTAGCTTACACTTATGCTTGTATGTCTCCCTTGTTTGAAAGGCAGATCAGTCAGGTGCCTTAATTTTGCCTTTGAGGTAGTGAATTGTTGCACCTGCACCCAATTAAAGAGGTCAAATAAAAAGGAGCCTGCACAGCAGAGAGGAGAAAATAGATGAAAGATCATCAAAAAGAATAAGTAGAAGAGATGTCGATTTTCACACTAGAATCTCTGAGCCCTATGAAAATATTCGTAATGCTGGGCCACCTTAAATTCCCTCGCACCTCGTCAGCAGTGTCTTTGTTTTGCAAATGTATCAATCAGCACAGGAGCAAGCAGACTGCTATTCCAATCCCCACCAAGGCAGCTTAAGTCAAGTCAGATGCAAAATTTTCAGAGCTGGGAGTAAGGTGTCTGGAATTGTATAGGGTAAATAATACAGTATATCATTATTTAGAATACAACAATCTGTGTAAATGTAGGATGACAGGAAATGCAAGACAAGAAATGTTGAACACCTAACTAAAACAAACTTTTTTCATGTTATAGTAATAATTGACAAAATGTTGATGTGAAGTGTATAATGTGTAAAAACTGAAGCCCAACTATCAATTGACAGAAAGTAGCCACTTACGCTTGGCTGGTGAAGTGGTAAGGACTGCTACCTCATAACCAAGAGGCTGCAGGTTTGATTCTGGGTACACCTCGCATTTACCGTTTTGATTAGTGAGCTGCTGTTATTGTTACTATCACAGTATATAATAAAAGCGTACGTTTGTTTTGAGTCTCAGACAGCCAGTGTAAATTTATGGTACTTGTAAAGGGATAAAAGCAGAAACACAAACGCAGCTCAATCATTTCTTCTTGGTGTCTTGTTTAGCAAACAGACACCGCAGAGTCTATGGTGGATGTTACTTTTCCTCGTATATAGACTTTCACATCAACATATCATTTGAAATGGATTTTTTTATTCAAGAACCGAAGAATAAAATTAAATTAAAAACTCGTTCAAATTAAGTTTCATTCAAGAATAACACTGAAAAAAAAATTGTTCAAATTCAGCTTTATTCAAGAATCCAAGAATAAAACTGAAACAAAAAATCATTCAAATGACATGTTCATATGAACGTCTGTGTGCATGGAAAAGTAACATCTTTTACAAGTACCATAAATTTACACAGGATCTTACAGACTCACATCAAATGTATGTTTTGTTATATGATAATAACAATAATAGCACCTCACTACTTGCCGGTTGGGCTAACGCAGGCGTGTTTTGTCTGCTGCTACCCGTTTTTGTTTTTGTTGTTGTGTCTGTTGCGGGATTTTTCTTCATGTTCCTGATTGGGACATTCTGAGTCAAATTTTTTTCTCCTGAACATTTTGGAGACCTACGATTGTTTGGAGATCTATCTGCAGTTGTTCCATTGCTTTCATTAAGATCTCGCTGGCTGTGTTATGGTTTGCACAAGCCCTCGTTTGCTCATGACACTTCGGTCTGACCCGGCATACCGTGAGTAAGTCGCAACTTTCTTTCTGGTTTTGTTTGGTTGTCTGTCCATTCTGCCTTGAGGCTGGCTGGCTAACGTGTTTTTTAAACCTTTGTGCCAGGGTGGCATGTTGGAGAGCAGGTGGCCGCATGAAGAGTGACTAGTTTTTATTGTATATCATTTTTTTCTAGATCTGATACCCTGTTCTTCAGCTTATGGGCTAAAGCATATGCATTTTCATGGTGTTTACTTATTCATCTGTTGATCTGAGGAGTTTGAACTAGATGCCTTGGTTGGGAGCTGAATTATATAATTACTGTGTTGCCCTAGGAATTTTAAGACAGCCCTGCTATATACATCGCAGTTCTTATCAGAGGCTGCACTGGAGTATGCCCTCTGGTTTCCTGACTGTCAGTTTAATTCGTACTATCGGTTCTGCTCCTGGATATTCTCTGTGGATCAAGTGTGAGGGGCAAAGGAGTTAACTTTGATAACCTTTGCTCACTTCAATCCTCACATATGATAAAGATCAATTAAACTGCTCCACGAAGATGGCCTTAATGAATGTTTGGTCTGTAGCCAACAAATCTTTTATTTTAAATGACTTTTTTATGTCTCGCAAGCTGAACTTTCTATTTATGTCAGAGACTTGATTAAGTGCTGGCGAATCAGTTTCTCTCCATGATCCTGATTGTACCTTTTTTGTCTCACCTAGAATCGCTAGTCTAGGGTTGGGCTTGCTACTGTTTTTCAGAATCGTTTTAAATGTAAACTCTTGACTGTAGAAAATTTCTCCAGTTTTGAGGCTCAGCTGTTTAAAATTGATCTTACAAATCCCTTATTGGTTTTGCACTGGTTTATAGACCTCCTGGATATAATAAGGATTTTGTCCTGGAGTTCTCAGAGTTCTTATCTTTCATGGTGTCAAGCATTGATAGAATGCTGATTCTGGAAGATTTTAACATTCATGTTTGTTGTCCAACAAAACCCCTGGTTAAAGATTTTTTTAAGTCTTGTGGACTCTTTTAATTTTATTCAGGTGGTGTCAAGTCCCACAGAACATATTTTGAACTTAGTTATAACTCTCGGCCTATAATAACTAACGCCGGCATTTCTGATCATTTTCCAGATGTTTTTGAAATTAAGTTTTTGTGTCTGCCGATCAATTTCACTAAACCACAGCACTTTTCACACAGTATAAATGCTGACACAGCACGAAAATTCTGTGATATCTTCTCTGACAGTCATTTACCCTCGGTGTCAGAAGCCCTCTATGTCTGTCCGGATAGTACTGGTATGGTTAAGCTTCTCAGTCTCACTTGTAAGGATACTCTGGATCTGGTCGTACCCTTAAAGTTAAGGTGTGCCAAAGTAAAAGCCAGTGTTCAGCTCTGGCTAAATTATGCCACTCATGCGCTCAAACAAGAATGCAGGCGGGCTGAACAGAAGTGGAAAAAGGACAAACTGCAGGTCTCTTATGAAATTAACAGAACTCGCTGGAAATCCTATCAAGAGGCAGTGAGAGCACAGCCAGTTTACTTCCTTTCAACCTATGTCTTCTTCTCAGCTAGCTGATACAATCCTGCATATGTAGCCTTCCAATTATCCGCTAGATATCTTACCCTCATCCCTATTTAAAGATACTTTCAGAGCTTTTAGTCCAATTGTTTTGGCTATTATTAACAACTGTCTAAAGACTGGCATAATGCCAGACAACTTTAAACATGCAATTGTTCAGCCTTTGCTAAAGAAGCCCACATTTGACCCTACTGCTCTTTCAAATTATAGGCATATTTCTAAGCTCCCATGTCTATCCAAAATTATGGAGAAAGTGGTTTCTTTGCAGTTAGTTTCATATCTGGAGGATAACAATGTATGTGATGTGTTTCAGTCAGGTTTTAAAAAAGTTTGTAGCACTGAATCAGCTTTGCTGAAGGTGACAAATGATATTCTATTAACTTTGCACTCTGGCTCTTCTGCAGCCTTAGTCTTCCTGGATCTCAGTGGACCATGGAGTTCTGTTAAAATGGCTTGAGGATGAAGTAGGCATTCAAGGCTGCGCATTGAAATAGTTTGAGTTCTACCTTAAAGGAAGATCTACAGTATGTCTGTTAACACAGATGGGAATTTCTCTCAGCCAGCTGCTGTCACACAAGGTTTCCCACAAGGTTCCATCTTGGCTCCCCTTCTATTTTCCCTTTATCTGATCCCCTTGATGGCCATCTTTTACAAACATGATGTCGCATATCATTGAATGCTGATGATATGCAGCTGTACCTCAAAGTTAGTCCTGACGTCATTTCATCTGTAAAAAAGCTGTTGAAATTCTTTGAGGATATTAAATATTGGATGGCACAAGAATTCTTACAATTAAATGAAAATAAAACAGAGATCATTATTTTTGGTCCTACCACATCTGCAGTTAAAATCAGCACTCAGTTAGGCTCCTTGGCAGCAATGATTTATGATGTTGTCAGAAACCTAGGTATCATCGTCGAGTCATCACTAAGTTTTGAAAAACAAATCTCCATGGTAGCAAAGTCCAGTTTTTATCAACTGAGGCAAATTTCTAAACTAAACTAAAATCCTTTCTATCACAGAAGGACTTGGAAACAGTCATTTACATCTTGCCTAGATTATTGTAATTGCTTATATGTGGTTCTGCCAAAATCTGCTCTGCCGCAGCTTCAGCTGGTTCAAAACGCTGCATCTAGATTTTTAATTGGGTCAAGAAAAAAGGATCATATCTCCCCCATTTTAGCCTCTTTTCACTGGCTACCAGTGAGGAGTTGCATTGATTTTAAAATCTTGTTGTTTGTTTTTAAAGCCTTGCATGGTCTCGCTCCAAAATATATCTGTGACCTCCTTCACCCCTATTTGACACCAAGAGCACCGAGGTCATCTGGACAACTATTCCTTGTAGTTCCAAGATCTCAGCTGAAGTCGAAGAGAGACAGAGCTTTCTCAGTTGTTGCGTCTAGGCTTTGGAATGATTTGCTTTTTCACATCAGGTCTTCATCTTCTATCGAGGTTTTTAAAAGCTGGCTTAAAACCTACTTGTTTTCTTACGCCTTTCAGAATGTATAATGGGATTGTGGTGGATTTTATGATTGGTTGTTTTATTAATCTTCTTCTGCACGATTGTTTGCATTGTGTTTATTTTAATGCTGCTTTGTACAGCAATTTGACGCAACCTCTGTTGTTTGAAATGTGCTTTTATAAATAAATAAATAAATAAATAATCTAATCTACTATACAGAGAAGACACGGGATTTGAACTTATTACCTTGCCATTGCTAAACAGTAGCTTATCCACTGCACAGATCTGTGACGGAGCAGCATTACCATTGTGACAACTGGTTGAAAAAGAAACATGCAAACACACACATATGCAAATGTCCTTTATTTTGTACTGACTGATAGTTGGGCCTCAGCAATGGGTCAGTTGAGCAATTTCTTTTTCTTCAGCTTTGTTCTTGAATAAAAGCATACTTGTTTTGTTACACCTTTTGTGAATATGTTTTATGGATATTTGGGCTTCACAAATCCTACACTTCACATCAAAATTATGTCATTATTACTATAATATATGAAAACATGCCCTGTTTTAGCCATGTGTTCAACATTTCTTGCCTCTTATTTCCTCTGTCACCCTACATTTACACAGATCGTTGTAGACACAGAACACACATGAAATGTATGCATTTCAAATCATGATATTTTATTACCTATATAATTACTTACAAATTCATTGCCGGATAAACAGTTTAACACAGATTTGAACTGTGAGGATTGCAGCAGGGCAATGCCTTCATCTGATTGAATTGGGGTTGAGGGTATAGCAGGCTGCGTTTTACTAAAACACACATTTGCAAAACAAAAACGTGCTATCAGCACAGTGATAAGGAGCTATGAGCTCCTTGGTGTATGTCAGGAAAATTTAAGGAGATCAGGGACAACAAAAAAAAATACTAAACTTCATGGATTCTAGTGTTAAAAGAGATGCACCGGGAACTGAAATTTTAAAGGACATATTCCTACCTGTGTTTTTTACGTTGCCTTATCAGATTATTGACTGGTTTTAAACTCCACATTTTGCATTGTTTTTATGGAGTATTTATTTCTTGAAGAAAATTGCACTGCACTGTTGTGGACACTGTTTTTTTGCCAATAATTTTAATAAAAGCAACAGTTCACTTTTGCACCTACCTCTTTCTGTATGCAAGTGTCCTTATTTTCTCAGCTCATCCTTGGTTACGTTATCAACAGTGGCAGGTTCAAGAAGCACCCAAAGGCAAACAAGAGTATGAAGCCAACCTGCACCATGACAAACAGGCTGGAACCCTGCCCTGTAGCTCACCCACTTGCCCACATCACAAGGTGAAACAAGGCACAGCACTTTTTAACCTCTCCCTCCCTTTCTCTGTATTCCCCTCATGTGTCTGGTATTTCCCCACAACTGGTGATCCTTTGCCCCACCACCTTTTGTCTGAAGTGACTGAAAACCCACTAACACGGTCACTTCTGGTCAAAGCCTACAATCACATCCTGAGTCTGGAACAACCCTTATTTGGCAATACAAAGACACAAGGCTAGGGATCCTTCCTGCAGTAATATAGAAAATAAACTGTGAACTGCACATGACCTCAAGTGAGAAAGCTTTTCTGCATATAGAAACACAGGCTCTGACTTCAAGCAGAATCATGAGTAATAACAAGTGAAACCCAGCAACAACGGAAGCCAGAAACCTTTTAGAGTGAAGTGCTTTTAAAGCAGGCAAATATGCTTCTGAAAAGATGTCAAATCAGTAATTTGTATTTTTAATTACTTTAAATTTTTTTAATAGGATTATTCAGAATTGCTTCTTTAAGAGCTGAATATGCTTGACTGTGGATTTTCTGTTTATTTTTTAATTGCCCTCCTGGGCACTCATTTAAAATAAATAAGTCAATAAAAATATGTGGAAATTTCATATAATTGTGTGTAAGTGTACAGATTGAACATATTCTAATTTTTATCTAAGTTTGTCTTTACACTGGTCATATCCATCAGCAACCCACCCTTTTTTCTTTGTCCTTCTTGAAAAATCATTATATTCCTGTTAGACAATGTGGCTGACTGTGTGTTCTTGTGCTTGTCAGGGCACCTTTGTGTTAAACCATAATTTCCAAAACTGCTAAGCATCACCCACTTAAAAGTTTGGATTTTTGAAAGCTAGATAGAACTATAGAGATATTAAAAGATTTGTTTTTTTGCTGTCTGATGCAGTGATAAAAGAATACCTTTGAATAAAATGTATAATGTATATAAATGGAGGTACAGTAATATACAACTCTAATATTCTAATATTCCAGCATGAACTGTGACAATTAAGTTTATACTCTTACAGTTGTACAATATAAGAAACAAAACCGTTGCTATTACAATTCTTTTTTGCAGTTTCAATTGAGGACTTACATAGTTGTCTTTTAATTCAACAAAAATGAGAGTTGATGTTTTTAGATTATTTCCTTTGTAGGTTTTAGTTAAAAGTGTCAGTTAAGTGCAATAAACAGCAACAGTTAGTACAACTATAACTTCATTTTATTTTCAAAATATAAAGTATGTTGGCGGCACGGTGGTACATTTGTAGCGCTGCTACCTCGCAGTAAGGAGACCTGGGTTTGCTTCCCATGTTCTCCCCGTGTCTGCGTGGGTTTCCTCCGGGTGCTCTGCTTTCCTCCCACAGTCCAAAGACATGCAGGTTAGGTGCATCGGTGATCCTAAATTGTCCGCTGTGTGTGCCCTGTAGTGGGCTGGCGCCCTGCCCGGGGTTTATTTCTCCTGCCTTGGATGGATGGATGGGATGTACAGTTATCCCTCGCTATATCGCGCTTTGACTTTCACGGCTTCACTCTATCGCGGATTTTAAATGTAAGCTTATCTAAATATATATCACAGATTTTTCGCTGGTTCGCGGATTTCTGCGGACAATGGGTCTTTTAATTTATGGTACATGCTTCCTCAGTTTGTTTGCCCAGTTGATTTCATACAAGGGACGCTATTGGCGGATGGCTTAGAACCTACCCAATCAGAGCATGTATTACATATTAACTAAAACTCCTCAATGATATATGATATGCTTCCCGCGCGGTGCTTGATTGTTTGCTTTTCTCTCTCTCTCACCCTCTCTGACATTCTCTGCGCCTGACGGAGGGGGTGTGAGCAGAGGGGCTGTTTGCACAGAGGCTGTTTGCCTAGAGGATACGGATGCTCCTCTACAAAATGCCGCTTTATCGCGGTGCTTCGGTATACTTAAAAGCACGTATTGACTTTTTGATTGTTTGCTTTTATCTCGCTCTCTCTCTCTGACATTCTCTGCTCCTGGCGGCGCTCCTTTGAAGAGAAAATATGTTTGCATTTTTTTAATTGTGAGAAAGAACTGTCATCTCTGTCTTGTCATGGAGCACAGTTTAAACTTTTGACTAAGGGTGTTATTTCATGTCTAGAGGGCTGTAATAATGTTAACAGTGTGGGAGAGTTTATAAGGGCTTAAAATATATAAAAATAACCATACAAACATATGGTTTCTACTTCGCGGATTTTCATCTATCGCGGGGGGTTCTGGAACGCAACCCCCGCGATCGAGGAGGGATTACTGTAATCTTTTTGAAAAATGATGACACTATCACTAGCATCTATATTTTTCTTTAAAATACATGAGAAATATTTTAACAACATTTCTCTTAATATAATATAAAACAATGCTTAAAGCGAGCCGATGTTTACCGGTGTTCTGTACCGGCACTTCCCTGTTCTGCCTTAAGGAATTCTGGAAATTAATATATGCATACTGGTGCATACCAGCACTTCTTACAATGCATGCCCCAATACCAACCCTTACCTTAAAAAAAACCCCAAAAGTTTATATATAATTTACAGGCAATGTGGTGTAGTGATTAAGGCTTTGGACTTCAAACCCCGAGGGTTCAAATTCCACTACTAACACTTTGTGACCATGAAATTCCAAAAAAACAAGGATCAGAAAATATGTACATACACCTGGTTGGAAGAAGATAGGGGAAGAGATGACAGACAAAATGAGGGT
Source organism: Polypterus bichir lapradei (assembly GCA_026402145.1). Taxonomy (NCBI): domain Eukaryota; kingdom Metazoa; phylum Chordata; class Cladistia; order Polypteriformes; family Polypteridae; genus Polypterus; species Polypterus bichir. The sequence continues at coordinate 76,062,716 of JANRMT010062854.1, read as the reverse complement.
CATGGCTCAGAATGTGTAGTTTGCAGGAGGCACATATGTAAACTGAGCAAGCTGATAATTAGAAATTCGCATGCAGCTACAGCACATAATATAAGCCACATTCTGCAACTACAATTAAAAGAAGCCTACTTCAAGGTAAAAGAGAATTCATTTTAATTATCTGATGCTTATACACTTAGAATTGATCACAGACCAATAGTCAATAATTTATCATGGATTTAGCTTGGCTTTAATATATTTAAAGGTGATATCCCATCAGAGAGGTGAGGATATTTAGACTGCAAGCCCATTGAAAAAGAACTTGTAACTTTCTGAGAGGGAAGATGGTGCTTACAGGAGTGAAGATTAGGAATAGTCTTTTTTTCCTTATGAAAGACTCATAGAAAGTCCTAAAATCTTTCTAAACATTGCATTTATAATTTTGATGTATTTTGTACCCACATTACAAGATTATCTTACAAGTTATTTAGTTATAAAAGAACGTAATAAAGATATGCATTCTCACAGATTTACTACAAGTACTGGGAGCTCAAAAAAAATTAAGAAAGAAAGACTAAAACTGAATTAGTAGAAGCACTGACGAGACTGCACAACATCTATCTTGTGACTGCACGTCTAAACAAATAAGTAAAGGAAGTTAACGTTACTATTAGAAAAGCAAACATTCCAGGCCAGAATAGCTGCAGTGTTTTAACCTGTAAAACTGTACATATATTCATAGAATACAATGCTAATCTAAACTCTGTTTGCTGTTATGTAGATATCCAATAGTCAAAATAACATAAAGATTTTGTAGCAGGCAAGCATTTTTCAAGTGCATGGAACCAAGTACTATCTCTTCTGTCGCAGCACTCATTAAAATGTACAAATTCATCATTAAGCTTCAGTTACCTTGCGCTATTGAGCTCCTGAATTGATAACAGCAATTTTGTTTATATTTTATCTCAATATTAAGTTTTTTGTTCATTTTCTTTTGCTCTCTCTCCTTAAAACCCAAAGGTTCAAAGCGCACAGACTGGAATCCCAGCACATAAGTAAAACATAACCTCCGCCACCCAAACTCATGCTGACTCCTCATTTACACTCTTCTTATTGCCATATGAAGCACAACCTTTTCCTTAAATATCCTTTCCAGTAATTTACCCATGATGCCCATTGGGCTTATTGGCCAACAGTGACTTGGATCCGCCTTAATCACCATTTTTATGTAATGGATAATATTTGCTATCTTCCACTTCTTAGAAATCTCCACAGTACACTATGACTTTTGGAAAATATACGTGAAAGATTTATAGATGCACTCACTAACCTCCTTAATACCTCAAAGATAAATGCATGTGGTTTAATTACAGTCTTTCAAATCCAAACAGCACTTCTCCCTCTAGAATTTCCAAATCACTAAGTACCTCCTTAGTAGTCTCTGTTACTTTTGGAAGGTTATTGACTTTTTCACACATGAACACTTCAGAAAAATGCAAGTTAAGAGCATTTGCTATTTCACTGTCTGTATATTTTAATTCATTCTCACTGTTACATATACACTTTACTTCCCTCTTGACTTTTCATTTGTTAATAAATTCTGAAAGAAATTTAACTGCTGTATAAGGTAAATATCTTCACTGTGTAAGATTCCTAGTAAGCTGTTAAGAATGCTAAATAAGATTACCTTATTTGTATAACCTTACCTTGTTTACTGAGTTTATGTTTTGCATGTATTTTTGGAATTTATATGTATGTATGCAGGCTTTGGTGTTTAAACCCTAAAGTTGGGGGCACAAATCCCACTACTGACACTATTTGATGGTGAATATACCACTATACCTGCCTGTTCTCCAATTGAAAACACAAAAGAAATGTAACCAATTGTATCTCAAACTTTATAAGTCACATGTGATAAAGGCATCAGCCAAAATTGTATTTATTCAGTGTAACAGTTATGATTGTGTGTTTTATTACTTTCATCATAAGTTATTTTAGCTTTTTTAGTTCAGTCACATTATTCTTCAGCTATATGGAGTTTCACTATACGCTATGAAGTTTTTTTCTTACATATATTATTTGTTTCATATAAATTATTTTTTAGGGTTAAATTATTCAGTTTTTTTCTGAAACTGCCAGGCCTTTGGTCAAGGTTGTCTGCTACTTTCAAGTCTATACATTCATTCTGCAATTTTATTCCACATGATATTATGTACGCACAGACATCACATGGACTATTTTTTAAATTTTCTGTCATTTATTTATTTTTTTAATAATGGTGTATACAGAGGTTTACTAAAGTTACCAGGGTTTTTCAGTGACTAATTCAGGATTCCAATTTATTTTTAAGCATTGCCTTTTAAATGGATAGAGAACATCTTTGCTTTCTCACCACATCCTGTGGCATGTTATTAAGGCAGGCTTTCAAAGCCCAAAGCAACTATCTCAGGAGGACCTTGAAAGTAGATGAAAAGCAAAGGTCAGCCTTACACTGAATTTTAGGCTTGAGTGATATTAATTCTTCATTGTCCACCCTGGTTTATTTGTCTTCACCATACATAGACATTAAAGTGCACAAATAACACAACAAGGTGAAGAGAAAGGAAATTAAATTCACATTCTCTTTTAGTACCATTTGTATGCACTTCTGTTGGCCTGTCTATCACAATGTGCATCAAAAAGAAGGTGATTTCAATTAACTGAGTTGATTCTATGGGATCTCATTACTTATTGGCCAGGTCAAGAAAATCAAGCAGGGAAAACGGCATATTGTCCTGGAACAGTAGAATTGTGACAGCACATAAAGGTGTGAAGAAGATTATGTTATTTAAAGGGAGCACTGGGGATTAGAGCCAGCTGCTCCCTCATGTACAATTTACCAAGGAGCTGCCTCACTCCATTAGAGTCAAGTGTTTTGTTTTGTTTTTTTCAGAGCTGTGCATGCACAACCTTTTATTAAAGAAAAAAACTTCATCCATCTGATATATTTCTGTAAGCCAACATACAAGTGTTAGACAGCATATGTAAAATTATACACTGCAGTTAGTATATGAATGGTGTGAATTGTCCTGAAACGTTATTTGATCTTTCCTTAGGGATTTCAACGTGCAGATTTTTATTCCCCTAAAGGTGAAATAAGTATTAGCATATCTTAATCTTAAATGTACAGTATTGTACATGTTAAAAATAAATAACTTCTACAAACAATGAAAATGTCTTGGTAAAGAAGAAGTATATTTGAAATATGCTTCTGTATAAACGTCTGGGGTATGGATTTTAAAAGTTGGGAATAAGGCAGCGTAAGCTTCTTTATAAAAGCCTCTCTGTCACCACTTGATTGGAAATTTACTTAAAGAAGTAAGAACTGAGTACTCGTGCACAAAATAAAACAAAACATATAGACAACATTTTGCCTGATAACTGTATACAGCATACTGCATGTCAATCATCAGTAAATAGCTTTGAATCATTCATAATGAGAATCCTCAGAATAGCCATTGACAAAATATTAAAAGTTAAATTAATATTACAAAATAATAATAAGACATCCAAAAAGAAATAAACAAGGGCTTTCATACTATACTGAATTCCTAAACATAAAGATTAATATGGCATGAATGTAGGCAACAACCATAACAAGCAAGAACAGTGTTAGGCAAAGAAGAAGAAATTTTAAGGCAAGTAATAATATATTGCATCGTAAACAATGAATTTCACTACTATTAAACAAATGTAGATATTCATGTTAATTATGAATGTTACCTTTATGACACTGTTTGGCAAAAAAAAACACTCCATTCCAGAACTATAAATACACGTATGAGTATTATTCCATAGACACACAATGGCTTGCTAATGCTATATGTAAAATGGAGCTGTCAACTTCCTAACTGTTAGACTAAATAGTTGTTCAAATAAAGAATGGGGTAAATGCAAAAAAACTAATTGCACACATATGTCTATAACAATTTTAAACCTGCTTTACCAGTTCACTGTCATAGTAGTCCAAAGCCTACCTCACAGATTCTTTGCACAAGCCAGGAAAGAGCCCTGGACAGTATCCCAGTACACCACAATACAGAGAAATATTTTATTTTAAAAAAGACAAAAAGCATAGCTAAAAACCTGAATTGTGATCAGAGATACTAGAGTCAGAAACAGAAATTCAAAGAGTGTTCATAGCAGCATCATAACTAGTGCTGCATGCTGCATTGAACAAAAGATGTCATCCATGCAGAAACATGAGTATCACCAGAGAAGCTGTAAACCTGCACTGAAAGGAACAGACTCCAGTAACAAGACAGCTGTTTCTTGTGAGAGAAGACCACCTGGACAGGAAAAAAGAACTGCTGCTGATGAGAGAAAGCCAACAAGCCTCCACAGACAGATTTTGCAGAAACCTTTTTATTTTATATTTTCTAGCTGCACTTTGTGGTTTTATTTCTGTTTGTCATGGCAAAATGACATCATCACAGTAGTTACCCAATTCATGGTGCTGTGGCTCGTGGGAGCACATGCCTCTTGCCGAGTTTTTTGCACTTGCATTAGTGTGTTGTCTTTCTGTTGGATATTTTTGGCTCAATCAATTAAAGATCATAAATGTACTATGTAACCTAATACTCTGTTATACTTCTTACTTGCTTCTGTACATAGTGTGACAGTGTACTGCCACACTTAAGTTCTTTTCATAAGTTGGGCATTCAAATTTCAGACTGCCCCTTGTGTATTCAAAGCTAATATTTTTACATCCTATGTACAATACTTTACAATTAGGGAAATTAAATTCCATCTGAAAATAAAAAAATATGAACCTCTATGATTAAATGAATTTGTTGCTTCCTCAAAAAATTCTTTTAAGATATTGACACCCCATCTAAAATTGTTTTGACTATCAAAATACACCTGTACTTGAAAATATTTGTCCATCTTCTCATAAATAACTGCTTTCATTAATTTTACCATAGTAGACATTAAACTTAACTGTTTTTAGTTACTAGAATAAGCCTGATTGCCCTTTTATTAAAATGGGACAACATCTGAAATTTCCCAGGTGTGCAGCAATTTCTGAAAAATATGCTAACTTCCTTAAGCATTCTAGGATAAACATTATCTATTCCCAACAAATTATATGACTTCAGGCTTTTTAACCATAGCATTTAACTTTCTGTTATCTTCAAACCACTGGGTAAAATCATTATAGCCTTAGTAGCTACAGTGAGTTTAACTTCTTCACACATGAAAACTCCAGGAAAATATGAATGTAGAGGATATGCTATTTCAATTTTTGTATATTTAATTTCACCCTCTCTCTCTCTCTCTCTTTCTCTTTTTTCCAGGGCTTTCTATTTCTCCTTCTTTTTCTGTCCATTAATCTCCATCTCCAATTTTTGTCTCTTTCTCCCGTTTGGCATGCAGGCTCCTCTTATCTAGGCTCTCCTAAGTGGGTCCAGGTGTGATGCACCCCTCCCTCTGAGGCAATATTGAGGCTCCAGACTAACCTTTGCATTCGCACGTGCATCTGCCATCAGCCAGATTGAAGCGCATTCACGCACCCACTCACGCCTGACTGGAGCAATTATTTATTTAAAATCAACACAGCTCCACAGACCACTTATCACACTCCTATGTTCTCATAACCCTCATGTTTAAAGCTAAAATTATTTTTTGTACATGGTATACAGTATCATATTATTTTGCAAGTTCTTTCATAGCATCTTTTTCATCCACTGCAGATTTCACTTAAATTTTGTAATGTTTCTAAAATTTAAGATGAACTCATCCTGAATTATATGAAGAATCATTTTAAACCTACTTCTCAGCTTTCTCTATACTTAAAAACATGACTTGGTTGCATTTGCTCAAAATGTGCCTTATTTTAAAATTACATTTAGGACTTTTAGCTTCAGTTGTTTTAACATTGTCATATATTTGAGAATGGAAGACTACTTTAGGGCATGTTATCTTGTGATTTCACCCTGTGGTGAGGGATGGCACCCTCCGAATGCCCCTCATTTCTGTTCACATTCAGACCAGCAGATTCATGACATGAAGAACTGTTAGGTCACTTCCGGCTCCGCCCCTTCCTCCAGGGAGGATTTTAAATGAGACATCACCAGATGCATTTCAGTGTCTAGCAAACCTTCCTCTGAAGAAGATGCAACATTGCAGTGCTAGCTGCTATTTTTGTCTTTTTTGCAACCTACATTTTTGCTATTATTTCCATCAATTATATGTAGTTCACCTCTGGTGTCTCAACTCTTTAGGGTTGGCTTGCCTTATATATTGCAATATATTGAATTCAAAAAAGAATCTACAAATTCCTGTGTCCCACTATCTAAAAGGCATTATCACTTAATTTACCCTGTAAATTTGCTTTTTTGGGTGGATCAAATTTTTATTGATAACATAAAAAAGAATACAACAAAAGAAACCAGCCAAAATAACTGATTTTGAGCTACAGTATATATGAACAACACCCATTCCACCCCAACCCACACCATCTTAGACAGCTCTTTAAACAAAAACACAAAAAAGGGAAAAAACAATTGGTCAGTAAACTGGCACACACACCATTCAGGAAAGTAAGACAGAATAAACAAAAAGAGAAAAAAAAACAAGAAATAAAAATAAGAAAAGGTGTACATGGAAAAACTGCACCATGGAGCAACCTCCATCAAGCTCTTTACTAATTGGCAAGCGTGAAGCCAGTTGTGGATAGTAGAGTCAGAAGAGTTGATCCAAAATGCAGAAAGTTCAAGAAGGACAAGAATGTAAGATGAAGATTTCCAGATACCAGGTGAGACAAAGACAGGAAGATTTCCAGAAAGCAGTTATTAACAGCTTCCACTGAGAAAGAGAAAGAGAGAGTGAGGGAAGAGTAGAAAGGTCTAGGAGGATTTGAACCTTAGGGGACAAAGGAATATGAAAAGAAAGAATCAGAGAGCCACAGCCAGGGGGGAATTCCCAGAACATGTGAAGAAAAGTGCCAGGGACTTTAAGAGGACAGAGGTGATATAGGGGATGTAATTCTACTCCCATTAGATGGTGTCTCCAGGGAGTAGGGTAATGTTTGTGAACAAATTTAAATTGTGTGTGGTGGAGATTTTTGCACTTTTTAATATATTATATATATATTAAATTGATATTTTTCCAACACAACGCAGAGGATGGGGAAAGGTCTATTAGCCAATTAGACATGATTAGGAGAGTTTTGAAGGACGCTTAAGGAAATAAAGACCAGATACTGGTTTGGAATTATGAGAAAGGGATAAAGCAAATAAGTACAGGGGATGCATTGGAAGAGAGGAAGAGAGGAGGATTCCACATATCCTGAGTACAGACCTCAGCTGCAAATAAAAAAAGTAAGAAGTGGAACGGACAGGATGCCTGGATTGAAGAGAAAGGAATGTGTCCAGTCCTGAAATTCTAGCACAGATATACTAGACTGAAACCAAAGGCAAAAGAAAATTGGACTCCAATATTTAGGTCAGAATAACAAAATAGAGGAGTGGGGAGATGCCATCTTGACAGTGGACCCATCAATTTCAGTTCTTCATGCCTGAAGTGCATAAGAGACAATGGGACCAACAGTAAAAGAAAGGGACTTTATTTTATTAGAAAGAACTGGAAATGAAGTTGAGGAATGGAGGAAAGTATATTTTGTCTCTAAGAGCTACCAGGAAGGAGGCTACTGGGGTAAACATTACCAACTCCAGACAGGCCTTAGAGTAAAGGCAATGTGGTACAGCTCAAAATCAGGTAAAGAGACACCACTGACCGACCTGTCCTGGATCAAAGTGGAGTGTTTAATAGATGGTCTCTTGTGATTCCAAAGTCATGAAGACACCAGAGATTTAACAGATTGCCAGGACTTAAGTAGGATAAAGAGAGGGAGAATAGAGCTAACAAAATTAATTCTTGGTAGCAAATTCATTTTAATAATTGCCAGTCTGGATTGGAATGAGAGAGGAAGATAGGACCAAGAAGAAATTGATTCTCTGACACCCTTCAAAACATGGTAAAAGTTGTCAGCTGCAAGCTTCTGGACCTCGGTATAAATGTCCAATCTAAGGTATCTGAAAGACACTGTTCAAGGACTGAATGAAGGAAATATAAAGAGATGACAGGAAGAATTTAGTGTGATAAGAACCTTATAACCAGACAGGACTTCATAGACATTAAAGAGATCAAGGACATGGGGAAGAGCAGCATTGTCTGCATACAATTGAATATTTTGGGGATATATCTTTAATTAATATAGGACAGATATTGTCTGAGCTGCGGAGGCAATAATGAAAGAGTAAAGAGAAGCAGCGAAAGAGGAAAGCTCCTGTAAACACATGAAAAGGGGAGAAATGTTGGTGTTAGTAAGAAGGACAGAAGAGGGGGGCGAATAAAAGGTCTGAACCGTGTTTATAAAGATCATTTTACCTAGGATCTTCCATAAAAAGTTCATCCTGTCAAATCCCTTCTTTGATTCTAAGGAAAGAAATAACCATTACATACTTATCTGGCACCTCAAACAGTACTACGTAAGTATGGTTTATGTTATGTATTATTTCAGCATTTTAGCCCTTTTAATAGGGTTTATTTGTTATATTTAGGGAATATTTTTGAAAAAGTGTACTGCACCTTTAAGATCTAAAGCAGAATCACACTACGAGTAGAGTCTTATATTCTGGCTGTTGGTGTTCTGCAACATAAGTATTTAGTAGTACCTTTGAAAGAGTAAATGAGGGAGGCTTGAGTTTGGAGGGTGAAGATGATATGTGCTTGGTGTTTATCCAATGTAACAACCTTCTATACACGTTTTTTTGATTGGCAGAAAGCTGATGATGACAGGGAGAAGATTATTAAATTAAATGCCGGGAGTGAACTTGGAGGAAAAGCACATTCTGTATACTTGGGTCCTGTTTATCATCTTTGCAATGGAACCTTTTAAATTATAATTCATTCTACTTGATTGTGTTTGGATTGACTGTTTAACTTGCTATATTCCTTCATTGTTATTGCAACGATTATTTTATTCACAACTTTGTGTGTTTGGTCATTATATTTATAATATACTTTATAAATATGGTTGTATATTGTAAAAGGGTAAAAGGGTCTGTTAGATTTCTTATCTCTCTATTATAACAAAAAAATCCTGGGATGAGAGGAGACTTTTTAGCCTGGGACAAGATGCAACTTTTTTCAGAGATATATTTTCAAGTCCCACAAGACGAGACTTTGTGCCAAGGGATTTAACCATGCCCAGGGCCGGAAATAAAAGGCAAAGAGTAGATGACAAAGTAGAACGTCGTAAAGAATTCAAAAATGTTGGCACGATACACATGCAGAGCAGGTTAGAGATAATGAAATTCTAAAATGCAAAAATTTGAAAGTCGAAAAAATGATAGTAAAGATCGCATTAGCGCAAACAAACAGAAATTATTACTCAGTGAATAACGGAACAGAAAAAAGAGATTGAATATATTGTTCCGATTTAAACTTTAAGTCAGAGACTTGTAGATTGTCTAATTCATGTAGCCATTAGGGAAAAGTAGTGTTTCTTCCCAATGAAGAGGCGAGAATTAAAAGATTTTTTGTTTGGTGAAAGTGAAATCCACATATGTGAGCGGCAGAGACACAAAGTGGCTGGCACGTAGTGCAGGCCTGGAGGGTTGGCAAGCGAAGCGAGCAGGGGGCAAAGTCCCCTAGTAGTCTTATATATTCAAGCTTGGAACATTTTTACATACATATTACAAGATTCACTGCTACAGTTTAGGCTGACATCCCCCTTCAGTTTGAATTTATTTTGAAAGTAAAAATGAGTGATTTAATGGTTTGATGTGTCATTTTTAACTTTAATACCAGTGTTTTGTTTTATTTTTACTTATTTTTGAGCTGATTAATGCATTTATTTGACTGTTAGTAAGTGTTAGGTTGAGCAATTAATTAGACCAGCCAGCTAGCCAGCTACAGACTTAGGAGGAAGATGAAAATATCACACAGACAGTGAATGATTTCCTTTCCTGATTTTAGTTTATTCAATTTATAAATAATTATGGGGTTAGGTCAGGTTGACATATTTAATCTGGCATGAATAGGTATATATAGATACAGTATATCAATTTGTGCTATGTGTGTGATTGCCTAGTATTCCAACTAGAAAGTGCTGATAACTCATGTCCTTTGCTGCTGGTGTAACCTCTGTTGAAATGACTGCCTTTTCAAGATGAGTATCTGAGAACAGCAAGAAAAAATTATATATGTATAGATTGCTCTGTTCAATAATCGTAATTGCTTTGTGATCTGAAAGGTTATGAAAAGCTACTCTAGCTCAATGAGGCCATATGTGCTGGTGCTATATAAGGATCCTTTGTTTCCATGACTACATGGCACCAAAGTGTTGCCATGGTAGCAAAACAGGTAAATCACAACTGTCACTAAAAAGGAGTAAAGCTGCTTTTAAACAGAAATCACTTAAGTTATAGGATAACTAATAATTTACCTTACTGCATATTGCTTGATCAGCAAAGAGTAAGTTGATTTCATATTGAACCAAAATCCAAAAAACAATGACAAAGTCAGTCTTACAAATAGTAAGATTCATGAACTCTGTTGATTATTTTAAATTCCTCTTTATTATATTAAATTGTAAACATTTTTTATTATTACATATACTGTACTTACATATAGGTGTCAAGAATCCAGATCTTTAGAATCAGGTACATCCTCAAGCCTGTTTCAGCTAGAGAAGGAAATGTTATGGTCTGAAATACTGGTGGTCCTATTAAAATAGGGCAATAATCTGGTACTCCTGGAAAGTTTGTTTCATTGCTCGTTTTACTGTGTTATTTAATACAGTTTACTATAATACATTACTTAATGTAGCCTGGCCTTGTGAGCATTTTACAATAATTTTTATAATTTACATACATGCCTATGTCAAAGATGACTCTGATAATTAATTCTTCATATCCCTGCCTTGTAACAGTCAAGTCTTTCAAATGAAGGACAGTTATGAGTGTAAAATTAGAAAGTATATGTGCTAATAAATGACACCCTTTTAGGTATGTGCTGACAATCTGTTTTGATTTTCCTAATGGTTTTGGTGTTGTGTTCTTTTCTTTTTTTATAATATCTTGGACCCCATTTTAGGTTCTTCAATAGCTTCCTGACTGAGCATCCACCATTAGGTCCACATCCTGCATTCTAAGGGTGTGGCTTCAGAGGTTGTGACCTGTTTGTAATTGGTGAGATGGGATAATGGGTTGGCTACAGGTTCTCTTTCTTATCCAATCTGCATGTACCAAAAAACCTTCAAAACACATTCTTTTGAGTTTAACTCAGTTAGAAAATTACGAAGAAAAGCTAAGATCTATGTTAGGCCTCCTTCAATGTTAAAAACATTTTATACCAAAATATTGCCCACATTCATACGTAGGTTTTGCAGGGAATACAACCTCAGGTGATGCAAAATATATAAAATGACACTTCATTTTTAAGTCTGACATCTTTTGATTTTAAATGCTAAATTAACTTCCCGAAGGATTCACACACCAGATATGACACAGTTCAACCCTCCCTAAAATTAAATTCAAGGTATAAAACTGCAAGTGTGGTCAGGTCATAAAAAATTAAGGTAGTGCATAATGTCTGTGTCTTAAAATACCTCCTAAATCAATGGAGAATCTTCTTTATTAATTAAACCTAAAGTTTTCAGCAAGATGAGAAAACTGGCTGTTAGGGTTTTTTCTAGAAAGTTTTTTTTTTATTTCGAGGTTGTACATTTTAGTTGGTTTTTAATGTATGCTGTGATATTATTAACTGTTTAGTATTAACTATTTTAGTGTAGTTTCATATCTGATACATACAGCAGAATGGCTACCGGTCAAAAGGTTCAAAACAAATGAGACTTTTTCTGCTCAGAACTGTTGGAAAAATATATTTTCTTATTGAATTTATTATTAAACTTGTAAAGCACTTTGAACTACATTATTGTATGAAAATGTGATATATAAATAAATATTGTTGTTGTACACATAAATGTTGCACACAAACAAAGTCTGGCACTTGATGGCATTTTTCATGAATGCAATTCATTTTGTCTGAGGTAATGCATTTCTGGGACATGATGGCCGACAGACACATTATTTGGAGGCTGGGCTCCTGTGCATAAGGAGATGTAATGACTATACTATAATTAGTATCATTGCCGCTTTGGTGGTACACTAGAATTGTCCAGAGCACCAGTGATGGTATTCTAAAATAAACTTCTGAATGAATGCCCCTCAATTTTATTTATTATATTTAAAGGATAAGTTCCATATTTTCACATAGAAGTTATTTATTTCTTCACAAACATGCTATATATGCATTTGCAACAGAAATTGTGCTCTGAAGTTATTCTTGTTCTAACACAGAAGGCAAGGATCAATACATGACATCTGTCTTGGTTTCTAAAATGGATCTTTTAAGTTTTTCCTCCATGCCCTATAACCCTCTTCTTCTTTCTCATCACCCTGCCATACAGATGTTCTTTGTGCAAATTGCGCTGAATCGTAGAACCATGTACAGATACACCATCTGCAGCAAGATGTTCTTGCAGGTCTTTGGAAGTGATCTGTGGTTTGTCTGTAATCATTTTCACAATCCTGCGCATATGCCGCTCCTGTATTTTTCTTGGCCTGCCACACCTGCGTTTAACAGCAATTGTGCCTGTGGCCTTCCACTTCCTGATTACATTCCTTACAGTTGAAACTGACAGTTTAAACCTCTGAGATAGCTTTTTGTAGCCTTCCCCTAAACCATGATACTGAACAATCTTTGTTTTCAGATCTTTTGAGAGTTGCTTTGAGGATCCCATGCTGTCACTCTTCAGAGGAGAGGCAAAAGGGAAGCACAACTTGCAATTGATCACCTTAAATACCTTTTCTCATGATTGGACACACCTGTCTATGAAGTTCAATGCTTAACGAGCTAATCCAACCAATTTGGTGCTGCAAGTAATCAGTATTGAGCAGTTACATACATTCAAATCAGCAAAATTACAAGGGTATCCAAATTTTTTGCGCAGCCAGTTTTTCACATTTGATTTAATTTCATACAACTATATACTGCTTCACTAAAAATCTTTGTTCGGAAAACACCCCAGTACTCAGATGTTCCTAGGAAATGAAAGACATACCACTGTTATCTTTTTTGTTGAAAGTAGAGTCAATTATTATGCAAGCTGAGAGGGTTCACAAACTTTTTCAAATGACTCTATGTTTATGTATATATACTGCCATCTATAGCCCTGTTATTGATAGCAGCAGTTGTCCACTACCCAAGCCAGAAGTACTTAGGTGTATTTAGGGAATTGTTGTTTGTTTTTATTATTTATATATTTCTCCTTCCTCGAGCTTCTTTAAAGTTCTAATTTCCCCTTGGGGACAAATAAAGTACATCTATCTATCTATCTTTCATTATATATGTATTCTGAACAGGAGATGGCATATTCATCTCTGTCGAATAGGTTGGGTTGCTTGACCACTTACCCTTCAGCCCAGCACATATACTTCTTAACATACCCCTTTTTGATTCATTTTTCCATGCTGGCCTCTGTTTCTCTGGCCTGGGATCCACTGCATAACTCATCGTGTTTCCCAAGTAATATTAAATATTCATCTAGGCACTTAATCCAATTCAGCATCATAAGGTGAGAAAGCCTAGCCATTTAACAAAATGTTTTTGTCTTTGGGACATGCCATGAAACTCATAGTGCTTGGGGGAAAAAAATTAAAACAAGAACACTGAAATAAAGGATTGTGCAAGAAACATTAGAAGGTGGGGAGAAACATGCTAGAATCATGCTAGAATACACTGGTTTTCTAGAGAGACTTTTTAGTTATTTTTTATTGTTTTTAGACAAGACTTTGCATAGGAGGCCTGTTCTGCTGTGGATCACTGACTACTCATAGACTTAGTGTTGGTTGTTTTCTACAGGGTGGTCCAGATCTAATTATTCAGATCCAGATCATCTGGATGACTTTGATTTATACGGGGACAATTCCAGTTCGGTGCAAAGATGATTCTTCATGTTGTCAGTTTGCACACTTCTCGACGGTCTGGGATTTTTTGGGTAATTTTCGATGTAATAAACTTAATAAGTTATAGCGTAATGAAAATTGCATAATTAGACCTGGATCACTCTATATTCAAAATGCCTTTGGCTGTCCGTGTTCAGAATCATTACCATTTACCAGAGCATCTGTATGGCAGCTTTGCTTCCTAATTTCTCTCACTTTGCTGTCTTGTTGTCTCTCTCTGTGTATCTGTATATACCTTTGGAATGGTCATTTGATTGTTTGAACAAGGATAGAAAGGATGTGAAGAAATCACTTTCAGAGGAAAGTGTGCCTTCCAAACCTTTTCTTGAGGTTAGCCTTTATCTTTTTGACTATCCATTTCATTTGATTTTTTGTAATGCTGTTGTACTCTTACTATTCTTTTGTCATAGAATAGTGAGATCTTTTCATTCAGTCTCAAAAGCACTGCTTTGTTTTCTCAAGAAACTTTGTACTGTATATTAATTGGGGATCTGGATGCAGAGTAGTTATTCACTTCCTCAGCTATCTACTGTCTCCACTCCCTGCCTGTGCAGACTATTCATACATGCATATCTAATGCTAAGAATTTTTGCTGGCTCCAGTTGTCAGAAATTACCACTAGATTTGCTCTTTTCAATGTACAATCACTGACAAATAAGTCATTGCTTTTAAATAACTTTATAATTGAGCACAACATTGACTTTCTTTGTTTATGCGAAACTTGACATCTTTAAGGCAACATTCTTCTGATGAATGACATTGCTTTAATGAACTATAAATATTTTCAACTTGTTAGGCTTCTTGTTGAAAGAAAAAACTTTCTGTGTTTTGCAAAGAGTGTTATCAGTATTTTACTTGTCTTGAATCATCTGCCAATTGATTGTTTGGCAATAAAGTGGAAAAGTTCATTATAGTCTCCTAAATTCTGTTCTTCATTTAAGTACATTTAAGTACTTTTTAAAAATTCATTAGCTTTGTATGTCCTACCTTTACAAATATCATTGTGCTAGTTAATTTTAATATTCACATTGATGTCTCAAGCTTCTTACTTGCATTAACTCAACATGTGAACAAATCAAAAAAAAAATCATGTACTTATTATAGACTTTCAAACAATCCTGACAGATGTGCCCCTGTGAATCTGTACACTGTTTCTATCTATTTTTTCTATGCCTGGTACACTGATGAGCTCAGTAGTGTGGGCAGCAGGTCGGAGCTCAGATAGAGAAAATCTGGCTTAACGGTCCATCTACTATCATTCAGAGAGCATCAGCAGTCATATTCTATTGCAAAGATCATATTCTAAGCTCATAAACTGCACAAATAGGAATCCTAGGTATTTATTCTCTATAATTGGTTCTATGACCAAATCTAACTATTTAAACCCCCCTGGTGCCATCAAACAATGTTCGTAAACAGTTTTGTCAGCACTTTCAAGCAAAAATTTGAAATAACAGGGAACAGTTAAAGTCAGCAGTTTTCACTCAGCCCTTTTTTCTCACTCTCTCCTGCTTGTTCCTTGGACCCTCTATACCTCATTCTTTTGGAAAGCTTGTCTTGTACCTATTTGTCCATTTTCTTACTGTAGTTATTAATATGTCTTTCTTATGTACTGCAGATGAGCACCAGTTGCTTTTAAACATGCCATTTTAAAACCAATGCTAAAAAAATATAATCTCACTTTTACCGTACTTTCCAATTATTGCCTCATCCCCAACCTCCCTCTTGTGTCTAAGAAGCTTAAGAATGCTGTCACCTTGCAAATTCAGTCTCATCTAGAATTTATTTTAAATCTTTCATCATTTGTTTCTATCCACCTACAGTACTGAGATAGCATTAATGAGGGTTGTAAATGAATTTCTTATTAGGTGTAGACTCCGGATTTTGCTGTCTCCTTATCCTGTTCAGCCTGACCACCGCCTTTGAAACTGTTAGCCATGGCATCATATTACTTCACCTCAGCAAGGTTGGAATCTCTGGCACTGTATTGGAATGGTTTAACTGCTATCTTACTGAAATGAAATAACACATTGCTTTTGAAAAATATTAAATAACTACTTACTCTGTCTCCTCTGCTGGTGGTTCTTCAGAGATCAGTACTCAACCCAATTCTTTTCTTTATTTGCATGCTACCCCTGGGTCCAATTTTATGCCAGGGTGATTCTTTTTTTAATCACCTCAAAAATATATTGAAGCTCAGATAATCTCTGTCATTGCTAGGTGCTGAGAAGCTGATTCATGCTGTTGCATCTTCCTGTTTGGATTAGTGTGTCCCTCTCTTTGTTGGTTTACCCTAAAAGATCATCCAGAAGTTAAAGCACATCCAAAGTAGCACTGCATGTGTTCTTACTAATACTCAAAAGTATTCCCACATAGTCCCTTGGTTTTTATCTTTACATTGGTTGCCTTTTAAAGAGTAAACCTATATGTAAGATTCTGCTCCTGGTATACAAGTATCTTACTGCTACTGCACTGTTTCTTTGGGACTTACTTCATTCACTACTTCTATCTTTCCCCGTTCTGGATCCTTTAATCTGTTTTCTGCAATGGGTGATCAAGCCTTTTGGCCTGTGCCAATGGAAGAAACTGCTATAGTCTGTTCATACCATGCCATCATGGGCTGTTTTTAATTATAAAAAAATTGTGTCTCCTTCAATGTGCTTTTATTGATTTCTGGTTATTTATATATTTAATTTTCTGAATTTTAACATACAGTTTTTAGTCTAGTGTGTTTTCTGCATCAATGTAAATCACCTAGAGATGACATTGTTTATATTGTGTACTATTTAAATAACATTTATTATTATTATAGAATGTGACCAGATCAAGATTCATATCCAGTGTAGAAGGAGGTGAGAGGAACCACCATGCTACCCAGAGCATTAAATATAAGGAAAGTAATGAAAAATATGCAGTGCCGATAAACAATAGATAAACTACAATATGCACTACAATACATCCAATAATACAACATAAACAACTGCCAGAAAAACAATGTGCTTCATTTAGCCATTCTTAGCATTGACTTGGATGCTGTTGTTAGGAATGGACTGGGAGTGGAATCATCCTTATTATGGCTCACTCCCAAAACAGCTAGCCACCTCTACTGAGGCAGATGATCACATGTTTTACAAATACATGTACCTTGACAACGTGATTACCCACTACTGTAAGGTGATGCATATAGTCAGATTCACTCTTCAGCTAGAGCAGGTAATGTGGAATTACGTGTACATCCATTATTTCTTCAGCATACCCAGTCAACCCTGCTCCTAAGCAAGAGTGGCAGTTACAACTTCAGAGACTCAGAATGAATCTCATATGATTCAGCTAGATGTCATCAATGCTGAACCATAGCTCTCAGAATTTCAAAGCAGACTGTTTTTTTCACCTTTTCAGATAGTGTTGTGTGTCCACAATGAGCCCTTTATTTTGATGACGTTTAGGGCCAGGCTGGGTGAACAAATATGACCTACAGAGTCTCCCTGTTAGATTAAAGCCTTGGATTCCTGCTTTCTCTATAACCAAGGCCAGATGATCAAAGTAACTGAAAGGGAAACTAATGAATAGTACATTCATTTTTGTTATTAAAAACTGGACATAAAACACAGAATAGAATAAAAACCCACTACAGAAGATGTCATCTTTTTAAACTGGTGTCATTTTATGAGATTTACTGTATATTTTAAAAATTTTCTTTAAAAACACTTTTCAGAAATGGCTTCTTCCTAAATATCATGACAAACAGCTACTCATAGTCTAAATAAACATGCAAACATAAATAAACATAAATATCAATACATTTTTCATTCAAAATATTTTATACTACAGCCACACATACACAATGATAAACATAGTTACTGTAATATATTGCTAACATGAAATAACATATCTCATCTCATTATTTTAAAGCACTTCTTCTGGTGAGGGTTGTGGCACAATAAAATATAATACATATAATATATTAGATGCTCGCAAAAATGGTAACAATAATGAAAACACCAAAGAAGAGATCAGCAGGTACATGAGAAATACACCCTCAGAAGAAAACAATATGATGCATAAATGAAAAAAATGTAAATGGATTTACTATAAATAAAATTATGTCTCTTATTGACAGGCTGTGTCTAATAAGCATTTCATACATTCTCTTACTTATATATATATATATATATATATATATATATATATATATATAGTGGTTTTCATCCGGGACGCCCTGACTATGGAAGGACCAGGGCAGAGAGTATTTCCAGGACAGTTTCTCCCACCTTGGTTTTCAGTGAGGGCACAGGTCATGAGCTTGGAAGTTCAACCCTGCTGGGGCTCGTAGCCACTGCCAGAGGGTGCATAGACACTTTCAGGGCCCTATTTGCCTACACTTCTGCCAGACCCGGAAGTATGTCCTGAAGCAACTCTTTGGGCACCTGGAGTCCTTCTGGGTGCCCTATAAAAATGGGCCAGTTGCCAGAAGTGAAAGGCAAGAGTTGTGAGGACAAAACCTGAAGAGGAGTAAAGGTGGAAGGACTGGTGGCAAGAGGGACTGTAAATAAACCCGTGTGGTGAGTGACAATTGGTGTCCTGTTTTACGCGCCCAGGGCATCACTATATATATATATATATATATATATATACACTATATACATACACACTGTATCTCCCCTCATAATTATTCCAGGTGAGGGGTTCAGTGTTGTATCAAAGTGTTGGTGAAGCAAAAGCAATAAGAGAGAAAATGGCTGGGAAGACTGAGTTACCAGTAGTGGAATGTCTCATAGATGGAAATTTAAGGGAGATGAGTTTTGTTTGCTTTTAGTTAACAAAGCGTTAAAAAATCTGGGTGAGTCAGTCTTTAACTTCCTTCTATATAGGAGATTTTTCCAGATTCAGTAATCTATTTTCTGAAATATGTTGGGTCGGTCAGTTATGTCATTGTCAATGTCAATTTATTTATATAGCACATTTAAAACAACATAGTAATGCTGCGGCCAAAGTGCTTTACAATAATAGAATAAAAGAAAAATAAAAAAACAATAAACAATAAAACATAAATAGTAATAAAATATATGAACATAAAATAAGATAGATAATAAATAGAAATAATGTTATATGATCACAAAGAGGAAAACCATCAGTATTACTGAAGGTCACTGAATGCAAGTGAGTTCCACAGGCGCGGGGCAGCAGCTGCAAAGGCCCTGTCCCCCTTGGTTTTACTTTTGGTACGAGGGACAACAAGAGACAACTGACCAGAAGATCTAAGCACTCTGGATGGCTGGTGTAAAATACACAATTCAGATAAATAGGCAGGAGCAAGCCCATGTAACGATTTAAAAACTAGCAGCAAGGTTTTAAAATCAATTCGAAAACTGAGAGGCAGCCAGTGTAAAGAAACTAAAATAGGAGAAACAGAGTCATACTTCCCAGAAAGCGAGCGGCAGCATTTTGGATCAGCTGTAACCTGTGTATCAGAGATTTGCTAATCCCAGAATACAGCGAATTGCAATAATCGAGGTGAGAAAAAATAAAAGCATGAGTAGCTTTCTCAAGATCTTTAGAAGATAAAAAAGGCTTTATCTTACCTAATAGACGAAGTTGGAAAAAGCAACTCTTGACTACAGAATTTACTTGTTTCTCAAAAGAGAGGTTACTATCAAAGGTAACACCAAGATTGCGGATTTGAGGTTTGGAAAAGGCAGAGAAAGAGCCAAGAAGTCCAAGACCAATTTGGGCTTTAGCTGGTGGACCCACTATAAGCACCTCCGTTTTATTTTGATTTAGTTCAAGAAAATTATTGGCCATCCAGGATCTTAGTTCAGACAGACAGTTGTGGAGTTGATTTGTTGCAGAGTTTCAGACGGGAATATAAACCTGAGTATCATCAGCATAGCAGTGAAAAGAAATGTTAAATTTCCTAAAGATTGCTCCAATAGGGTGAAGGAACACCATATTTAAGAGGAACAGTAGATGAAAAAGAGGAATTTAAAGTCACTGAAAAGTGTCTACCAGTTAAATATGACCTGAACCAGTTAAGAGCAGCCCCTTTAATCTCAACAAGATGTTTGAGCCGCATCAGCAATATTTCATGGTCAATGGTGTCAAAGGCAGTGGACAAGTCAAGGAGGACAAGGACTGCCGCATCACCTGAGTCAGTAATAAGAGAGATGTCGTTGAACACTTTCAGGAGTGCCGTTTCAACACCATGATAATGCCTAAAACCAGATTGGTAGGTCTCAAATAAATTATTGGAGTTAAGGTGATCGACCAATTGATTGTAAATAATTTTTTCTAGAATTTTAGCCAGAAATGGGAGCCGGGAAATTGGACGAAAGTTGGTTAAAACTCCAGGATCTAATCCTGCCTTTTTTAGATGGGGACGGACTGCAGCATGTTTAAAAAATGAGGGCACAATCCACAAACTAATAGAATCATTTATAATGGCTAGTAAAGATGGGCCCAACACATCAAAGGCTTCCACTAAGAGACGTGGTGGTACAATATCGAGGGGGCTGGAAGCTGGTTTAAGGGTGTCAATAGTTCTTTTTAGCATTGAAAGTGAGACTTGATCAAAGAATAAAGCCAGTGCACCTCTTGGAATACATAACGTGAAATAACATTTTTTATAGTTAGCTTTATTTTACAAAGAAAACATTGTTTTCTGTTTGCAAAAGGAAGAGAATAAGAAAATGAATCACCTGAATCAGTAATTGGTAATACTTAATTTAGGTAGTGCAAAAATGTATCTATTACTCATTTACTCTTACGGTGTTCATAACACTTACAAAGCATCATTAAAGTAGTTCTTCATTTTTGCCATGTGGCCTACTCCAATAACTTAACTTTGGAAAAGTCAAAGGTTACTTAAGTAAAACATATTGAAATTGCATACTTCAGTATAAGGCTTCTGAATCCTTCACATTCATAAATAATTTTACTGGCTATATTAAATGCCACACTGCAAAGGTATGAATAGCCGCTTTATGGGTGCTTTGTGTTATGAACAAGGAAAGAAGCTTTTGTTAAGGTCCTGTTACATAACCATAGATGAGTAACAGATGTATTTTTGTAGTACCTTTACTAAACTGTTACCCAATATTTTGCAAAATTATGTTATTGGCTAAAAATTCTATTAAAAAAACTAATACATTTATTTAATTAATAAAACATGGGAATTATATTTTGTACATAGAAGAATTTAATGATTTATTTTAATCAAAAGAAGGATCTTCTGTTATAAACCAGAATAACATTGTGGTCAAGGTGAAGTAGCTTTTTTATTCATGCGTTATGGCCGGAAAAAAGATTTAAATAATGTAAAAGTCATTTATGAGCACTGTTGGAATTGTCTTTGAAAATGTCTTACAAATAAGGGGAAATCAGTACAGTATATGATACTTTTAGACATGTGTAGCAATGCCAAAATCAACCCAGCTATACAATGACTCCATGTTATGTATAAATGAGTGAGGATGCTACAGTTGGACTACTGAAAGAGACAAAGACCTGCACACGGAAAGACAAAACATACAGTGAGCACCTGTTTGGGTATGGTTATCACAAACTAACACAAACAGCTTGCCTTTACTACGGCCCACAATTCACTGATCCTTTTTTAAGGCAAAATAGACTTTTGTACTGTAAATGTTGAAATTTATAGTTTGTCGACATTCCCCTTTGACAGTCATTTGCAACAACAACAACATTTATTTATATAACAGATTTTCATACAAATAATGAAACTCAAAGTGCTTTACATGATGAAGAAAGAGAAAAAAAGACAAAGTAAGAATTAAAATAAGAAAACGCTAATTAACATAGAATAAAAGTAAGGTCCGATGGCCAGGGAGGACAGAAAAAACAAAAAAAAAACTCCAGACGGCTGGAGAAAAAATAAAATCTGCAAGGGTTCCAGGCAATGAGACCGCCCACCCCCCTCTGGGCATTCTACCAAACATAAATGATCAGTCCTCATTGTATTCAGGGTTCTCATGGAAGGACTTGATGATGACGGTCACGTGGACTACTGGCCTTTAATCCATCAATGTAAGGACATCATGGTGCTTTGATTAGGTGGTGGTGGCGCAGGTCGCCACCACAGAAAACCGGAAAAAGAGCAGAAGAGAGAGTAGGGGTTACTACGGATTTTGGAGCCACCATGAATAGTAATGATAATTAATTGAATATACAGAGCATCAGGATTAAACTAAGATGAAGCTATGAGAAAGCCATGTTAAAGTAATGTGTTTTCAGCAGTGTTTTAAAGTGCTCCACTGTATTAGCCTGGCGAATTCCTATTGGCAGGCTATTCCAGATTTTAGGTGCATAACAGCAGAAGGCTTTTAGGTTTATCTCTTGGAATTCTAAGCAGACACTTAAAATTCTTAGATTTGAAGATCTAAGGTTACAATTTGGAATATAAGGGTGTCAGACATTCCGTTATATAAGGTGGAGCGAGATTATTTAAGGCTTTGTATACCTAAGCAGTATTTTAAGTTCAATTCTGAATGACACAGGTAACCAGTGCAATGACATCAAAACTGGAGAAATGTGCTCGGATTTTCTTTTCCTAGTTAGGATTCTAGCAGCTGCATTCTGCACTAGTTGCAAACGATTTATGTCTTTTTTGGGTAGTCCTGAGAGGAGTGTGTTACAGTAATCTAGTCAACTGAAAACAAAAGCGTGAACTAATTTCTCAGCATCTTTCCATGATATAAGAAGGTCTAACTTTTGCTATATTTCTTAAGTGAAAAAATGCTGTCCTAGTGATCTGATTAATATGCGATTTAAAATTCAGGTCACAGTCAACAGCTGCCCCTAAATTCTTTACCTCTGTCTTGACTTTTAATCCTAATGCATCAAGTTTATTTCTAATAACCTCATTATATCCATTATTGCCAATCACTAAAATTTCAGTTTTCTCTTTATTTAGCTTGAGAAAATTACTATTCATCCATTTAGAAACACAAGTAAGACATTATGTTAGTGAAACAACAGAGTCGGGGTCATCAGGTGCTATTGATAAATACAGCTGCGTGTCATCAGCAAGCTGTGGGAGCTCACGTTATGCCCCAAGATCATCCTACCTAATGGAAGCATGTAAATCAAAATGAGCAGCGGACCCAGGATAGAGCCTTGTGGAACATCATATAGAATATCATGTGTCTGAGTTATAATTACCACAACTAACAAAGAATTTTTTACCTGCCAGGTAGGATTCAAACAAATTTTAAGACACTGCCAGAGAGGCCCACCCATTGACTAAGGCGATTTCTAAGAATATTGTGATCAATGGTATCAAATGCGGCACTCAGATCTAAGAGGATGAGAACAGATTAATGGTCTCTGTCTGCATTTACCTGCAAGTCATTTACTACTTTAACAAGTGCAGTTTCTGTGCTGTGATTTGTTCTAAAACCCGACTGAAACTTATCAAGAATAGCATGTTTATTAAGGTGGTCATTTAGCTGCATAATGACTGCCTTCTCTAGAATTTTACTTAAGAAAGGCAGGTTAGAAATGGGTCTAAAATTTTCAAAAGCAGAGGAGTCAAGATTATTTTTCTTGAGTAGGGGTTTAACTACAGCAGTCTTAAGACAGTCTGGGAAGACCCCCGTATCTAATGATGAGTTCACTATGTCAAGAATACTATCAATTAGCATGCCCGATACTTCTTTGAAAAACTTGTTGGTATTGGGTCAAGGACGCAGGTGGAGGGTCTCAGTTGAGAAATTATTTTATATAAATCAGGTAAATCTATCCTGGTGCAAGTAGAATGATGGCTGCTTTTTACAAGGGTTAAAGCAGTTTACACTTTTTATAACCAAAAAAATCCCAAGGCACACCACTATTTTACAAACCACAAACACATTATATCTCATACATGTGCTCACATGTCTCAAAAGGGGGGAGACTACCGGAGAAGCCAGTAAAAAAGGAGCTCCGAGATCAGCGTTTATTGATTACTGTGCTGGCATCTCCCAACTGCTTATTCCCTTTACCCACCCCTCTCTGCCTCAGAGGCAACTGATATGCCCACTATCCACTGGTCCTGAGAGCCTCACTGGTGACCACACACACAGGCAGTTGGACTGTAGGAGCCTGGAGACGCATCTACAACATAGCAATCACAGAGCTGCTTTTATGCCAACTTCCCCATGTAGTCCTGTCCTCCTCAGGCATGTATGCACCAACCAAGGAGGTTGTCTTTCAGGTTCTGGCATAGATAGGCAGATAGATAGATACTTATTAATCCCCAAGGGAAAATTCACATACTCCAGCAGCAGCATACTCATAAAAACAATATTAATTAAAGAGTGATAAAAATGCAGTGCAAGTTAAAAAATGCATGGTGGAGAGTGCGAGGCAGGTGTAATAGTCTATAATCTTGTGTAATGTTAACGTTTACCCCCCCGGGTAGAAATGAAGAGTCGCATAGTGTAGAGGAGTAAGAATCTCCTCAGTCTGTCAGTGGAGCAGGACAGTGACAGCAGTCTGTCGCTGAAGCTGCTCCTCTGTCTGGAGATGATACTGTTCAGTGGATACAATGGGTTCTCTGTGATTGACAGGAGCCTGCTCAGCGCCCGTCGCACTGCCACAGATGTCAAACTGTCCAGATCCGTGCCTACAATAGAGCCTGCCTTCCTCACCAGTTTGTGCAGGCGTGAGGCTTCCCTCTTCTTTATGCTGCCTCCCTAGCACACCACCGCATAAAAGACGGCACTCACCACAACTGTCTGATAGAACATCTGCAGCATCTTATTGCAGAAGTTGAAGGATGTCAGCCTTCTAAAGAAGTATAGTCGGCTCTGACCTTTCTTGCACAGAGCATCAGTATTGGCAGTCCAGTCCAATTTATCATCCAGCTGCACTCCCAGGTATTTATATGTCTGTACCCTCTGCATACAGTCACCTCTGGGTCCGGGAGGGGCCTGGGCCTCCTAAAATCCACCACCAGCTCCTTGGTTTTGCTGTTGTTCAGATGTAGGTGGTTTGAGTTGCACCATTTAACAAAGTCCTTGATTAGGTTCCTATACTCCTCCTCCTGCCCACTCCTGATGCAGCCCACAATAGCAGTGTCGTCAGTGAACTTTTGCATGTGGCAGGACTCCGAGTTGTATTGGAAGTCCAATGTATATAGGCTGAACAGGACCGGAGAAAGCACAATCCCCTGTGGTGCTCCTGTGTTGCTGACCACAATGTCAGACCTGCAGTTCCCGAGACGCACATATTGAGGTCTGTTTGTAAGATAGTCCACGATCCATGCCACCAGCTATGAGTCTACTCCCATCTCTGTCAGCTTGTCCCTCAGGAGCAGAGGTTGGATGGTGTTGAAGGCGCTAGAGAAGTCCAGAAACATAATTCTTACAGCACCACTGCCTCTGCCCAAGTGGGAGAGGAATTGGTGTAGCATGTAGATGATGACATCCTCTGCTCCCACCTTCTCCTGGTATGCGAACTGCAGAGGGTCAAGGGCATGACGGACCTGTGGTCTCAGGTGGTGAAGCAGCAGCCACTCTATGGTCTTCATCACATGTGACGTCAGAGCGACAGGCTGGAAGTCATTCAGCTCATCAGGACGTGATACCTTTGTGACTGGGGTGATACAAGATGTTTTCCAAAGCCTCGGGACTCTCCCCTGTTCCAGGCTCAGGTTGGAGATGCACTGTAGAGAACTCCCCAGCTTCAACGCACAGGCCTTCAGCAGTCGTGGCGATACTCCATCTGGACCCACTGCTTTGCTGGCACGAAGTCTCCTCAGCTCTCTGCTTACCTGTGCTGCTGTAATTGTGGGTGGGGGGAAACTCTCTCCTATGCTAGTATCAGCAGAAGGATGGGTGGAGGATGCAGTACTCTGAGGTGAGAGAGGGTTAGGGTGGTCAAACCTGTTAAAGAACTTATTCATCAGGTTTGCTCTCTCCATGTCTCTCTCGGTGGTGGCACCCTGCTTCGAGCTGCAGCCAGTGATGATCTTCATCCCACCTCACACTTCCTTCATGCTGTTATTCTGCAACTTTTGCTCCAGCTTTCTCCTGTATTGCTCCTTTGCCGCCCTGAGCTGGACTCGGAGTTCCTTCTGCACGCGCTTGAGCTCATGCATTACACTGTTATTTCCATGGTACACCAATGTCCCACGGAACACTAGACTAATTACTGAATATTATAGTTGTGCTAAATAGTGCGAAGGAAGAAGGAGCAAGGTGCACTATACTTTTGAGTAACACGCTACTCTGAAAGATGAAAAAGAATTCAGAGATTTCATTTCAGAGCACTGCAAGATCAAACTCTGCCAACTCCATTCCAGTCATGTGATGAAATATATGCAGAAAGACACATTTACATTTCAGATTAAAACCAAGAAATTCATTTTTAGCAAGAACATAGTCAGAATCTGCAACAGTGTTTTTAGTCATGATATTATAATAAATAGCCTTTTAATTTTTAAAAAGTTAATGAAAGATATAGCATTGCAAAACCTATGTTTGTAGTGTAGTTTGTTTGTCCTGTATGTGTGCTAAACAATGTGTTTGTAATGGTAGGGCACTGGACTCCAAACAGCCTCAAATCACTGCTTGAACCCGTGCTCCAAAAGACAAAATATCTAGCTAAACAGCTTTACTGCATAGTAATCTTGTAAGGTACCTTTGATTAAGGTGTCAGACAAATATATAATAATGCTTTAACTCCAACCCATTTTTACTGAGTAAAGATAGTGTGATAAGTTTACAATAGACCCAAGCTGAATGCCAAAAGAGGCATTTTGTTATTTTATAAAGTATTATCGCTTTTGACAGATTGTTTTGATGATAATTGAGTGGCTGCCTGAAATATTTATTTTGAATTAACACCATGTAAAGAACGTGACCATTCTGTTTTGCTAATGGGGCCTGGAACACAGTAAAGGATGCACTTATCAACAGAGGTGTGATACAGTATATCTCTCTGTTTATTTTGAAACTCTCCAGCCTGAAAGGAGAACTTTGATCACACCTGTCCCTGTCTACTTTTTCTAGCCATTAAAAGGGCACCATCTAACAACAATTCATATTCGTTAGGGCTACAGTTACTACCAGCAATGTGCTAATACACCTGAAATGCTCACAAAAGATTAGAAGAGCAATGGACTGCAAACAGTTTTTTTTAGAAAAGACCAGGGCCCATATTTATGAAAAGTCTCAGAATTACCCTCTAGAATTTGCACTAAAAGTCACACTAGGATAAGGATTTATCCTACTTTGGAGTAGGACGTAAGAAGTATTTACAAACTGTCCTACACCTACTCATAGCTAGGAGTGAGAGTTCACATTTGAAAATGAATGACTTCATGACACCCAAAGCTGCAAACTGGTAGTCATGATAAGTTTTGTAGTTTACTGATACTAAGGCAGCATCACTAAGATAATAAAAATAAGAATTATAATAATAATAATAATAAAATTCAAAGTAGTAGAAGAGAAAACATAATAAGGGAAGATATTGCTCTAGCTGCACATAATTTTTGCAACTTTGCAATGTCATGAATAATACTGTAACGAGGACTGAGATAGACAGACCAAGACACATACACTGAATGAGAGTAAAGCCCGATAATTGGATGTGTATATTTAATGATGAATGCACCTGGAATTGTTCCTAGCTCCCTATGCTTGTGAGATTAGTTAATAATAATAATTCTTTATATAGTGCTTTTCTCACCACTCGAATCTCTTTAGTGAGTGGGGATCCACTTCAACTACTACTAATGTGTAGTTTCCACCTGCATGATGTGATGTCAGCCATTCTTTATGCCAGAATGCGAACCACACATTAACTATGAGTAGGGAAAGGGGTAAGAAAGATAGTCAATTAGGGAAAGGAGATGATTAGGATGACAGAATGACTAGACCACGAAGGGCACCCACACTTGGTCTTGGTATGATCTTTATGTGCATGCTGATTTGCATCAATGCTGCTTGTTTTAGGATTACCTCACATACAGTGGTAGGAAAATATATAAATCTGAGTATATCTCACTAATTGTAAGGGCATTTAATGTGTACAATTCGAGATATGGTTGGTGGACATAACCAAACCATCACTAATGTAAAGCTGCATTAGACAGGGCATTAACAATACTTTCATTATGGTTGACAGCACACAGCTGTTCCACATAGATGGAGTATTCATGAAAAGTACAAAATTTGTTTAGAATATTATTCCATCTCTGCCAAATTGGTATCTTTTCATGAGTTCATTGTTGTCCAGTGTTTCTTAAACATTCTGTCTTTCCCGAGATATGCATGCAAACCTGTGCCTGTGCCTAGTGCTATCATCTAGTAGTTCTTAGCGAGTTAGGACAGTTTATGAGCTTTTCTAAATTCTGCTGAAGTTAGAAGTAGTTTCCAAAATTTGGAAAATTGATAAAATGTTTTTACTCCAACTCTTAAAAGTAGGACTTATAAATATTTTGAGCTAGTTTTCATACTCTGAGACTCTTCATAAATATGGGCACAGGTGGTGACACATGTTTAATTATCAAGCAGAAATAAAGTCAGGGAGCAGGAAAAGGTTAGAATCTGGGAAATAAAACATTTTGCTGATTGTCACTGCCCATAAATATTCACCAAAAAACACAAACCTAATCAAAGATCAGTGACCTATCTAGATAGCATTTCCCTAATTAAATAAGACAAAGATTTTTTAAAATATAAACTATCCATAAACCTGGTTATATTGGTTAAAACACTTTTGTTTTAGAGTTCTGCTAAACACAAGCACTCTTCTTTGGAACCACATTTTTCAGGTTTACAATCCCACATTAAATGGAGTC
Source organism: Polypterus bichir lapradei (assembly GCA_026402145.1). Classification (NCBI taxonomy): domain Eukaryota; kingdom Metazoa; phylum Chordata; class Cladistia; order Polypteriformes; family Polypteridae; genus Polypterus; species Polypterus bichir. Next base: position 76,033,856 of record JANRMT010062854.1, on the reverse strand, counting down.
TAGTGTTGTGAGTTGTATCTTACTGACCACTAGGAGTTCTCATACTACATAGCACCAGTCACACAAAGATTTCTTCATGGATACAACTGATGCAGGGGTAGGCTGAACTAAAATAATAATATGAAGTTTGTATAGGCTAATACAAGCATCTGAGTAGAAAAGGAGAAAGCTGACCAAATGAACTGGGTATGTTAATGCTTAGCCAACTGTGTACAAGAGAAAGGTCATCAGCTTTGTTTTCTGAAAATTCACATAATGTAGATTTTTAACATCTCAAAAAAAGAAGTGGTACAACTGGTATAGTATATCTATCATTTAATATTCACACAGCAGAACTGACATCATTAAATTAGTCACAAAGGGCCAAATGTATAACATATACGTTTGGAGACAACCACACATGGATTTTGCTTAAATGTGGCTGGGAACAATTAAACGATTTACTGCATGTCAAATTTCTAAACCAATCTAATGTCTGGTGAAGGTGGTGTTCAAAGTAGGGGTAGATATTTTGAACTGCGGCAAGCGTTGAAGATGTACTTAACTGGCTTTGACAGAAAGCAAGCTTCTGATTACAATTAACTGCTTACAGCTGAATAGCCTCCTAAAAAGACCCCTGTCAAACATATAATTGTGTGTTGCATGTGCTGAGAGCACACATTGCATGTGTTAAAAATAAACCTAACCTGCTGCAAGAGAAAAACTTTTCTATAAAATAAGATTTTACACATTTGCGTTTGAAGATATAAATGGACGAGTGGTAAAAGTGAATGAAAAGTTGTTGCAGTTGCAGTTCAATAATAGTGTCAGGGTCAGTGTGAAGTTAAAAAGACTTAGCTACATGTGAAAATATTAATTGAAAAATATGCATTCAAAGAAAATGACGTGTCACGCCCTTTCAAAAGAAGGTGAAACAAACTGCTATTAAGAGAAATGATAATGAGCCACAGGAAATGCTGACTTCTGTACTCAAAACACTTAAATCAGTAAACGTGCCTATAACTGCGAGACCACTCCAGCAAAAAGATGGATGAGGCTGCACAACATCCACCTTTTAATTGTATGCCTACTCAAATAACTAATGTTACTGTCCAAATGGAAATGCAAACATGCCAGAATAAAGTCATTGTGTTTTAAAATTTTGTATATACATAAACTACAATGGTTATCTAAACTCTGTTTGCTATTGCTATAATAATGGTGTAATAGTCAATTGTAGTTGATGGGGGCACTTTTCAAACATGCGGAGCCAAGCAGCTGTGGTGGTCTATATGTGTGTGTGTATGTGTGTGTCTCTTCTGTCGCCTGCTCATTACAATGTATTAATCTTTAATCTACTGTACCTAGTGATAATGAGCTCCTGAATTAATAACAGTAATTTTAACTTTGTTTTCTCTTAGATTGTTCAGTTTCTTTTGCTCCCTCCTGTCTTTTCAAAGTTATTTTTCATATTTGGCTAATAAATATGTTGTTTTTGTTATTGATGTTGTGAAACACTGCAACCTTGAATGTTTAAAGGAAACAGATTTTAGGGAATTAGGGGGTAGGTTATTATAAAAAAAAAGCTTTTTGTCAAAGCCTTTTTAGTGGTGGTTTATCTGCTATTCACTACAAAGTTTTTAGTGAGATGTCCCTGGACTGTTGTTAAATTGACTCTTTTAGTGTCAAACTAAAAAGAGGTGGGAGTTCACGGTGTAGGTGGATGCAAAATTGGCTCAGACACAGGAAGCAGAGGGTTATGGTGTGAAAAAAACCCTATCAGTATTGGCTGATGTTCAGAGTGCTGTCCCTCGTGGGTCAGTGTTAGGGTCTCTGCTATTTTTAACATATATAAAAGATCTGGATAGGAATATAAATAACAAGCTGGTTATATCTGCAGAGGATACCAAACTAGGTGTATTGGCAGATAATCTAGGATCCATGGAGGGCCTTGAACAGCATGCAGACTTGGAGAAATTTGTGGCAGATGAAATCTAATCTCTCTATTATAAATAAAAATCTTGGAAGGCTTGGAAGGAGACGATGCATGATTTTTTCGGAGACAATTTAACGTTCCGCGAGAGACACTTTAACGTCCCATGAGACAAGGCAGTGAGACAAAAGAACAGCTGCTGCAAAGGCTTTGAAATAGTTGACACGCAGTGCGACAATTAGAACATGCAGCTCGGCAGCAGCAAGACTGCATCTCCTTAGCGTGCGTTCAGCACCCCCTTCACAACGTGAGCAGCAGAGACGCAAAGTGGCAAGCCCCCGAGTGTAAGCAAATGTAAAGTATACCATAGAACAGTTCAAAATGTTAGATTTGAATACACAATGGGGGGAGTATGAAAACTGAAAGGACACTTATGAGAAGGATTTAGGAGTTGTAGTTGAGTTTTTACTATCAACAGCCAGACAGTTTTCAGAAGCCATTAAGAAGGCTAACAGAATGTTAGGTTACATGTCACAATGTGTACAGTACAGGTCCAAGGAGGTTATACTCAAGCTTTATAACACACTGGTGAGGCCTCATCTGCCCTTCACTCAGCCCTTCATTCAGCATTAGATAAAACAGCTCCTTTAAAACATAAGGAGGTTTCCTTTAAACGTTCAGCTCCTTGGTATAATTCAGAATTGCGATCTATGAAAGCAGCTGGCTGACGCCTTGAGAGATTGTCACGTAAGACTGGCCTCACTGTGCACATCCAGGCTTTCTCTGACCACCAAAGAGCTTACAGAGAAGCACTAACTGCTGCTAAGAACACCCACTATGGCAGAATAATAGAAAGTGGCCACGATAACCCAAGGGTTTTGTTTTCTGTAGTTAATAAACTGCTCGAACCTGCATCTGGCCCAACTACCTCTTCTACTGAAGTCTGTGAGGATTTCCTCCACTTTTTCCGTAACAAAATTAAAGATCTAAATAATTCAACTAACATAAATCATCATCTGTTTATATCTCTCCCTGTTTTCCCACTCCATCCAGCTCCTTCTCTAAGTTCTCACCAGTCACATCTGCTTTTGTTAATGACCTGCTTTGTAAGATGAGACTGACTACTTGTGTACTGGACCCCATCCCCAGCACACTACTTAAATCCTGCCTTCATGCCATAATCCCGACTGTTACAACAATAATAAACCCATCCCTTGACACTGGCTCTGTGCCGCTCACTTTTAAAATCGCTTCTGTTACCCCAATATTAAAAAAGTCTGGTCTTGATGCTGATAATCTTAATTTCTGGCCTATTTCTCACTTACCTTTCCTGTCAAAAGCTCTTGAGCGTATTGTAGCCTCCCAGCTCACCAATTACTTAACCACTAATAACTTGATAGAACCCTTTCAGTCTGGATTCAGGGTGCAGCACAGCTGTGAAACTGCTCTGCTATGGGTAACCAATGATTTGCTTATGGCAGCAGACTTTGGACAAACCAGCATATTAATTCTCGTAGACCTCAGTGCAACATATATCACTGTCAGACATCACATTCTACTGTCCAGAATGGAGAACATGCTGGGTATCTCTGGCGCTGCCCTCCAGTGGTTCAAGTCCTATCTGACTGATAGGCAAGAGTTTGTTAGTCTTGGCAACAGCAGATCCAGCTCAGTGCCAGTCACACAAGGAGTTCCTCAGGGCTCTGTCCTCGGCCATCTTCTGTATCTATATGCTTCCCCTTGGCCATATTATTCGTAGCTTTGGACTGGGCTATCATTTTTATGCAGATGATACTCAACTCTACTTCAATGTTAAAAGTGGAACTTCATCAGAGCTTTCTCAGCTCACAACCTGCCTTAGTGAAATTAAAACCTGGATGGAACAGAACTCTTTAAAATTAAATTGCAACAAAACTGAACTCCTGCAAATTAGGACTAAAATGCAACTTAATAAAATAAGCTCCTTCCCAGTCAATCTTGGCGGTGATCTCATCAGACCTGCCTCTACTGCAAAGAATCTTGGTGTCATTTTTGATTCCTCCCTTTTTTACTCGGCCCACATAAATCACATTAAGAAACTTTCTTACTTCCACCTTGGTAACATATCCCGTGTTCGCTCCTTCCTCTCCTTTTCTAATGCTGAGAAACTTGTCCATGCTTTTATCACATCCCGCATAGATTATTGTAACTCGCTGCTGGCAGGTGCCCCTTCTAATCTTATATCACAGCTCCAGCTTATTCAAAACTCGGCTGCAAGAGTCCTTACTCGAACCAGCAGCAGCCAGCACATCACACCCATCCTGCTCCGTCTTCACTGGCTCCCTGTGTCTTACAGAATCAAATATAAAATCCTACTAATAACCTACAAAGCCTTAAATAACCTTGCTCCAAACTGCATCAGTGACTTTCTCCATCACTATATGCCTGCCCGCTCACTAAGGTCCTCTGATTCTGGCAATCTTGTTGTACCCCATCTACACTCCATGGGTGACAGGGCCTTCAGCTGTATAGTGCCTAGACTCTGGAATGACCTACCGAAATTAATCAGGTCAGCTGACTCCATGAATTCTTTTAAAAAACAACTCAAAACTCATCTGTTCAGGAAGGCTTCTAGCTCTACTTGACTTCATTCCCCTTCTCTCAGTTTACCTCTATGTCAAGATGCTCATGTAACCTGTATATGTGTGCTAGACCATCAATTATGTTGTCTGTTAGGCTTTCTCTGAATTTACTGTCTTAATCTTTTTTATTTATTTATTTGGTTTGTACTATGCTGTATACCCTGTACTATGCTGTATACTGTATACCCTGCCGTTCTTTTTTATATTCTGTAAGTGCCTTGAGCATGGGAAAGGCGCTATATAGATAAAATGTATTATTATTATTATTATTATTATTATTATTATTATTATTATTATCTGGGGTACTGTGTTCAGTTTTGGTCTTCAGGCTGCAAAAAAGGACATAGCAGCACTGGACAAAGTCCAGAGAAGAGCAACTAGGCTGATACCAGGGCTACAAGGGATGAGTGATGAGGAAAAATCAAATGAGCTGAGCCTTTTCAGTTTAAGCAAAAGAAGAGTAAGAAGAGACATGACTGAAGTGTTTAAAATTATGAAAGAAGTTAGAACAGTTGATCAAGACTGTTATCTTTAAATGAGTTCACAAAGAACATGGGGATACAGTTGGAAACTTGTTAAGAGCAGATTTCACACAAATATTAGGAAGTTTTTCTTCACACAGAGCAACATAACCAATAAGTTACCGATTAGTGTGGTAGATGGTAAGACTTTGGGGACCATCAAAACTAGACTTGATGTGGTTTTGGAAGAATTAAGGGGATAATCTGGCAAGGTTTGCTAGGCAGAATGGGCTCTCCTTGTCCAGACTGCTTTAGAAACAATTTTACTCCTGGATTAATTTTTCTGATACTCAAGTCAAATTAGATTTGTTGTCAGCTCAGTAAAATGAAATTCTTATAGATACTTTGTCTCCAATCTTCAGTGCTTGTTTATCTAATAAATTCTTCAGCAGTATAAAGTTCTTACTACAATGGAACCTCGGTTCACGACCATAATTCATTCCAAAACTCTGGTCGTAAACCGATTTGGTCGTGAACCGAAGCAATTTCCACCATAGGATTGTATGTAAATACAATGAATCCATTCCAGACCTATGAACTGTATGTAAATATATATTTTTTTAGTTTTTAAGCACAAATATAGTTAATTACACCATAGAATGCACAGCGTAATAGTAAACTAAATGTAAAAATATTGAATAACACTGAGAAAAGCTTGAACAACAGAGAAAACTAGCACTGCAATAGTTTGCGCTATAGTGCTAGGAACTGCTCGCTAAAAAAAATTTTTTTTAATGAGTTTTAAGCACAGGGAAAAAAATGAACATTTGAAAAATCCTTAATTTAATAAACCATCAAGAAAAGTAACATTGCCATAATGCACACTATGAACCAATCGCTGTAAACAGAACTGAAAATAAAAACAAGCCTTTTCTACCTTATGCGTCCAGCCCTCCCTCTCTCGCTCTCTCTTTTGTGTGTGCGTGTGCCTCTCTCTAGCACACGGCTGTTTGTGTGTGCCTCTCTCTCGCGCCTGCGTGTGTGTGTGTGTGTGTGTGCGTGCGCTTGTGCACCTCTCTCTCACGTGTGTCTGTCTCTCTCTCGTGTGGGTGGGTGTGTGTGTGTGCCTCTCTCTCCTAAGCCTGTGTGTGTGCCTCTCTCTCCCGTGCCTATGTGTGTGTGTGTCTCTCTCTCACGCGCCTGTGTGTGTGTGTGTGTGTGTCTCTCTCTCTCTCTCTTGTTCGCTCGCTTGCCGCACAGGAAATGCACAGGGAGAGACTGAACATGTACAAACCAAAAGGGAAACTGGCTTGTTCATATACCGAGTGTGTGGTCGTGAACCAAGGCAAAAGTTTGGCAAACTTTTTGGTCGTAAACCGATTTGTACGTGTACCAAGACGTTCGTGAACCGAGGTTCCACTGTATCTTTTAAAGAGTTGAATGGGGACAAATATTTACAATGTTGCACAAATTTAGGTTTGGTCATAATATATCTCCATGGATTAAGTCACAGTATTCTAGTCCAGAAGCCTCAGTCCATATTAATAATATAATTTCATATTATTACAAATAACAGCATACAACCAAATATTACCACCAGTGCTTTTTGTGATTGTTATTGAACCTCTACCTATCAGTCTCTGGAAGCAGCTGGAGATAAAAGGGATTATTAGGAAAGGGCTTTAAAAAAAGGGAACAAACTTTGCTAGAATAATTTCATAAGATCATAATCCCATGAATTCAATATTAATTTGAATAAGAGCGTGCTTCTTTGATTGAATTCTCTCACATGACAAACCAAGTTTTATCACTTTTCACTGACTACATCAGTACAGTTTAGATATTTGGAAATTATTAAAACAATGAGACAAAAGATCTCTTTAATAAAATTTCAGTAATGCCAAACATTAAACAAAATGTTAGGCACCCACCCTAGAACTTAATTTAGCCAGTAGAATTAATGTCTTCAAAATTAAAATTCCTCCTTCTTTAAGAATATTCCATCACATTGTGATGCATGAGTCACTGTCTTACACCACAAAACAGAGGCTGAGTCTCAGTACTTTAGCAAAGCCAGCTTTATTCAACTTGAAACAGGAACAGCAGGGTTATTTATTGCAGTGGGAGCTACCACTCTCTAATACACAGACACAGCAAATGGGCATAGTCATGGCCAGGTCATAGCATGATTTCGATCAGCTCGCAGTTGTTTCCGCAGTGTGAACATGTGGTTACCTCGTCCACAGAGAAGCAGTCCTCCACAGACACGCGCTTCTGTGTGCCATCCCATTGGGAGGGGGTCCTAAAAAGAGTTCAGAAACCTCACAGCATATTAACAAATTCTTCTTTAAGAATATACAGAAATCTAAAGGTGACATGACACTCTTTTAGTTGTATTACAGGGCTGCAAATATTCTTAAAACAAAACAATGTAACAACAAAATAATGGAAGCTGATGGAAGTCTCCAAAACCAAAACTGTGTTGTTGTCCATGGAAAGGAAATCTTGCACAAATCAACTCTGTGCTTTAGTCAGCACTAATTACCGTTAATTTACCATCAATGCAGCGGTTCATCATTTAATAAATATGGCATGAATTTATCATATACTAGCAAAATACCCGCGCTTCGCAGCGGAGAAGTCGTGTGTTAAAGAAGTTATGAAAAAGAAAAGGAAACATTTTAAAAATAATGTAACATGATTGTCAAAGTAATTGTTTTGTCACTTTTATGAGTGTTGTTGTCATCAAGGGTTTGATTATCATTATTTCTTTCAATCAGGTTCGTATTTGGAAAACGTGTTGTGTTCAAGTTACATTCCGTGTTTGCCAGCCGTTGTAAAGATAACAGCTGTCATTCATCGAAGTGTTCACTACCCAAATCGCTATG
>JANRMT010062854.1:75977195-76020974 GCA_026402145.1 Polypterus bichir lapradei | reverse complement strand
GTGTAGGTTTACATCGTGCTTTGTTTCCGAAGTAGCAGAACTCATGAATATGGTTGTATATGTCACTCGCTCGCTTCTTATTGTTTCGCTGCCTTCTCAATTATATAATGCATGTTTTCTTCAGCGCTTTTTGGAGGTCTTCCTGGTTTTCTATGTACTGCGTGATTACGTGGGAGGCGTGATGATGTCACACGAAACTCCGCCCCCACGGCGTTCAAGCTCATCTCCATTACAGTAAATGGAGAAAAACAGCTTCCAGTTATGACCATTACGCGTAGAATTTTGAAATGAAACCTGCCCAACTTTTGTAAGGAAGCTGTAAGGAATGAACCTGCCAAATTTCAGCCTTCCACCCACACGGGAAGTTGGAGAATTAGTGATGAGTCAGTCAGTGAGTGAGTGAGTGAGTGAGTGAGTGAGTGAGGGCTTTGCCTTTTATTAGTATAGATTACCCATTGGTTTTGGTCACTGAGTGCAAGGGAAAAAAATAAAATGTAGTCTATAAGTTATTAAACAGTAAAACATTAACGTTTTCGGGTAAACTACATTTTAAAGACGGTATAACACAACAGGTAAGTAGTATTAACAGCAACTAAAATGTAAATGGATCATCTCTCGGTAGTAGATCCCTTTTGAAAGGGGCTACACGATGGCTGTGGTATAGAAATTACATTTTCTATGTGAATGTCCAAATTTCTGCCTGTGGTAATGTGCCTTACTGGCATTACCAGCAATTAAAGAAAATTACTTTTGTGTCCTCTGCAGTGTTATGAGAGAAAGGCTTTGGTTTGGGATAAAAGGAAAAAAGGTGTAAAGAAAGGAAACTTGCCTTTTTGTTTTATACAGTGTAGAGAGATGTCTTCGCTGACGATATGAGCGCCTTTTGGGAAGCGTCGCGGCGGGTCTCGTGTAGACTGGAGAGACAGCCCTGCTATTAACTGGCCGGGATGGCACTGTCGGTCCTCCACTCCTGTGCATGTCTTCATAATCCGACCTGACGACCTCATAATCGTATACATGCAAAAGAAAATGCGAAGCGCCTTAATATTAGTTTGCCGCGGTCTAGAAATGGGATCCCGTGTTTGCAGTTGTCTAGGCTACAGCTCAGGGAAAGGAGGAAAAAATTAAAAGTGTTTACTTTACCTTATATGGGCAGGCACTCAATTACGTGGTAGGCGTGATGATGTGAGACGCAACTCCGTCTCCTACGGCCATCAAGCTGAAGTCTATTACAGTATATAGACGAAAAAATAGGTTCCAGTTATGACCATTACACGTAGAATTTCGAAATGAAACCTGCCTAACTTTTGTAAGTAAGCTGTAAGGAATGAGCCTGCCAAATTTCAGCCTTCTACCTACACGGGAAGTTGGAGAATTAGTGATGAGTGAGTGAGTGAGTGAGTGAGTGAGTGAGTGAGTCAGCCAGTCAGTCAGTCAGTGAGGGCTTTGCCTTTTTATTAGTATAGATTGTAATGCTGTGAAGCTCTGTGGCCCCATTGCACGGTAATCAAAAATTTTCAGCCTTATTTATCCTATGCAGTATTCAGTTTGTGGACCTCACTATCTATCAAGACATTCAGAGATCTCCATACTGATGTATTTGTGTCTTTTTGAACATTACACTCCACATTTAATCATCCAGCAGGGCATTTTTGTTTTAATATACAAATTGGAAAGCAACCTAACCAACTTCATTCATCTTTCACCTAGATACGCTAGAGCTGATACTAATGGATGGATGAAGGTTCAAGCAGTATCTCCAGAAAATGTCAGCAAATTTCAAGAAATGTATCAGATGATGATCTTAGACAATAATGGAAAGAGATATTTTAATTAAAACCTCAGAAAATGAATGGAATTTAACAATTCACTAAATATATTCTAGCTCAATATGTGAAAAATCTGTCACAATGCAACTAGTATTGTTGGTGGTTTAAAAATATCGTACATGTTTTGTCAGAAATGTACCCAAGACAAGATCCAGGTTGTGACGAATATCAAGCATCCACATCACTAGATCATATGGTTTAAGAGTTTTCTAAACTCAAACCATTTGGACAAAATGTCTTGTGTATTTCCTTGATAGCCTTGGATCTTAAGGTCACTCCTAACTCCTTCACAGCAGTATTTGAAGTAATGCCAGATGGGTTAAAAGTATGCTATAAAAAATATGTTGTCAAATCCTATACCGCATTTGTTCCATTAACACTTGCTCAACTAGAAGAATCTTTATAGCTCAGTGGGAAAGTTAATTTTTGTATGATATAAAATAGAAAAAAATCAAATTTTCTTACCAACATTCTGTTAAGAATTTGTTTCAGAAATTGGCAAGAATTCAGTAATATAATTCTAATATAAGTAAGTCAGTCCTATGCTGAATCTTTTTATTTTATTTGCTATTTTGTATGAAGAACTACTTTAGCTGGATCTTGTCATGTAGCTCTGTTACTTGGGTGGGAGTTGAATGCTGAGTTTCATTTATTGTCTGCAACATATTTGATATGTTTTATTTAATTATATTTTTTATATGTGATTGTGTTTTGTCACTACTTTTTGCTCCTTGAATAAAAATAAATAAGTAATAGTGAACAAAAGGTAAGTTATAACAAAAAAAAGTCAATCATTTGCCCAAAGGACCAGAAGAAGATGCTGTAGTGCTTGTCTAAAGCAACAAAATCCGTTACCCTTTTGGGTCTCATTTGGTAAGTGCTTCTTTTATTTGTCACCAACCAGTGAAACCATCAAGCTACAAATGGGAAGAGAGCTTAGTCAAGCACATGAGACATAGATAGTGCATTTACCTGGGCAAAATGTTTGTTCAAGGGACTTGCTTCCTAAATGATCTCATGTTTCTACAGTACAGCACATTATTTTCATTAAGGGTTGAGGACATACTGTGGTTTTAAGGGAATACAATTTAGCTCAAATTTTATAGAGCAAGATTCATTAAACAAATTTAATCTAAAGTGTGATATTATGTAACTGCACATACAGTAGGTGTCTTTTATGCAGCTTATGGCAATGCTTTTAGGTTGATTGGTAATTTAAAATCAGCCTTATGTGATGATGCATGTGGGGCGTGCATGTATGTCATCAATTATGGCAATGGACTGGCTTTCCATATCTGAAAGATTCCTGCCCCTTATGGGTTTATACTTTTGTAGGCTTATGCTTCCTACAACATGGCCCATGCCCTGTAAACTTAACAGTTACACAGAGGCATATTCATTTAGGAGACCTTAAGAATTTTATTATTTATCTTTATATGAGTGTACCACTGGAGAAAAAAAAAGAAAAGCACACAAGGTACAATTAAATGAAGAACACTTATTTGATTAAGCAGCTACATTATTTTCCAGGTCTCTGACCAGCTATCCTTCGCTACTTTGACAGAGTGTGCAGCACCACTTTTGGTCCAAACATTGGTCTTGCCATGCTTGTCTTCTGGCTGGCAGGGGTATCTGCATGTGCTGCCAAACTGCTGCAGATGACTCTAAATGCTATGGCACATCTTTTGTTCAACCTGATGAGATGGGCACATGTCACTCCTCTTTTCAGGCTGCTACACTGGTTCCTTGTAGCTGCATGTATTAAGTTAAAATCCTTGATGCTTGTCTACAGAATAGGCAGTGAGTCTGCACCTTTGTACAGTATCTGGCTCTTTCCTGCCAACTTAGGTCTGCTAGTAAACTGTATTCTGATGATGCAACCTCTGAGTAACATCAAATGACAATCCAGTGTCTTTTCATTGGTAGCTCTAAGCTGCCCACCTCCATCCAAATGGCTGTCTCCCTCTATGTGTTGAAGAAGCAATTGAAGACTCTCTTGTCCTGTGAATATCTAATTGTTAGAGACTTTGTTCTGTTTGGTTTAAAGTTCTTTGCATGTGATGGTCAATTTTGTAATCTTGTCCTGTAACACTTGTTTCTAAACAGCCCCCCAGACTGATGTTTGTTTAATTATCTTGACCTGTTTTGCTTTAAATAAAAGCATTTGCTAAGGGAATAAATCTAAATGTCTTCTCCACCTGCAAACCTTTTTTACTGTCAAAAGTATCTGGCCACCCTTAAACCCTGCTAGTGAGCCATTGACATCTACTTTTCAACAACAACCTCAATGTGCCCTTTCAGATGATGACCAGTGTTGCATTCATTCATTCATTCATTTAATAACACTGTTATGGGGGAGGAGGGGGTGCAATTATACTTGATTCCATTAAGGAACAAGCGTTCAATGGGATACCAGCTCATACCTGAACAGGTTAACACAGAATCCCACACTGACTCATTGTGGTCCAAAAAAAAAAAAGATTACTTTACACTTTACAGTAGACACAGGGAGAATGAGCAAAGATATTGTTTGGACTGTAATGTGAACCCTTATTCTAGATATGTTAGGCAGTAGTGCCAACTATTGTGCCACCAAGCTGTCCTTCATGCAATTAAATTAAGTGCACCTCTTTCTATAAACAGAAGACCACATATTGACAGGGTAAGCATGCTGTATGTGTATAAAAATGTAAAAGTTATATAAAATATTATCTTAAAACTATTTTTACAAATACAATGCAATATTTCAGTATTAGTAAACTACATTTTTACAAAACGTTTTACTATTTGAGCTTAGGCAGGTTAAGTAGTGGGTCACTAAGACAGTCAGAAGAGGGAATCCAACTAACCATTTTTTTTTTTTGTAGTGTACATTCCAATGATTTAGTAAGTAGGCTGCACTATACAGTATATCAAAAATTGAAAGGACAAGATTCTAAATTACATCCAAATATGTTGTTGTCTTTATCCAAATCATTCAGTAGTTTTCAATGTGCCAGTGTCTTCATCTCATAGTTGGCCTGCCAATACCCTGGTTTTCCTTCAAAGTATTGAAGCAGAGCTCTTGCAGTTCTGTCCTTGGATGCCCTGATCCTACCTACTGACTTCAGGAGTGTAGCTTTGATTGCACTTGTTTCTGTAAAATCCTCACCAGTTGGGAGCCACAAAGTAAGTATAACTTTAACAAGTGGCTGAGCGACAACCGTCCACCCCATGCCAGTGAAATATATGAGTGGGTTCCCAGTAGTGCTGTTCTTTTCAGTTCAAATGTTGGAAGCCTCCTAGCCCTGTGCTACATTGAGCACAATTCCTTTTCCTAATCTGTAAGAATCTGTCCTCCCTATACCTGGGTCCCACTGAGTCCTTCTCACTGCCCTGTTTCTTTTTAAAATTTCTGACTCAAAATTATGCCTTATCAGTACGTTTTTGTTCTCTTTTTCCAGTTTCTCACTGTTGCCTGCATGACTATAAACACAATTACATAGTTTGATGTAATGAACATTTGTCATTCCTTTGCATTTTGCTTGTGTGAATCCTCTGGGAAGAATAACAAAAAATGCAATATCAGGGCATGCCCTTCAACTTTTAATGGTCTCTTGCTGAATGTGGCTTATTTTTACAGAAAATTCCTTTTTTGATGGGTCTTAACCTCTCAGCTGTTTATAGTCCAAGCTGCTGTTTACAAGACAGTGAGTTGTATTAACCTGTCAGTTTGCCTTCATTTAAATTTGTTTTCCATAATCATTCATACCATAGCTTGTGCTGACATTTAATGCACAAGCTAAAATAATTGCTGATGCCACATATCCTGAAAATATTACTATGTATTTGGATATTTTTGATTTTGTATTTTTAAAACCTCATTCTTAACAGTAGGAAGTGCTATGTCAGCTGACGAACAGACATATATTATGGCTGTATTTTATCCACTGGAATTAGAAAACCTAATTTATGGCACTATCTGAGCTCTGGATATTTAAAAAGGATTTTTAAAGTTGAAGATTTTTCTTCATAACCCAAACCCGGATTTCTTATCAGGCCTTTGCCAGCTGCTTGGAGTGCCATTCAACCATCACTGATGACTGCACAAAATGCTAACTGGTTTCTGCTTAATCGTGCTTTTAAGCCTGCACCTTTTCCAGCTACTTATATCAGTTTTCTTATTCAAAGGTTTTTACCTTTATCATACCTAATCTTTAATTGTTTCCATTATCCATTTAAAATTGTATATAATTTGAAGAGTCTATTATTATGTATACTTACTGTATATACATTAGAAACTTTAAAACTAAACTAAGGTCACCTTCACCTAAATATTTTACTATTGAGCATTTACAAAAGATTTCTAAGCTTGCACATACTTGCAAGCCAATATAGCAATAAGCATTGTTCCTACTGTGGATGGTAATACCTAAGTGGCAATCACTTATCTATTTTTTCACATGCATAACAATGCATTTGTTCTCACTGTAGAATAAAATAATTTTTCAAGCAATAAAAAAATTAAACCAGTAAATGTGATATATCTGGCATAGCGACAAAGTGAGAAACATTACCTTTGCTCCATGTGCATACCTAGATTTGATTCCTAGCTAAGGCACAATCTGTGCACAATTCTCCCATTGATAAGGAAAGTTTTTTGTATGGATCCTGCTTTGCATCTGCAGCCCAAATCCATGACCCTAAATGCAGGTGTATACATGAGTTGGCCTTTACAAGGATTGATGTTCAATCTCCCATTGATTCCAGCCTTATACCCATTGTGTACACCACCCTTGACCCTGTTATTGAGAGGACAGGGTCAGAATGTGGATACCTGTTCTTGTGGCATCCGTTCATTTAGTGCATAGCTGCTAGCTCATGCCAAAAATAACTACACAATTTAATATTTTCTAAACTTTAATAAAAGTTTGCTTTTTCTTTCAACTATTAAAAATCCAATCTAATTGAGAAAATGAAAGTGTGGGAAATACAGTATGTATGAATGAATGCAAATTAGCTATAATTCATGTACAGAAATATAGATAAAACAGCTCCACTATGTACCTAAAATAATGACAAGATAGTAGAGGGAAATTGGAAAATGTATTTCTGTGGCAAGTAAAAATTATTCAATGCCTAGTAATGTTTCAGAAAAATATGGTAACAATTCAGAGCCTGTTTGAGTACTGCTTTAAAAATGTCAAAATAAAGTTCTCCTGCTGCATTGAAAACTAATTTAAAAAGCTTGTCTGAAAGGAACACATTTTTAAAGTTTAAAAAGCTGAAAGAGTGAAGTATACTTGGAGCTTACTGAATCATTTAAAAGTAAATTATTGCTTGTACTTTTCTAGGGTTATATAAGCATAACATCAGATCAACAAATACATTTTTAAAAATGACAAAAAGGGACGCTTCATGCCAACATAGATCAACATTGACTGAGCAAATTTGTCAATGGCAATATCAGGCTACTGCTTTTACTTTTGCCTACTCTCTGAAGGCTTCAAGATGCTGTATTCATTGTACGTAATCAGTTATGTGTTTTCTGTGCACAGTTCTCTACATGCTGAAAAATTTTCAGATTATCTGTGTAGAATTTCCTGCTTTGTGTCCCAGTGAGCTCACAGTACTCATATTGCTTTCATACATACTTCTTCACTTTCAATGAAAAACAAACATTCATCTCACCCAGTCTTTCTTACCCTGTGGTTTTGAAATGATTTGACCAGTGGTTTACAATCCCAATTCCACAGGGACCCCTGCAGCTGCAGGTTTTTGATCCAACCACTTCGCCAATCAGTAGTCATTTTCCTTCTAATCGATTTGATTGTCTAATTAGCTGGTCTTTTCTTCTCTTGTTTTGAATGTTGAAAAGAGTTATAGTGTGAGATTTACATTCATAACAAATTTAACCATATTCATAGTTTTTAGTTCTTAAATCTCTTTTGCCAGTTTCCCATTAAATCACATTTATTCTGTTAACTTTGCTCCCTTAATTGCATCCTATAAATGACAGGTAATAATGAACAATGTAACCACCATGGGTAAAGAACACAGGATGATGAAAAGTTTCACCTCAGCAAAAATCATTTTAATTAAAGGATCCATAAATGAAACATCCATCCATCCATCCATCCAGTATCCATCCCGCTATATCCTAACTACAGGGTCACGGGGGTCTGCTGGAGCCAATCCTAGCCAACACTGGGCGCAAAGCAGGAAACAAACCCCAGGCAGGGCGCGCATACACACACACACACACACTCCAAGCAAACACAGGGACAATTTGGAATCGCTAATGCACCTAACCCACATGTCTTTGGACTGTGGGAGGAAACTGGAGTGCCCGGAGGAAACCCACGCAGACACGAGGAGAACAATAAATGAAACAAAGCAAAAAAAAAAATGTAATGTAATCAGGGGTCAATACCAAAAAGATAAACCAATCTATTGCCCAGCTAGAAATGTCAGCAAAAAATCAGAAACTGATGAACGAAAAGAACGTCAGAATACTGAGATAAGAAAGATACAGAGAATCACATGTAAAGAATTTTTATCCAAACACAGATAAGCTAGAACAGATGAGTCGGAACTTGTAGTTTAAGCTGGTGACAACATGCGTCGTGCACTCCCAAAGATTTCGGGAGCTTATCCTTGGCAATGGCTGACACTCCTACCAAAAAATAGCGGCACCCAGTAGCAATCCAAAATGGCATTGTGGAAAGATGATAAAAATGATTAAACCTTAAAGGAAGTCAGACATAGAAAAACTAATATCAGAATTAGATTTCCAGGGTATGAAAACTCTCAAAGAGAAAGGCACAAAAATCTAATAAAATGTACCAATCATAACAACATGTAGATACTTTCTTCGTACACAAAGTTTTATTATTTTTAAAGACAGAAAAAAGGGGATCATCTGGATAAGTGAAGTGCAACATCAAAAACAGAATAAAGTCACCATCTCACCAGCATCCCACAGCTTCCGATTCAGAGATGGCTGAAACAAAGTGATTGTTAATAAGTGCAACTCTTTATCCTAAGAATGATATTGTGAATAGAGAGGAGAAATTAATACGAGGACCTGTAAGTTCTAAACAAAATAAGTTATGAAATAAGGTACTTCAAGAAAAATTAAGAAGTAAAAAAAAAAAAAATGTGAAGAACAAAGAATACAGACATCCAAAATAAGAAAAAGAGGGTGGAAATAGAGGTTCACAAAGATGTAACAGAAGGGCAGGACCAGAACATATGACAAAAGGAGCCAGGCACTTGAAGAGAGCATAAATTACAAACTGGGTCAGGGGCTAAATATCATTTTAAACTAGTTGTTTAAATCCTATCAACAATTATATATAGGTTAAACTGGTGATTTTAGAGTATTTTCACTTCTTTAAAGACTGAATCCCAGTTTAAGGCAGAAGAAGAGCGCAGATCTGAATTCCACTTAATCGAAATAGTGACAGGCTTTTTACTGGCATCCTGAGACAGGTTTTAATTGAAAACTGCATGTTGAAACAAAACAGGAAAATGAATGAGATGCTCCGAGGACCAACCTGAGCTGCAGGTAAAAGAAAAAAATGAAGGAAAGTAGTAAAAATATTTGGGGGAAAGATCACGTATGAAAGAAACCTTTACTCCCTGTTCACATCCTAACAACATGGAAGTAAAATGGTAAAATGCATAAAAGTAAAATGGCATTATGTTAAAAACAGGCAATTAAACATAGTACCAAAAAAAATCCAAGTAGCATGCTTTAGTTCAAGGAAATAATTTTCCCATTTATTCAAAATATACATCCACACTAAAGAAACTGGTTAGAAAAATGTGTGGTGCCCAGAAAAATAATGAAATCTCAACAATATGGATTCCCAGGACTGGAATTGAAAAACAACTGCTCTAGGAGCTCTTCTCTGACCTTTCTCTGGCCCCATTATGCCCTGTAAATGTTCCAGGCCTCCCTATGTTTACAAATAAACTAAGCATTTCTCTTTTTATTATATTTATACATTGCTAGGTTAGACAGTAATAGGTCTAAGATTTTTTCATAGGTGGTATTGTACTTTAATATTTATTTCCTCATAAGATTTATTATCTAAAACAATTAGACATTCAAGCTAATTACCACCAAACAATGTGCTTTTGTTGCTTTCTCCTAGAATATTAGTAAACAAGATTTCCCCAGCTCCAACCTATGGGGTTAGTTACAGTGTGCTATAAGCTGGAGATGATGGCATGCTGGCCTGGTCTTAGTATGTATTTACAGTAGCAAAGCTAACTTTGGGGATTAGCACAGTTGCAGTGTACCTCAGTGCTGCAAACTAGAAGTGGACTGAGACTAAGACTAAGAGTCAGAGATGGATAAGAAAGTTGTGTACTAACTTAGACCATCTCACTTTAACTGACTTAGTACAGTAGGAAGTGTTATAAAATGAATTCTGCTTGCATCAGACAGACTGTTATGGACATGAAAAAGCACTAATGTTTCATTAAAAAATTCCAAAACCATATTTTGCATTTTATTTGGGCTTAAGTATAGAGTGATACAGAATCAAATATTTTTTAACTCAATGCCACAGAAAAAGACAAGGGATGCATAGGAATTATGACACAACATACTTTTAACCATTAACCTTCAGTAGAAAGATGCAGAGTTGGTGTCTCTAATAAGAATATCACTTGGCCACCGTTTCAGACTGTGTGCATTAAAAGATGCTGCTAGTTTCTTATATACTGTATTCTGTCAGAGTGTTATGGAGGTATATTTGTGAGTTTTATCCAGATCTGATATGAGATCTCTTCTTCTATTATATAGTGCATGCACTCTACTGTAAAGCTTGTGCTTTGATGAGGAACTGTTTACAAATATTATATGCTCTAGTAATAATTGGATTAATTTGGTTATTAGGAAAAGGTGGGCGCATAACGAATGAAAAGCATGAACGATTCTGTATTACAGTATATATGTAATTGAGAAAAAGAGTTACAGCTTTACCAGCTTAGGGCCCTCACAGGCTCCAGGGTGTCACAAGCATATATTTACACTTCATGATCATCGTATACCTGTATAAAAACAAAACAAGCCTGGTCGATCTCCCAGAGGTCACACATAAATTAGATCAAGGGGTGGCAATATAATGTACAAGTAAACGCATTCATGTATTGTGTGGAAGAGTGTGAGGTACTGCTGATACAGAAAAATGCTTGTGGTATTGAGAGAGGGCGAGATATTATAAATTGTATGACAGTAGTATACCTACTTCTAGGTAGGAATGAAATTTCAAATTCATAATCTACAGGTTAGTCAAGAACAGAAGTGATTCTGACCTTACAGTTGTGTGTGTGGTGGGGGGTTATTTCTGCAGGGGTGATATAAAAAAAACTAAAATTCTGTTGCAGCTACAGCCACATTATATACCCACATGTAAAATATAAATAAATGTGATGTTACGTTGCTATGGGCTTTCCTAACAAATTAATTAATTGCAGTTACATAATTACCTTAAGAAAGATATAATAATACTTCTCGGTTTGAACAAT
Organism: Polypterus bichir lapradei; assembly: GCA_026402145.1. Lineage (NCBI taxonomy): Eukaryota > Metazoa > Chordata > Cladistia > Polypteriformes > Polypteridae > Polypterus > Polypterus bichir. The sequence continues at coordinate 76,009,623 of JANRMT010062854.1, read as the reverse complement.
GCATGTGCATGTTAGGAAATGAATTCAGCACAACAGCTGCATTACATGTTTTAGGCATATGCCAGGGCATGCACCCAGGTCACCCAATAGGAGATCATCACCCCGATGGTAGATCATCATCCACCCATGAGTTTCAGAGAGAAAATTGTGCTTCAGATAATTCTACTGACATTTACCTTTTCACCATTATTGTTTTCTGTATATTTTCCATAGATTTCATGGCCTTTTCAGACACTTGACGTGAATAACATTTACAATAACAACAGCGATTTTCATTTTAATCTAATGAAGCTTAATGATTGCAATTATTTTTATTACGTTTACATGAGGATGTACTTTTCTCTGTGCTCTGCCTCTTTAAATTGAGAGGAATGTGCATCTGAGTGAGGATGAGACATTAAATTAGCGGCATGCTGCTATTAACAGGCAATTAGACAGCCAGGTGAGCCAACTGAGGAGAAACATGAACCAGCAAGACTAGTTGGGAATTAGTTAAACTTGGTATTGATCTTGTTCTACTGTTCACTGAAACAACACATCAACCCATGGATCATATCCTCTTAGTACTGTACTATGTAATCTGGTCTTGATTTGCAGCTAATATTGCACTCTCTCAGGAACACAGCAACTGATCTGTGATGGTTGTCCATTAATAAACATGTGCTGGATAGCTGTATACCTGACAAGAAATTACCAGCATCACTGCAGTCTACTTACCCAAGTCATAGAACCATTTTGGATAATTTCCTTGGGAATTTCCCTGGTTTGTAGTGGCAGACAATAAGGTTTTACACTATAGTCTTCCAGCTCTTAGCACTGAATTTGTTTAGTTTTAGCTATTTGGAACTTAGTTTTGATTTAAACTTTAAAATTTTGTCCTTCCTCTATAGTTAACAACTTCAAATGACATGATAAACTTCATTTTTCCCCATATACTGAAGCTAGGAACCATAGCTAGCTCAGAGGGAAGCTAATTTATCCCCCCATTCCTGTAATATTATTTTTCCTTCTTGTTGCTCTTCTCTGTTCTGTTGTTCTCCTCTATTCTTTCTCTCTCAGGCTAATCCTCTTTTTTTCTCATTTCTTCTTGCCTTCCGTCCTCAATTTGTATTCTTCTCAGCTAATTCTTATTTTGAACACTAGCAGCATCTATTTTTGCCTCAAATATCCAGGGGTCAACTAGTTTGACTGCACACACTAGAAACCTGAACCTACACTAAAGCATTTAAAGGTCAAGTGATCTAGCCGCCCTTCATGTCCCGTATCTCTCTCTCCTAAACATCTCCACTGTGTTATACATTGGGGCATACAAACAAGTGGTGCCAATGGCTGCTACCTGCCAGAATCTAGTAAACTAAGAGGAAAGTTAGGCAGCTACTTTGCTAGCTGGAGCTAAAAGGTTGTTTTTGATTCCTTATTGCTTACATTTTCTATATTGTGGTCAGTACTAAGGTTACCTGCCACACGTGACACATCCATTTTATAATTATTCCTTAACAGGGCAGTGTTACAGTATGTATAGTATTTGCTGTAGTACTTACACATAGGCTGCAAAAAAAGAACAAAAAGTACTAGCCACATCTGGGCAATGTCTGTATGGGGGTGATACAGCCCACAATTTGTCATTTGAGGTTGTTTTTTGAAGTTTAACATGTATTTATAAAGTGGAACTGTTCATCTTCTGATAATGAAATTATTAATACTAGGCAAATAAAGGATAAATAGATCATCTTACATTAATTTTTATTCTATGAAAGCAATAAACCTTTGGGCTGTTTTCGAGCCATGCTTCTAATTGTCAATCACTGTGATTCTTTGTTTTTAATCAGAGCAACCCCCAGAGACTGGATCACCCAGAATTACAAATGTAGACAGTATGCAAATGTTGCTCCACTTATAATTATAAATCATTCTGACTCACAATGCAGCTTTTAATAATACAATTATGTGTTGTAATTTAGGAGAACACTTTGTGAATAGATTCAAATTTGTATTTAAAATCTTCATCCCTTATGAATCTAAACTATATAACTTAATTTGGCTCAGTAATGGATTAAACTTCTTAGTAATCATTATGCATAGGATATTTCAGATGGTCACAATTAATATTACTCTAGAGAAATATTAAAATAAAACAAAATTATAAGCAAATATTCTTTGTCACTGGATGGTAAAAGTGATAAAACCAATTAAGGCATAAATGGATGGCATAATTTTATTATTAATTTTAAAATTATGCATTAATTATATTAGTTCACCCATTTTAGAGCCTGATTATTTGCATTAAAATGTGTAAAGCCAGAGTCAATCCCCACAGAAACAATACTGGATGTGATGCCAGTCTATTGCAGTGATGGTTCAATAAGCCACATTGCTTCAAACAGCTTGAAATTTGGTTAATTTCTTAGCTGGGGCATTCTACAGAGAGTATAGATATTTCTGCGCCTTGTGTTATCATGCTCTAGCTGTCATTACCCCTTAGTGACTCCTGATTTCAATAACCTTTCATTTCTAAACTAACTGGCACAGGGGTCTCCTCACTCACTCGCCAGCTTCGGGGTGTGTTCCTTAACTCCGCTTAGCTAGGGAACGAGAGAACAATTGAATTCAACTTTGTTTGATATTTAAAATAAAGTGTTACTTAATGTCTAGATGAGTTTAAGTCCGGATATTCTCTTAAGTGTATGCCACATTGAAAAGATAAATTGCAATTCAGATTGTGGATCGTGATATAATTTTTTGGAAATATCGCCCACCCCTAATTTGACTAATCAAGTTTTCAAATTTATGTAGGATTCATTAACCTGTAAACGGCGCTATATAGCGCCTGACCCGACACAGATTGGACACTGGAGGCACGTGTAAAATAAAATGCTTTTTTATTCCTCTTCAGCTGGAGGGCACGTCTTCCCCGTACTCCCCTCAGCCACAACACAGTCCCAAACACCAGTAATACAGCACAAGCACTCTTCTTCTTACTGGCACCACCACTCCTCCCTCGCAACCTTGTCCTCCTCCACCCGACTCTGGCCGATGAGTGGTGGTTGCTGGCTCCCTTTTATAGGTCACCTGGTGTTTGATCACCAAGATCCGACGGCACTTCCAGGTGTGATGAAGCTGTTGCCCACACGGGCTCAGGAGTCCCAAACACAGCACCCCCTGGCAGTACCTGCGGGACCCAACAGGGCTGCCCCCAACTCCAATTCCCAGGGAGCCCTGTGGGAAACTGAGGCACTACACCAGCCCAGGGGGGCGGCCATCTAGCATCCAGGGGGAGGTATTGCACTGTCCAGGGCTGCTCGCCCTGAATACAGTGTACAGGGGCGTCCCGACTGGGCATGGACACCAGGCGCCTGTCACAAACCCTTTGGCGAGCTGCTTGGAAAGGGGTTGTGAGCTATAGGTAGCTCGCAAGCAACATGTTGAAGACCCCTGAACTGGCACAAAGAAGCCATTCACACTTCATCCTCTATTTGAATTATGGCACGATCTAAGAAATGACTTTAAATCCTTGTTGAACTTTGGCCTAACATTCTCTGGTAACCTATGGGTCCACTGCACCCCTAAAACCTGTAATCTAATTATGGGCCAGACATTTGAAACTATTCTTGCATTGTCTGTAAGAGGCACAGTGGCAGTATTATCTAGTTTGTACTATATACTGCTTTGGGAGAGAAGGTTGGGAACCATGGAAATCTCCCATGCCTTATTTCATAACCTATTATCTTCACAGAATTCTCTTCAGGGGCACTGGCTATACAACATGGGCCAGAATGTCCTAGTAGTACGTTCTGGTCTACAGTTCAATTGAACTGAACTGAAACCATTCTCGTTCATTCACTTTCTTTTATGTGGACATGTTCCCTGGGCACTTTTTACTACTTTTTACTATATGGACATGGATTTTTACACATAGAGACTCATCTATTCAAGTAGCCAACTTCAAGCGCTGAGAACAAATGCCCGCGCCAGTGTGGTTCCCTATTTACTTGACAAGGTAAGAAGGCGGTATCATGGCAGCAGAGCCGGAGCTAAGCTAAAAGTGAAGCGGCTTGCGAGAAAGTGGCATTTCAAACCTTTGGTGCCATCTGTGATCCTGGGAAATGTGAACTCACTACCAAATAAGATTGACGGCCTGGCCACGCAGGTGAAAAATGTCAGGACCTACAGAGAATTCAGTTTGTTGTGTTTTTGTGAAACGTGGCTAACAACTAACATCCCAGATGCTAATGTGGAGCTACCCGGGTTTAGCACAGTCAGAGCAGACAGAGACACAAATACCTGCGGAAAGTGGAAAGGAGGAGGACTCGCTTTCTACGTAAATACAAGGTGGTGTAACTCTGGACATGTAAACGTCAAAACCTCCACTTGCTGCAGGGACATCGGACTGTTGGCCGTAAGTCTGTGTCCCTATTATTTTCCCAGAGAGTTTGGACACGTCATTTTTGTTATTGTTTACATCCCTCCTCGGGCGGATGTGGAGATGGAGGGTGACATAATCCATTCCGCTGTTGCTAAGTTACAAACACAGCACCCTGAGGTGCTTGTGCTAATCGCTGGAGACTTTAACCATGTGACGCTGGACAAAACATTACCTGCCTTCTCCCAGTATGTGGATTGTTACACCCGGGGAAATAGGACTATTGACCTACTGTATGCAAACGTTAAAGACGCATACAGTCATACCCCACTGCCTGCGCTTTTGAAAACAGATCATAACCTGGTTCTGCTTCAGCCTCACTACAAACCAAGAGTGAGGGATTACCTACAACCACATGCTCATTCAGGAAGTGGTCCCTTGAGGCAGATCAGGCTCTGAGAGACTGCTTTGGAACTATGGACTGGGATATCCTGCAGGGGTCACATAGTGAGAACATTGAGGAGGTTGTTGACTGTTGTACTGTACTGACTACATCAACCTCTGTATGGACATTGTAGTTCCAGTAAGAACAGTATGCTGCTATGCTAACAACAAGCCATGGATTACAAGTAACATCAAGGGCCTTTTGAACCAGAAGAAAAGGGCTTTTAAAGGCGGTGATCAGCATGAGCTCAAGTGCTTGCAGAAGGAACTCCGAGTCCAGCTCAGGGCGGTGAAGGAGCAGTTCAGGAGAAAGCTGGAGTAGAAGTTGCAGAATAACAGCATGAAGGAAGTGTGGGATGAGATGAAGATCATCACTGGCTGCAGCTCAAAGCGGGGTGCCACCATCGAGAGAGACGTGGAGAGAACAAACCAAATGAACAATTCCTTTAACAGGTTTGACCACCCTAACCCACTCTAACCTTGGAGTACTGCACCCTCCACCCATCCTTCTGCTGATACCAGCATAGGAAAGACATCCCCACCCACAATTACAGCAGCCCAGGTGAGCAGAGAGCTGAGGAGACTTCGTGCCCGCAAAGCAGTGGGTCCAGATGGAGTATCGCCACGACTGCTGAAGGCCTTTGTGCTGGAACTGGGGAGTCCTCTACAGCGCATCTTGAACCTGAGCCTGGAACAGGGGAAAGTCCCGAGGCTTTGGAAAACATCTTGCATCACCCCAGTACCAAAGGTATCACGTCCTAGTGCGCTGAATGACTTCCGGCCTGTCGCCCTGACGTCACATGTATTGAAGACCATGGAGCGGCTGCTGCTTCACCACCTGAGGCCACAGGTCCGCCATGCCCTCGACCCTCTGCAGTTCGCTTACCAGGAGAAGGTGGGTGCGGAGGATGTCATCATCTATATGCTACACCGATCCCTCTCCCACTTGGACAGAGGCACTGGTGCTGTAAGAATTATGTTTCTGGACTTCTCTAGCGCCTTCAACACTATCCAACCTCTGCTCCTTAGGGACAAGCTGACAGAGATGGGAGTATATTCATACCTGGTGGCATGGATTGTGGATTGTCTTACAGACATACCTCAGTATGTGCGTCTCAGGAACTGCAGGTCTGACATTGTAGTCAGCAACACAGGAGCGCCACAGGGGACTGTAATTTCTCCGGTCCTGTTCAGCCTACATACATCGGACTTCCAATACAACTCGGAGTCCTGCCACATGCAAAAGTTCGCTGACGACACTGCTATCGTGGGCTGCATCAGGAGTGGGCAGGAGGAGGTTTATAGGAACCTAATCAAGGACTATGTTAAATGGTGTGACTCAAACCACTTACACCTGAACACCAGCAAAACCAAGGAGCAGGTGGTGGATTTTAGGAGGCCCAGACCCCTCCTGGACCCCATGATCAACAGAGGTGACTGTGTGCAGAGGGTACAGACCTAGAAATACCTGGGAGTGCAGCTGGATGATAAATTGGACTGGACTGCCAATACTGATGCTCTATGCAAGAGAGGACAGAGCCGACTATACTTCCTTAGAAGACTGGCGTCCTTCAACATCTGCAATAAGATGCTGCAGATGTTCTATCAGACGGTTGTGGCGAGTGCCCTCTTCTACGCGGTGGTGTGCTGGAGAGGCAACATAAAGAAGAAGGACGCCTAACGCATAGACAAACTGGTGAGGAAGGCAGGCTCTATTGTAGGCACGGAGCTGGACAGTTTCACATCCGTGGCAGAGCGAAGGGTGCTGAGCAGGCTCCTGTCAATCATGGAGAATCCACTGCATCCATTGAACAGTATCATCTCCAGACAGAGGAGCAGCTTCAGCGACAGACTGCTGCCACTGTCCTGCTCCACTGACAGACTGAGGAGATCATTCCTCCCCCACACTATGCGACTCTTCAATTCCACCCAGGGGGTAAACGTTAACATTTTACAAAGTTATTGTCTGTTTTACCTGAATTTTTATCACTCTTTAATTTATTTTTTTTTTAATCAGTATGCTCCTGCTGGAGTATGTGAATTTCCCCTTGGGATTAATAAAGTATCTATCCATCTATCTATCTATATATATAGTGCCCTTTATTGCCAACAAAAAGCAAAAAAGATTATGAGCATTAGGAATAATAAAATAAAAATACACTAATCAGCCACCTGATTAATACTATGAAGGTGCCTCTCATACTGCAAAAACAGCTCTGATCCATCGATGCAATGACTCCACAAAACTTCTAAAGATGTCCTGTGGCAACTGGCACCAAGACATTAACACCAGATCTATTAAGTCCTGTAAATTGCAGGGTATCCCACAGATACTTGATCGAAATTGAGATATGGGGAATTTGGAGGCCAAGTCAACTTCTTGAAGTCTATCTCATGTTCTTCAAAAATTCCTGAACAATTTTTGCCGTGTGGCAGAGAGTATTATCCTGCTGAAAGAGGCCACTGCCACCAGGATCTACCATTGCCATGAAAAGGTATACATGGTCTGCAACAATCTTTACGTAGGTGGTATGTGTCAAAGGAATACAGTAATCCCTCCTCGATCGCGGGGGTTGCGTTCCAGAACCCCCCGCGATATGTGAAAATCCGCAAAGTAGAAACCATATGTTTGTATGGTTATTTTTATATATTTTAAGCTCTTAGAAACTCTCCCACACTGTTTATAAATATTCTCCGCACAGTTATACAGTAAACCCTCGTTTATAGCGATTGATCTGCTCCAGACAGTTAAATGAATTTCCAAGAAATAGGATTCTTTATTTATAAATCTAATATTTTCGCAGTTAGAGCATTGAAAACCTGTTTACGACATTCTAAATATGTTTTTTTTAACATTATTAGAGCCCTCTAGACATGAAATAACACCCTTTAGTCAAAAGTTTAAACTGTGCTCCATGACAAGACAGAGATGACAGTTCTTTCTCACAATTAAAAGAATGCAAACATATCTTCCTCTTCAAGGTGCGCGTCAGGAGCGGAGAATGTCAGAGAGAGAGTAAAGTAAACAATCAAAAATCAATAGGGCTGTTGCGCTTTTAAGTATGCAAGCAGCGCAATGAAGGGATCAATGTGAAGGTAGCCTTTCAGCATTTTTTTACAGGCACGTCCGTATCTTCTAAGCAAACAGCCACTGTGCAAACAGCCCCTCTGCTCACACCCCCTCCGTCAGGAGCATATAATGGGGCCAATCATACGCCTCCCTGATGGTACTGCATAATGGATAAGTATCTGCCTGTATTTCTCAGAGAGAGTGAGAGAGACAGAAAAAACAAACAATGAAAAATCAATATGGGCTGTTAGAGCTTTTAAGTGTGCGAAGCAGCGTGCAGGAAGCATATCGTATATCATTGAGTTTTATTTAATATGTAATACGGGCTCTGATTGGGTAGCTTCTCAGCCATCCGCCAATAGCGTCCCTTCTATGAAATCAGTTGGGCAAACAAACTGAGGAAGCATGTAACATAAATTGAAAGACCCATTGTCCGCAGAAATCCGCGAACCAGCAAAAAATCCATGATATATATTTAGATATGCTTACATTTAAAATCCGCGATGGAGTGAAGCCGCGAAAGTCGAAGCGCGATATAGCGAGGGATCACTGTACCTATATGAATGCCAGGACACAAAGATTCCCAACAGAGCATTGCTTAGAATATGACATTGCCTCAGCCAGCTTTCCGTCTTCAAAAAATGCATCCTGCTGCCATCTATTCCCCAGGTAAATGAAGCACACGCACCTGGCAGTCCACATGAACAAAAAAGCAAGTCACCTTCTTCCATTGCTCTGTGGTCCAGTTCTGATACTCACATGCCCACTGTAGGTGCCTTCGACGGTGGACAGGGAGCAACATGGGCACTCTAACTATTCTGCAGCAAAAAGCCCCATTTGCAGCATGCTGTAATGCACTGTGCATTCTGACACCTTTCTCTCATGTCCTGTATTAAGTTTTTCAGTAATTTATCCTACTGTACCATCTTCTGTGGGATTATGGGTGGGTTAACCTTAACTTCCCATGCACATCAATGAGCCCTGTGCACCTATGACCCTTTCACTAATTCACCAATTATTCATCCTGCCTACCGGGAACATCCTACAATACCCCACAACAATGTTCTGATCCAGTCATTTAGCCATCAAAGTTTGGGCTTTGTCAAAGTCATTCAGATCCTTAGGCTTGCCTGTTTCTCTTGTTTCCAACACATCTCCTTCAAAAATTGACTGTTGTCACACATGTTGTGCGCATGGGAGGCAGCTAAAAGGCTTGAGTGAAGGCAGTTCGGAGGCATGCCGGGGTGTGGCAGAGTGCACTGACTCTTTTTCTCCCTTGCCTGTAGACCATTCCCGGGGGATTCCACCTGGCTCTCCTGACATCACTTCCGGGACCGAGCCAATGGAAGTCGGCCACACCAGCTCCAGTCCCCCTGATGTCACGTCCGGCTATGATCCAATGGTGGAAGACCACGTGCTTGATCCATATGACCTCACTTCCTGTCTCCCCCTTTAAAACCTGCCCCTTTTCCCTTTTTCCTCAGTCTTGTTTTGGACTCAGTTGTATGCACTTCAGTGCTGTATATTTTGCTCAAACGACTTTTGCAGCCAGGATACCACATTACACGGGTGGCTGCCCCAAACCTTTTTCTGTCCATGTCTCGTTCTTGTGACACTGTATACTTGCTGCCTAACATATACCACCTCTCGACAGGTGCCATTGTAACAAGATTATCAATGTTATTCACTTCACGTGGCAGTGATTTTAATGTTATGGCTGACCAGTGTATATTGCTATGTTGTCTTAATATTAAGGTGAGATGATGAAAAAGGTAAACAGTTCAGTGTAATGAACAAATTAATAAAATAAACCTTAGGTCTCAGACTTTTTATACAAAGATTAAGTGTACTGTATCTCTTCTAGCTGGCCATCCATCTTTTCTACTGGCCCTCCACCAGTAAGACAAAAGCCTTTTATATTTTGTATCCCCTTTGAGAACACTCTACCTCTGACCTATCATTCATCTATCTAGACACACTGGAAATGCTTCTCTGAATCCAAATGCTAACACACAAGGGTCTAAATATATGTGCTTGTTTCCATTTTTAAACATTTTCTTCCTCAGCACTATTTGCCCTTCATCTATTTGTATTTTGAAAAATAATTTCTGAAATACAATTCAATTTTCTTATAAAAAAAAAATGCTTGAAACTTTTACTTCCAGTGACAACTGCTAACACTTTTATGTCCTCTCTCAGTCACGACTGAGAATCAATGTGGGAGTTAGAAGGTGGATACATTGCTCATGTTTCTGCTGTTTCCAGAATAAAGAGGTTGAAGTACAGCATCACTGAATACTAAAATGAGTACCCCTAAAAGAAAACTCACTAATTTTTAATAAATCCTTTCCAGCATCAGTTAACAGTACCCATTCTGAAAATATCATGTATGAATCAGGCTTGTCTGTGAGGTTCACTGATCATCACATTAAAATCGACCCTAAAGTTTTCCCCCCCTTATTTTCAGAACTGGTATTAAAGCCTTTTTAGAATGAGTCCTGCTTTAATCATGCTGTGTTTCAAATTATTATTCATTTCTTTGTATATTCAGTTCCATAATTCTTACTGTGATTTAATGCCAGGGAATTTCTGGATATTTCTCAGTCTCATTATTTGCATAGAATTTATAGTTACTGGCATGGAAGAACAAGTAATGTTACATGTGCAAGTGTTTTAAAAGGGTATTTAGCCCCTGGCTGTCATAAGCCAGCTTGGTGTAGTATTTTAGAGGCCTGGGCAAAAAGAGCTACACAAGATTTTAGTCTAAATAAGACATGGCAATGTTACCAGATATCTTTATAAATACCCAAATATTAAAACACAAATTGCAATCCAGAACTCCATATCCCTGAATGTTATATTTATATAATCTGAAATACACATAATACAATATCCATCTTTAGGTCAACTGGTAGAACAGAGAAGTCAGCCACTGTATGTTAACTGACTAGATTACTGAGAAGTAACATGATTGTTTGCACTATTCTGCATTGGTGGAAAAGGATAGTCAGAACTGGAATGACAGCTAGAATGACCGAGAAAGTACTTCCTTCAGTAATAACACAAGACCAAAGTGGATGTATTAAAGGCAGACACTGAGCCTCAAACCTTTAACATATGTTTAATGTAATAAACTCTCCAAAAAATGTCCGACTCACCAGAAGTCTTCTGGATACAAACAAAGCTTTTGAGGAAGTTGAATGGGACTATTTACAGTATCTCAACAGACTGTAGCTGCAGACCCCCAGAGCTCCACTCCATTGAAGAGGTTGTCGCTTTATATTATATGTCAGTAAGAATGCCTGGTTACACTATGGTTAAGATTACGGTTGGGGGAGGGTTATCTAACTCAAGTCAAGTAAACCAAGTGACAAAAATCTGTAATTCAATTGGCTGTCCAGTGGAGCTCCTGAATTGTGGAGTTGTGGAGGTCTGCAGCTGGACCCATCTCATTTACTTACTACACAGTCTACTATCTATCTGGATTAAATTACTTGATACTAGTCCAGAAGTCACATACTTGGCAAAATAGAAAGCAGTGCTCAGCAAGGGTACCCATTATCACCAATACTTTTTGAAATAGCTATAGAGCCTTTGGCTGTTCATCTCTGCAAGAAACCAGAGATAACGAGGATTATTAGAGAAAGACTTGAACAGAAAATACCACTATATGTCATCAATATTGTGCTTTATATCTTAGACCCACAATTATTTCTAATTGTCTTAAACACATTAGTAGAATTTCATAACATCCCTGGATTTAAAATTATTTTAAGTAAAAGTGTGCTTTTTCCAGTGTAATACTTAGTCGGTCATACAATTTTAGAACAAGCAATGCTGGGCCTGTAATTAACTCACCTTATGCTATTATTCTACTATACATAAAATTTTTGTGTTTTTTTTTTATACTTGTGTCTTTTTTCCTTTCTATTTATCTTGGGTATGTGCTATTTTTTTGTTTTTTCCTTTATAATTCTATTTTTCTTTGTTACCTCTGGACAGATTTTGAAGTAAACTGTTGTATATGTTATGTTATTATCTGTTTGATTGAGTACTATGCTGTTGTAATGTTTTGCTTTTCAAATATAAAATAAAAATAAAGAACTGGAATGACAAATTGCCCATAATGTTCAATAAAACACCAGTACAAAATTTTTGAACATGAACAAAAAACATTGCATTACAAAATTCCCAATGCTATCTTTTATGATGCCATGTCCATATGCCAAATATTTAAACCATATTGTGATAATTGGAGCTGAGAGACGTACAAAACCTGCTAGTACAACACAGTAAAAAAATGATAGATGACCTAGTCCAAATGTGCCCCAGTTAAAAAGGGCACCACACACACTGTCCATTGAGATCTACTCTATGAAGCGGAGTCTGACACCTTTTTTTGGTCTCAAGCCTTTTTGAAATGTGTAAGTCTCAGGCCTTTTGGTTTTTGCATGCCTGAATTGATACCAGTGCCTTTAATCTTAGTAGGGATGAAATACAAAGGTCAGTGGCAAAAATTAAACATGATGTTAAAATAACAATATTTTGGGAGAGAGTGCCAAGGAAGAGTTCCTTGATGAACAAACAAACATCATGTAAAGAGCACTGCTGATATGTGGTGGAAGATTTTATGCTCCGATGACACTAAATTTGAACTTTTGGCCATAAATCGTAAGTGGAATGTGAGGCACATCAATTCAGGACACCAGACAGGTAATAATATCTACATTACAATGTGTGGTAGTATGTTCAGAAAGATGAAAAGGGTACCACATAGGAATATACTGGATAAGAAGCGTACACATCTGTGTCAGAAAGCTGTGCTTCAATGGGACAATGATCCAAGTTTCACTGTCAAAGCAACATCACAGTGTTTTCTAATAAGACCACACCTCAAAATATCTGCCTTACAGACAAGACTCTTTTTCAAAATTTGTGTGCAGGCATTTATTAAAATCATAGAATTAAAGTGATAAAACATGGTAGTGTTTCAATAAATAAATCTTTTTAAAACAAATCTTGTCCTGACAAACTACTGTCATGGGGTGCTCCAATAAATACTTTTAAAAGTCAACCAATCCATTAATTTCCTCTCCTAACAGATCCCTTATCATGCAGCCCACCTGTCATCCCATTCTGTCACCTCACACCTCATCTGCCACCTAAGTTGGTCACCAAACCTCCTCAGCTGAAGCCTCACTCAATGCCCACAGCCCACCCTAGTGCCTTACCCTTGGCATGGATGCCACTACACTGTGATCCTTCTGTCTATATTCGCCTGCAGTGGCTCTCCTTGCTCCTCTGCTCCCTTTCCTAAAATCATCAGATTTGAGCAAAGCCACACCCCAGAACCCCTGTCCCAGTCAACTATCCTGTTCCTTTAAGAACGTCAGTGAGGCCAACACTGTTTGTCCTTTCGCCATTGAATACCTCTGAGCCAAAATGATCTTTTCATGAGCGATTTGTCGTTCTTTTGCTCATTCCTGTTTTGACTATGTACCTCTATCAACTCTACCTCCTCAGTACTCACTCCATGTTACTCTTATTCCGTGACAACCCAGCAGATGTTTCTTAATTATGCTCACACACTTTCACAAGTGTGGCCCTGGTTGTTAAGGGCTGTGCCTAAAAACCATTAAAACCAATAATAATTTAATAAGATACGCCTAGAACTCATCTTACCATTGGATAAGGCTAGTACTACTCTGCCATGATGTTTAAAGTTGATGGAGAACATTCCCAAAACATTACTGTCTGTTACAGCTACAGTACCACAGATATAGTGACAAAGTATTGACTTATTTATGTTTTTGGTTTAATGGTTTGCAAAAGTAGTTCATTTAATGACAGGCAGTATGGAAACACATCTGTGAGTCACAAATATTTACTTAATTCTAATACAGCAAATTCCCAGGTTGTAAGATTTTCACATATAAAATTAGGATGAAGACTGAGAACCTTTTCAAGACACTGTTTCTGTTGACTGCATGCAATATTTATATTTTGTTGATTGTTTTTTCCCCGTTTAAATATTTTATATATCAATTTATTAAAAAGCAGTCATGTTTTACTGCAGGTTTCAGTCTCACATGTTGTGGCTGCACATTATCTGTGCAATATTTTTACTTCCTCAGTGGATAATGTTGGTAAATATGCTAAGGCTGCACAAGCTTTTTGACATGCCTTGATCACGTTATATATTTTGTAATAGCTCTGAGGCACAATAAGCAGGTTTAACTGCAGTGCTCTGGTGTTCATTTCTGACACTTGCAACCCCGAAGACAGAAAAGTATTTTAGCCTTTACCAGAAATTATAAAAAATGTGCTTTTCTACAGGCTAAAAAAAATCTGTTTTCAGAAAGCAGTGCTTTTAAAACTTGTTAATGTTAACACTCTGGCATTTTAATGAAGCAAACATCGTCTCTAAAAAAGCACAACTGAGAGAACTGTTGATGACGGACGTAGAATCTAAAAGCTCACTTTACATTCTTTGAGAGCAAAGCTCTCCCTGGAGATATTCCTCCCTGACTTCTTCCTCTAACATTGAAGCCTCTGGGGCTTCTTCAGCTGATTAACTCACATTCTGAATTTGAAGTTCTCAAAAATGACCTCTTAGCTCCTGTATATTCAGAGTAGAACATTGCTGAAATGAAAAAAGAAAATACAGTTAAGGTTGTTTTAATTGAGTTTTGATTTCTTATCAATGCTCCATGAAATTATTTTATTTTAGAAAAGATATTATTTTAACTTTGATTTCTGAGGCTGATCCTTATCTGCATAAAGCAAATACATTTATAAATTTCATGGAAATGCTTATATTAAATATTTATTGTTTGCATTGGCTACAGAAATTAAATAAATTCAGGAAATTTAGACTTTAGACCATGTCCAAATTAAAATATGAATTATTTAGCACATATACTATCATGAAATTTATTCAATGAAAAAAAAGAGAAGAAAAAAAGACATGTTGTGGGACAACCTAGATACACCAGAACAGAAACCAAATAATCTTTTACTGTATCCCCTATAAGGAAAATGAATACACAATGCTGAAGTTTAACAACTGGCATTCATTTTTTATAATACATTTATAATGTACACTTAATGAAAATGTAAACCCTGTGCTTCCTAAACATTTATCTTCTCAGTCCTATGCACTGCTGATGCTAACCATATTACCAGTTTAATACCAAACCACCTATACTGTAACTGCATTTTGTTGTAAAATGTACTTGGTAATCAAGCAGCCTTTCTTTTATATAGCACTATTAGCTGTATGCAACATCACACGATCATTTGCTAAATAAACAGAATAAAATATAGTATCAATTCCATAAACAATAAATATAAATGAAATGTATCACTGGAAGATACCAAGAGGTGACCGGTTTTAAACAGTAAGTATTACAGTGAGCTATACATATCCAGGACAACTGAATCATAGAATAATAAAATGGAATACATAGCAATTGTAAATGGCAAAATAACATAAGTAAAGAGCAAACTACAGGATTAATTCACACACAAGTCGGCCACAAAATTAAAACCACTGACTGGTAAAGTGAATAACATTGATTACCTTGTTATAATGACCCCTGTCAAGGGGTGAGATATATTAGGCAGCAAGTGAACAGTCTGTCACTGAAAGGGATGTATTGGAAGCAAGAAAAATGGGCAAGCATGTGATGGTTGCACTGGGTCAGAGAATTTCCAAAATTGAAGGTCTTGTGGGGTGTTCAGGGTATGCAGAGGTTGGTACCTACCAAAAGTGGTGCAAGGAAGGACAACTGGTGAACTGTCGACTGGGGCATGAGCGACCAAGACTCATCGATGTTTGTGGGTACTGAAGGTTAGCCCGTCTGGTCAGATACTACAGAATAGCTACTGTAGCACAAATGTCTGAAATAACATAATACTAGCCTTTAGTGGAAGGTGTCAGGACTCACTGTGCATCTCAGCTTGCTATGTAAGGAGCTGCATAGCGCCCATGCTGACCCCTGTCATCTGCTGCAAGTGCCTATAATTGGAATGTGAGCATCTGTATCCAGCAGAGGGCACTAGCTCCCTTGTTGGAATAAGTTCTTTTGTAATTGCGGCATGTTACATAACCCAAAACTATATAGATATAATATAAAAAGGAGATATCCCTCCCTTAGTGATACGGCGGTAAGAAATCACATAGGAGAAATAACTTAGCTTTCTTTAATGACAGTTTGCGCTGCATAACAGACGAAGGAAGCCATAACAAGAACCCAGTTTGGGAGTGGGGGCCCAATGTATGGAGTCAGTTATTTTCGTCGCTGCGTTGGAAGAATTTTCAGGATCGGATGACGTTATCTCCCATCAGTCCATCGGCTTCAAAGGTGTGCCGGGCAATGTTCCAAGGCTTTATACTCTTTTTTCATGTGCAGGCCCCCACTTAGGTGAATCATGCCATTCCAAGCAAGGCAAAGAGGATACAGTTTCATGCTGAGTTTGACACACAGAAATAGTATACAATGGCTATTTCCCAGTTGTCCCTGTCTTGTCTTCTAATACTTGCCTAGCAGTTCTTATATGGTGAGCTCCTGCATGCTAAATCTGGCTTTGTGTTAGCTGTACATGTGAACAGAAAGAAAAGTAGATTTATAAAATATTTTTGTACAGAGCCCATTGACATATTAAACATATACAATTATTACAGCATCAGAACTAGATCATGGAGAAATGGAAGAAGGCGGCCTGATCTGATGAATTATGTTTTCTTTTAGATCATGTGAATGGTCAGGTGTGTGTGTGTGTGTCACTTACTTAGGAAAACAGATGCCAGCACGATGCATTATGGGAAGAAGGCAAGCAGGTGTATGCACTGTGATGCACTGGGCAATGTTCTGTAGGGAAACTTTGGATCTTGGCGTTCATGTGGATGTTACTTTGACACATACAACCTATCTAAAGATTGTTGCAGAACTCGTGCATCCCTTCATTGCAACGGTATTCCCTGATGGCAGTAGCCTCTTTCAGCAGTATAATGTGCCCTACTACACTGCAAACATTGTTCAGGAATGGTTTGAAGAATATGAGAAAGACTTTGGGGTTTTGACTTGACCTCCTAATTCACCAGATCTCAATTTCAATCCTGCATTTGTGTGTTGTGCTGGAAAAACAAGTTTGATCCATGGAGATCCCATTTCGCAACTTACAGGACTTAAAAAGATCTGCTGCTAACAACCTGGGGCCAGATACCACAGGACACATTTAGAGGTCTTCTGGGGTCCATTCCTAAATAGGTCACAGCTGTTTTGGTGACACAATAGGGACCTACACAATATTAGACAGTTGGTTTTAATCTTGTGTCTGATTGGTGTATATTCACGATCAGCTTTCCAAGCCAGCAGAACAAGTTTGTGTTGTACAGTAAGTAAGTAAGCTCAGTAAGTAACGTAGCACCTATAAAATCTTCTAAATGAAAGTCCAAACATTAAAAAATACTGAGAACACTTTGATTTAGTCGGGATTAGAATTTTGAGGCAGACCATTGTTTGTCTGCACATAAGCAGAAAACATAGTGTTAATAAGAAACACAAGTGAACACTTCAGTACTATTGCATATTTGAACATGGAATAGTAGAAATGTTTTTCTCAGTTTTCAAAAGCTTTTTGACAGCAGTAAAAAAACTTGACAGAGCACCAGATTGGTATGACACACAGATTTGTTGGCAGAGCTTCATTTGTTGGTATTGCAAGTGTTCTTGCATTAATAATAAGTGTACATGTCATGCCAAAAAATAACTTTTAAAAGCAAAGTTGAAAACAGCAGTGCTTGCAAAAATACTTAATGTTTCATGATTTAATTTTGTAAAGTATTTTGTCATTTTTTTCCCCGTTTTCTAAAAAAGCACATTAATCTTTGTATGACTATGTTCAAAACTGCTCAGTTTTGCTTATCAAATATTTCAGATATTTCTAGTGATTGTCTTACCAATACACTGTAAATGTAAAAAAATATTTTATTCTCTGGCGTTTCCAGGATGACCGAGTATAATTCTACTTATTTTGAATACTCTGAAATACCACTCTGTCTCTAAAATAAACTGTAGTGTGTATCTATTTGTGTATACAGTATATAGATACATTTATTTAATGTATTCATCCATCTCCACACCTGGATAAATGCCAAAGCATTCCATTAAAATAGTGCATTCATTTTAAAAAACACAAGGGAATAAGGGACAAAAGATCATACAATAAAACATTATTATTATTATTATAATAAAAACTGGTCAAAAATTATCAAAACGTCTGCTCCTTGCCATGACTGGATTGACTTTGAGTCACAACTACCATTTGGAAGCCCTCCCTGTCACCCCCAATTCTTTATCTAAGCTGTAAGTCTTAGTCTGTCTTGCACTTGCCAGTGAGCCTTTACCCTAATTATCCCCTTAAAGTGAGATTATTTCTAGGACATATTCCAGGGTCAATTCAAGGGTCAGTTGGGTGGTGAAGTTTTACAAGTCACCAAGCTAGTCAGTCGAGTGACAAAAGTCAACATTCTTGCTCTTCCTTAAAGGTATCAAAAGTATGAGAAGTAGCTCTGCATAATCATTTCCTCTTAATACAGTAAATAGTCCTCTATTCCAGTCATTGGCTGAATACTTCCTCCTAGCAGCCAGGAAAAGTTGCGTACGGTTCTTGTTTGTCCCATTTGGACTCCTTTATTTGTGCTTATTTAGCGTATGCCCACTAATTACTGCTGTCATCACCCCAGATGATTGCTGTTGATCTCATTCTGTTATGCACAAATATTATTTTAACTATCAGTATAGTTCTCTGTCTCTCTGAGATTTGTCAGACTCTTTCCTTCTCATTTGACACTTTGCCATTATAGCCATACACCATACCCACAACTTTTAGCTCATGAACTGAAATGTCCACTGTTGTGTGAGGCTTAGGTAAACCAGAGTGTTAAGAACTTTCGGGTCCTACTTGGAGGTGGGTGTCCTATTTTATGTAGATCAGGGTGATATGTGTTTGGTCTTATGTTACATGGGGTTGGTAATTCACATTATTCCAGTGGTTTATGTGTATTTCTGTCATCCTTATTCATTTCTTTAGGACACCTTTTCCACCCCTACGTCTATTCTAAGCTCCCAAAATGCTTACTGGTAAGGTTTCTGTAACCTCTACTATCCCGAAAGAGCACATATAAATAAGCCCTACTTAGTCTCTCTTAGTTATCTGTAAATGACACTGTTAAATGTTCAGTTTCAAAACCCCTCTCAGTTGCAGAAGGTGAAGAGGTTCCACCTTCTAGTGTTAGAGTATTAGCACCATCATTTCCCTTCCATGTTTTGAACAACATTTTCTCTCAGTGTGTTTGTATCTATTTAAAAATGTTTCCAGAAAGTACAGTTTTCCTTCGGAATACATCTTAACTGAGTAACAAAAGTCCAGCAAAAAGACACCTTTTATTGGCTAACTAAAAAGATTACAATATGCAAACTTTCGAGGCAACTCAGGCCCCTTCTTCAGGCAAGATGTAATCTTCAATCACTGTAACAAATTTATGGCTAAATCACAAATTACATGATGCACACAAATAAAAGTTCAGATTACATTAAACATATAGTAGAACAGAGAAATTTCAAATTGATTAACATAAATAAGAATATAATCCAATAATGTTGTAGTTAAGATATCAAGTCAAGTGGCTTTATTTTCTTACCACCTATACTTAGTATTACAGCATAAAATGGCACAAAATTACATTTGCTAGGACCGTGGTGCAAAATATACATAAACACAGGACAAGTGCGAGACAGGTAATGAACTATACTATACTATAAAATAGATAAATAAATAATTAAAAATAAATAATAGGTAAGTGAATAGATAGAAACGATAGAAATACATAGTAATACATAATTAATAAATGATGTCAGTAAAACTAATAAAAAACAACAGTAGTATCAAATGTACTGCATATAAAATCACTACGAGGAGCAGATCTGTGAGCAGAGGGTCAGCACAGAGTTCAAAGTCCAGACAGCCAAAAGGTAGTATGCACAGTTGACATCGGATGAGAGGAAAACAAAAACACCAGTTAGCAGTACTGCTGCAGTAAATAAACCTCCTGAGAGTCCATTGTCAGTTATAAAAGAAATTCACAGACAAACTTGGTCATAGTCACAGTTTTTAACACCTAGGCCAACAGGTTGCCCCCAAAGAATTGTACAATATTTTATAAGCTTGTACTGGTCAGTCCAATAAGAAAACTGATTTTTTTTCATTTTTGGATTCCAAGGCTCCCATTATTTTTGGTACCTTTCCCATGGTCAGGAGTAACACTTTGGCAGTATAGCAATGGCACAAAATGCTACTGCAGGATTGAGAGAAGAGAAACAGAACACAGAAGGACTAGTAACTGTTTATTGTTATTGTCATATTTTTGTGCAAATGACTAACACATAACAACAACTAACAAAAAAATGCAATATGAACAAGTAATTGGCAGCTCTAGTCAGGGTATGCTAGACTAAAGTAGGGAGTCTTCAGTGTGAATTTAAAAGCTGAGACCACAGGGGCATCTTTTATATAAGCAGGCAGATTTCAAAGCCTTCAACTCACTGTTTACTTATTCCTTGGAAATTTTAGCAGAACCTTGAGATTGTAATGTTCATTCCAGTTTAAATTGTGAGATTTTTGAGACCCTGACAACCTCACACCTGTGCTGTGTACTAAAACTTGGTTAACACAAGCAGGGACTGGTTGTCTGCTGCAGGTGTAACTGCAAGTTCGTAGGCTTCCCGCATAACATGTCTGTTGCCTGCTGGTTGATGCGGGGAACATTTAAAACCAAATGCTGACCTGGCTGTGTACTCACTTTCTGTCTCATCACCTGTGTAGGAAGGCAATCTATTCTTTGGATCTGAGAAGGGAGCAAATGCAAGACAATGTCATCATTCCAGCTTGCACGCTGCAGTGTTCGAATGACAGCTCCCATTTGAATAAATGCTTTCCAAAGGTTCCTGTCTTCATAACAATAAAGCCAATTTCCTTGGGAACCGGGATTCACATTTTTCTCTCTTGTGCAACTCTGTGACCCACACATCTCAAGATGTATTGATAAATTTAGATAAGTAGGGTCCAGACCATTTAAAGATGATAGCTATGGAAAGAAACAATTGTTAAAGAAATGTACTAATGTTTTTCAGAAAAATGAAAGAAGAGGTAAAAGAACTGCAGTGACTTATTTTAACTCCTTTATCTGAAAACAATATTTGTGTTACTGCAGTCCAAACATTTAAACCAAGGTGTGATGTTTTTCCTGTCAAGGTTCTATACAGTCTTTCAGGGATGACACATTGTGCTTTGTGATTGGAACACGGCTGAATGCTACAAACTTCAGTGAGACTGATATAGGTAAATAAAAAAACAGCACACTTACCTGCTGTGATCAACATTGGTGAGTGGAATGGAATAATTTCTTACATTGCCCAAGTAAAGAGTGTTGGAAGCTTGGGAGTGTGAGCATATTGCTGCTTCATGTATTAGCCAAAAGCACAATATACTAGGTCACAAAATAAAACCATTTACAAACAAAGATTAAATGCAATTTCTATAGAATGTCAGGTAACCATTTTAGATTGTACCCCCAGGCATACTTAAATAAAAGTTAAACAGAAATAATGTAGAACTAACAACTGAAGTAAAACACAAGGAGGCAGAAAGCAAAGAAGTAAGGTGATAATTGGTATTTGGTGATAATTTTTTATTAAATGTAGAAAAGTAAAAAAAAGAGAACAGATTAAATAGAAAGAATGATGTAGGAAATAATAGGGATGAAGTGATTAAGGAAGATAAATGTGCAATAAACAGATGAACTGGAGACATAATGTAAGTATGTATTATATTAATTATCAAAATATCCACTTAAACCAGTTAGGCGAGGGTTTGCAGTCTGTTTAAATAACATCAAATCAACAAAACTGTAATGGTCACTCACACAATTATCCACAGTCACATTTAGCTATTTAAAATTGCCAGTTACACTATCCTTCATGTCTGTGAAGACGTTTAGAGAAAAAGAAATGGAGTACTATTTGGGTAGAAAGAACACAGAGACATGAATAAAATGTAAACTCCTTGCAAACAGTGACTGGGTACATGATTCAAACCCAGAATGCAAAATCCATGAGAAATGAAAAAGTAACTAATGCACTGCCGTGCCACCCTACATAATAAAAACAATATGCAGATGAAATAAGATGACTTAGAACAGACGAAGGTAAGAAAAATAGAGGAGGGGAGGCAATAAACTGAAAATATGGTAGTTTAACAGAACTGGAGAGATTTAATAAAATAAACATTATGAAGGGACATTATACTCAAGCACTATAATGTGCTATGGAGACTGCTTTAAAACATACACACCAGTTTTTTCTGGTAAGAAGTAGACAAGTATATCTTGAGACTAAAGGACAATAAATATATATATATATATATATATATATATATATATATATATATATATTTCACTAAGGGCACGCAAGACGCACACAAGACAGAGAGCCCCTCCTGATAACTGTAAGACCATGGGATACCATGGGATACACTCGACAGAGCCCCGCCCGCCAACTGTAACCCTCCTCCCGCGTCCACTGTCGCTCTCGAGGCATGTGCACTGCCTGCTCATGTGCCTGCACGCAACAACTCACCAAATACAGCCTCAGTCGCTTTCATCTGTGCTACAGTCCACATGCACCTCTGAGCCACGTTGACTTTTCATTGTTCTTTTCGGTTCCAGCTGCTTTTCTATATATATATATATATATATATATATAAAAAATCGACCAAGTCGCACGACCATGGGGTACGCACGACAGAGCCCTGACCGCCCACTCTAACCCTGGTCCCGCGTCATGGGGAACGCACAACAGAGCCCCGCCCGCCAATTCTCACCCACCTCCCGCATCCACCCTCGCTTTTGAGGCATGCACACTGCTTGCTCATGTGCCCACCCCCAACACGTCACCAAACACATCCTTACTCACTTTGGTCTGTGCTACAGTCCACATGCAGCTGTGAGCCACGTTGACTGTTCATTTGCCTACCATGGCCACTGCCTCAAATGTATTTCATGAAAACAACACTTCTTTCAATGTTATACAAATTCCTGCATCAGGTAATTGTTTGCTTCTATCAGTCGGATATTTCTGGAAAAATGTCATTGACGAAACTGTTGCTCTCAAACTTCGCAACATGGCTGTAACCTTTGTTTGCCAACATTGGGATAACTTCGGCGATGTGCTGTCCGTTGTTCTTAGTCATGGAAGCATAGTCATACAGTCTGCTCAACAATACGCTTACTACATGAATACTTCCGGAGTTTATGGTGGCGAGGCAGAAATTGTGGCGATGTCCCAAATGCTTCCAGCTACTATCTCCATTCACTTCCGAGAATGTCGTTATGCCTCTCCTCGAGTTTACAATCCGGGCCACACAAAGTTCACAAACACGTGATCGCCAGCACCAAATTTAACATTCCAGCTACACATTTCTTTCACTATCTTCAAATTAGGAACTTTGTTAAACAGAACCTTCCCGATTTTCCTCATCTTGCACCCTCATCTATACTGGAAAAAATATTGCTCAATCTCAAGGACTCAGACACCATCTCTGCAATATATAAAATCACTTTACAGTCAATCCCTTTCAAAGATCCAAGAGGACACTGGGTAAAAAGATCTCTCAATTAATATATCAGAAAAGGAGTGGAAAGTAGCAATGCAGAGAATTCACTCGAGCTCCATATGCACAAAGCATACAATTATACAACTCAAAATTATATATCAAGCACATCTGTCTCGTCTAAAACTCTCCAAAATGTTTCCAGGGCATGATCCAACCTGCGAATGCTGCAACCAAGTCCCAGCCTCACTGGGTCACATGTTCTGGGCCTGCACCAAATTAACATTATTCTGGACCAAAATTTTTAATTACAGACAGCCTTGGTCTCACAATCCCTCCTAACCCATTAACAGCTGTGTTTGGGGTTCTTCCAGATGGGTTTAAAGTGGAGAAAGACAAACAAATTGTGATTGCATTCACTACACTTTTGGCACGCAGACTTATTCTGCTAAACTGGAAGAACCCAAACTCTCCTCTTTTAAGTCAGTGGGAAACCAATGCGTTATACTATTTGAAATTGGAAAAAATCAAATACTTGGTTAGAGGATCCGTACAGACTTTTTTCAAAACATGGCAGGATCTAATCAGTAATATTTTACAATAAGCTCTTAAAGCACAGAGGAAGCAATTATTTCCGTATTTCTCTGCCTTATGCATCCATCTCATCAAATTTATTAATTTAGGTATGTTTACAAGCCTTAAATTTCACGCTGTTTGCCTTGCTCTTTCTCTCAGGGGTGGGGGTCGATTTGTTCTTAACTCAATTTTACTTTTTGTAAAAAATTGATTGATTTGAATGGATTGCAATTAAATTAATAAAACTTCAAAAAAACAAAACAAACGGCTCTAGAGCAGGTGTTATTGCTGCTTTACTGTTGGAGATGCAAATTGAATCCAAATCATTTCCGATAGGCTAGATTATTAATAAAATTCTTTTCTTGATTTGATAGTAAATTTCAGCACTTAGTCATCCTATTTATATTTAGTATTTATGAAGCATGCATTGTGCCAGTGTGGTCACTTTTCAAAAGGTACTACGCACATATTTAAATATATATTAAATCCTATGAACATAATCTGCTTAATCCAACATTACTATTTTTAATTTAGGAAATAAAGAACAGTCATACAAACAATAATTATGATGCATGTACAGATTACCAATAAAGAATCAACTAATAAGTAATTCAATATAGTTGTTTAACCTCAGTCATATTTTGTCCAAGACTCATTTTTATTTTTCACCTGTTGCCTCCCTTATAAATAGTCTCCCTGCAGACCAGTTAATGCACATGGATGGATGGATGAATAGGACAAATCAGTAATTGATATGTTTCAGAGTTATATAAAAGGTCAGCATCAAAAGCTGGGACTTTCTCGTTTTTTTTTTAACTGTGGATGTCAAAAGGTGTAATTTGACAGCATTAACTAATTTGTACATTGAAATATGTAGTTATGTTACTTTCCATATCACTCCTTCCTACATCATTGTATTAATTACTTTTTTCATTATTAGTAAACTACATTTAAATGTTCATGTGGTCAATGTCTATTGAGTGGGACGGGGCCCACTCTGAGAGAAATGTTCAAAGATTACTGGTTTTTCTGTTTAGATCAATTGGAAAAGGTTAATAATGTCTGTCAGACTGACTAGTTGCAACTTATGGCCCTTAAATAGGATAAGTAACATCCTGCCAAATATTATGCATGGCAGGGAATCTATGAGCTACCAAGGATCTCACCTTACAATTGTAAAGGATAGCTTGTGTTTGGTAGGTAAGGTGCCTGGGACCTTAAGGCCCAGGGATATGCATTGTTTTTATGACTCCATAATTGTTCTGTCTGGCTATAAATGCACTTCTCTGCCAGTGGCACATTGAAATGCAGAGGTGAGTATATTGGTGAAGTGTAGCACTTTGGCTAGATGGCTAGACAGAGAGTAAGGCGGAGGCAAGTGGGTGAGTGTTTATGGTTAATTGTCCAATGGGCTCAAATGCAGACAAGATGTTTACTGTTCTGTAATATATCACCATTCTCACATGTTTTTAATATTATAAAAAACAAAGTAGGATATTTTAAATATATTGTGAAATACTGAAGACAACTCTTAGCAAGGTTTGGGCTTTGTGGCCCCGTATGCTGTAACAAAGCAAAAAAAACAGGTCTTTTTTTCTCAAAACAAAAAAAAAATTATTGTATGAGGTAAACAAAGACAAAGATGGCGGATTTGGAGGGAAAATATAAAGGGGTGGACCGGAAATTAAGCGTGATGGCTGCTGGGTAGACGTGGTGGTGGATGGGAGCGTGACGTCATCTTTGAGGGACCAGAGGGAAGAAAGGAACCCGGAAATAGAGACTGTTGTTTACTCCGGCGGTGTTATGGAGGCGTCGCTTCATCTTTTCTGAGGGAGAAAGAGAAAGAGAGGTTAGTACACTGTTTTCATCCCCCGACGGTCTCATTGCTTTGCGCGTCCGGTCCTTCAACTGCTCCCGATGCGCTTGTGCCTGTCAATATGTATACAAATTATTGACTGTTTCTCATTATTGTCAATAGTTTTAGTTTGCTATGACTTCTGAATAAGGCTTTTCAAATTAATGGTGCCACAAAGCTCCTGGCCTGTATTCAATTACTGTATATGAAGTTTTCTACCAGGGCAGATGATTTTTTACCAACTTGTAGATCAGTGGTCGGGGAATAGGGGTAAATTACCCCAACTGGGGTAAAAGTGATATTTTCAGGGGTAATAAGGACTCAGTAAAGACATAGGTACATAAATAAATAAAAAGCTTGTTTTTTCTTGCGACTTACATTTTTCTTCCTGATCTGTTAACACGCTAGAAAGTGGCATATCTAAACTAACGTATCTCGTAGAGTGAGCTCCCGGTCCGATTGCAACCAATATTTATAACTTCACCGCGCGTCGAACACAAAAGCGGTAACACTGTGCGGGTGGGGGGGCACGCGTCCGTTAAAAGGAGGCAGCGAACGGCTCAAGATTAATTCTACCAGATACCGAAGATTGATTCACCACAGAGCAGCCGAACGAGACACATCGAGTCCACCACCGCCAGCGACTACAAAAACTGAAAGCACCTATATCGAGCCACTACCGCTACCGACAACACTAGGGAGAGACGACTCGAGCGCATATATCACGCCCCTTTGCATATTGAGACCCTGCTGCCGTAGCCTCAAATAAATTCGCTACAATATATTGCTGAAAAACTTCGACGATCAAGGTAAGACAGTGTTGTATTATCACTTTGGTGGCCGGTGATATGTATGTGGTATCATGCTTGCGCCGACCGTTGGTGTCTGGTGATACGATGTACTAACCACGTTTTCATCAAACATTTTTGCTCCATAGCACACCTCGATCCTTGTGTATTTTCTTTTTTTTTTTTTTTGGAAATTCAATTAAGACTATTAGAAAAATAATTTATTTACTTCGTAATCTATTTTTTTTTTTTGCATCGATCTACATTTAATTTTGAAAATGACTGATAAGACTGTATTTGGTAGGCGGGAGTAAAAGTTTTTTCTTAATTTATCGCGAACAATATTTTTTATAACTATTTATGAAGTTTCGAAAAAAAAAATTTGTGTGTTTTTTATGCAGTCCCTATTACCGCATAAAAGCAGGTTTGAGTGTATTTCGAACACCAAAGTTGGAAATACGATGCAGTGTGATACATATGGTCAACGTGCAAGCATTTTATCATAAAGATCCCTAATTTTGATGTCCTTGTTTCAAAAATGAAACAACACCATTTAGCAGAGTGAATGTTGTCCTTTTATTTTTTTTATTATTTATCCTTTTATTTTTATATTATATTTGAAAACAGATTCAATAAATAATTTGAATTTAAAAACAATTTTTTTCCTTTCAAATCATGGGGGTAACGGTGACTTAAATAAACAAATTTTGGGATAATGGGTAAAAAAGTTCCCCAACCCCTGTTGTAGATAATTACGTATGAACTATGTATGTTTATCTAATATAAAACAGCATTATTGGAGCCATCTAAGACATAAAAATTGGAAGTATTCCATTTTGTTGATAGTGGCTGCTCCCTTCTTGCTCACATCATCACAGACAGGACACTAGTATAAGGAAAAAGTAAACTACAAACTGCTGTCTTTTTAATGTTATAACATCCTTAGCTTTTTCATTTGGGATTATTAACTTTCCCTTTGGAGTGAATTGTTTAAAGGCTGCATCTATGACTCAAGCATTACCTTTTGTATCTTTAACATTTATACTGTCGGTGGAAAATCTTTTTAAGAGGCTCCACAGAGAACAGATTACGAGAAAAACTTATTTTGAAAATTGGTTATTTTCTTGAATTGTACAATCCTATGAGCACAGTAGTAATTACATCATTCATGTTAAAAATAATAATAAAGTAAAAATCTTAATTTGTCTAATGAAACAGACTAAGCGAAATTGACTTGAGATGAGAAGATGAGAATTAAATTGTACACAAGGAAACAATTGCTTAAGATAGACTCATAATCTTCCTGTGAAAAGACTTAATCCAATTATAGATCCATGTCTAAATTTATCTTGTATTTATTTATATCATTAGTTAACTGTAATTGTTGTTTCATTTATTTTCTAGCTGGCTTTTCCTTCAGACATTTGTTTATAATGCTAGGTTCACATCATTTGTTAACTATTCAGACATTGAGAATTACAATTTAATTTACAAGATGTGCTGTAAATTTTACTGAATAGTAAATGTACATTTTCAATGTATGGTTTATTAAAGAGGCAATTAAAGAACAATGTAGAAACATTTTCTACTCATTAAATTTATTGTATCTTTATTTCAATAAGAAAACATGTAAAAGGCCATTATAATGAAAATATAAATTGTAGCCACTTAATTTGTAGCACAGTAGTAACAAAAGTTAAGTGAAACAAACGTTTATTCAATTACTTTCTAAATAATTCTTTTTCATTACAGGTTAGCTGGGAACAGGAGACCATCAAAGGCACAATAGGTTTAAGGTGCACCATATCACTGCACCAGTTACCAGTACACCTTAAAGCACATGCGGACATGCCTAGCTGTTGGGAAACATGATTTTATTATACGGTAGAAGTAATCAACAATGTTAAAATGTGTTTTAGTTATGTTTATTTGATTCTGAGTCTGTTGCATTTTTTTTGACAATAAGTGTAGCATAGAACTGTGACTTTTATTATTTTTATTTTATTTGAACTTCTGATTCTGTAAAAAGTACCTTTTCTAACCACAGAAAGAGAAAGTGCTAGTAGGGACAGCAGATAAGATAAACTAGTGAAAATGAAACTTGCCACTGCAAAAGGGCAGTCTAGCAAGATGAAAGATCAAAACTTTAAATGATAAAATGGTCATTTCTTGACTTTCTATATATGTAAAAAGTGAGGCTCTCAAACTATTGGGTATATTTGTGCAAAGAGACGGGTTTGGCCTTCACAAGCTTTCAAACGTCTTCAGCTTAAAATGAAAGTATATGAAGAGAGAAGAGCCAGGAAGAAGCAGAAACAGGAAAATCACAGTCACCAAGAAGACCATGTCATGTGACGCAGGACAGTAGCAGTCAGTTCTGGATGTATTTTAGATCCATAGTCCCAGATGCAAGAGCATTGTGGCTGATGTGCGGTGTCTCTTTAAAGATCAGGGGCCTCGTGCATAACGCAGTGCGTAGAATTCGCACTATAACATGACGTAAGCACAAAAGCCGAAATGTGCTTACGCACAGAAAAATCCAGACGCAGGAATCTGTGCGTTCGCCAACTTCCGCGTTCTTCCGCTACATAAATCCCAGCCTGCGTGGAAATGAACGCACGTGCACGTGCCTTCTGCCCCACCCCAACTCCTCCCAGAATTACGCCTCTTTGAATATGCAAATCAATATAAATAGCCCCTTACCTTCAGCGCTTCAGAAAGACAATGGCAAAAGCACGGGAAAAACCCAAAAAAAAAAACTTCAGCGAATGTGAAATGGAGGTCCTGCTCGCTGAAATAGAGGCCAGGAAAAAAGTTTTATTTGGTAACTTAGGAAGTGACATTAGCAACAAAAGGAAATTGATGGAATGGCATAGTGTGGCAGACGCAGTCAAGAGTGCTGGAGCAGAAAATCGTACTGTGACCGAATTAAAAAAAGAAGTGGTCAGACCTCAAAGTTGCCGTGAAAAGGAGAGTCGCAGCTCATCGTCTGCATGTTAGCTTCACTGGAGGAGGTACTGAACTCCCGGAGCTCACGCCGTTTGAGCAGCAAGTTGCAGAAATTATTGGCAACACACTCATTGCCGGCATTTTATCAGCGGGGGGGGAGATTCTGACATCACCACAAGTGCCGGTGAGTAAATAATTTGCATAAGTAATAAGACAAACAATCAGGTATTAATTACTGTTTATTTACTTCTAGACAATGGCACAAAAGCTAACCTCAGTGCTGAGGATATGGTTCCGGGCGATGATGGTGCTGCTTCTGTGCCAACCACATCTTCGGGTGCTGGCTGCTCACACACCCCTGCCTTGGAAACTGGTGGGCAATCTGGCCGTGTGCTGACTGATGCAGTCCTAGAATCTCAAAATGCATTGGTGGATGCAGTGAGAGATGTAGCCAATGAACTAAGAAACATCAAGGCAGTATTGTGTGACATTAACCTAAAATTAACTGAATTTGTGAAAAAATAAATGATGCATCTGCTTACCTGTTTTTACATTCTGTTAATTACATTTATTCGACATTGTAATGCTGTCCAGTGTGGCTGATCATTTGGTGGTCCAGGGTCAGGTTCATCATACCGGATCTCTTCAGGTATGGGCAAGCTACGAATGAGTGCCATATTTTGTAGAATGCTACATGCTTGCATGATGCGAAACACTTTCTGTGGACTATAGAGCAGCATTCCACCAGTCTTATCCAGGCAGCGCCAACGGCCCTTAAGCTGCCCTATAGTACGTTCTACCACCGCCCGAGCCCGAGAGTGAAGGTCAGTATAACGTTGCTGTTGTTCAATCAGTGGGTTGGCGAGAGGGGTGAGGAGCCACATCTTCAGCGAGTACCAACTGTCACCTGAATAATCGTGTTATATGGTTGCATCATACAGATAACGTACAACTGTAACCAAAAAGGTAATAAATGTCTTATCTTACCGAGAAGCCAGCCATCATGCACAGCACCATTTTCAAGTTTGTTCCCCACAGTACTATGTCTCAGGATGAATGAATCATGAGTTGAGCCAGGCCATCTCGCAACAACATTAGTGAGGCGCATTTTCGTATCACTGATGATTTGCACATTAATAGAGTGAAAATGCTTTCTATTCACATAAATTCATTCTGTGACGGTGCCTTTATAGCAATGTGTGTGCAGTCGTCCGCTCCGATTACATTGGGAAAACCGGACATTGCTGCAAATTCTGCTTTGATGTTTGCCTGTTCAACCGTAGTGTACGGAAATCTTATATATCTGCTTGACAAGCGGATAATACCATCCCATGGAGAACTTCTGGGTGCCATATAAAAAAGGTAATGTATATACTGTATTTGCCTATCTTTCCATTTTTTGTACATGCTCTTTCATCACAGGGTTACAATGAAACATAGACTCTTCTGGTGCATGACCATAATCTCATACGGGACAATGATGTGTCACAGGGCCTAATAACACACACACACACACACAAACACAATCATTCACCTGTACAAGGCCAATTTAGAAATGCAAACTGATCAAACATGCAGTTCACAGAGTTGTTGGAGAAAACAAGCAATGCTTTTACAAGGAGATGAAAATACCAGAAAAAATATAACAAGTATAGTAATTGAACCTCTGTGTAAGGAGATTTGATACAGCAAGGCTACCTATTTGTTCATTTAAAGAATTATAGGAGACAAAAACAATCTCATTTATTTAAGTAAACTTCCCGCATGCAGCTATCTTTGACTTACAGATGCCATGAGATCTGTGCTGTGGACACTGAAGGGCACTTACAACACCATGAAAGACAATACAGATAATGGAGATTTTTTTCTGCTATTATCCAGGTTTCTTATTGGGAACTGTAACTGTAGTCCACAAAATATGCATAGTCCATCCATCTGGTGTTATGTAAGTGTCCTAGTCAATGTATCCAAAAGTTCAATGATGTACATTTTCAACATTTTGTGATGCAGCAGCAGTTCTAATTCCTAATTCAGAAGCTTAATTTAAATGTTATTTGCCCCCAACTACTGACTCACAGGTGAATTGGATCTGACCTTAAATAATCACATATGCTAGTTCATCTACTTATTTAAATTAATTCATGCATCATCAGTTCTGATAGCAGGAATTCATTCTTCATTCAGCCATGACATCATCTTCGCCAACAGCCACCTTGGCAGAGATTATTTTGTTCAGCACTCAGAAAACTAAGTATTAAATGTAAAGATGTCAATCTAAATAAGGCCAAAGGCTCAGTTTTTCTTATTTAATTTGTTACATCTCCTGTGGTGACAGTCAGGCACTTTTTAAGCCCTCTGACTTTCAGAAGTCTAAAAAGAGTAGGTTAGGAAATTACAGGGTGGGCCATTTATATGGATACACCTTAATAAAATGGGAATGGTTGATGATATTAACTTCCTGTTTGTGGCACATTAGTATATGTGAGGGAGGAAACTTTTCAAGATGGGTGGTGACCATGGTGGCCATTTTGAAGTCGGCCATTTTGGATCCAACTTTTGTTTTTTCAATAGGAAGAGGGTCATGTGACACATCAAACTTATTGGGAATTTCACAAGAAAAACAATGGTGTGCTTGGTTTTAACATAACTTTATTCTTTCATGAGTTATTTACAAGTTTCTGACCACTTATAAAATGTGTTCAATGTGCTGCCCA
>JANRMT010062854.1:75966709-75977185 GCA_026402145.1 Polypterus bichir lapradei | reverse complement strand
CACATTTTATAAGTGGTCAGAAACTTGTAAATAACTCATGAAAGAATAAAGTTACGTTAAAACCAAGCACACCATTGTTTTTCTTGTGAAATTCCCAATAAGTTTGATGTGTCACATGACCCTCTTCCTATTGAAAAAACAAAAGTTGGATCCAAAATGGCCGACTTCAAAATGGCCACCATGGTCACCACCCATCTTGAAAAGTTTTCCCCCCTCACATATACTAATGTGCCACAAACAGGAAGTTAATATCACCAACCATTCCCATTTTATTAAGGTGTATCCATATAAATGGCCCACCCTGTAGACATAATGCATTAAACTTCTCTGGTTTTCAAATCACCATTATGATGCTTTGAACCTTAAGACCTAACCTACAGTATAGATGCACTACTGGTGTAGTACTACAGCATTTACCTTTGAGAATGTTTACTGCAATTCATTTAGTTTTATAATTTCACAAAATGTTATTTTTGTCTCTTTTTGAAAGATTCCATTTGTAGTAATTCCAGTTCATTTTTGCACTATAGATTTCCCACCACTCAATAGTGATGTCACTGAATTGAGTGTGTTTTCTGATGATGTTTTTCATTACACAAATATGTACTGTACCTTTTATAGTATAATTATGGCACAATTCCATGAAGTTCACAAATGTTTCCTTAAAGGAACTGGATTTCTTCTCAACTGCTAATCAATGTAAATTACTCCAGTATGAGTGTATATATGATTGAGCCCCATGATGTATTACATGTACCAAGCTCGTCTCCCCACAACTCTTTCCTGGAGAAAGTGGGCATTTAAATTAAACAAACTTAGACCAATGTTTCCAAATGTGTACTTTTATAGGTATTATAAGCCTTCAAAACATGTTTCATAAGATAGTTGAAGTACTATTCAGAGTAGATATAGCTGATGTATAGTATTATTATCTTTTCTATTTCAGTTGTGAGATAAACTTTCTCTGCTGTCACGTCAAAAGCTGAAATGCTCACAACTCACTCTATAATATATATTTCAGGCTTATGAAATAAAACCTGTCCAAAGCACCATTTTCATCTTTTCTAATTTTATCAACTACTACAGGCATGTTATACATATTTTATTCTACTTCAAAGCCACCCACCCACCTATTTTAACCCACACTCTTTTTATGGGAGCTGGGCAGGCGTGAGCGTATTCTACCACCATTTGGTACAAGGCAGAAATAATCTCTAGATGGGACTTTAGAGCTTTGCAGGGAATTTCAGATACCAGACCCATTCAGAGTCATTAACTTAACACCATATTCATGACAAAGGAAAATAAGAGCACCCACACAAATAATAATAATTCTTTACATTTATATAGCACTTTTCTTACTACTCAATGTACTTTACATAGTAAATGGGAAGATCAGAGAAATGCACAAAGAAGTGACTAAAGTGGCTCAAGGCCCTGCCCTTCCTCTCATTGGCCCAAGTGCCTCCAAGTTATGTCCAATCTGTTCACCTCCAAGTACAAGTGCGTTCCTACTTTTTATTTTAGGAAACAGAGAAAAGGCAACAAAAAGCAACTTGCCTTGTTAAAACTAGGTAGATTACCCAATCCTGTCCCATGCAGAGATGAACACTTCAATTAATTGCATGTATTTAAATATTTGTGTGCTGGTCATGTTCACTTATTGCTATGATGTGGAAAGTAGCTCTTTTATTTCTATTCTTGTAATCTGTGTAATTATATGCTGTATATAAAAGATTAGATTAGATAAACTTTATTAATCCCAAGGGAAAATTCAGACGCATACAGCAGCAGATACAAAAAAAAAGGATAGACTCACAGGACAGGCAATATAGCTAATCAATCAATAGATAGATAAATAACTTAAAATACACTTAAGGAGTACATCTGGAGGATACAATGAGTTGCCCGATAGCAGTGAGCAGAAAAGACCCCCAGAGGCACTTTTTGGCTCACCATGGTGAAATGAGCCTCTGGCTAAAAGTGCTCTAACTGAGTACCTCCTGGATGAGATTTTTCATGATGGTATCCAATTTTGCCATCATCCACTTTCCCACAACAGCTTCTAGTTTGTCCAGTGTTCCCACAGTGATAGAGCAGGCTTTCCTGCATTGTGTTCAGGTTACTTCCCCAGGAGATTGCAGCGTAGAACACGACACTGGCTACTATAGACTGGTAGAACATTTCCAGCAGCTTGCTGCACACATCAAAAGACCAGAGTCTTCTTAGCAAGTACAGTGTGCTGAAGCACTTTCTTGCATGGTGCTACTGTTTTGTCAGACCATGTCCAGTTTGTTGCTTATGTGAACACCCAGGTACTTGTAACTCTGAACTTCCGCGTGATCCCCCTGAATGGTTACTGGTCTGGTGACTGGTCTCAGAGTCTCATTGGTATGCCTGAAGTCCACCATCAGCTCTTTTGTCTTACTGATGTTGAGCTGTAAGTTGTTGTAACTGCGCCACAAGAGAAAGTCCTCCACAGTCTTCCTGTACTCTGTTTCATCCCTATTATTAATGAAGCCTAAGATGGACGAGTCATCTATAAATTTCTGTAGATGGCAAACACTAGTATTGTGATATTGTGGTATCATTTATATTGTACTTCAACTTCTGGATCATGATAATTTTACTTTCCCTTGCTGAAAGTCATTTGCCCAAAAAGAATGCTGATCGAACCAGATGGTCAGTTCTAGTGATTTCTTGAATATCTGGTCCACAATAGGCACTTTATGGAAGAATAAAAATCTTCGATATGATGTGCTATGATGAGAACTGTTACTGTTGGTATTTCAAGTGATCAAATGGGAATTCTTTAATTTGTTCTTTGGTCATGTTAAGATTATACAAAATTTAAAGGTGTTATAATAGGAGAATAAGGTACAGATTTGGTAGAGTGCAGTTTAGTGTCTTTCTGATAATCTCCGCAATCATAGACAAACGTTTTACCAAGTAGGTGAATATTATAATATCTCTGAAGTTAAACTGAAATGTCCTGTGAAATTAAAAACACACAAAGTACTAATTTGTGTCCTTTGATTAACAATTCCTGTCCCATATACTGTAGACCTCTTCTTTACTTTGGAGTCAACGCCCACCAAAATGTCTGTGCACAACACTGAGGAGGGGCAATAAACTCCGGCCAGACAAACTGGTGCAAGATCCAAATGCAGTCTTCTAGAGCCGTTAGCAGTTACTGT
Source organism: Polypterus bichir lapradei (assembly GCA_026402145.1). NCBI lineage: Eukaryota > Metazoa > Chordata > Cladistia > Polypteriformes > Polypteridae > Polypterus > Polypterus bichir. The sequence goes on along the minus strand of JANRMT010062854.1, from coordinate 75,973,988 downwards.
CCCCCTTGCTTCACTTAAAATTACAGTAATTTAAAAATGCAGAAACAAAGCAAGCTCTACAAAAATTATAGACATGATAAAAATATGTAATATTTCTGATTCTGCCACTAATTCTCCAGCTGTTAAGTTCTTGCTTTTTTATCATGTAAATGAAAGCATCTTCTGCATAGAAAATAACTGCCATTAGTTCTGCATTATTCAAATACATCTGGAAATCAGATTAGCTAGTAAGTCCATTACAGCTACACTGAAAACAATAATACATTTGGCATAGCAGCTCTGAACCTCATCTCACATTAACAAGCACACTTAAAAACAATATATAATCCATGATATCATTTGTAATTGCTTTGACATTACTGAATAAACATCATTTAGATAAGAGTAATTTTTAAAATGCAGGATGCGTGAGTCAAAGTATGCATTCACTACTTGTGTATAAAGCTAAAATGAGATTTAAAACAATCAGGTTTTTTGTCTGTATATTTCTGTTTATATTTTTATTTATTATAATATTATTATTTCATTAGTTACAAGGGAAATTCTTCATCTGGCTTTAATATTAATATAATGTCAGGTGTGACGTGTTGACATTTCATAAGACTAAAGTGCAATTGAAGGGTCACTGAAAACCATTTTGCTCGAAACTTATAAAGGTGTTTGCTGAATGGGTAGAATGCCTCTTAAATATTTCTGTAATTCTGTTTGAATTTAAGATAAAAAAATGACACTTGGTTAATTAAATGTTCTGCAAACCATTCCTCAGAAATCTTTGTCATAAAATAAATGACACTGAAATCAGACAGCAAAAATGAATTTTAATGTTCTAAGTCTCAATAATATGATGTTATAGCTCACTGCTGAAATGTTTTACAATGCAATTCTGAATGTTTTGTTTTGATTCGTAGAATGAGACCGGTATGTTTTTATATACTATTAAAATTTGTTTCACAACCATCTGCTTCAGTTCATAAAAGCAAATTAATAGAATGTGAGCAGTTAGATTCCATGTGTTGTTACAGAGTCAGAGTAATGTAATGTACAGTACATGAATATGAATCAATGGAAACCTGTTGAATTACAGGTGTCAACTTGTGTCATTTTATTGGCTGTGTGATCTGTCTCTCACCATGTATATAACACACAACTACTAATATGTACAGAATACCACCCCACACAGCCCAGAACTGTTTGATAATATAGTTATTTTAAAATTATATTATAGTAACATGTATACTATGCATTTTTACAAACTGCAAGAAGACCCAACAGATCTCTACAAAAAGGAACTAAAAAAGATAGTAAGTAGCTTTCCTCTTGACATTTAATTCCTGAGAACCCCAAAATGGGTTACTTCTACATGCTTCCTAAAATCCATAAAGAATGGAACCCAGGAAGGCCTATAATCTCAGGAACTGGCTCCCTTACAGAAAATGTTTGAGGTTGGGTGGAGCACATCCTTAAACCCCTCACCCGTAATACAACCAGCTACATCCAGGACACCACTGACTTCTTAAAAAACTGTCTGCTTTAGGCCCCTTACCTGAGGGAACCTTACTGGCCACAATGGATGTTGAGGCACTTTACACAAACATCCCCCACGATGATTGCATATTGGCATGTAAAACGTACTCCAGACAACATGATTTACCCACAAAGTCAGTAATAGAAATGATAAAATTCACTCTGACACAATCTATTCTCATTTGGACAAGATTGCTACTTGCAACAAATGGGGACTGCAAGGGGCTATCGGTTTGCAATATGCAGACCTATTTATGGCAAAATTGGAGGAAGATTTCATGTCAATGTACATCGTAAAACCAATGTTGTATCTTTGTTACATAGACATCTTCATAATCTGGACAGCCAGTGAGATGGATCGCCTCCATTTTTATAATGAATATAATTCTTTTCACTCTAACATAAAGCTGAAGCTGAATTACTCAAAAACAGAAGTCAGCTTCCTTGACACCACAGTTCAACTGAAAGACAACACCCTTGTAACTTCTGTTTTTCACAAACCAACAGACAGACAGACGGACCTACCTAAGAAGCGATAGCTTCCACCCCAAGGATACTGTATAAGGCGCTCCATTATTTTCAGCCAAGCAATACGGTACAATCGTATTTGCTCAGACCCAACAGACCGGAATCAATAACTGCAGGAGCTCAGACAAGATTTCATCTGACAAGGTTATACCCCCAAAACAACAGACACTCAAAGAAGAAGAGCTACTGCCATACCCAGAGACAACCTTCTGGAATATAAAAACAAAGATAACATCCCCCTTGTTGTCACCTACAACCCACATCTTGAAACACTTCAAAAAATTATAAAAAGAACTTCAGCCAATGCTAAACAATGACCAAACACTGAAAAATGTATTTCCTGAACCTCCCCTCCTGGCATACAGACAACCACCAAACCTTCAGCAAATAACTGTCCAAGGCTCCCTAAATGAACCAACAGAAAATGGCACATCTCCCTGCCTACAGAAAGGATATAAAACGTGTGCCTACATTTATAATACAAACCGTATAGTTATACCACACTGTCGACTTGAACATCACATAAAGGGATCATTTTCCTGCAGATCATCTAATGTGGTCTACCTAATTCTCTGCATGAAATGTCCTGACACTGCACTCTATCTGGGAGAAACTGGACAAACACTCCGCCAGAGAATGAATTTACACAGGTTCCACATTAAATGTGGCAACACAAATGTTCCTGTAGCAGACTTCAACAGCCATGGACACTGTGAGAGGGACTTTAAAGTCACAGTGATTATGAGCAACTTCAAAACACAGCAAGAGAGAAAAGAATGCTGAAATTTAACACATTACAACATGGCTTGAATAAAGACAAGAGTTTTATGGCCAGATATGAGGATTGTTTATATCTCTCAGAATGACACAGACAACCTGTCTACAGATCCACATTGTTTTGAAAAACTCATTACAAACTTCAAAAGACTTTGTTGGACAGTTATCTTATCCAAAGATCTTGACCATACATTGTTCTTCTCTCTCTTGTTAAATTAACCACACATCTGAGATGTTAAATTAATCTTTCAACTGATTCCAGTGGTGTATTATGTTCTTTTGACAAATGTTGATCTTTTATTCTTAATACAATATGTAATAATTGCCCATATCAAAATGTCTATATAAATATACAGTCTGATATTTTATCCATTCACAATCACACTACTTTAATTGTATGCCACTACACACATTACACATTCGCTAATTGAGCATAATTACAAACATTTCATATTCTAATAGACTGACATCAATATTTAAAAGTTTCATGGCTTACAAAAGCCTTATAAAAGATATTATAACATGTCCTAGAGCATAAACTGCAACACACAGTTGTATTTACAACCCAAAAATTAATAGAATTACTAGATTTTAGATGGTGTGTATATATTAATATGAACTTAGAAGTATAAATGTGACAGCTAAATGGTCTTTTAGAGTAATCGGCTTGACTCTGCCTGGACCGTTTTAGTTAAGAAAACCTTTAAACCATAACATGCACAATTTTTCTCTGTTATAATTTGTTTAACAATGATTAGTTCAGGCTTTGTTATTTTTTTCTATCAAAAAGAGTTCATATTTTTGACTTTAAATATAATTTCAGAAGTCATGGTTCTTTGTCCAAGGAGTTTTTTCAATTTATTGTTCAATTGCACCTATGTACCATGTATGATGTTGCAGTAAACCGAATTGACTAAGATAACCAGGCTGTTAATTCAATGTACACTTTTTCTTTTGTAATTAACAGCAAACTGCAAGAATAACCAAATATATTTTACAGCAAATTAAAGCACTTTAAATGAAAAGCATGTAACCGACAGTACATTTCATGTTGTATATCCCTTCTCGTATAATCTGCCTTCATCCCAATGTCTGGGTTGAAATTATGTGTTTTTTGAGAAATTTTTCTTATCTTTATGTTTTCTCCAATTTCCACTTTCACTTTACAAATATTGCTAGATAAAGCCTTGCATTTCCCTTTGTCGGACTCTATCCTGTCACGTTTATACTCTAGCTGGGCATGTTCACGGCCAATACTTTATTTCTACTCTAAGGAGGAGTGATGTGCTAATAAAGTTTATACAGAAGTGTATCCCTGCACTACTAATATGCTTTTATTTTTATTTTCTGAATTCTTATGACACCATCATAAGATATCTGAGCACAAGCATAAAAATAATGTGTAATCCTGTACCAGATTCTTGGCCTTGTCTCACTAAACACCTTTCACAGTATAATATTTGTTTGTTGGTTGTATTTTGTGCCCAGGACTGATTCCTTTCTTGCCTCCAATTTCAACAAGGCTTTGACTAACTGTGACAGTGACCAGAAAAACAAACAAAAAATTAATAGAAGTAGCTTCAAATATGGCACGGTAGTACACGCCATCCTGTTCGAGTTTTCACTTAATAGGATCACAGATTTAGGAAAGAATCACTACCTAAAACCATCTAGCCAACACCATTGTGAAAAGAAAATGACAATTCAGAGTAATTGATACTGCCTTCAAAGAGGACTATCAGAACTTATGGCACCTTGGGGTGTTGCAGCCAACCACCCTACCATGGACCACTTCTGTCAACAAGATACAAGAAGGTGCATTTAAGGCAAAGCAATATCAATACTGGACCCTGGACATTTTAAAAAGCGTTACCTAGTTTTATGAATGCTGGTGTCTACTGACTCAAACTGATGGCAAGAGTTTGTGTTTTATTTTTTAAGTATTACTGTTCAAAGTTGTATGTCATTTCTTTTATAGTTTGGAATTATATATGGTTTATTAAAATGCTCTGATATCCCTTGTGCTTTGTGGGTGGAATCCCAGGAGGCGGGGCCACCTTTACTTTGCCACTCCTGAGCCCTCCCTCTGTCTGTTTAAACTAGAGCAGAGAAGGCACAGGAGACAATGAGTACAAGGTTGTGCTTGTGGAGGATTTTGTGACTGTTGCTATTTGTGTTTTTTTTTTTTTTTTTGTATAGTTATCTGGACTTATTTTGCTTGTGTCATTGGATTTTGCTGATGGATTATGGATTTCAACTTGTTTGCAGTTGTATTGCCTATTGGGCTAATCCGTTTGCCTATTTTTGTACAAATCTTACTTATAACAATTCTTTGTTTACCCTTTTGTGTACAAGCCAAGATATTATGGTCATCTTCTTCCTTGCGGGTGTTTTTGTCTTATTTGGAAACTTCTCTAGTTATTTTACCAGCTCTCCTTCTTTGGGTCCTACTAGCTTGAAACCAGCAGTAAACAGTGAGGAGTAGTTGGATTTGGGTTGAATCTCCTTGGGTAGGCTGGTAAGGTACCTGGCCTGCCTCCATGGTCCCTTTAAGGAGGCCTTATGTTTGAGGCTCCACATCAAAATAAGGACCAGGATATAGAAAAATAGAGTCTGTTGACCTATCCTGTAAACTGTCAGAAATTCAGGTTTGCTGTGGTAGTAGTATACTAGTGTGGAGTTTGTTATTGTGACATACATTTAATCTCCTGTTAGAAAGCCAAAGGAGATTTGAATATTGCTGCCAATCTTTTGTGTCACTTCATGGCCAAAATAGACCCATGTGCAAAAGGGATTTTTTATGTTAGGCTCACCCTAACATAACCAGATTGACAAAATCATCCAAATAATTGGAACTTGTTTGACCTACAAAGAGCCAAGGACAGGGGGAGAGAGTTCATTTATACTTATCAGCATACATGAACTGTACCAATTAGCTATTTAGAACAACACATGTATTAGCCATTTGAATACAATTAAAACAGCTTTTACCCAGTCTTATTTCTTGGTAAGCAACACTTACATGATTTATTATATGAAGCAGTAAGAGATTTAGCTGAAAACCATGGCAATTTTTCTTATGATCTCGGACTGGATGGCCTGAAGAAAATGTATAACCTTTTCATACATAGGATAAGACCCTCGCCTTCCTCTGAGCTGGCAGGACAACTCTTCAAAGTTACAAATCTGGGATCATCACTGAATTTGCAAGGGTCTTCCCTTAGTCTCAGTCAAGGTTGCAGATGAGTTTTTGGAAAATGGAGCATGTAAAATAAGCAGCTCAATATACTTCAATGTCATATCCATTCTTAAAAGCTCCTGGGAGGTTAAGTGCTAATTGTGTTAATTTTCATATTTTGACTTCTCTCTAACTGGAAAATGTGATTCCTGCACAAAACCATGTACAATAATACCTCTGTTAACGAACCTCCATTATAACATAGTTGGCAGAGGACATGCTATAGCGCATGCGCAGGTTCAAGTACCAGTCTGCTAGATCACTTTTTCAATCAATGTGCAATTTTTATACACAAACTACTTGTTGTCTGTCATAGTTATCATGTATACTGTAGGATACAAAGTTATTGTACATAAGTCCTTATAGGTATTTCATATTTACAGTTATTTTCATATTTGTATAAAGTAATAATAAAATGCCCAGTATTTCATGAAAACGTAAACTGATCTCTTTAGGAACTAAAATGCAGATTGTAAAGAGAGTATAAGGTGCAGAACAGAAATGCCATATAACATACAGCCATGAAAGGACCCTGTGCAGAACATGGAAGTGGCTTAAACAGAGAGCATGTACAGTCCCTGCAAGCTAAAGGTGCTTCTTTTCTTCTAAAATCCATTGGCTTGGATGCATAGGCATTGATGGTTCTTCTTAAATATTCCAGCTTTAAATCGGCTCATGGAGATGGGGAATGTAAGACAGACAGTATTGCCTGTGGCTCCAAATGAGAACTGTAAACTAGAAACAGCAGCATTGGAAGACAGATGAGGAAGGAGACAGTAGGCAGCATACTCTAGTTTCCATATTCCTATATCCATATTCCTCCCATGCTTTTTATAACAAACTAAAGTTTTGGAATACATCTACTTCATTAATTGAGGTATTACTGTATATAAATCAATTATATACAGGTACTAGCAGAATACCCGCGCTTCGCAGCGGAGAAGTAGTGTGTTAAAGAAGTTATGAAAAAGAAAAGGAAATATTTTAAAAATAACGTAACATGATTGTTAATGTAATTGTTTTGTTATTGATATGAGTGTTGTTGTCATCTCTCTCTCTCTCTATATAAAAATATACACATAGCAAAATACCCGCGTTTGGCAGCAGAGAACTAAAAAGAAAAGGAAACATTTTAATAATAACGTAACATGATTGACAATATAATTGTTTTGTCATTGTCATGAGTGTTGCTGGCATATATATATATATATA
>JANRMT010062854.1:75846913-75961709 GCA_026402145.1 Polypterus bichir lapradei | reverse complement strand
GGGCTCAAAGTGTTAAAAAAATCTGTACATACTTTCTCAATGAAACAGCATATCATAATCATAACGTACGTTTGTGTAGAACCACGAGTCCTGAGCCTTTGTGTAGTCCAAACAAATAGAATCAAACCAAACCAGCCTAGATTAGAAAGCCGGCTTATTTAATCGTTCTAAGCGACAGGCAGCTCTGCACACAGTGACAAACAGTCAATTCAGAGATCGCCGCAGCCCCGCTGTCTTTTGCCGCTTCTCTTGACTCGCAATCCCGTTGAGGAACGTACGCGTCTCACATGAAATCTATCGCCTTCGCGACGCAACTATGAAACATGCAAGTTGAACGTTGACTAAGGGACTACACACATTTAGAGTTTTGGTCGAGCGTAGTAAACACATGGTAAGCAATGGAACCGTTCAGACAGAGCGTGCGATGAGCCGGCAACCATCAAAGGCTTTTGCGCCCGCTCGCGCGAGCAAATCGCTATGTATGTGGAGTCCCTAATAGGCATCAGCGCATCGACTACAATACACGCTACACGCAACTTTGTCAAACTTTGCTCACTGCAAACGCCGCCGCTGCTATAGTCGTCGGCCGCCCTCAGACTTTAAAATTCAAAGGCGGACAGCCGCCGGTCGCAGCGTCGCCGGCTGCTGCACGTCTCCTCAACGGCCGCCTTTGAGTTTGGCCGCCCACGTGCGGGGCACGTTTTTGCCCGTCGCCAGGATCGGCCCTGATCGCACACATAAATTTGCCCCAAATCGCAAATGTGTTTTTTTTATTTAAAAGGGTTTTAGTGGGCGACAGAATCAAATAATAGACATGGACATGAATATTGTAAACTCAAGCTCTTTTAATTTCTGAAAAAAAAAAATGCTTTTAAACTGCATTTGAATTCAAAACAGAAACAAAAATATCATCCCTGGTTAAAATTGGGCAGACTTAAAAATAAAGTGGTAGTTTAAGTACTTTAAGTACATTTTCAGAATGGTATTGTCTTTAAATAATAACCAAAATTTCAACAGAAAGTGCAGTTTTTCTTCTTAAAAAAATAAGTCAGAAACATAAAAGGTAATTTGACCAACTTAATCTTTAAACTCTGAGTAACCTTAGCCAAAATTATTTTGTACATTAGGCTAAAACAGTGTGATCATTGAACATTTTGTAATTAGGTGTAATTAGAATTACTAACGGTCACGGAACTCCAATGATCCCCAGTAAGAGCCACAAAGTCCGCTTTCTGTAATGCATCTAATTTTGCTTGGTTGTGCACAAAACCATGCTTTTATCAAGGCTTCGCTCGGGTAGTTTTTTGAAATTAAATTTTCCTCCGATCAGGAACGCGCTTCATTCCGAGTGTAACATTTTTGTAGCTGTGATGTGTGCACCAGTGTAATCGATGTACCAGGAAATCATGCATTGACAAAAGTTCCCCTTTGCTTGGAATTGAAAATGTGATTAAATGCGTTATTTTTTGTTATGGAGTACATGCATCGAAGCTTCTCAGCTGTGCTTGTGCTAAGAATAGGAAAGATTTTAAAAATAACGTAACATGATTCTGCGTTAACTGCATATTTTTTCATACGTCTCAAACCAAGGAAATGCGAGGTTAAAATGAACCGAGAAGCACGCGTACATACTCAGTACATCCCCTCTCGGGAATCAAACCTCGGATGTAGGCGATAGAGGCGAAGCCTCTACAATTACGCCACGGTGTGTGGCTTATTTATTTGAGAGTATGTAGATCGGGATATATATATATATTCGCAGCGGAGACGTAGTGTGTTAAAGAAGCTATGGAAAAGAAAAGGGAACATTTTAAAAATAACGTAACATGATTGTCAATATACAGTAATTGCTTTGTGAGTGTTGCTGTGATCAAGGATTCGATTATCATTATTTGTTTCAATCAGGGTCGTATTTGTACGATGTGTTGTGTTCAAGTTACATTCTGTGTTTGTCAGTCGTTGTAAAGATTAAATTCTGTAATTACAGCCACATTAGCTCCACAAATGAGACACACGGGTTTACCGGCAATGTCAGTAAACATATACTCAGCCTCCCATCGGTTTTTAAAGGCTCTATTTTCAGAATCAACTTTTCTCTTCGGCATCGTGTGGGTTAGCTTCGCAATAACTTGCGGCAACGCGGTAAATGTTCGGCAAGGCAGCTGAAGCGCTGCATTATGGGATCTGTAGTTTATTGTGTTACCAGCGCTTCATATACCCGGGCCATTAATAACAATAATACAGTATATAAAATGATCTCGCGGGCCGGATATAATTACACGCCGGGCCGGATGTGGCCCGTGGGCTTTGAGTTTGACTCATATGGACTAAATTGAACTTGAAAAGAAATATTTTTTGGAATGTGATCGCGCAAGTCAGTACATCGAGCCCGCGTGCTATTGTGGTTTTGCTTGTGTGCTTCAGTAAGTTACCGTCCCCTCGCTCTTACTTTTTTACCGTTCATCTAATGAATACACTGAGTATGGCTTTACCAAAACAATCATTGATCGCGAATAAAGTATCCATTATTCATGAAGCTTCAATAGGTGAATAGGTGATCTGTCTTTCTGCGTTAACCGCATGCGTTTTCATACGTCTCAAACTAAGGGGATGCGAGGTTAAAATAAATCGAGAAGCGCGCGTACATACTTAGTGCATCCCATCTCGGGAATCGATTCTCGGACGTGGGCGCTACAGGCGAATGCTTTACCATCGCGCCACGGCGTGTGGTTTATCTATTCGAGCGTAGCAGTGTAATTAGGTTTTTGTTCAGCACTCTTTCGAACTGTTACTTTTTGTCTGCGCACTGCGTCAGTTCACGTGAGCCGCTGAATATGGTTTTATATGTCAGTCGCTCGCTTCTAATTGTTTCGCTGCCTTCTTAATTATATAATGCATGTTTTCTAAAGCGCGTTTTGTAGCTCTTCCTGGCTTTCTACGTAATGCGTGATTACGTGAGAGGCGTGATGATGTCATACGGAACTCCGCCCCTCCAGCTCAACTCCATTACAGTAAATGGAGAAAAACAACTTCCAGTTATGACCATTACGCGTAGAATTTCGAAATGAAACCTGCCCAACTTTTGTAAGGAAGCTGTAAGGAATGAGCCTGCCAAATTTCAGCCTTCTACCTACACGGGAAGTTGGAGAATTAGTGATGAGTCAGTGAGTGAGTGAGTGAGTGAGTGAGTGAGTGAGGGCTTTGCCGTTTATTAGTATAGATTATGCAGAAATGCAACAATATAAATAATGTTATGTTGATCACTGTTTACTGAATATTAGTCTCTACTTGCTACACCAACTTTCCATTTTTGATAACCTCTTATATTTAGGGTTGTGGAGTCTATACCTTGGGCTAGCACCACTGGGACAAGGCAGAAACTGTGGACGAAGACTTCAGACAAGACAGCAGGTGTGGTTATATAGCAGCTTTATTTTGCAGTGTCACAGTGAGAAGAGTTTCAGAAAAGCAGACAATCAATATACATGACAGCGTCAGGGCTCTTCTGAACCCCGTCTGTTGGGTGGGGTAAAGTTATTATACCCCTAGAATGCGTGATTTAATATCATTATGAAATGCAACAGTCAACACGTTTATTATACACAATCCTTGAGCCCCTTCAACGCTCCTTGTGCAACTTGATTTCTTGGCCCCTTTGTTATGGCGTTCAGATGTAAACTAGGGGAAAACATGATAAGCCAGACTCGTGTGGAATGCTTAGACCTTGAGTTCTTTGGACAAATATTTTTCTGTTTTGCTCAGCAAAGCATGCTTTTACGTAATGTATGGTTTCGTAAAGCTTACTTCTCAGACATGAATTAGTACAAAGGAACGAAGAGAACATTCATCTTCCACAGAAGAACACCTGGACAGGGAAGACCCACTTACAAATACACATTCACCCAGGATCAAGGAGGAAACTGGGTAACGTGGAGAAAAATCAATTTAGTCCCAATCTTTTGGGTCTGTTAGGCAGTAACCCTAACCACTGCATCACCCTGTAAAAATCTCTCTTTCAATAACTCATCTAGCACTTTATTAATGAAGTCAATGCTGATTTCAACTAAAAATTCTTAAAATGCCTATTAAGCATGAATGAGCAAAAACCCAGTCATCCATGGCAGTGCAACAAAACTTTATATAGCAGGAGTATACTATAAGATACTTATGAAAGTTTGTTCTGCTGAGCTTCAAAAATAATCTAGTCTGTTCAAATCTCCCAGTCAAATAATAAATTTTATGCGATCTCAGATGCATCCTATTTAATTTTCTGTTGCACAAGCACTCTTATCATTTCATAAAGTTCTTGGCTAAATGTTTTCACTCCTCCAAAACAATCAAAGCATTGATTAAATAGGTGTTTGCTTTTAAGTGCTTTTAAGAACAGAGTGTACAAGTGAATATGAACATTGAAAGCATTTTGTATCTTAAAAGAATATTCTAATTACAGTACATAAGCAAAGGAATTACTTATTCTTGATGAAAAATATAGGACAAAAATCTGCACTTAAAGATAACTGTAGAATGTGTGTGCTTTGGCAGCTCTGACAGTAAATCTTAAGGTTCTTTTTCAACTTCTAACATTTACTGGCTTGTTCAGGTGGTACATGTATCCATCAGATTCACAAAAGTAACACTGAATTTCTTTTCAGCTGACAGATACTTTGAACTAATCCATATCAGGGTGGCATTCCAACAGCCTTGAAGTGACAGATATTATTTTATCTTAAAATGCCCAGGAGCAAGGATTATGTAAATGTAAGAAGACGAAGCTTTGAACAGTGTGTGGCATTTGGAAGCTGTCACTTGTCAAGAATGGCAATACGTTTGCTGGCGAGTAAATCGTCAAAACAATCTAAGTTTGCCATTTTCTGATCTCTGTTATTGTAGTATCGCAAACACACTCTTTTGTTGTTGTTACATAACTGAAATGTGATAGGCATACGTGCAGGGTAGCTATTATCATGCAAATGATACACCACAGAATATAGAGGAAATGCTGCAGCCCATCAGTAATTTTCTTCATGAGTTTTGTCTTGACTTACAACCCCAGTGTGCTGTTTTTTAATGAGTATAACTTTGAGCTGTAATGCACTCAGAATAATTGGTCATATTAGATTTCATAAATTACATTCTTTTTATAAAAATTAGATTTGCGAAAATGGAAAAAAGTAAATAGTGCAGATTTGTCTTTCATGTGTGCAATCATGTTGTCCAGATTTCTGTATTTTATACTCTTCATGATCATAGAGGATATGAAACTGCTACTTCAGATGATTTATCAACAGGAACAAATACTCGGTCAATTCAAATCCTAAATGCCGCAATAAGAGCCGTTATAATTTTGATTCCATCTTCTTAATCCCTGATCCTGTTAGAGGCTGGCTAGTTTCTAAAATTTCTGTCTGTTTTTCTATTACCAATTTAACCACTTGGTGTACAAGTCAATCACTAGGCAAATATAAATTTATTTTTCATTAGCAAGTGACTTCAAAAAACTGATCAGACTTCTCTCTTTTGTAAAATGAGTTATATTCTTATCACTATGCTATACTATGTTTTTATGTTGCAATTAAACACATGTATAGAATTATCTCAGTTGACCTTTGCATTAATAACTAACAGTTATCTGCATTGTTCAGCAGAGTGTTTCCTTGCATTCATTTATTACTCAAGCACATTTATTCCAAAACAAGTTTAGTGAGTAGCTGGACAATACCCCAACAGGGTGTGCACAAGGTAGTAACTAACCTTGGATGAGATACCAGTTCAGCACAAGGTATACTCATGTACATCCCAATGCTTACACATTTTGAGTCACTAATTCATCTAAACTGCCTGTTTTCAGATTTTTCAAGGACACCACAGTATAAGGGGGTAAACCCTTATGGATGCTGGGAGAATATTAAAACTCCACCCAGACATTTACTCAACTAGGAACTGAACCCAGGACACTGGAGCAGTGTGGCATCAGTCCAAACTATCTTGTAACAAAATTGTACCTGAAATTATGACGTGTAAATTAAAAATTAGTCTATTACTTATCAGTTTGAGTGTCCCTAATCTGAAATGTCAGGGACCAGAAGTATTTTGCATATTGGAATATTTGCGTATACATAATGAGATATCTTTGGGACATCTTGAACAAGTAGGGAGATACAGCCAAACCTGCTACATGACAACTTACTCACATAATAAATCTTATCAGCGTGCCATTATTATAATGTGCATTGATGTGAGAAACATATTGAACTTCAAAAATGATGAATGTAATGTATAGACTCAATTTTAGTTCACTTTAAGAGGGACGATACTGCATATTTGCACTGAAGAACCGAAATGTGCATACACAACTTTCCAGAAAACTTTCATCTTTATAAATTTGACAGTGGGTGTGGAATTTTTCCCTTGTGGCGTCCTTTTTTTTTAAAAAAAAAAAAATGACCTTCTTTCTCTTTCTTTCTTTCGTGGAAACAGCTGACGGTGAGATGGAGAGCATTGTCGAAGGACTCCAGGCCCTTGATAACCTGATCCAGAAACTCCTGACCAAACGGAGGCACCTGAAGGCTCGCTTACTAAGAGTCCTCCCCGACTTCTGAGATCGTTGCAGAAAATCACAATTCAGCAACCTTGACTCCACGCTATGCTGCTCACTTTAAGGGCCAAGTGAGTTTTACCCCAATGCCTCGTCAGAGCGATGAAGTCAACGATGAAGGAATCTGCCTGTTTCACCTATGCAGGCGGGGGTTTAAGGCTAGATCACCTCCATCAGCCCAGGCAAGCATCTCCACCCAGAACCGGTTTGACCCTCTTCGCTCCCCCATTGTGCCGGCAACCCCGGATGATGTATTTGTGATTGGAGATTCTACTGCATGAGACCTAAACATTTCTTGCCCTAAACAGAAATCTTTTGTTTCTTGTTTTCCCGGTGCTCATGTTCAAGATGTTATGAGAAGAGCTCCGACAGTCTTCGATAGGCAAAAGAACATGCCAGGGTAAATGGCGTGACATACCAACAGTCGGAGATTCTTAAAGCCAATTTTACATCACTTATTAAAGCCACGAAGGAGAGGACTCCAGCTGTGAGAATCTTCATGTCAGGTCCCTTACCTATGATTTGAAGATCAAATTAGTACTACAGTCGTCTGCTGGCATTAAACATCTGGCTGAAAGGCTTCTGTGAGGGACAAAGCATTGGTTTCATGGACAACTGAGATCTCTTCTGGGAGAGGCTGTGTTTCTTCAGGTTGGATGGTCTGCATCCTAATAGATTCGGCGCCAGGGTCCTTTCCGAAAACATCTCTAATTAGTCTCTCTTGACTATGTACTTTTAATTCTAATTCTTTCCATAATGCCTTGCTAGAACATGATAACTCTATAGTGAACTCTTCTTCAAAAGTGCACTGCATCAATACTTTAATAACAAACCTCAGTTCATGTAAAAAAATCCAGACAGTGCAGCATAAATGTGAATAATTTAATTACCATTTCGCCTCTACATATGCACTTTATTAAAACTATAAAATGGACTATAGATTAAATAAAAAATACGAATAACTTAATTACCATTTTAAACAGCCGTATCTCTAACAATTGAGTCCTGCTCTTCCAAGACCTTAAATATGGCCTTATTAAAAGTTAGAGCATTAACCAACAAGATCTTTTCCATCAACGATCTTATTAGTGATGGGAAAATCAATTTTACAGTATTTCATTAAGTGAAACGTGGTTTAGCTCTGACGGTGCAGCTGTTTTAATCGAATCTGCACTTCCAAATTATAGCTTTACTCATGCGGATCGCCAAGGTAAGAAATGTGACGGTTTAGCAAATATTTACTCGAGCCGGTTAAAGTGTAAAGATGTTGACTTTGGTACATTCAAGTCTTTTGAGTATCTTGCCATTGTTATTCATGAAGTTTCACAGTCTGTAGTATTATCCGTATATAGACCTACTAAATATAATGCATCTTTCTTTGAGGAATTCTCAGATTTAGTGTTAATTATAATAACCAGCTATGATAGGTTACTAATAGTTGACGACTTTAATTTTCATATTGATAATCAGTGTGACTCGAAAGCAAAAGAATTCATGAACTTTCTGCACTCTTTTGATCTGAGCCAGCACATTAGTCACCCAACACACAAAGGAAGGCACACATTGGATTTACTGATTACTAAAGGACTAAAAGTTGATGTGAGACAGATAGTGGATATCAGTTTATCAGACCATTTTCTTTTACTATTTAATAAAGAAATACTGATAGATAAAATTAATGAGAAGCATATTGTTAAAAAACACTTCTTTGATTCATCTTTAGCTTCAAAGTTTACAAACATTTTAAGCATGCTTACTACAATAGTGATAATATAAATAGTAAGGTGGAAATTTTTAATACATAAGGGAGAGCTGCCACTGACATAGTCGCTCCTGAAAACACAGTTAAAAAAAAATCCTCCAGCACTGTTTCACCATGGAAGATCCAAAGAGTGTCTGATTTAAAGAAAACATGCCAGAGAGCTGAGTGTAAATGGAGAAAAACTAAATTGATTATCCACTATGAGATATTGAAGGCTAAAATAAAAGAATACAACAATATAGTCTGTCTTGAGAGGCGGCGTTATTTCTCTAGAACTATAAATAATGCTAGCAATCCCAGAATCTTATTCTCTACAATTGATTGTCTGCTAAACCCAGGTCATTTAATGGAATGCCTCCAGAATACTTCTAGTGAAACTTCCAGTAGCTTTCACTGCATTTTTTAATCAAAAAAATAATATTAGAAATAATATAGTATATCTCCCCAATACTGATCCTCTTAAAGCCCGGTACTCCATTATAAACAAATTAAATTCTTTCACCAGGATAGATCTACCTGATTTATATAAAATACTTTCTCAACTGAGACCCTCCATCGGCGTCGCTGACCCAATACCAACACGTTTTTTTCAAAGAAGTATCGGGTGTGCTAATTGATAGTATTCTTGACATGGTAAATTCATCATTAGATACGGGGGTCTTCCCAGACTGTCTTTAAGACTGCTGTAGTTAAACCCATGCTCAAGAAAAATAATCTTGACTCCTCTGCTTTTGAAAATTTTAGACCTATTTCTAACCTTCCTTTCTTAAGTAAAATTCTAGAGAAGGCAGTCATTATGCTATTTTTGATAAGTTTCAGTCGGGTTTCAGAACAAATCACAATACAGAAACTGCACTCATTAAAGTAGTAAATGACTTGCGGGTAAATGCAGATAGAGGCCGTTTATTTGTTCTCATCCTCTTAGATCTGAGTGCCGCATTTGATACCATTGATCACAATATTCTTAGAAATCACCTTAGTCAATTGTTGGTCCTCTCTGGCAGTGTCTTAAATTGGTTTGAATCCTATCTGGCTGGTAGAAAATTCTTTGTTAGATGTGATAATTATACTTCAAAGACATATGATATTCTACAGGTAAAATTCTGTTACAGCAAGTATCTTTACAACAAAATTTTCATTACAACAAAGTATTTTTATGGTCCCGACAGTTTCCCCATATGACACGAGTCTATAGAAATCTCATTACTACAAAGTATGTTCAGCAGATACTTTCATTACAACGAAGTGCCCAAAAGACCTTAAAATGCCTGAATGAATCATCCGCAAAGAAGTTAGTTCTGAGGCCGCAGCTCAGTTGTGCACAACGATCCCCCAAACAGAAACATTGTAATTTTTCTTTTCTTTCTTTGAACTTTCCTTGTACTTTTTTTTTTTGCCTTTTTTGTTTCCTGAGGTTTTTAGTGATACCTTTTGCTTATGGCTTGTCAACATTTGAAAAACATCCATTGGAATTTAACTCATTGTCACCCTCCTATAGAAGTGGCAGACACGAAAAAAAGATAACTTCATATTAGAAAAAAAAACTTTGCATTTTTGCAGCTCTCGATTGTGGCAAAAAGAAAAAAAAAGACGTCAGTGAATTCTGAGACTAAGCCTCGTGTTTTGGGGTGCAAGACAGAGACTTACAGCACAACCCCGATCTTTTATGACTTGCTTCCGTGTCGCTTCACTGCAGTGCTATGAGCCTGATGTTGCCCTTCCCCAGCAACAGACAAACAATCTTCCACAGACGCTGCAATCATGCTTCTTACACCTCACAATATGAAGAAAAGGATGATTTGGCTCCTGATTGATAACTGTGCTGCCCACAACATGCTTCTACATTTAGATAATGTTTGCATTGAATTCCTCCCACCCAATTGCACAGCAGTGCAAGGAAATGCTGAGAAAAATTCTCAGCAGCATAACTTGTGGACAGGAGGAAATTAAAATTAACGTGAAAGAAGCTATTGAAATGATTGCAAACGCCTGGACGCAAGTTAAAGAAAGCACTATAGTAACAAATACAGAATCTTGTTACAACTAAATATTTTTTAGGTCCCTGGGAGTTCGTTGTAACGGAATTTTACCTGTATATGGTGTTCCACAAGGCTCTATCCTGGGTCAACAGTTTTTTGATTCACATGCTTCTGTTAGGTCAGATTATCTTGGGGCATAATGCGAGCTACCACAGCTATGCTGATGACACGCAGCTGTATTTATCAATGGCACCCGACAACCCCGACTCTCTTGATTTACTGATACAATGTCTTACTTCTGTTTGAGTGGATTAGTAGTAATTTTCTCAAACTAAATAAGGAGAAAACAAATTTTAGTGATTGGCAATAATGAATATAATTAGGTTATTAGAAATAAACTTGATACATTAGAATTAAAAGTCAAGACGGAGGTAAAGAATTTAGGGCTATTGACTCTGACCTGAATTTTAAATCACATATTAATTAGATTATTAGGACAGAATTTTTTCACTTAAGACTTCTTATAACATTGCAAGATGCTGAGAAATGTAGTTCACGCTTTTGTTTTCAGTCGACTAGATTACTGGAACACACTCCTCTCAGGACTACCCAAAAAAGACATCAATCGATTGCAACTAGTGCAGAATGCAGCTGCTAGAATCTTACCAAGGAAAAGAAAATCCGAGCACGTTTCTCCAGTTTTGATGTCACTACATTGGCTACCTGTGTCATTTAAAATTGACTAAAATACTGCTTATGGTTTACAAAGCCTTAAATAATCTCGCTGATTGAGGTAATTTATGTTAGGTAGAATGCCTAGAGGGGGCTGGGTGGTCTAGTAGCCTGGAACCCCTGCAGATTTTATTTTTTTCTCCAGCAGTCGGGATTTTTTTTTCTGTTTTTTCTGTCCTTCCTGGCCATCGGACCTTACTTTTATTCTATGTTAATTAGTGTTCCCTAATTTTAATTCTTATTTATTTTGTCTTTTTCTCTTTCTTCATCATGTAAAGCAATTTGCGCAACATTATTTGTATGAAAATGTGCTATATAAATAAATGTTGTTGCTGTTGTAGACATTCTCTGGATGAAATTTAACAGAGAAGTGATTAGATCAATTCCAAGGCTACAACATAAGAATTATAATTAAAAAAACTGAAGAATTTAACCCTTTTTAGTTTAAGGCAACAGAGACTAAGAGGTGACATGACTGATGTTTTTTAAAATTATGAAAGGAATTAGTAAAGTAAATCCCAGCTGTTTATTTTAAAATTAGTTCTTCAACAAGAACACAGCAAGACTTACAAAAACCCAGCAAGAGTATTTATGACAAATGTTAGGAAGTTTTTCTTTACACAGAGAACCAGAAACACATGGAATAAATTATCATGGCATTTGTTAGAAAGTAGTACTTTAGGGAAATTCAAAACTCAACTAGAAGTTATATTTGATGAATCATTGTGTTGGAGAGTGGTGGCATGTTGCATACTGAATAGGTCATGTAGGATAGAATTTCTTTGTGTCCTGTGCAGCACTATATAAATGTAAATAATTATTATTATTATTGTGCATTACATGACAGTGATGACCATTCTTCTTCCTATTTTCCCACTTCAATGTGGGGTTGAACCTATAAATCTAATGGAAAAAAATAACCGAAAATTGGTCAGTTCTCATCAAAACTACTCTATTGTTCTCATTTAGGCTCTCAGCTTCCAGAATTCCTAAAATACAAGAAATGTTTTTGCCCTGCCAATAACTGGACTCTGCCTAAAAGGAATTATCTGGTAGATGTTCCCTGGATGATCTCCTTGTTTCTTTGGGTATATGATTTTTGAGTGGATTGCTCTTGTGCTGATCCCAGTCAAAGTAGACTGCCAATTGTATAAGAAAAGTTCATTATAACAAAAATTTAAGTTACAATACAAAGAAAGCAGCAGGTTAATGTTAATAATGACAAATACTCTGTCTTCTTCCTATATTCTTGGTAGGGTAGCTGTATCATTTTCCTCTCACTTTTCTCCCAGCAAAAGATCTATTGTCTCCACTGACTCCCCAGCTCTAAACTTTCCTTTCTGGTTTCCAAAATGGCCTTTCAAAGCTCAACAGGACATCCCTTCCCAGATTTCTCCTTGGAGTCTACAGGAGTCAATCCCCAATAACTCCAAAAGCTAACTGACAAGCACCGCTCCTACATGTCCCAGGCATCTCTGTAGTTCTGGTTCCCAATCCCCACTTAAAGGGCCATGGCAAACCTAGTTTACCAATCCATTTCAGGTGGAAGTGGGAGGCCATTGATAAAGTTAAAGATCTCTCTGCTGCCATCTGCCTCTCTGGAGGTTTGTTAAAACTTCAACCCAGTATTGTTTTGCACCAAGAGAATGACTAAGCCAAGGACAATCCATAAATTGCAGTTTAGAGCTCCTAGTGTTGGTCCTATTAGCCCACCAGGGCAGTAACTGGGTATCTCCTCAATTATATCGCAGTGGTAGTTCCTACTGACCTCCTCTTGACAGGGTCTTTTTAAGTTGAATCCTATACTGTCCAAACCAGCAATCATCAAGTTTTGATCAGTTAACAGTTCAGGATTTGTCTTTACCTGGGCATCTAAAACATGTTATATGATATGTAGTATCAAGAGTCATATTATATGATTATAAGATTTGTGAATATTCTTCATATGTTCAGGAATGAGCATGTAACTATCAGTTATGTTTTAAACATTGTCTTTATTGAGTACAGTTCCTGACTAGAACATTGAATCTTTCAACAGTTCAGAACTGGGTTTCAGATTTATCTGACCATTTCTCCTCATTTTCTGCATGAGATGAAGTCTTTCAGTAGTATTATTGAATAACTCAACATCTGCTCTTCTTAGGCGGCCAGATACTCTGAATGTTAAGCAACTGTATAAACACACACACAGTGACTAATTTCCTTCCTGCAACTCAAAGATGACTCTGCTGTCCACCTGTTTAAACTCTAACTGCATAGTACCCATTTGAGAACCTAGACATACCTCCCCACCAGGCATGTGCATGTGTTGAGGAAAATAGTCTTATGAAACGCAGAATGACCACAGTGGATTAGGAAGTCTGGTTCCAGTGGCAATGCTATGAGTTTCTGATTTTGATTGTTTAGCCAGTGTTATTTAGCCTCACACAAACACACACTTTGGCTCCTTTCTTACAAGTAAAATAAAGATGGCATTTTTCATTACCAATGTTTAATCTTTCTGAATCAAGCTCTCCTATACTGTATATGAAAATCATGGATAATTACTTTCCTACAAGTATCGCTAGTTACCCACAATCATTGGTCTACGAAAGATAAACCACAATGTACAGTCAAACGGGTGACTTAGGGTCCTGAATGAACAAGGGAACAGGCGTTTATCAGAAAACACTACCAGTCAGTTTTGGATTGTTGTTTCTCAGACCCCTCCTTTTAGGTTCTTTTTTAGATTTTATTAATGAAAAACATTTTTTTCTTGAGACTTACATAATACTATATAAATGGTAATGTAAATGTAATTTTCTAGTTAGAAATGTTACATTGCCTCAAAAACATTACTGCCTAGATGGCTGCAAAATTTCTTTGGCTTAAAACAAAGGAGAATACATTATTTTGCAGTGGATCACAAGAACAACTCGAGAGCTGAACTTGCTCCTCAGTCACGGTTCTTGTAAAATTATCTTCCTCCATACCCAGCCATGTAGTCATATTTGATAATTGCACGACCTTTGAGTGCCAGGTTTCCACTACATTCAAAACTTCATTTTATAATTGATGAAACATCACCAGCATCTGACCCTGCCTCACTAGTTCAGATGCTGCGGTATCTGGCCATGCTTTTATCACTTAGACCACTGTAATTATATTTTTAATGTTCTTCCTGTGTGAAGTTTCAATTGGTTACTGCAGGTTCATAATACTACTGCCAGAACCTTGACCTGAAATACGCGCTCTGACTTGTAACACTGTTTGCTCCATTACTGCAGAATATTTGTGTTTGTTCAAGGCATATAAACCTGTTAGACAGTTCATATATGCTGATGCAGGCCTTCCTTGCTGTTCCAAAACCTAGTTATGTAGTTCTTGGCAAACATTTCTTCAGCTTCATTGCTCCTGCTCTCTGTAATTTTCTTCTTAGGCCTGTTTGTGGAACTCCATCTGTCTTGATATTTAAATCCATTCTCAAAATACACCTGTCCTTTCTGGCATATTACTTGCTGTCTCTTCATTTACAGGCCTTCAAATGCCAATCTGATTCACTGTGATAAGAAAGTCACTACTGTGTTGTGCTATATATTCTTTCTTGATATTGCAAGCTATATCCTGTACTTTAACTATCACTTTTACCATTTACTTTGTAGTTTTATATTATAAATATATCTGATCTTTGAAAGTACTACTATTGTGTTATTGATAGTACAATGTACAGTTCACCTTATATTGATATATCAGGTCAACTACACATGCTGGCTCTTTCTGATATTTGTCATGTATTCTATTTTTTTTTTCTTTTGCTTTTTCTTGTACTGATTAGTTTTTGGTGTAGCATGGGTGTGTAATTTTTATAACTTCTGCCCCAAATCTCATGACACCTTGTTCGAATCCCAGCCTGTGCAAAATCTGTGCGAAGTTTGCATTTTCTTCCTGTATCCATTTGGGGTATCTGTGTCCTGTGTCTTAAAAAAATGTCTTACGTTAACTGATGTATCTAAATTGGCCATGTGTAAGTGAGCCAAATGTACCCTGCAATGATCTGGCACCTTGCCAAAGGCTGGTATCTACTTCTGCTACAATTGACTTTGGGCATCCATAATTGTGAATGTAAAAAGAATGGACTGCCTAATCAGCAGTTTCCTTCCTTGATAGTGTAAAGAACTTGTTTGTTTATTAAACCAACTTTTAATAATGAACAATGTCACTATTGTTAGTGGGAAGGGTAAAATTATTTTAGCATCCAGTCATGCTAAAAGTGCACCTATACTTTATGAGATGTGACCGAATGAAAACAGACCAGGGTACACAGAAGAAATGTGGTACCAGCTGAATCATCCCTTTTAATGCAGAAAAAAAAAACACTGACCTTTGAATTTAAAGTAACAAAATACAACTGCTTCAAACATCTATTTAAATTACTTTAAACAATAAATGAGC
Organism: Polypterus bichir lapradei; assembly: GCA_026402145.1. Taxonomy (NCBI): domain Eukaryota; kingdom Metazoa; phylum Chordata; class Cladistia; order Polypteriformes; family Polypteridae; genus Polypterus; species Polypterus bichir. Next base: position 75,946,210 of record JANRMT010062854.1, on the reverse strand, counting down.
TCTGTCTTTGTCAAGCATTAAGTCTAAATACGAGTCTGGGACTGACTTGCTTTTATGTGGTCTGTTCCAGAAGGGGCAGAGCATCTCTGGGTGTTGTGGGCAGAGCTAGGCTTTCTCCTTGGTCAGTCACTCTGAGCTACAGGAGAAAAAGAAGATACAGTCAGGACTAGCATCCCCTCTTACCCTGCTGTGGTCTGACTTACCTCATCAGAGCCTGTAAGGTGGTCCCTGGCACATGCGTGTGTCAGGAACTATAGAATTATTATTACAATCCACTCCAAAAGCTCTGCTGACAAGCAATTTAGTTGCAGTGTTTTCCACCATGGGCAAGATTCTGTCATTGCTTGAAAAGGACTCCCTAATCTAAATGTTTTTTCATGAAAACACAAAAAAAGAAGAAACTCTGAAGAGAAATCAACACAATCCACATGTTCTAGCTGCTTATTCCCTGACTGTTATGTTACATCAATCAAACAACAAGCTTTATTATTTTTTTCCAATTTATATTCAATAACTACTTTATAAAGACAAAACAAGTGATAGAAGATGAGCTAGTACCAAATTTGCATTTAATGGCAATGACTATAGCCAGATAAAAATGCCTCAGTAAGAATATTATTCTATTGAATGACTGAGATTTCAGATCAAAAATACATGGATAAGCAGTTCTTTTTTTAATAGAAGGTTTACAATGTGTTCTCAAGAGGTGTTTCTAATGTTTACTCATACCCAAGAACAGTTCTATTAATGCCAAGGTGCCAAGCTGTTGACCTGTATGCTTTACAGAATTTAATTTCAAGATCTGAGGAGTTTTTCAGAATGAAACAGGGACCTCTCAGTGGGCACAGGCTGCTTAGACATGAGCTGAACACATTTTTAAGCAGGTTATTCTGTGAGGTGCAACATTTACTATATGTAACACTTAACCCCGTTTCAGAAAAAGGCTTTACACTCAAACAGACTTTTTATCCAATGTCCAGTATGCTGAGCATTGCACTCAATTTTCCATTTTTCCTTTTAATACTTTTTAAAATGAAAAGTCTCCATCTCAACTGTTTAGAAAAAGGTGAATGACACAAGCTGTTTCATAGTCCATCTACCCAGTACAGCAAAACATAATAAGCAAAAATACGTCTTAACCTTTGGAAGGAAAAACCTCACATATTTCTCCACTGTGAAGCTCATTCTGTCACTTTCAGATTCATTCATCCTTCAATTTAGTGTTCAGGCTTTCTCCTGGTTTGGGAGCTGAATTTCTAAAGCATATTCACAATACATTTTACATGTTCGAGACCAGCCCTGGAGGAGGGCATCACTCAGTCATATCATGCTAATTCCGAGGGATCAATCAACCAAACAGCCTGCAGTTTTGGTCTTTCAAAATAATAAATGGGTATTTCTTCCCCTGGGGGCATAAGAAATAAATTTATCCCAATACACTGTTTGGACATTTAAAAAGGAATACCTAGTTTATTTAGCTGCCACAGTATGTATAGTACATAGTCTGCCTAAAAATTCCTGCAAAGTGTCTTTTTGTCATTAAAGCATACCCAGAATGCACTCGGCTCAACTGGATACATGTTTAGTCATGCTCAGAGGTGCATCTTGCTCCCACTTTAACTGGCTCTGGTTGACATACAATTAACACAAATGCCCACAACTGTTCGACTTTAGGATTATTTTCTGCAAATTTCACATCACAGTAGGGTTTCATTGCCAACTGTTCTTACTCAAAGGTCACCTGTCCTTAAATCATATAATTTTTTTAAATATTCAATATACATATTACAATATGTGCACAGTAATTTGGAAAATTATTACTTTTGACATGGCTCTGTACCATAACCTCCAGAATTATCCTGGATTAACCAAAAGTAGCTTCTACAGCATGCCATTTTATCACACTGGCATGCTGTTGGTTGTCTGTGAAGGTGAATCCAGCTCTTTGCACCCCTTTCTCCATTTCTGTTAATGTATGCATGTTTTCAGTGAATTGCTTGATTATCTACTGTGAACCATAAGGTTCTGGTTTTATAATGATGACATAGAGCTCAGTGTGAAAACACCTATCATGGGAAAGCAGACAATCCACCTCTTTGACTTCAGAACTTAAAATAAATGTCTCAGCACAGGAGTACAGGAAATGAATTGTTGCGGATTCACCTCAAGAATCTTGACATCTTCCCGCTAAACCTTAATTCTTATATAATGAAATTACTCTGGCACATTGGATATGTCCTTGATAGTAGTATGACCTTTAAATGCAAGATCGCTGGTGCAATGAAAACCTTACTGTTCCTCCTTGATACATCATCAGAAACCACCCACACCTCTGTAAATTTTTCACCTCTTAATTACTTCATGACTGGACCACCGACATTTTAAAAAATTATATTCAAAATGCTACTCCTCTGAGCCTTGAGTTTTTGATCTTAATACCCCCTCTGCCAGCTCCACTAGGTAGACACCATTTGCATTGTCCAGTCATCATTCTTCTCCAACAAAACACCTGTTTAAACCAAAATGCCATCTAACCTCCAACCATTTCACATATTCTCATGTTGGCATTTTTTTTAACTAACACCACCACTTTATGTAACTGTTCATAAACACTCCTTAGGCTTTGCGACTCCTACTTTCTTGAATTTTTTTCTAGGTCTGTTTGAAATGCATAACCTACAAATCAGGGTCAGGTTTATTAAATTCCTCTTTATTACACACAACTTAATTTATGGACTTACTTGTTTTGATTTCTTTGTATGTGCAGATTAATTGGGTTGTTACCAACATCTGGTGAAAATTTCATGTCAATAGCCCCATTAGAAATATTTACAGAGAAAAACATTGACACGTTCAATACTTATTTTTACCCGCTGTATGCAGCTATCTGAGCAAGCCTAATCAGAAAGATGATTTATAAAAAATAAAGTAAATTCAACAATCAAACAAAAATAAACTAAATTCAACAATCTATACTGTACTCTGTAGTTGTACTTTAGTTGTTATATAGAAGTTCTCATTTAGAAATGACCATATACGTAGTTACCATAGTTATGAAATTGAAATACTGTACTTAATAATGTTGCTGAATATACAGGATGCATTGAGCTTTGATATTCTAAAAGTGGAAAGCATCAGCCCTTCGATTTCCTGCCAACTGAAGTCACATTCCTATATTGATCATAACTGTACTGTTTATGAAATTCAAATTAAAATTTTTTAATAATTTTCTTGTGCATGTTAATGAATTGGTAATGGATTATTACACTGTGTAACAAGATTTAGATTCATTTATAAACCAATTTTAGCATTATGTAGCACATTAGGGCAAAAACTACATTTCTCAGCTAGTTAATGTTAGTTTGTTTTTCAATATTCGATTCTATACTCGACCATTTCAAAAACAACATCCAATAAATAAATAAATACATAAATAAATTTTAAGTGTTAGATATCTTAGATACAGTGAGAGACAATGATCAAGATTTTTGCCTGACTCAGTACATAAATAAAAACCAAGTTAAGTCAATGAAGTGTGTGTTACAGTTTAGCATATGAATTAATTCAGTGATGCAGCAGGACAACTGAAGGACACCACAACTGAAGTTTAGTTGTATGATAAGAGAACACAGAAAGGAATGAGGACAGTGACTTGGTGTAAGTAAGTAAAGGCATAAATCCTACAATAAAACATCAAAGACAGACATTTCTCTGAAATAATCTTCCTGAAACATTGGCATTATTTGATTTAATAAAATATACTTTTTTAGGTTGAGTTATGGACCACATTGATGCCATACAATGCCTCCATCTAGTCCAGTGGTTTTCATCCGTTATTATTTCAAAGTCCCCCACTGTACCACAATAACATGTGAGACCCCAGCCCCAAATAGGTTATGATATTTACATTCTTCTACTTTTCATACAGTATTGACAGTCATCCTTCTGTTCTCTTACATTATTGGTGAAGGGTACATTAAACTGATGTCATCAGGTTTTATTGCATCACTTTTTAATATACTGCAAGGTTCCGGGACTAAGAGAGGCTGGTTTGGCTTCATGTAAACGTTCAACTTTGTGAAGCAGAAGAGAATTTGACTGCCTTTGTCAGAGTGTATCTCAGACCTGTGGCCTTCCAAAGCCCTGCTGATGTTTTATTTTCCTTTTAGGATTTCCCAATTAATAGATATGATTATTACTTGGTTGCTTTTCACCTACAAGAGATATTCTTCTGAGCAGACCCGAGGAAGTGTGAAGGTTATTTTGACACAAATATGTTCATGGAAGGTTTGTCAGATTAGCTGCAATATCCAGACTAGTACAGTATATAAGGTTGACAGTAATTTAGTAGGCTGAGGTATTATACTTCATTGAATGCTAAGAAGTAGATCATGACATTTACCAAGCAAACCCAAAATACAATGGTAAACAATCTGGAATTAAAAGCAGGAAATGAGCCTCATTTCTTCAGTCATTTATTTGCTTCTGCACCCAAGTGGAGAGAGGAATTTATTTATATATTCGTTCTTTCATTTTTAGCATTGCTTGCTATGTTATGTTTGTGTTGCTAAGCAAGCATCATTCCCTTTTTGAGCGGTGGTCACTGGGGTAATGTTCTCAGAGCAAATGCTGTACACAGAGTTCTGGTAATAATCAAAATGTAAATAAATAAAATATAAATAAAATCCATTAGTAATCGCCATTTAATTTTCATTAGAGCTTGGAGGAGCTCTTTATGACAGACAAAAAAAAAAAAGAACAGTAATTATAACTTGTAGTACTATCCTCATATGATTAATAGGTACATAATGATTAATGATAGATACAGATAGATAATCAAAGCATATACAGAACAAATCCATTTATCTTAAATTGTTTACCATTAAAAAGGCTTAGGAATGGATATGCACTCTCCTTAATGGCAATGTTTACTGTTTGTGAACCAGAGTATATACCAAAACCAAAAACATAAATGTACTGTAGATCAGGTTAAATACAGCAATTTGAACAGTCATTCTTAATGAAAAGTGCTTTTCTGGTGAAGTGTACGCCATAATCATGATGTTTTTGATCTAACAACATCATTTTAAGACAAGGATGGGGACAACTCCTAAGATGGCTGCCTCACAGTAAATACTCTTATAAAAGGTGCAATTTTGCAAATTAGGGAATACCACAGGCATTCTGCTTTCTTCCTGACACATTTCAATGAATAGAATGGTTTCTCAACTATTGTCCCTGAGGGTACACTTTTCAAACCAACTTTGATCCTTGGTATGCACTAACATAGGCACATACATTTATGCCATTCAATCCAAATTATGAACAAAAAGTAAAAACTGTCTAATATTATAACCTGATTTGGTTCACTGATAATAGGAATCTCTAAGAATGTGCTGCTAAATGAGGAGTGTGGTTTATACCTCTTTGGGTTTGAATGTAAATGGACAGATTTTAAAAAACACCATGTTTGTTTCTTTCCTTAGTGTGTTCATTTTTTTTATTTATGCTGCTCTTTGTCAGTGTGTGTTGTGCCTCTCTCTGATTATTCTAGGCTTGTCTGCTCTAAATCCATTGATGACCAACTTTTCAGGGCTGGGTTAGGTTGGGTTGAGTAAGGTTAGAACCTGCAGAGTTGAATAACAGAACACTTTATTTGTTCAAACTGATTGCTTATTTTTTGCTTGTCGGTTACTTAACTCCAATAAAAAAAAATTATTACAAAGAAATACAACATCCCTAAATAAAGACAAGATTATCAAGCTAGGCAGTAATTAATAAAGATACTGCATGATTTATTTCATTTCCAGTATATTAAGATAAATGAAGTTGTAGACTTTAACGGAAACTTTACAGCTTTGACACATAAACTAGGTAAACAACTTTGGTCAAGCTCTCTGTGGTATCATAATTGTCAAAATTAAAAAAAGCCATTTAGTCTCGTAATGAGGTTTTGACACTTTTTTGGATTAAATTGCTTTCATTATCATTCTTGTTTCACATTTGTCAAAACTGTCAGCTAGCAAATTTTAGACTCTTTTTACAAATTGCTAGTTGTCAGTTAAAGATCAAACATTTTACCCCTTGAATAATAGAAGAAAATTACCATATTCACAGCAACACTGCTAAATGATTTACGGCACAATGACAGATGGGTGCTGCTGTATAAAATACAATGGCTAATGACAATTTCAATAGCACCCTTTTTATGGCTGCCCGAAAAATGAATTAAATAAATTTAAAAAGATACATATTTCCAGTAAGGGCATATTTTTAAAAACAATATTACACAACAGGTGAAAATATTAATTATTTTGCATCTTAAATGGCTAATTCTATCATTTATTGCAAAATGATTGCTTTTTTCTTCCTCTATCAATTTCATTTTGATAGCTATTAATAACTGTGTCGAATTTATGAATTATTCATGGCCATAGAATCGGCGTATTTGGCTCTTAATGGAGCAGAACACCAATACAGTCTGTATTCAAGATGGACTGTTAAGTTTTCAGTAGATGCTGTTATTTGCTGGGACACCTTCTGGTATGCAATCATAGAAATTTAACGCTGTAATCTCTTTAGAGTAAGTTTTCATTTCTTAAACTATTTGAAGAAAATATGTGTGAGTTAAGAAAGCTCATGCAAAAAATTATTATTCAAAATGAAATGCTAATGCTTCCTTCAAAACAAGGGCAATATCTACCTATCTATCATCATTTCATCAACAGTTTCATACAGCTACTGATGACAAGCATTCTTCAAATTCTCAACACAAAAAGTATCTAAAAACATTGACTTTAAAATTATGGTTTGTATTCAAAATGACAGCCAGCAAAACAGCAATGTGCTCAAACATACATTATTAAGCACAAGGTGAAACACAAGGCGTTAAATGAAAATAAAAAGGAATCCTTATTTTTATTCTTATAAATAATAAAAAAACAGAGGTAAGAACCAGACATCAACTGCTTAATTTCACAATGCTCTAGTGTTTGTAAGACATCACAGAAGATGCAAAGAAATAAATTTAAGTTTTGCAATAAAATACACACAGAAAGCCATTTCAGCTTTAACGTTGAATACGAGAATGCAGCACATTCAGGAAACACCTTTCATTTTGTGTTTGCCACGTGCTACTAGTCTGCATCAGAGGTATCTAAAAAATGCTGTCATATCACCGGCTCTCCAAAATAAAACTCCTGTCAACCTGACAGTTTTCATCAGAGCGATCAAAAAAGCATAGTCTTCCCAGATGCCTTAAAAAAATGAAAAGCAAAAAAAAAAAAAAAACAAAGCTTCCTCTTGTCACTGAGAAAGAAAAGAAGTAAAATGTGTTTCTCTCTTTACAATGACATTACATTTATGAAATGTTCCATTAATAGGATGACATGGTGGTGCAGTGGCTAGAAGTAATGCCTCACAGCTCCAGTGTACATCTGTGCAGAAATAAGAGATATAAAGGGAGATTGCTTGTGTGCTATTTTCTGAGATAGCACTCCATAACTATGAGATGGTAAAAGATCTATACCATGTAATTTTTTTTTGTTTTCTTGATGTTGCATTATTAATTGGAATATTTTCTATGAATATTCTTTTCAATATATAGATTTAGGGTTTATTCACATCATTCTCCATGTAATGAAAATACCACAGTGCTAAACCATTCATCCAGCTTCCCAATATCGCCTAATTAATCCCTCCATATAATAAAAAGGTGAATGGCTGGTAAATGAGTTTAAGGGCAAAGGCACCATCAAGGCAAAGCAAGGCAAGGGAAAACTCATGTGCTATCTCCAGCAAAGTGGAATTGCAACAATGGCAAATGTAGTAGTTAGTGCTACTATGGTAAGTCAAGGGACACTAGAGGGTGATAGACTCATGGCATGGGGGTGCCCCACAAGTGTAATGGACTCCTAAGTGTTTGCAGGAGGCAACATTATCTCCTTCAAAAAATATTTTCTACTCACTGGTTATGCTTCACAGAAACCCAGACATTCCACTGCCTCCCTTGTCCTTAGCAAACTCCTTGCTAAAGTTTTGTACAAAATGTGACAGTTAACAAGGAAAAGAAAATCCTATTATATTAATATTATTAATATTAATATTTCAGGCAGAACACATCTTAACTTTGTAGTAGATTGATATATAAGGGATATTAACCACACTGGTTTAATTAAAGCCTTGGGGAATAAATTCATAAAGGGCTGTTAAGATTTTCGGTGTTCTAGGCAAATTTCCATTTCAGTTCTATCATTTTTTCAGTTTGTTTTTGGCTTTAGGTTAATTTTTGCATTTGCTTGATTTTATTTTATCTACTAACACAATACTGCCTTTCTTAAGAAATGATATAAAGAAAAAAAAAAAAAGACCGGTTTGTTTTGCTTCTGTTTTGTACCTGATGAACACAACTATCCAGCCACTACTGGCTATTTGTCATTCTTGTATTCTCTTTTCTGTCTTCCTGAGATGCAAGTCCCCCATGTATCTTGCATAACACTATATAATGACGACGAATTAGGAACTTATGGACGCCAAAACATATGTGCTACACCTGCTCAGAAATGCCCAGTACAGTAGTAGTCTGTGTAAACGATTGTTTAACAGGCAGTTCCTGACATCACAATTCAACACTCATGTTTATTTCACATGCCTCACAATTTAGAAGCTGTTTGTTAATTTATGTTCATATGTGAAAACTTCCAATAGGGTGAATACTTTCTATAGGCACTGTAGTTAAAACAGATCTGTTTAATGAAGAATCAGTATGGAGATTTCCACAATGCTTCCAATTAACCTAATGACATTACCATTACCACATTGCAGATCATATATTTGTCTTAATTTATTGCCTAGTGGCAAATTGCCAAACGAAAGTATATATTATATATATATTCCTTGTACAACCATGAGACCAAGAGTATAGAGAAATAGATCAAAGAAAACCCAGCAAATTTTATTAGCACATTCTCTAGTGATACAGCAAGTAGAAAATTAATTTGACACAGACTCTGTCACTACGATTATCTAGTAAGGCCCTGAGGATTGGGTAATGCACTTGGCATTTTTCAATCATTTTTAAGGACATCTTTAGAGATGTACTCTGCAACTTTGTGTCTGCAACTTCATGTCTCTCTATATAGGCAATAGTCTAATCTTCTCCCAAACTATAAAAACGCATGTTAAACATGTAAGAGAGGCTTTAAAAAAGAATAGCTAACTATTTTCTTGCAAACAAGACTGGATCAAATTAGGGAGCCAGCAATTTTTTTTAAGTTAATTTTTTCATCTTTTTATTACAGTTCGATTTGTAAGTGAGCATTCTTTAACTGAGTTAACGGTCCAGTTTTGTCAAGTGATATATAAATGACTACCACTGCATGCTAGAAGTAGAAGTCATAAAAGCTGCAGCACCTTTTTCAGTGAATTGCATTGACATAATTATTAATGTTTATATCATAAACCTACAACTAGAAAAAAAACAATTCTTCCAAATGTTCCATGTATAAGTGTAATGACTTCACAAATTTTTGACAGATGAACACCCTGGCACTGTACATAAAAGGACCCAATTTGCAGACATTCTTGTTGGGTTACTAGTGTGAAATGAACACGGATTCATTTGTGAAAGAGGGTGAAGTCTGTAACTGGTCTATTTGTGGATAGATATCTGAAAGCTATATTTTTTTGCTTTAATGGACATTTTTAACACCAGGAAAATGGCTGAGGTCCTAAAAATTTAGTTAAGTTTCACAGATTCCTAATATCAATATATTCTGAGAGATCATCCCAGTTTGTTTTGTGATTATGTGAGAAAGCTCTTTATTTACTTTTTAAGTGAAAAAGTAAACCTCTCCTTATGTGCTTATCATTATCATCATTGCACCCCATTATCCCTGTGGATCATCGGAGCCAAAAGTGTGAACATTTTCCTTTGTCCATATTAATTTATTTTGGGCCATGTGGACTGAACTTTCAATGATAAACCCAGTCAATTTCCAGATATCTAACCATCTTATTTTCAGTCCTCCTCTTTTCCCGACTTTGACTCTTCAAAATATCAGTTTATATAAGTTTGTTGCTACCCATCTTCTAGGAATGCCGGTTCACCTTTTCCTTACTGCAATCATTAACTGGTTTTATCAAGTTTTGAGTATACCGTTGTGTTTCAGCAACACCAAAATATCAAAAAAAGAGCAGTTCACAAAATAAACTAAAACCAGCTAAAGAATTTGCTAAAATTCCCTGTAAATAATTCACTGACTGAAATCATATTAAAACATCAAACTATAGAATACATTAATAAATTATTTAGAACATTTTGCTGACATCCATTTTCATTTTGACACTAAAGAGTTTTTCTGTTATAGTGTCAAAAAAGCCACATACATACATACTTACATAAATACATACATACATCTAAAACTGCAAAGATTTATGTGACTTTTTATGTCACACTTTAAAATCTGGCTTATTTTAAAATCTACATATATATGTTTGGTATCATTCTTTTCAGAATTTATTGTACTTTAATGTGATGTTGTTAGATTTTCAGATTCTATTTCAGATTCCATTTGATAATTCTAAACTAAAAAATATCAAGAACTCACATCCTGCGAGATGAGACTTTGTGCGAAGAGATTTAACCACGCCCGGGGTCAGAAATAAAAGACAAAGAGTAGGACAGCTGCTGTACAAGCTTTTAAATGATTCAAGCACCATGCGAGATGCAGATCAGGTGGCACGGCAGCATCGGCAAGCCAGCAGCTGATCGAGCAAAGAGGAGGTTAAAAAAAATATATATATATTTGTTTCCCATTGTATTACCATTTAAGAGGGGGTTTCGGAGGAGCAACCACGTTTCCTTGGGGTTCGTTCAGCACCCCTCTTCACAACACAAGTGTAGGCCGGGGTGATTGGTGAGTGAAGTGAGCAGGGGGCAAATCCCCTAGTGTGTGTATATATATATATATATATTTATTATACACACACGCATATACACACATACAATTGTGCACATAAGTTTACATACCCTGACAGCATTTGTAAGATGTGTACCATACTTTAAAGAAAAGATGACTGATCAGGCCAAAGACATTTCATTTACTTTTAATGGAGTCCAAGGTAAACTCTAAGGTATCACAGAACATCACAACCATTAAACAAAACACAGTAATAAGGAAAATAATGAGATGGTCCACATTCAAATGTTTGCATACCCTTAGTTTTTAATACTGTTTAATCACCCATTTTAGCATCAATTATAGCTTGCTGTCTTTTGTGATAGTTGTGGATGAGGCCCTAGATTTTCTCAGGTGGCATAAAGCTTCCAGGTCCTGCTAATTCTTGGGTTGCCTTGCGTGATCTGCACGTTTAAGATTTTCCCAAAGTGGCTCAATGAAGTTGAAGTCAGGAGACTGATGGACACTCCAGCACCAAAGGGTCAACATGACCTGATCTTTTGGATCCTTGTCATGTTGGAAGAACCAAGTCCGTCCCATGCGCAGCTTCTGGACTAATAAATGCAAGCTGTCCTCTAAGATTTTCTGGTAATATGCTGCATTTATCTTGCCATCAATTTTCACTAAGTTACCTGTGCCACTGTAGCTCATGCACCCCTGGAACATGGAAAATCCATCTCCATGCTTCACAGTAGGGATGGTGTACTTTTTGTCATGGGCCTTGTTGCATCCTCTGCAAACATAGCATTTATGATTGTGACCAAAAATACAATTTTTGTCTCATCACTTCAACTTCAAAACTTTTTCCAGAAGTTTTAAGGCTTGCCTAGATGCTGTTTGGCATAATGTAAGTGGGCTGTTTTATGGTAGTTATCAGGTCTCCAAAAAAAAAAAAAAAACGCAGGATACAATCAGCTAACTTGTATAAACCATTAAACTGGTGATGACGACAAGAATGATAATGACTATTGTCATATCATCTACGGTATTCAGTATATTTCTTAATTCTTCACTTATTAAATATTGTGTTTATTTTCATAAAGCCCACAAAGCAAATTGTTCTCACCCCAAAAGGTGTCAAAAACAACATCTTCTCATTCATATATATATATATATATATATATATATGAGAGTTCTGTTTTTTTTTTTTTTTTATAAAAGGGAAAGATAATGCTGTGTGTTGTGTACATCCACAATAAAGAATTCACACAACCCTCATGAATATAAATTTCATTGACTGTTATATGATAAAGGAATTACTTCATAGCATGCTTTAATTCTGCCTGCCCTAAGTTATAATCTCATCCAAAGAGTGATGCATTAACTTTAAAGATTATGCTAATATTTTCTTAACGGTTGCATGAGTTGATCTGCTTTACTGCTCTATAGGCACCAAGTTCCACGACACACATTTACTGCCTGATACACACACACACACACTCTTTCTTTTTTCTACAGTTAACAGGTTTGCATTTTTAAATGGAGGTGACTAACAGGTCAATGGGACTCTGAGCTGCTCTGATTACACCCTTCCACTTTAGATTACTTTAGATGCACTTTAGAACTCTTAGCTAAAGCTAAAAGATGTTTTGTTCCCGCTTGGGAGCTGGCTGATGTCACATTCCCTGGGGGTTGGGGTTTAGTAACTGTATAAATGAGAAAAGCACAATCAAAAATATTTATTTCATATGGTGTCTGTGTAAACAGCATGTGGTGCCCAATATAGCTCAACTAAAGCAGTTAATGAATATCCTTAGGAATTCATTAAACTATAAATAAAGTGCAATTGGGGCGAAGACATATAGAAGGTTTAAAATACACTACATGTTTGAATGGTAATTTGAAGCCACATAAAGAAAATGAGATTTGTATGTAGTAATGCACCTTTATCTCTCAAGGGCTACACAGGGCAAGTTGTGCATCAGCACCATTGGAGTGTTTATATACAAAACAATAAAAAAAATTGTGTTAATATATGGAAAACACAAAGTGCAATCTTTAATCACTAACAGTTTGCTTGGAACGATTAACCCTAAGCTGGTTTTTTTTTTTTTAATATTATGCATCCATTTACTCTTCTGTTCTTTAATTTGTTCATTATGTTTACTGTTACACTGTATAACAATATTCTATTTTCATTGCCAGTCTAGGTAAACTTTCCACATGAATTATATGTGAAAAACATTCAGGCAACACATATTTCCTTATTCTGTCTTGAATTAGTGATAGTTCCTGATAATTTGATTAGTAAGAAATGGCAGCATCCTAAAAATTGAGACTTTAGATAATTGAAAGCAAAAATGAGGTACTATTGCTGCTGCTGAAAAGCTTATTTGGTGCATAGAGATAAAATATCTGAACAGTGCACAAAGCACATTTTTCTATCTATAACATTCAGAATTATGGATTAGCATCTAGTGGTGTTGTCATCTCATAGAATTTGGACCCTTGATCTAATCCTGGTTGAAGTGTTCTCTATGTGGTGTTTCTCTGAGTGAAAAATGCACAGTCACAATGATGGGATTCCTAAACTGTCTCTGAGCAGGGGTGCCCTGAAATATGTTGAAGTGTTATTCAAAGCTAGCTTCCCTGTGGATTCTATTACTAGTCTCTGGATCTCCATGACCTTCACCAGAAAAATGAAAGTATGGAAACTGGATGGGTTAATTAAAAAGCATTATTTTTTGCTAACATATTACTAGTCTGTATACCAAAGACACTTTTCTTAACCTATTCTACAAAGGCTTTTATAAGTATATGATCGTCACATTATTTTCAGTACAAGGAGGAAAAAAAAAAAAGAAGGTCAGAGTTGCATTAGGCTTCAAAAATCCCTTCAGCAAAGTACACCATCAACCTTGTTAAAAATAAATATTACAATTTCTAACATTATCCATTAAGCCACCTGATGGCAATCACATCAAATTTACCCCCAGCAGGAGAGAAAAGCAAATCAAGTCTGAAGGGCAACTTCACACTATATTATTTTAGGTCCTTAAGCAAAGCTTTGTGGTACAATCTATTTTCATAAAAATGTTGGCTAATGAGATTGTTGGAGCTGGATATTTAGAGCTCTACTAGGAAGTCTTAGGCCAAAACATGTTTATTGTTTTTTTTTTTTTTTTTTAAAAAGTGTGCCTTGTGGCATTCAAAGATGTACTATACAAAAAACAAGAATAGAATGAATGTTTCTCAAAAGAGGAAAGCAGATTAAAGCGGATTAGAATTTGTGGAGCAGTGCTGAAATCCAGTTGTCGATCTAATGACATGCAGCTGTAAGAACAAGATTGATTTTTTTAATTCCATTGAAGTCTCAAAACTAAAACAAATTCTAATGACGACTTGAAGTTTAGGGGAGCCAATGAAAAAGAAAATCACAATCCTTTGAAAAATTTTGCACAGGTTTAAATCCTAAATGGCTACTGGACAAATCCATTTAAAAACTTATCTACAGCTTTTTTGCAGAAATTCCTTTTAAGTAATACTTTAAAAGGACTGAATAATATGTATGATAGCTATAGTATATATTAAAATTCAGAGATACCGATATACATCATTCTCCTGTTATGGATTCCCCACTTTGCTTAAAAGACATGCTAGAAAGTAAATGTTTAACAAGGCAGGAAAGGAATTTCTCAAATCAAAGAAAAAAGTAATGGTCTCCACAACCATTTCTATAGTGTTTTTTTTTTTTGCAAGCATGTTATTAATGTATGTCATTATGTATTTAATTATTTTGCAGATCTGTGGAAGGGTGAAAAGCCTGGCACAGAATAAAGACACAAACACACAGTAGTCTTACATTGGTACATTAGTTTGGCATGAGTCCATTTCCAGGCTGCCCCAGATAATAATGCACTTATGTCCACTGCACCCCTAAAATGGCAATCTCTTCCTCATCTAACCACTACATCAATTGTCAGTGAGCTTGTTTATCAACAGATCCAACTACAGCTTACTTCCTTGCTAAAGGAAGCCATGGAATAAGCTAAAGCTGTTGCCATAGGTTAGGTTGAGAAATAAGAGATTTCTCCCTTATCCAATGCAGAATCTACTTTTAAAGGAAAAAAAAAAACAGCATCTCACAATCACTAACATTTAATAATTTTTGACCATCTCTGGGCTTTGGTATATATTCCTCTTATGTTGAGTTGAACCTAGCACAGGCTTAATGTAAAGTTGTTTTCATTGCATTATCCTTTTTCACCTTTATTCAGTCCATCGCTCCTTGATAAATCAACTAATTGTCTTAAGTGTCAATATTCAGATAAAAATCTTCTTACTAGTACTTAAGCCCTGCAGATTTATGTTCTGGTTTACATCGCTCCATTATATTATTCTACAAAAACTTAGCACAATCCCATTGCATCACCAGATCTAGCACAATTCTGATTTTTCTTTTTCATTATTCAGAACCCCATTCTCCTATTTACTATGAATCATGTCACACATGCAAGCCACAGGACAGCTTCACTTACTCTGTCCAGGTAGGACAGGGAAGGGTTTAGGTGAAATACAGTCAATAACTTCCCCTTACCTAGAGGACGAAAATGTGTGAACCTAAATATTTTGCTCTGCTTCCAGAAGTCCCGCTCCAATTTAAGACAGCAGAGTTCAGTTTGGACACTCCGCCGCCAGAGGACAGACCATTTTCTAAAAAGCCTTAGTAGTCAAAAGACCTTTTATTATGGATCAATTTTTCTTAGATTTTTTTATTGCCTTTTTTGTTATTCCTTGCAAGGGACATCACCCCGTTAAGAAGGGTTAAGGATAATCCAGCAGTCTAAATCTGTCCTGCCTCTCATTCTGTTACGGTTACATTTTTTTCCTTTTATAGTTTGTGGCCAAAAACAGAAATCACTAAGTTGGAAAATCCCCATTTATTGAGACATTAAAGCATAAAAAAATATTCTAGTGTAGCTAAAAATACTGTCCCATTGTATCTACATTAAATCAGTGGCTGTAAAAATGGCCACGCAGTTACATGTTAGGCAATCTCTAATACAGTAATTGCATTGCTTCTGTTGATACAGAAAGCTGCCTTTAACCAATGTGGTGCCAGTCCTTTGCTCTTTCCAGCGCTTTTTCTTGTGATGATGATATGAATTTCATAAAGCATAAATGACACCTTGACACATATGGTATGTAGAAAACAGTATCTTTATATATGTACTTAATTATGCTTTCCATTAGTAATGACTGCTTCAGATAATGAAAATTTTATGACAGTGATGAGCAGAGCATCTTATTATAGCTAAAAGATTATCTTGTATCCATAGGCCAGGTAAACTGAAAAAGTTGAATTTTTACAGTTTCCTCTTTCATACTTACTTATGTAATAATATAACACAAAGTGAAGACTAATATTTATTACATGCCATGTAAGTAACAATGTGTCTTACTTTATGACAGTGGCTCACATTTTATAATAACCAATAATTATCATCAAATAAATAGAAGTTTATATATTTGACGGAATACATTTGGCTATTTACTAAAAAATAAAAGTGAAACGAAGTTATTTGTTTTAAAGCCACGTGCTGTATCCAAGGATTATCATATATACTCGCGGACAAGTTCTCCCGCAGATAATTTGGACTTGCATTTACAGTATAATTTCTGGTATTTTAAAATGTCAGTCATATAAACCGAATGCGGAAAACTCATGCTATAGGTACAAGAGATTATGATATGCTAATGCCCACCTGACACAGTAATCACGGAGCACACTGCCTTTTTTTCTATGTGGGTGTGGCAATGGACTGTATCAGCACATGATCCTAACCTCTCTCTCTTTCTTTATTGTGCCTATGTGACAACACGGTAATACCCTAACTATTCTGAAGCAACATTTCCACTGTTTTGTGTTTTTTGTATCTCACACCCTCATACACCTTTATTGTAAGAGCATCCCTTATCTGTGATGGAGCGTTCGATCAGAAGAAAATATGAATCTGGTTTTAGATTAAACATTGTGGCAGTAGGGGGCGCTAGTGCTCCCTTGAACCCTCAGGTACAACTCCAGACACCAGGTAAAAGTCCAAGACTTCTTTATTTTTTCACAGAACGTGCACAAAGCACCCTCCACACTACTCATATATTTCAGTACTAAATAAACAATCCACTAACTACAATAAACACTCCTCCTCGCCCAGACACTTTGCTCCTCCACCTCACAGCACAGCTCAATGTCTGGACTGAGCCACAGTCCTTTTATAGCCCCTGACCCAGAGGTATTTCTGTCCCATCAGACCATAGTTCCTAATTCCTTCCGGGTCGGGGCAATCAGTCCTTTTCTTCAACCCGGGAGCACGACATTTCTTCCTGTCACGTGACCGTGACATACTCCCGGGTCGTACGGCATCACAGAGCCCATAAGCCCCCCCCCCACAGCGACTCCTGGTGGTCCCCAAGGTATCCAGCAGGGCTGTGTATAAACACTACAAAGTCCATAAGGCCCTGCTGGACCTCGGGGCACGATCCTGCTGTCGGGAGAGCTCCTCCTGGTGGCCTGGGGGTGAGGACCGGCACGGGAAGCCGGCAGTCCTCCACAACATCGTTGAAGTAGCAAAAGAAAATGGTAACTGAGCTACTGCAACAAAATTCAATGCGTCCAAGATGTGATATTGAAAGAGACAAGAAGATGTAAAAAAAAAATTAAATAAAAATTAAGTGCTGCATTTTTTAATGGGTGTATAAGTCGGGGTCTGATTTTATGATTGAGTTTTCGGGTTTCCAGACCCAACTTAACAACAACAACATTTATTTATATAGCACATTTTCATACGAATGATGTAGCTGAAAGCACTTTACATGAAGAAAGAAAAAATAAATAAAATAGAATTAGGGAACACTAACAGAGTAAAAGTAAGGTCTGATGGCCAGGGAGGACAGAAAAAACAAAAAAAACTCCAGATGGCTGGAGAAAAAATAAATCTACAGGGGTTCCTAGGTCACAAGACCACCCAGCCCCGTCTAGGCATTCTACCTAACATAAATGACCTCACAATCAGTCCTCATTGTATTCAGGGTTCACATGGAAGAACTTGATGATGACGGTCATGTGGACTTCTGGCCTTTAATCCACCAATGTAGGGACATCACAGTGCTTTGATCAGGTAGTGGTGGCGCAGATCACCACCACAGAAAACCGGAAAAAGAACAGAAGAGAAAGTAGGGGTTAGTACGGATTATGGAGCCACCAGGAATGATATTGATAATTAAATGCATATACTGCGTATCAGGATTAAACTAAAATGATGAAAATAAGGAGTTTTTAGCAGAATTTTTTAAAAGTGCTCAACTGTATTAGCCTAGCGAATTGCTATTGGTAAGCTATTCCAGATTGTAGGTGCGTAACAGCAGAAGGCTGCCTTACCACTTCTATTGGAATAATAAGCAGACACTCATTTGAAGATCTAAGGTTATGATTTGGAGTGTAAGGTGAAAGACATTCTGAAATATAGGATGGTGCAAGATTATTTAAGGCTTTATAAACCATAAGCAGTATTTTAAAGTCAAAGTTATACGTGAGCATATACAGTAATATGGAGCTGAACTAATTTCTCAATGGTGAAGGATAAAGGTCTAAGTATACTGCTTTTGGGATAACCAATTAAAATCAGATATCCATAGTGACTGTGCTGTAATTGTGCAGTGGCAATAACTTTGTATAGGTCATGTAAAATGATGAAATCTGGGTAATGGTGGCAAAATTATTTCAATCTTCAAACACAAATATTCAGTGTCTACAACCACTGATGTTTCACTATGTTTTGGGTCTGACAAATTTATTGGTTAAATAAGGATAGGTCAGGTCAGGTTGCAGAGCATGAACTGGTACAGCACATTGCCCCACCATCACACAACGAAACAGTTCAGGATCCTGGTTGGCAACCCCCTATGCAGACAGGTGGTCCAGGACAGGTTGGTGGTAAAACTAACACTCAATGGTGCAGTCTGTAGATTTCTTTAAAGTCATAAATAGGTCATTCCCAAATATTAATTCATATGCAAATTACTCCTAAATAAAGAATCCTGTAATTTTAAATCAGATTTGAAAAAACACATTTTTTATAACTAAATTTCCCGTGGCATGTGAAAGACCATCAAATTTTAACTTGTGAGCAAAAAGTGCAAAGCAAGAGCTTAAATAGAGCAGTCAGAGACTAGGCATACATATAGACACACACAAGAATATATTATAATTTAAAATATTAAAATGATGTTTTGAAAATATACTTTACCGAAAAAGTGTAGAGGAACATAAACAAAAAAAATGTGATATCTACAAACAGGTTTTGGTTTTGCCTAATAAAAGGCAAAGCCCTCACTGACTGACTGACTCATCACTAATTCTCCAACTTCCCATGTAGGTAGAAGGCTGAAATTTGGCAGGCTTATTCCTTACAGCTTACTTACAAAAGTTAAGCAGGTTTTAATTTCGAAATTCTACACGTAACGGTCATAACGGTCGACAACGTCCGCCATGTTGAACTTTCTTATTTACGGCCCCATCTTCACGAAATTTCGTAGGCGGCTTCCCTGCGCTAACTGAAACTGATGTACGTACTTATTTCGGTGGTATGACACCACTGTCGGCCGCCATATTGAACTTTCCAACGGTCTTTGTTACTTATGGGCCCATCTTCAAGAAATTTGGTTCCCAACGCTAACTGAATCCTACTTGCGTACATATATGTCCGTAGCCTGCAGCTCGGTCACCGTGTGAGGCGGCATTGTGTCCCCCATCCCAACGCCTCCCACATTGTTGGCTGCCTGCCTATATAAGGCCGTCCGTTGCTCCGGTCTCTACATTCTCTTCCTTGCTTCGCCACAGGATTCATGTCTCCCTGCTGATAACTACAGCCTTTTTATTTAATCCACGGCTTCTCCGCTGTTTTATTGTTCGTTTATTACGATTATAATTATTGTGTAGGTATTTTAGACTTACTTTACGATTGTTCAGGTACCCATTTCCTTTATCGTTTCAACCGTACCCCCATTAACATGTCTATCGAGGTGATCACCATCGATCAAAGAACTGTCACTTACCGAGTGGTTTCCATGCCCGGAGATGGCACCTGCCTTTTCCATTCTCTTTGTTACATATTGCACGGCCATATCAGGCTCACTCTTGATATCCGGAGGAACATTGTGTCTTATGTATTGAATGACTGGGACAGGTTCAAGGTGTGGACTGATGACGGTACAGGAGATAATTATACTACACAGGGGCACTATAAGAATGAAATGCTTAAGCCCTTGACCTATGGTTCTGCATGCGAGTTGATGGCTGCCGCTGAATTGTTCGGTTGTCGCTTTCAAGTGTAGTGAAATGGCCAAATATTTTACACCTTTCGACAACCGCCAATGCCTCTTAAACATCTTAGATTCACAGTTGACGATTTCAGTAGTGAACACTTTGATGTTTATGAATGTTTAAACTCTCAAAAGCTGGATGTAAAATTATCGATGAAACCGGTTGTATGCTTACAACGCTTCACAGATGCCGAATGTCACTTCAACACAAGTCCTGCAAATACTAACATAATTGAAACAAACCATGAAACTCAAACCGATTATGACAGCAGCAATCCAAGCTGTGAGATTTGAGACAAGATTACTTTTCACATGGCCAACTGTACGTTGCATGCTCAAGAGTAAGCTCAGCGCACAGCTTGGTCATATTACAACCGAAGGGCCGAACTGACAATGTGAGATCCTTAACAAATAATTATTGATATATTTTCCCTCAGTTTAAAAAGGTTTAATTTTCTTCTTAATAAAAATTTTAAGGCAGTACTTCGCCGCTGCGAAGCGCGGGTATTTTGCTAGTCTTTAATAAAATACATTATAAATTAAAAAAAAAAAAAAATAAGCCATTTTAAAAAGTATTAAAATAATAGCCCTATGCTCTGTGAACCCCACACATTAATACAACACAAACCAGCCACATTCAAAACTGAAAAAACATCCACCAAGAAAACAACTGAGCAAGTGAGGAAACCACAAAACATCAACCCCATGAAGAAGTATTAGGGCTATGACTAAGACCAAAGGGTATAGTACATGGACCGGATGTATCCTGCCACACCATTTATCTGAACCAGATGTCACAATAATTCTTGCTGAGACTTCCAAAATGACTAAATAAAAAATATTCCAAATTGAAAGAGAAAAAGGATTTTCAGCAAGTAGCAAAAGTAAATAGCCTCTGCTGAATAATGTATAAATGAAGTCTAGAATTAGAAAAATGTTTGGAGACAATCAACAGAATGGATGCAAGAACAGACAGACTAGACCAAACGTTGAATGCAGAAGCGGTTCATAAACATGCCTGTTGTGCTGAATAGATAGAGAGGACATTTAGCTTTGTTGATAATTTGGAATTTTTCATACCAAGAAAATATTTTATTCTTAAGAAGCACTATATTTACTCCCAGAAAAATTTGTTAAACAATTTATGTGTAAAACAAGCATGTAAATATCACAAGGTTAACAAACACGGTAGGAACTGTGTATCTTGAGTTCACAACTATGCTGATGCAGATTCAGTGCACATCTTTCTTGTGACATAATTTGAATCAGTCTCCAATGCAGCATACGTGTTTTTGCACACTTTTCTAGTTTAATTATTTCTGTTGCTTGAATAAATCAAGTCAGAATAACAGTCCCTGATCCACATGATCAATGCCTGCCTCGGTCAAGTCTTAAGTGACTTCCACATTTCCTCGGACACAAACAAGAATTGCTGCATTGTGATCAGGTGTTTGTCTTTCTTCTTGATCACAATTAAATTTACTTTTTTGCAGCGCACCTGCTTTCACCAATGTGAAGCTTCACCTGATCGAATTCACTGGGCATATCTGGGCAGTTCTGTCAAAGTACTGTATGCGTCAGTTTTTATAACCTTGTCAATATCTGATGAGCAGTTCACATTGTCATCATTATCTCTTGATTTAACTAATGGTTTAGTTTCAGGTTTATTCCAAAACTGGCTTTATAGCTTCTCATTTAGTTGCCACTTTGTTTTGGTTGAAGACTCCAAATTTGTTGTGGCAAAATGTTATTTTATTCATTAGATGGCAGCAGAGTAGTTTCTTGAGTTATTTCAGCTTAATGCTGTAAAGCAAATTATTACATATCACCCCAAGTCTGACTCAGACTTAACCATAATTACAAAGAATTCTGAGCCAGAGTAATGTTCAGAGATAATGCCAAGAAGGATAAAAATTAAATTCAATGTTCCCAAATGGTGCACTGACTCAATTGATAATGAGCAATAGGATGCCTTACAAAGCATAAGGTTTGTGTATAAGGTTGATACTGACTTTTGGCTAGGGGGACAGTGTACTTGAAAAATTATACAGAGGGTAGAAAGCAGATGTTTTGCATAAAACCACAAGGAAGAGGGGGATATGCAAGCTCTGGGCTGGAAAGTAATGGTTCACCTCCAGAAAAATAGGAGAGAGAATGTATACCAGATTGGACAAGTGCCAAGATGTGGATCCTTGAGGATGAAGATCCAAGTTTACCACCAGTAAAAGGAAGGGTGGGAAGAGAACTTGGGGATACCCTATTTGACCCTAACCGTAGTCATGAAAAAAAGATCAGTAGAAGGGGAGTATCTAATGCAAGACTAGACACAGTGTACAGTAATCCCTCCTCGATTGCGGGGGTTGCGTTCCAGAACCCCCGCGATAGATGAAAATCCGCGAAGTAGAAACCATATGTTTGTATGGTTATTTTTATATATTTTAAGCCCTTATAAACTCTCCCACTTTTATTATTAGAGCCCTCTAGACATGAAATAACACCCTTTAGTCAAAAGTTTAAACTGTGCTCCATGACAAGACAGAGATGACAGTTCTTTCTCACAATAAAAAGAATGCAAATATATCTTCTCTTAAAAGGAATGCGTGTCAGGAGCAGAGAATGTTAGAGAGAGAGCGCGAGAGAAAAGCAAACAATCAAAAAATCAATACATGCTTTTGGGCTTTTAAGTATGCCGAAGCACCGCGATAAAGCGGAATTTTTTAGAGGAGCGTCCGTATCCTCTAGGCAAACAGCCTCTGTGCAAACAGCCCCTCTGCTCACACTCCCTCCGTCAGGCGCAGAGAATGTCAGAGAGAGTGAGAGAGACAGAGAAAAGCAAACAATCAAGCACCGCGCGGGAAGCATATCGTATATCATTGAGGAGTTTTAGTTAATACGTAATACATGCTCTGATTGGGTAGCTTCTAAGCCATCTGCCAATAGCGTCCCTTGTATGAAATCAACTGGGCAAACAAACGGAGGAAACATGTACCATAAATTAAAAGACCCATTGTCCGTGGAAATCCGCGAACCAGCGAAAAATCCGTGATATATATGTAGATATGCTTACATTTAAAATCCGCGATGGAGTGAAGCCGCGAAAGTCGAAGCGCGATATAGCGAGGGATCATTGTAATTATGTATGCCCAAATGTATAGCTCAACATCTGGCAAGAAACCTCACACTTATTCATGGAAAAGGTGAGCGTGCAAGGTGTTTTTCGTTCCAGAGGAAGTACAATCCCAGCATAGAATTCATTAAAGAGCAATGAGGGGGGTGCATTACACATTTTACAAAGACATTTTTTTGTAAATAGAGCATAAAATATGGGTTAAATAGGAATGGCAAATAAGTTCTTGTACATTATTCCGGCTAAATGCCTGCGTGTATGTAGAAGAATAAGAGCATGCTCACATGTGCAAACAATGGTTAAGTAATACTTTGTTTACTTCTGCCACTTGGATCAATTTTAAAGTGGTTTGAAATGATCCCTGTGTGTTTTCATTAATAGCAGATCAATACTAACCTAGGGCTTACTGCCTGTACTCTTTCCTTCTCTCTGTGTGCGTGAGAGCTGAAAAAAAAAAAAAAGAATGTCGGTATTATTCTAAGGAAAGTCATTAAAAAAAGTGTTACTCTTCTAGACCTGCTTCAGCAGCCTTCCTACAGAAGAGTTGTGCAACAAAAGTATATTCATCGTATTTAATGCCTTCATTGTAGATGTACTTTGCTCCTTGGCGGACCCATATTTTCTTTACAGTACATTTTGGTACACTTTGTGAACAGTGAGGACTAGTTTTTTGCGCTTCTTTCAGTTTCAGGTTCCATCAGTACTTTAAATTGCCTCCAAATTAAAATTAACCGTGAAGAAGTAGAAAAGTTAATTATAGAAGATGAGTTGTGTGTTACTCAAAGGCATACATATATGTGGTCACCATTGTATATGCTGAAATGAATTATAAATGCAACACCCACCTGAAAATCCAAGACTCAAAAAGATAACTTATCGTACTGCAGTTTTCTTGAACTTTGTAAAATGCATGAAAAAAGAAAAAAAAATTAATCACTGGTCTTTCCTAAAACCTGTACCAGTAGAAAGTGTAAGTCATATTGAAATTCTCATATATAAATTTTTGGGTAATATTTTGTTTTAGTTGACTGTATTAAAGTATTGCCAGTTTCAGCACAGTATACTACAGTAAGTATAAAGTTCTATGAGCAAACATCAGTGGAGAGCTGAATATAAAAAGCTGGTATTAAACCTTTGGTGTTACCATTCTCTTAAGTCTTTGATCATGGCATAGCATAATGCAGAAAAAAAGCAGACACTCCAGACCATCCGAAAGTCTCCCTACCTCTTTGGAAAGTCTCTGTAGCTAAAAGATAAATCAAAGATATAGTGATAGACTCTCTTACTTAGGCTATTGATTATTGAGGAAGGGGTATGGGACACTACATCATGCATGCCGTTTCAGAACTCCTTTGAAATACAGTATGTGATGTGAGAAGCATACAATATAGCTGTTACCATTTAGAATTTGCAAAGTACTGTATATTTTTGTCAAGCTCATGTATAATTTATATTCCCTGTTTTGTAATCTTTTTACAGAAATAATGCAACATATTTTACGAGATCACCAGAAAAGCTAAAAAATAAATAAAATATTAGCATCTAGCTGTAGTTTTGAAAACCATTATGATTAAAAGGAACCCTTAGGCAGCAGATGCCGCCGCCCCACCCCCCGCTGATGCCTTCCTAAACATTACTGAAGTGTGTTTCTTAATTTAATTGTGTCTAAAGAAGACTGCAACTCAATAAAAATGAACACCACCTCATTATTTAATTCCTGCAATGACAGATTCAAATTTTAGAGTATAAGCATATGTTTTTACTGGTAGTTTTACCTTAAAATACTCAAGAAGCCTATTGTGTGGCTTATCTCCCCACAAAAGTATTCTTTTCTTACTTCTCTGCCAATAAACCATTCTTCTTTCTCACTGGTATACTGGTAACCACTAACTTATAAAATAGACTACTTCTGGGACCTGAGGATATATAAAGGGGTAGGCATCGTTGATCCAGGAGGGCCACAGTGGCTGCAGGTTTTTGTTCCAGCCCAGTTTCTTAATGAGAAAACCAATCATTGCTGATGATGCACTGATTGCTTAAGTGACATTTTGATGCTTCTTTTTAGTGGTCTCACTTATGGTTCCCCCACCCTTAATTATTTATTTCAGGCTTAAACAGCTGCATTTGCTGTTTTTAATGGCTTCTTATTAGCAATAAGATGCAAATGACAAAGAAGAAGTCGGCAGTTCTCACTCTTATTCCAGTTTACACCCATGTGGATTCATCATGTACTATATGGTTTAATATAACAATTAAGAGAAAAACCATGACAAACTGAAAATTATCTTTAGGTTTCACATCATTTATATGATATCATTGGAAAGGAAAAAAATTGAAGATATGAGAACCTAACATTGAAGACTAACAAGCCGTAAAGTTAAATAAGGTCCGAGACTGGGAAGGAACAGGGTTGGAAAAAAAAAACCTGCAGCCACTGCAGCTCTCCAGGACTGACATTTACCCCAGATATAAGGCCCCAGTGCTCTTTGGTAGACCCCAAAATCTATTCTCTGTAGTGTCAAGGCTAAATACCTATGCAGTCTCTCATACAACAAAGAACCTTCTTTACACTTTTAAATACATTTATAACTTATTGTAAAGAATATACAAAAGCAAGCCAAGAATTCAACAACACACACAATTTATAAATAACTAAGTGTTTCAAAGTTTCAAAACTTACATAAAAATTACCATATCCTAATTAGACAAAAAAAAACAAAAAAAAAACACAAGTTGTTATAACTACACACTTTTGGTGTTTTGAATACTCCGATTACACAGGCCAGCAAAAGAGAAGACCTTCAAAAATAACCTACAAAACAGGCCCCACCCTAAGGCAAGCCTGGCCCCAGGAAAATGGGAGGCTACAGACCTCAAAATGGAGATCGGGCTTTTAAAATCGAAAGGAATAGCTGAGAGTATCAAAAGCTTGAAGTATATCTCTCCAAGAGAAGAACTATAAAGCTGGCAGTAGAGACACTTCGATAAGAAATGTGTACAAATTTGAAGATTTTTAAATATGGAACAAAAAACTCAACAAAGGCAACCAGAGGCTAAAAGGAAATACTCAGGAAACAAGTCCCAAAGAAGAAATAATCAAAAGGGGAACTCTGCCAACCACCATCAGCTTTTATAGGGCTGGGAAGGTCTTTCAGTGGTGATTACCAGGTGGCCTATCTTGTTGGGGAACAGCCCACAAAATACATCAAAGAAATCAAAGCACATACAAGTGACATAATTAACTAAACTGACATAAAATACGTAATGAGACAAATAAAAAATAAACAACAATTTTAACATAAATAATTGTAATAAATAAACTGGAAACAAAGAAAAAAGACAAAAAATATATATTTAAATATAAGCCAGGAGAGGAACCCTGGCTAACAAATAATTTGGAGGTGTTATTTACTTCTGTAATTGTTTTTTAAGGTTTTCAAACATTTTTAATGTTATTATTATGCTTGGAAGTTTTGTTTTACTTATTTATGCAATGTGATTAGTGTTTCAAATGATCATGAGTGATGTACCTGGTGATTTTCTCATGACAATATGAAAACACTCATATAAAAATGTATCAAGAAAGTTGTCAACCTAAAAGATAACAATTGATGAGAAGCCAAAACTCAAAACACTTGAAAATCCAACTGAGAAAGTTATTAACACCAACAAAATTTGCAAAATGGCAAATCACAAAGAGAGCTAAACAACAAAACTAAGGTAAAGCTACCTAAAGCCCCAGCAAAGAACCACTACGAACCAAAGCACACAAACTGGCAAAAAGGTGGGCAGACATCTAAATACCACAAGCCAAATCAAAACTTCATTGAGTCTAATCCCAAAATAGTCCTCACCCCTAGAACCCTGGCCTGAAACCGCAAAAGGCCAACTTGAACAAGCCCAAAATGGGGCTCAGACTTCATAAATTCAAAAATACTTCAGGATGCTCAAAATGCACAAAAATACCATTCAAGAGAAATGACAACTATAAACCTCTGACCATAAAAGGACAAACACAAAAACAATGATTTTTTTAAATTCAAAGAATTTATTTAGTAATTAAAAAATGATTGAAAATAAGAAAAAAAATTCAGAAATGAGGCAAAATGATTTGTCCAAATCCATAATCCAGTAAACCATACCAAAAATCCACAATAATCCCGAAAATCCATGAGAGTATTTATAGTGCAATGAAGCACGCTCCGTCATAATCATTGAATCTATCAGCTATTCATCTCCTCAACCTCAATTTGAAAAGGCTGAAAGTCACATCATGGTGGGCTCTGGGAGTTCCACCCACAGAAAACAAGGAATGTAAGCAAGCAGCATTAACACACAATGCATTAATATTAAACAATAAATAAACATAACAATATTAACATAAACCAGGGAACAAATCCTGTCTGAAACACAATCTGGTGGAATATACAATACTTTCAGGCAAACACATAATGAGACATTTTTTGTATATTAATCAACAGATAAGATGTTCATCCTAACACCTACACCAGAAAAATAAGTAGAACACTTACTGGCATTTCTCTGTACAGTGGAACCTCGGTTCACGACCATAATTCGTTCCAGAACTTTGGTTGTAAACCGAGTTGGTCGTAAACTGAAGCAGTTTCCCCCATAGGATTGTATGTAAATACAATTAATCCGTTCCAGACCGCACAAACTGTATGTAAATATGTAAATATATGTAAAGATTAAGCACACATATAGTTAATTACACCACAGAATGCACAGTGTAATAGTAAACTAATGTAAAAACATGAATAACACTGGCACAAAACACCCAGGCTCCCTGCTCAGCCTGCTCGCGCTCTCTCTCTCTCTGTAGCACACACACCACCACCCACCCGTCCGACTGAGAACAATGAACAGGGCTCTTGCAGCCACGCAGCTCGCTCGCTTTCTCTCTCAGCCTGCCTGTTGGGGGGGTGGTTCACTTGCACGTACTGCCTGCTTCTCATGCAGAAGGCAGGCAGATAGGCAGGCAA
This sequence comes from Polypterus bichir lapradei, assembly GCA_026402145.1. NCBI lineage: Eukaryota > Metazoa > Chordata > Cladistia > Polypteriformes > Polypteridae > Polypterus > Polypterus bichir. Next base: position 75,917,801 of record JANRMT010062854.1, on the reverse strand, counting down.
ACACGTGCAGCAATCTCCCCCTCCCCCTCCCCCTCCCCAGCAGGCACGTGGCTCGCTCTCTCTCTCAGCTCAGGCAGGCAAGGGAAACTGCCTTGTTCGTATACCGAGTGTGTGGTTGTGAACCGAGGCAAAGGTTTGGCGAACTTTTTGGTCGTGAACCGAGTTGTACGTGAACCGAGACCTTCGTGAACCGAGGTTCCACTGTACCTAGAATAATATTCCCAAAGTATAAGAAAAATGTTAATATATATAGGAAGATTCTACTTAATTATAGTATGTTTGCCAAATACTTTTTGATCTAACTGTTTTGGAACCTTTAAATCTATAAAAATGTAGGGTGTATTATAGATTATACTATTTATCTAAAAGTTGATGGTGAAAGCAAATGCACTGTATATCTTAACTGTGTTTTGCATCACCCTGGTAATTTAAATATCTTCCAATTTTATTTAGTCTGGCCTAGAGAAATGACCTGTTCTTATATGGACTCCCTCAGGCCTATTGTAATAAAGCCTGTCCCATCTTGAAAACATTACAATGGTAATCCTGAGTATTATTTAAAAGAGAATTTTCATGTCACAGAAACATTAAATTCATTTTCATTTTCCATGGTTGGTTTTCTCATTTGTGATTGTAAAGCAACTCTTTCAATCCTAGTTTTGTTGTTACGCTTTGACCATACATCTAGGTTATAAAGTTGCATTATCTTTGTTGTCTAATGCTACTTTTAAAAGAATTTTTTTTTTACAGTGGAATCAGCATAATGTATAAAACAAGAGCTAACATTTGATTTTTTATTAAATGTGTACAGTCCATCTCATACATTTATGCTGCTTTCTGGTCACACTCCTCTGAAGTTGTTGGCAGGTTTTTAATTGTCCAAACTAACCCTGCTTCTGTTTTCCTCAGAATTATGTCTCTTATTCAAGGTGAAATCATGTAATAAAAATTTATAGCAGCAAGTTTTTTACAGCTAGTGCACAGCTGTGTTAAAAAATACATTTTAATTCTCTTGCGTGTTTATCCTTAATACTCAATGGTAATGGAAAGTATACCAAGAGCATCTAGTGGGATTTTTCTTTCTTTCAACTCCCCCGCCCCAATAGCTGTATCCCTTTTTCTTTATTCTTTGCATCCTCTTCAATAAAATACTAACTTAATAAATAGTACAGAAGTTATATATGCTTTGTAACCCTCAATAAAAATCTTTTTAAATTGAATACATACAGTGCAATGCCTGTAGACGTATTTGTTCATTGAATTTCGAACCCACTTACTTAACACTAGAATCCCTGAAGCCTACGAAAACACTCGTAATCTCGGCCCACCTTAAATCCCTTTGCACCTCTTCATTAGCATCTTTTGTTTTGTAAATATGTTGATCAGCACAAGCAGCCAGCAGCCTGCTGTCCCATCCCTCTCCTTGACAAAGCTCAACTCTGTCAAAAAGTTTTCTCAACTCAAGCCAAGGCTTCTTATCTTTGTGTGAGGTGAGGTACCTGGAGTTGTTTAGGGTAAATAATAGAGTATATCATTATTTGGAATACATGCATTTCATGTGTGTTCCGTGTCTACAAAGATATGGGTAAGTGTAGAATGAAAGGAAATGCCAGAAATGCTGAACACATACCTAAAGCAGAAACTTTACTCGCCTCCGGTCAATTGTGCATCATTCATGCACTGGCAAGTGATATTAAGCTCAAAGTCATTGTCATCATTATGACTAGTAACAACATACCAACAGCAGACAAAAAAAGACCATGAACAACACATCACACACTGCAACCCTTGTGTACTATATATGTGTGTGTACATATATATATACAGTGGTGTGAAAAACTATTTGCCCCCTTCCTGATTTCTTATTCTTTTGCATGTTTGTCACACAAAATGTTTCTGATCATCAAACACATGTAACCATTAGTCAAATATAACACAAGTAAACACAAAATACAGTTTTTAAATGATGGTTTTTATTATTTAGGGAGAAAAAAAATCCAAACCTACATGGCCCTGTGTGAAAAAGTAATTGCCCCCTTGTTAAAAAATAACCTAACTGTGGTGTTCAATTTCCGTAGCCACCCCCAGGCCTGATTACTGCCACACCTGTTTCAATCAATAAATCACTTAAATAGGAGCTGCCTGACACAGAGAAGTTGACCAAAAGCACCTCAAAAGCTAGACATCATGCCAAGATCCAAAGAAATTCAGGAACAAATGAGAACAGGAGTAATTGAGATCTATCAGTCTGGTAAAGGTTATAAAGCCATTTCTAAAGCTTTGGGACTCCAGCGAACCGCAGTGAGAGCCATTATCCACAAATGGCAAAAACATGGAACAGTGGTGAACCTTTGGTGGCCGGCCGACCAAAATTACCCCAAGAGCGCAGAGACGACTCATCCGAGAGGTCACAAAAGACCCCAGGACAACATCTAAAGAACTGCAGGCCTCACTTGCCTCAATTAAGGTCAGTGTTCACGACTCCACCATAAGAAAGAGACTGAGCAAAAACGGCCTGCATGGCAGATTTCCAAGACGCAAACCACTGTTAAGCAAAAAGAACATTAGGGCTCGTCTCAATTTTGCTAAGAAACATCTCAATGATTGCCAAGACTTTTGGGAAAATACCTTGTGGACTGATGAGACAAAAGTTGAACTTTTTGGAAGGCAAATGTCCCGTTACATCTGGCGTAAAAGGAACACAGCATTTCAGAAAAAGAACATAATACCAACAGTAAAATATGGTGGTGGTAGTGTGATGGTCTGGGGTTGTTTTGCTGCTTCAGGACCTGGAAGGCTTGCTGTGATAGATGGAACCATGAATTCTACTGTCTACCAAAAAATCCTGAAGGAGAATGTCCGTCCATCTGTTCGTCAACTCAAGCTGAAGCGATCTTGGGTGCTGCAACAGGACAATGACCCAAAACACACCAGCAAATCCACCTCTGAATGGCTGAAGGAAAACAAAATGAAGACTTTGGAGTGGCCTAGTCAAAGTCCTGACCTGAATCCAATTGAGATGCTATGGCATGACCTTAAAAAGGCGGTTCATGCTAGAAAACCCTCAAATAAAGCTGAATTACAGCAATTCTGCAAAGATGAGTGGGTCAAAATTCCTCCAGAGCGCTGTAAAAGACTCATTGCAAGTTATCACAAACGCTTGATTGCAGTTATTGCTGCTAAGGGTGGCCCAACCAGTTATTAGGTTCAGGGGGCAATTACCTTTTCACACAGGGCCATGTAGGTTTGGATTTTTTTTCTCCCTAAATAATAAAAACCATCATTTAAAAACTGCATTTTGTGTTTACTTGTGTTATATTTGACTAATGGTTACATGTGTTTGATGATCAGAAACATTTTGTGTGACAAACATGCAAAAGAATAAGAAATCAGGAAGGGGGCAAATAGTTTTTCATACCACTGTACATCTCAGTATTTTAGTTATTCAAAGAGCTGTAATATCACGAATGTAATGGATTCTGTGTCCTGTCAGAGAAAGAAAGAACGGAAGCACATAGAGATTCACACGCATAGAGCACATTGAAGATCAAATACAAAATTAAGCATTTAACGTGCTACTTTAGTTACGATGGGATTTGAGAAACTAGTAAATTACACGATTTTAAGATGAAGTTTGTTTTACTTTAATGACAAAATAAACTATGTGTTTAAAGTGGATATTTCGAGATTGAAGTTAACATTTCGTGCTTTTTTCCTACTCTGTGCCTTTTTTTCTCACTGTACCCTAATAAGCTTCCATATAACACTCAGACGGTGGGCTACATCTCGCCTTTTCACGGCGACTTTGATATGTGACAACTTCTTTTTTATGTCGGGCACTATGCGACTTTGTGAACTTGAGCTTGTTTCTCCAACATGCTATGTCACTCGATCAACTTCCTTTTGTTGATTATACCACTGTATAAACCAACAAATAGTACGTTTTTCTTTGCCTCCACTTGGTATTCACTGAAATTCTTATATTTTCCCTCTTGCTTTTGCCATTGCCTATTCAGAGAATGCTGAGCTTAAGGTCTATTAATATTGATTTGAATATTAAAAGAGGCGTAATTCTGGGAGGAGACGGGGCGGGAAAGAAGGCACGTGCATTAGTTTTCACGCTGATCGGGATTTATGGAGCGGAAGAACGTGGACGTTGGAGTACGCAAAGATTCCTGCATCTGGAATTTTCTATGCGTAAGCACATTTCGCCTTTTGTGCTTACGTCATGTTATAGTGTGAATTCTGCGCACGCCGTTATACATGAGGCCCCAGGTAGGTAGACAAAGAGAGTCTGCCAACTAGTGAAAAACTAAACACACTAATGTGTTTTTGTAGATATTCTCTATTTATTAATTTATCTTTTTTTAGTTTATATTCACAGCTCAAAATACTTGATGTTGTGAAAATAATTCAATAGCAGAATTATGTTTTAAAATATCTGTCCCCTTTTTTTTCTATTTTTTTTGTCTCTCTCTCTCAAAATAGATAGTTGAAATATCATATTCTTTTTGTTCTTAATATCAGGCATATTATACATATTGCATACCAGGGATTTTTCCTGCCTTGCATCCAAACCTGCTGGGGTAGGCTCCAGGTTTCCTGCACTCCTGCTCTGGATAAAAAGGTTTATATAATGTATATATTTTTCCTAATCTCAGGTGCTGCCTCTGTCATTTTGTGCCTGTCCATACACCTATTACCTGCTCTTACTCTGCTTATTATGGGTTTACTGTTCTTATGTATGGGCTATTCACATCTCACTACCCCTAACCTTGACATTACATGCTTGTTTTTATTTGTTTCCCACCATACAGCTAGGTGGGGTCTGCACACTGATTCAAACCTAAGAGCCCTGTTCTTCCTAAGCCCCCATGATTTTCATGATCACACCTGTCAGAACACTGCAGAATCTTTTTTCTGATTTTTGATACCCTTTCAGGCCTGCAGGTGGCAAAATTCTGTCTATAAACTGTATGTGCCTGAGACGAAATCAGAGATCAATATGGCTGTTAGAAAACTTTTTTTTATGGCTGGTAGAGACTTTTTGTTGGCCCGGACAAATGGTGATTCAACATCATGTTAAACGGATTTCATTTTATTAAAATGAAAATTTCAGCATAATAAATGTTTTTTTCTACCAAAAGTGGCCACTGAAGATAATGCCATGCAGAAAATACTTAATGCCACACCTTGGGGAGAGTGTAGGCGAGACCTCATACACATAGCCGAATTCTGAGTCAGTGCTTCACCTAGCATCTGCGTGGGTACTTGTGTCAACTGTGGATACTGTACTGTTTGAGTTTCATAGAGCTTCTCAGTTTTCTTTGTGATGAACAAAAAAAAAGTGAGAAACCTTGTTAGTTACGCCGAAAAAAAAATTAAGAATCCTGGAAAAAAGTTGATTCTGGAATGAAGAAAAATGACATGGTGTAAGCCCTTAGAATTACGCTGTCAACAATTTTGAAGGATCAAAATTAAATAGAATATAAAATTAAAGATCAGATGTTGGGACCTAAATGAAAAAAAAAAAATCAGAAGCACATTTGTAGTTCAGTCAAAAACAAAAAAACTTTAAGAAAAGTTACATCTAACATCTCATTTTCATTCTGCATTCATACCTGTATTTCTATCTTATTTTCAATTTTGTATTCATACATGTATTTCTATTAAAAGGTACATCTAATTTCTCATTTTCATTCTGTATTCTGTATTCCTATAAAAAGAAGTTAAGCAAGGGTCACAGAGTTAATTGCACTAGAGACACGAAGCTGAGTCTGGGTTGGGTGTTTAATGTTCTAAACATCGTGTGACAAGCATGTTACATTGTAAGACGCAGCACAGCAGCTATGGAGCTGTTCTTGCACTACTGCCATTTGAGATAGCGAATTATTAGCGACCCCGAAACAGAAGTGTACATATTTTTCTTGTATTAATTTTTGCAAAATTTCCATCATAACGAAATATTTTCATGGTCCCATGAATTTTGTTACAATGGGATTCCACTTGATTACCCCACCAAAATCTTGGCTGTTATAGTTATTGATAATCCTGCTGATTTAATTGATAGCATAACTTTCTGGTCTTCATTTCAGCAAAACCCTAGCAACAACAATTTTTGTGGTAGAGAATTAATTCTCCAAATGTGTACATTTCATTTTTTTGAGGAAAATTGTCAGCAGATAAAGAATTGGCTAACGTCTTTATTTCAGAAATTATTTGCATTTGGGTTTCTTCATTCCATCATCTCTGAAAGGGGTTCCCAATTTGTGTCACACATTTGGCAATTCTTTTGTGCAAAAGTAGGCTTTAACCTTAAAGTCACCCTAAGTCTAATGGGAGGACTTGAAGGGTCAATTAATGGACACCCCTATTTTGCAAACTGTTGTCCTAGCTTTAATGTTATAATTATATGAGTATTAGATTTGTTTGTGTTTTTTCCTCAGTTTGATTTTGTAAACATTTGGTCCATTTAGGCAATTTAGTTAATATAAAATTCATGTATGTTATTTTTTACTTTTAGTTTCATTTTGATGTTGTGATTGTTTTTGTCACTTATTTGTTTTAACATAATATAATTTTGTTTGCATGGGCCACACCATTTTGTAGAGCTTTAGTGATTAATGGGTACTATGCTAAGACAACCAGAAATGTACAGCAATAGCACAAAAGTTGGTGTCATGTATTTTAACTGTCATTAACTTAGGAACACCTTAGCATAATGTCCCAAAAACTGTAGCAACCATTCCCACAAGAAGAAGGTACTATCAGTTTTCACCTTGCGAAACACAGGGGAAACAAGGAATCTTTATAAATATAAACATTTCACAAAAATGCCCTGAACACAAGGAATCTCAGAAGAGCACAAAAAGCACAGCATGAGTTGTCTGGAATAGGCAATCCCATTGCAAACAAGTCCCAATATAAAAAAAGAATATCAAAGTATACCAAAAACAGTGAAAAAAGTTCACTTAATCGAAGAATTCAAAAAAGCACCATCGCAAAACTCAAGAAGTTGCCAACATCACTAAGCACATTCAATGAACCACAAGAGACTGTTTGTTTTCTAAGCTTTAATGGACATGGACAGATGGCCTAGAGAACCACTCATAAAATATAAGATACATTACAGAACAAGCAGAGGCACATATAAATTACATAATATACAAAACTAATAAAAAGCACAGCATAATGCAAATAAACAACAAAAGTAACAATATCAACTTAGATAAAACTGAACAAAAAAGACATAAAACAGGAATGTTAACCCATGCCCATGGAGGAACCCCGCCTAAAAAATAACAAAGGCTGTCCAAGATTTTGGATAGCTTTCTTAAATCTCTGAGTATGAGCGCTCTTTTGATTTAGTGTTTAGGGAAAAGACTATTGGAAATTACTTTTTTGATTGCTAATTCCGGTTAGCATTTTACATTTTGTTGCAAGTTTTCAATTATTTTGTACTAACCTTGAACTTTTCTTAACTATATTTCACTTTCTGTATTGTCCAACTTGCTAATTATCTCTTTTACATGGAAAACACTACCAGTCCCTCATATCTAAAATCACCCAGCACCTAAACAGCTTTTTCATAGAGCTGTTATGTAATATTGAACTAACCCTTCCAGGTTTAAGACTTTTATAACCTAATGTAGCCATAATAATAATTAGTAATGCAATATCACTTTAATAAACTTGCACCATCTCCTGACGTTTTTACCTAAATGCAAATATGTACTGTAAGACTGTGAGTTTTTCAATAAATATTAATGCTGTGTGAACTTGTGTTGTGCTGTATTTTTGCGGATCATTGTCAAATCTGGATAACACTGACTCTGTATAAATAAAATGTATTATCATTGTTATTATTATTATTATTATTATTAACACTGCCTCTAGGCCAAATACGCCAAAACAAATTGCTTGTATATGTGTATTTACAAGAAATCAGAAAGGTGTCATTAATAATGATAAATAAGGTTAATATCACATTAATGCTGGAATTAGGCTGGTGCTTACAGGTACTCCATACCAGCAGTTATACATTTTGCTGTTTGGAGTACTAGTGAGGATTTTTCACTGTGCATCGTCTGGATTTGAAGTAGCCAGTATATAATGGGAGTTCTGATCACTTACTGGTACTATTATTCAGTTAACAGGCTACTATCACCTGGGGCCTCATGTATAAATGATGCATACGCACAAAAATGTTGGATACGAACATTTCCACGTTCAAATCACGATGTATAAAACCTAAACTTGGCATAAAGCCATGCATATTTTCATGGTAGCTCCGACCCTGGTGTACGCAATTTCTCTGCTCGGTTTTGCAAGCTGGCAGCACCCAGCATCAAAGCAGTGCTACTGTTCCAGTGTGGTTTCCCTTTCTGTTTTAGTTCCACATCCCTGACGTGGCTTTATAAATAACACTGAAATTAACCGCATATTGTTTATTAGTTTAATGCATCTGATTGTAATTAACCTGCAACAATATAATGGTCCACAGAATGGTCAAACTATTCTAAATACCATTGCTGCTTTAGCGTTGTTACTCTCACTGCACCTTTTTCTTCTTCTTCTTTCAGCTGCTTCCGTTAGGGGTTGCCACTGACTATTGAACTGCTCTCATATGGCAAACGCTTCAGAGCCTTTCCTTTCAAAAACAGTTTCTTCCCAAGAACTATAAACGCACTCAATCAGTCCATCAAGTGCTCCTTGTAGAACGCTTTGTACTTATAAGTACAATTACCTCACTGTAAGCTTGCGATACAGTTATAATATTGCACAACGTGAGCCACTTTATAAAGTGCGTATTTACATATGATGATGATATCCTTTTTAAGATGAAATGCAGCAAAATAAGCTTATTATATTATACAGATAAAACTTTAACTTCATTTAAATAATCTATATTATTAATAATTAAACATGTGAGGAGCTGGCGCTTCGTTCACGGATTGTACCTCCCTCGCGCTATATTCTTGCTGGGGCTGGTGCGACAAGGGAAGGATAGATGGATGGAATAATTAAACATGTACTACGAAGATATTCCAATGTTCCTTAAAAGTTTTGAAGAATCGGTGTTCTAAGCTTACAGATGGTTTAACATCTATTACAGAGCTGATTGTGTGGCGATTGGTTACTTCAAGAAAGAACAGAAAGAACAGGAATTGGAGGTTAGTACATTTGAAAGAGACAGTACTGCTGCAATAAATTATTTCATCAAAGGTCGCACATGGTGCAGCAAGCATCTTGCGTGATGCATGAACAATCACTGCACCACGATGTTCCCATGTTTAATAACATGCTTTACCTCCTATCATAATGAAAATGATATCAAGTGTACATCTCAGTATTTTAATTATTCAGAGTGCTGTAATATCACAAATGTAATGGATTCTGTGTCCTGTCGGAGGAAGAGAAAGCCGGTTTAAGAAGCACGTAGTGATTCACACACATAGAAGATCAAATACAAAACAAAGCATTTAACGTGCTACTTTAGTTATGATGGGATTTGAGAAACTAGTAAATTAAACAATTTTAAGATGAAGTTTATGATGGTCTACTTTAATGACAAAATAAATTACGCGATTAAAGTGGAAATTTAGAGATTAAAGTTGGCATTTCGTGCTTTTTTCCCACTGTGTGCCTATTTTTTTTCTCTGTACCCTAATAAGCTTTCATATGACACTCAGATGGTGGGCTACGACTCGCCTTTTCACGGCGACTTTGATATATGACAACTTCTTTTTTATTTCGGGCACTTTACAACTTTGTGAACTTGAGCTTTCGAGTTTCTCCGACATTCTATGTCACTCGATCAACTTCCTTTTGTTGTTTATACCACTGTTTAAACCAACAAATAGTACGTTTTTCCTTGCCTTCACTTCACTTTCCCCCCGTGCTTTTGCCATTGCCTTTTCACAGAACACTGAGCTTAAGGGCTATTTATATTGATTTGCATATTCAAAGAGGCATAATTCTGAGAGGAGACGGGGTGGGACAGCTGGTGCGTGCACGTGCGTTACTTTTCACACCGACTGGGATTTATGTAGCGGAAGAACATGGAAGTTGGCGTTTGCACAGATTTATACAACTGTATTTTTTTGTGAGGAAGCACATTTGCACTTTTGTCCATACGCCATATTATAGTGTGAATTCTACGCACGGTGTTATGCATGAGGCCCCTGGTGATTTGGAGGAGCACTCCCCGCGCCTTCAAGTATCTATTAAACAGGAAACTTTTATATTTATGAGGTAGATTTGAGCTGAAGAACTTTAATCATTTGTAGTAGCACCTCTTTAATTTCTCCTTTTCAAGAACTGTATCACGACATCAGATTTTTCAAAAACAGTACAGAAGTGGTGGTGTGGCAATACCTATTTGCAGTTCTTGGAATGAACTATTATACCTGATAACGCATTGTGTTTTCTGTCAGAGAAGTTTACAGACTTTGTACATAATAGTATCAAAAAAGCAAACATAGATAAGATTAAAAAACACAAAATAAGCCATTGACCTCCTTGAGGGAAGGTCACTACAAAAATGACCCACTTCTTGATCTTGCAACATGTCACCCTGAACCTGACAACATGCAGAATCCTCATTGAGCTAATAATGAACAGAATGTAGAAGGTAGAAAAAAATAAACTATCCAAATTTCAAAGCAGATAAGAGAAATAAATGGATTGAGTGTAAAGAAGTGTGTGAAGAAGCAGTCTGAAGGTTGGAATTTATATCAATAGCAACAATTAGGACTCAGGTTAGGTACAATCAACAGCAAAGATGTCATTGCCAGTGCTGTACAAAACTTTAACTGCTCATGAATCATCTATTGGGAGAGTTAACAAGTGCCCAAGGTGTAAAGAAAAACATAGGTAAATGCGATGAAAGTGTTATTGCAGTTTCTTAAACAAATGTTTTTGAAGGTTCTCTGCACCCTGGCACACTTTCAGCTTTTGTCCCACTGTAGATGTTTCAGTGGATACAAAAGGATAAGGTTACATTGGTGGTTGCATTGTTTACTATAGTAGATAAAGGACTTTGTGGGTTACGGAATGGTGTGTAGTGCCAGTAGCAATGGATTCCTAAGTCCTACCCACACAGAAAAATTGCAAATGTTATATTAGCACTTAAATTGTACATGTGAAAGCTTTTTTCCATATATATACACAGTTAATGGGTAACTAACATGATTAGAGTAAATTAAACTCTGACAGTTTTGCTATGTACAGACTGTTGCAAGGATTAGAAATTAATGTATGTTTTGGGGATCAATATTAGTAGAACCAGTGTGCTTATAGATATGTCTTTCTGATTTATGGTAAGCTGCAATCAATATAATTTTCAGTTTCTAACATGTGCTGTGATTTATACAATGCATGATTTGGAATTTAATATTAATTTAGAGATAATGTTGCTTTTGAAATATAATAAAAAAAATAATTTAGCCAATGACCATATTTTATGAGGCCAACTGTTTTCTAGTATAGACACAAATTTGGGTGAAATTAAACCAAATCATTTTTATTAAATAGGTAGTCCGGTTACATTAGATACTGTGGGTGCAAGGTGACTATCAAATGAATTGATAAACCAGAAAGGAAAATGTATGAGAGAAGTAAACTACAGTATTAACCACACAGGCAAAAAAAAAAGATTTCCATATACAGAGCAATGTAATGTTTTATTATCATGTTTTATATTGCAGAAGTTTCTTTTGTAACTCTAAACTTCTCTTTCTTCTCGTCAGGAATAAAATTCCTGCCATTCCTAATGTTTATATTAAAGATTTCACATTGACTTTTAGTAAGGTTAGAAAGACGAAGGGGCTCTTATACAGCTAGAATGTGGAGGAATAATCACTTAAGCAGAGGTGACATATGCTTAGAAAGATACATGTGAATTGAGCAGAGTCCAACTTCTTAATCTTTCCTAAATGAGGTGGTGAATTCAAGGATGTAATCACACTCAGAGAGGCACAAACACCAATACCCAAACCTCTGAACCGCTTTGTTTTAGGTTCACTATGGAGAAAGTAAAATATTTACTCAGCTGAGTCATTGGTAGCTGAAGGCACTTGGAGCAATTTATTTTATTGATCAGGATTTCCTGAAAATCCCAAAATTATATAGTAAAATGGTAGCTATTGTATGTACTAGAAAAAATAAATTGCCAGTTATAGAAAAATCTGGAATGAAAAGTAAAAGAAAAATATGCTTCATACTATTTCTAGAATCCAGGAATGGACATCTGTTGTGTATTAGTTAAAGCCTGATATTACAGATTCAGATGTGTGCTATTAATGGCAGCAGAAAGCCTGGACCTTTCCCTGTGCGTGGTCTGAGGAGGTCATGTCCTGGCAATCAGACTGCTGAGCCTATCCATTACTTTTTTTAACAAGGAAGATATACTCCTCTTCTTCTTTTTTTAGAACAAAAACAGTATTTTTGAATTCAATAATTACTTATACAGTCCATTTTGATTGAGAAGGGTGGCTTACAAGCATTACATTTTATAGATTGGTCAGCTGGTATTTCTGTTATGTTTCGTGTGAAACTGGGATTGGATGGTTACCAGTAACTCACTGTTCTACACACCTCCAAAGTTGTTAATGCAGATCACTGGTAATATTTATAAAGCCGAAAGCATTTGTTTGAAAACGTATCAGATCAAGTCAGGTTGTGGAATATGCATCGGCATAGTGCATTGCCACACCCATCACACAACGAAACAGCTCTTGATCCTGGTTGGCAACCCCCCAGGCAGACATGCAGTCCAGTCCCACCCTCCCGAAATGACCATCTATCTGCCACAGCCAGGTGCTATATGGGAGTCCCCTTGACCTGGTCCAGCCACTCAAGTCCTCAACAATGAGGATCCACCCTCGGAGAATCATACCACATAGCCGTAGTGCCATAACTGACGCTCCCTTACAATGCAGGTAATGTACCTCCATAAGCAACCGCTCATTTGACACAAAGTCAAACCAGCGATACTCAAGGATTCTCCGAAAAGACACAGTGACAAAGTAGTCCAGTGTTTGTCTCTGCCTCAGCAGTTTCTCTATTTAATATTGCAGTGGAAGCAATTAACATTAATGGTGACAAAATCACATTAACAAGGGGTAGAAGTAGCAGTACTAGCACTAGCAATGTGCAACAGGTGCTAAGTTCTTTCATAGTTGATGACTTGGGCACAGATAGTCCCAAACAAATTGTGCTAAATATATATCATACTAAAATGTATGCCAATAAAAAGCTGTCATTTTCCAGTGCATTGTACAAAAACAGAGATTGGCTTGAATATTAAGTGAGACAAGTTTTTTGCTATCCTTGTAGAAAATTCAACAGATCATCATCAGATACAGAATTCAGCACAAAAGGATATTCTGATTGGAAACATGGAACTAAAGTAAATAAGGGACTTAATAAACATGCATTATCACAGGAACATCGTACCTGTGTGGCCAAGTGAAAAGAATAGGAGAAATGCAGGGAGGCTGGTACAGAGGTTTCTACATTGAGTAATTATGACCAGTTAGCATTTACCAGATACTGCTTGGCGGCCATTATTGACGTAATTGAGTTTTACTTCAACTCCTTCAAGGGGAGATATTTGTAGTCTTGCTATAATGATGGGGGATAGTGCAGAGGGACGTTTCCTTTCATTGTTCAAGTATACAATGCGTAAAGATACGGAAATAGCCAGGATTGCCAAGACAGTGTTAGATAGAGCACAAAATACTGTACTAGCTGTGAAATACAAAATTAACTGAAATTGTGCGCAATGTCAGGGGTAAACACAACCGTTAAGTGTTTTCTAGATGAGAATTATGAGGCATTAGATCATCTGTTGACTAAGACTGCCATCCCCAATTTGCCCATGAACTTGATGCTAGCATGTTGTTCGAACTGCGACATTGCACCAAATGATTGCACATGTCTAACTCAAACAGTAATAAAAACAATACTACAAACCAAAACCAATCCAGACCTGTTGTAACTGGTCTACAGACCTGCTGTGTTCTCCTCCATAACAACGTGTGTGTAATCTGATTTCTCACTCTCCCGCTATATCACAATTCCGGGAACTTTTTGACTGCCCCTCGTATTGTCCTGTTTTGACAATTATTTTATTTTAGATTTTTTTATTCTAGTACCTGATCAATAACACCAATTTAATATATATTATTTTGACATTGGCATTTAAAATAAGTATTAAAATAGTTCTTGAAACAATTAATTTAAGGAACTTATTATTGATGACAAGTCCCTGCCTAGAGAAACCCAAATGTACGATCTAAGACTTACTTTAGGCGATGGATCTGTGGAACCGTCAGAAATACAAGTATGAATAGTTGACCTCAGAATAATGTTTGAGAAAGATCTAGGGCCTTACTTACTGTCATATTAGTGCTTGAAGATAAAACGTATTGATACAGTATAAGCATTTTGGCACACAATCTCCCATTTACCATAACACAGACGAGTGAATAAGAAAATAATAAAACATTTTTCATTATACCTCCCAGAAGGGGTCGGGTACCTCAGAGCTAGACAGAACTGAGAAGAAAAACAAACCTAGGGATTTGTACCCTGCAAGGCACTGTAAATGGTTCTTGTTACCACTGGGATGCACAGAACACCTCAGCACTACAATTCTCATTAAATTTATTCCAACTGAAACGTTTTAAAGAGATAAGAATGGGAGTAGATTATCACAATATTGACGTTCTGGTCCAACAATGAAAGAAACAAATGCAAGTAGAATTCACACTAAAACATGGCATACGGACAAAAACAGAAATGTGTGTACACACAAAAAAATCCAGATTCATAAGCCTGTGCATATGCCAACTTCCACATTCTTCCACTACATATATCCCAGTCAGCGTGAAATGGGAAAAAAAGAGGAATTTCAGCGAATACCAAGTGCAGGCAAGGAAAAACCTACTATTTGTTGGTCTAAGCAGAAGTATAAACAAGAAAAGAAAGCTGATCGAGTGACATAGAGTGGTGGAGAAACTCGAAAATTCAAGTTCAGAAAGTCGCACAGTGCCCAAAATAAAAAGAAGTGGTCAGATATCGAAGTTGCCATGAAAAGGTGAGTCATAGCCCACTGTCTGAGTGTCATATGGAAGCGTATTAGGATACAGAGAAAAGACAAATAACTGGGATACAATGGAAAAAAAGGTCAAAACTTCCACTTTAATCACATAGTTTATTGTGTCATTAAAGTAGAACGTCATAAACTACATCTTAAAATCGTTTAATTACTAGTTTCTCAAATCCCATCATAACTAAAGTAGCACGTTAAATGTTGCACATTCTATGTGTTGTTCTATGTCAGGGGTCCTCAATCACAGTCTTGGAGGGCCACAGTGGCTGCAGGTTTTTGTTCCAACCCGGTTGCTTAATTAGAAAGCAGTTCTTACCAATAATTTAATTTCATGGCTTGTTAGAGCTTTAACTCTGCTATGTCAGCTAATTCTCATATCCTAGATTTTCTTCCCCTTTCTAAGGATATCATCCAAATGATTTGAAGGTTAAACTGGATGAGTAATTCTCAGTCCTTCACTTTTTTCTCTTCACTTTCCTTCCAAGTATTTAATTAAACCCAATAGTGCATGATAAATACATACAGGTGTAAATGGTAAGAAGCTAAATGGAGAAACGGTCTCTTTTGTCATTTGCATGTTATTGCTAATTAGGAGCAATTAAAAACCAAGAATACAGCTGTTTAAGACTAAAATAAGCAATAAAGGTTCAAAATCTTAACGAGCGAGACAATTAAAGTGAAGCAGAAGTGTTACTTGAGCAATAAGTGCTTCTTATTAAGCAATTTGGTTGGAGCAAAAACCTGCAGCCACTGTGGCCTCCACGACTGTGATTGAGAACCCCTGTTCTATGTGCTCTGTGTGTGTGTGAATCTCTATGTGCTTCTTAAATGGGCTTTCTCTTATGCCGACAGGAAAAAGAATATATTACATTTATGATATTACAGCTCTCTGAACAATTTAAATACTAAGATGTATACTTGATATCATTTTCATGATGATAGGAATTAAAGCATGTATAAAACACTGGGGCATGGTGGTGCAGTGGTAGCAATGAGCTTGCACCCATCCAGAGATTGTTCCTGCTGCACCGTGTGTGACCTTCAATAAAATAATTTATTTCAGCAGTACTGTCTCTTTCAAACGTACTAACCCCCCATTCCTGTCCTTTCTTTTCTTTCTCCAAGTAACCAAATGCCACACAATCAGCTCTGTAATAAATGTCAAGCCATCTGTAAGCTTAGAATGTTGATTCTTCAAACTATTTAAGAAACATTGAAATACATTCGTAGTACATGTTTAATTATTCCATCCATTTGTCCATCCAGGGTCGCGCCAGTCCCAGCAAGCATACAGCACAAAGTAGGAACAACTGTGCACGGGGCGCCAGTTCATTGCTACCACTGTCCACCTTGTCCACACATTTAATTATTAACAGTATAAATTATTTAAATAAAGTTAAAAATGTATCTGTATAATGTAATATATATACTTTACTGCATTTCATCTTAAAAATTATACCAACAGCTTCAAGAAAGCTCTGAAGTGTTTGCCAAATGGGAGAAGTTCAAATAGACTGTGCCCATGGCTGAGGCAGCGTGTGCTAGAAGCTGTATCCCGATATTTCTCTCCACTCTTGACACAATTTGCCATTGAGCTTTCCCATCAGCTGCTGTATAGCTGTGATTCCACACTCAGACACAGTGGTTTAAAATACTCTGAGTGGTGTACTGAGAGTAACAACTCTAAAGCAGCCATGGCAGTGGAATAGTGTGGCCATTCCATGCATCATTATATGGTTACAGGTTGATTACAATCAGATGCCTTAAACTAAAAAAAAACGATATGCAGTTAATTTCAGTGTGTTTGAGAACGAAGCGTCAGGGATGTGAATCTAAAAAATAATATGGAAACCACACAGGAACAGTAGCACTACTTTGACGCTGGGTGCCACAAATTTGCAAAACCGAGCTGAAAACGTACGCAATGGTTTGGGCTGGTGTGAGAATGTGCTTGGCTTTTCACCAAGTTTAGTTTTTATACATCACGATGTGAGCGTGGAAATGGGCATGCGCAACATTTTTGTGCATATGTAGTTTATATATGAGGCCCCTGGTTTGTAGGAAAGCGACTAATGCTGGAAGGCAATGACAATTTCAGTAGAACAGCATTTCAATTTTAAACTCATGAAAAAAACTAAGTAGCCTGAGATATCCACTCCTTTTACCCCTATGGTGAAATACATTTTACAAAAATGTTCCAGTAAATGGTGGTGTTTCAATATATGCCTTTATTGGCATGTGTTTTGCATCTACACTGCAACATTCTGGAACATTCTGTGTAAAAAAATATAAAAAGACTCTTACACGTGATTTTCAGCTTTACTTGTTTTCATGCACTCTGATAACACCGGACTAGAAAAAAAAATCAAATTCAAGGACCTTTTATTTTGTATTTGTTTTGTTCCTGTCCAGCTAGCTGTCTCCAGCCAGGGCTAAAATTGCCTGTTCCTACTACACTGTAAAAAAGGATTCTGATTAAAGGGCTTTGATTAGTTTTTTATTGCATTTTTTGGGCCTCCTTGATAGAACCTTTTCACTTTGGAGTTAAGCATAATGTTTCCTGGTATTGCTCATTTTGGCATCTGTAAGCAATAAGTGAATTACTAAATGATTGTTGAAGTACTCTGTTTTCATCAAGGCCTGTCGAAATGGATGTGCTTTGGTGAAATTCAGTGGAGCTGTTTGAATCTTTTTAGACATTAAGTAATCAGAACTTCCACTCTTAATTAACTCTGGATTCTGTAGTAAGCAGGTGATCACAGGCAATCAATACCACCTTGCCAGCTACCAGTGATTACTTGTGTGTATGGAAACACTCTAAATTTAACCATTTTAATTTATGCGGCATCATGAGAGTGCTGAATTAACAATGGTCAATTACTTAAAGAAGTTAAAAGATTTTTTTTTTTTACCTCAATAACTCAGCAAGATGAATCGATGTAGTCTCTTTTTATTATCACTATTGAAATTCTTTACAATGGTCGCATTTCTGACTCACCAAAGAAGGCCATTTCACAATCTATTTATTGTTCAAGTCAGAAAGAAAATCCTCACGCTTGGATGGATTTCATTAAGCTTATCACATCCATTTAGGTACCTAGTTTATAACACTTACCTGGAGGGTTTTAGGGAAATGCTTTTTAAAGGGCATATTTGTGATATATAATATTATGCAAATATTTTAATAGAAAAGATTAATCGCTACTTTTGATGATGAAGTGGTATCATTCAGTGCTGAAGTATATTTAGTATGCAGATATTAATATTTTTTTTGTTGAGTCATTCAAATAAATCTTCTTTTGCCAATCAATTATCCTTAACTACAGTTTCTGTATGCTTCCATTTTAGTTCCCTGCTTTATGCAACTCAATTCCTTACAGCAAAAGGCTCAAGGAAAGTATGCACCTTGTACATTATACTTGTCAATCACACTAACTAGCACAACCTAGACAAACATATTGCTATTGATCAAACTAGTCACATATATATGAACAGTTACCTCAAAAAAGATTATGCTGAATAGGCATATTACAGGCTCGAGGCATCTCAGGCTAGGATTTGAACATGGGAAATCAAGTGCTGTCAGGTAACAATTTGAGATCATACATTATCAGTTACAAGAATGTTATTCCATACATTTCATTCATTTTCTGAATTCATGTCTTTCATTACAGGGCTGTGAAAAGCCCCCCAGCAGCGTGGGGTGGAAGATTGGAATCAGACGGGCAGTATTTAAGTCAATTACAGGGGTAGGCCCAACTATATCACAGTCACTCACTCCTACTTGGTCAGTTTAGACTATCCAGTTAACTTAATTTTTTGTATAAGAGTACTATCAAAAAGTAGTTTGATATTAAATTCTTGAAATGGCAAAATATTTGTAAAAATGCTGTCTGTACTGTAGAACAGATTGATACGTAATGTTTTTTAAATTTCTAATTGGAGTAAAGAGTTACAAAATCTTTCTGTTTCCAACTTTTGAACATGCTTTGTAAAGCTGACAGTGGGAAAAGCAAGGAGCCTTTAGGTTAATGCTGGTAACCTTAAAAGAGTATCCTTGAGCTTTGTTAATGGACATTGCAAAGGTGACATGCACAGGAAATTGTAGACATTTGAATTCAAAAGGCATATCTGTAGGAATGATGGGTATCCGCAGCATGATTACCTCTTCTCCTTTGGCACAGCCTGTCAGGATTGTTGCTTCGATAACAGGAGGCATTAGACTTTTGACACAGCTGCTCAGGAAACTGCCATTCTATTTGCAGATGATGTATTTCTGCTCAGATGGGTTTTTCATTTTAGTGGCATATTCCAGTATTTCTAATATAAGTAAGACAGGTTAGTAATAACCCTTAAGAAAGCAGTGTTTTTTAATAAACTTACCTTAGAAATTTGTGCTAAAAGTCAAAATTGAAAATGTGTTAGTAATGTGTAAGTCTTATGATATGTATACCGTATGTTAAAGCCTTGCTTGTGACCATATTTCAAATACAAGGGGATTTTATTATAGTCACTAAATAATACCTTTAAAACAGCTTTGAAAAGTTGCTTTAACATCACTCTAATAGTTCCTTTTGATCAAAGATTTGAATAATTTCTATATTAGGTCAGATGAGTCTAAGCAAATAATAATTAACAATACAAGACTTAAAGGTGAATGGACCCAAGACTCAAACTCACTGCCTCTAAATGCTTCTATTAAATCTTTTGTTCCAACAAGTTTAGGTCATTTATTTTGGTTTGCAACTAGATTCCAATTGTTAATAGACCAACCAATCAGATTTCAAGGCAAATGAAAAACAAATTTATTCTCACTACCATAAAAAATAATATTCAGAGTTCTTCTATACTATCAAAACAACACAGTCTCAGTGGCCAGATGCCTAAGCAGGCATGTCACAGGAAGAGGACTGATGTTTCTTTGACAAAAAAGTAATCATTTACCTCCTCTTAGATGAAAGGATGATTCCATAAAAGTGTTCTTGCATTTTAAGAACTAATAGTCAAACTTCTGTTTTTATAAACAGATACTGCTTCAAAAGAGATTAGAGTAAAGCATTATGCTGCAGTAAGATTCATAAAATTGCATGTCAGTACTAATTAAAGTTTGGTTTTTGCTGTGATGAGGTGTGGTAGCTTGGATATAATGCTTGCACTGTGATACAATTTTTATTCTGACACAGTGATATTTTTGGAATGAAAATTCTGATGGGGCCATGTGGACCACAGAGGGAGAGAGAGAGATGCTGACAGATGGGCCGGGGCCATCACAAAAAGCTATAAAGTGGGAGTATATAGCAATGTTGTCTATTGGTGATCTTGGAAAGGATCCTGATTTAGATTGCTCAGCTCATGTTGCCACTGACGCCAAGCGAGCAGTGTGAGATGGAGTCAACAGCATACATGTGCATGAAGTGAATGAAACAAGAAAAAGATAATTTGGAGCTGCATGAAAGGAGACATAAAAGATTCGAGTGGCAACAGCAGTGTTGGAGGTTGGCCATGAAAGTAGAAAGCCTCCAGTAAACCTCATGAGAGAAAGTGGGAAAGAAGCATGCAGCCTTTTAACATGTATTAGGCTACTCAAACCAGTGATGATAACATGTCAGCCAAATAATGCCTTTTAAAAAAACTCACGCAAAATTAAAATCTATCAGCATTTTGTTATACTAAATATGCTTCTTGTCAAAAACAGATCGAAATATAAGTAATCAATGCAGACCTCAGCTTTAACATTTGCAATGGACCATGCAATGCATTTACCTCTGTTATATGCCATTTGGTATGGGATCCGTAATGTTTGTGATGTTCCCATCTATTGGAATGAAAAATGCAATGCATTTAATTATTAAAACTGCTTGTGATGTGCCATCTTTTGGAATGACAGAGACAGCAACTGGATGTACACAGAGACAGACACTTTATTAAAGTGGATAGTACAATTCAGTAGTTGTACAATAGTACAATAGCAGTCATCTACATGAAATACTCAATACTGAATAAAAGAAACATAGACAAATAGCTATACATTTCTAATTTTTGTTTACCTGGCAAAGTGTTAATTGTTCTGTACATAAGTAATCAATGTGATTCATGATAATGATGATGACTACACCATAATTGTTTGATGTACAAGTTCATGTGTGTTTTAATTTGCGTCACAATAAATCCATCGATTGATCACTTATAAGGGCTCTATCCTTCCACTGCAAGGTGGAACTGAAAGTTCAGGCTGCATATGCACACAGATGTGCAAAAGTATGTGGCTGGAGCACTGCAGGATACAAGCCCAAGCAACCCAGAAACAACAACAACAACATTTATTTATATAGCACATTTTCATACAAAAAGTAGCTCAAAGTGCTTTACACAATGAAGAAAAGAAAAATTAAAAGACAAAATAAGAAATTAAAATAAGACAACATTAGCTAACATAGTAAAGGTGTAAGGTCCGATGGCCAGGGTGGACAGAAAAAAAAAAAAAATCTGCAGGGGTTCCAGGCCACAGGACCGCCTAGTCCCCTCTGGGCATTCTACCTAACATAAATGAAATAGTCCTCTTTGTATTTAGGGTTCTCACGGAATCACTTGATGTTGATGGTCATACAGACTTCTGGCTTTTAATCCATCCATCATTGTTGGAACATCACGGTGCTTTGAGTAGATGGTGGTGGCGCAAGCCACCACCAAAAGGATACCAGAAAATGAAACAGAAGAGAGAGTAGGGGTTAGTACAGATTTTAGAGCCACCATGAATAGTTATTATAATGAGTTGGATATACAGAGTATCAGGATTTTAATTACAGTGAAATTATGAGAAGGCCATGTTAAAGTAATGTGTTTTCAGCAGTTTTTTAAAGTGCTCCACTGTATTAGCCTGGCGAATTCCTATTGGCAGGCTATTCCAGATTTTAGGTGCATAACAGCAGAAGGCCACCTCACCACTTTTAAGTTTTGTTCTTGGAATTCTAATGAGATACTCATTTAAGGATCTGAGGTTACGAATTGGTTTTGATGGTTTCAGACATTCCGATATATAAGATGGGGTGAGATTATTTAAGGCTTTATAAACCATAAACAGAATTTTAAAGTCAATCCTGAATGACACAGGTAACCAGTGTAGTGACATCAAAACTGGAGAGATGCGCTCAGATTTTCTTTTTCTAGTTAGGATTCTAGCAGCTGCATTCTGCACTAGTTGCAAACGATTTATGTCTTTTTTGGGTAGTCCTGAGAGGAATGCGTTACAGTAATCTAGTCGACTGAAAACAAACACGTGAACTAATTTCTCAGCATCTTTCAATGATATAAGAGGTCTAACTTTAGCTATGTTTCTTATGTGAAAAAATGCTGTCCTAGTGATCTGATTAATATGCGATTTAAAATTTAGATTACAGTCAACATTTACCCCTAAGCTTTTTACCTCCGTCTTGACTTTTAATCCTAATGTATCCAGTTTATTTCCAATAACCTCATTGTATCCATTATTGCCAATCACTAAGATTTCAGTTTTCTCTTTATTTAACTTGAGAAAGTTACTATTCATCCATTCGGAGATACAAGTCAGACATTGTGTTAGTGAATCAAGAGAATCGGGGTCATCAGGTGCTACTGATAAATACAGCTGTGTGTCATCAGCATAGCTGTGGTAGCTCACGTTGTGCCCTGGGGTAATCTGACCTAACAGAAGCATGTAGATTGGGAAGAGCAGCGGACCCAGGATAGAGCCTTGTGGAACACCATATCGGATATCATGTGTCTTTGAGTTGTAATTACCACAACTAACAAAGAATTTTCTCCCTGCCAGGTCGGATTCAAACCAATTTAAGACACTGCCAGAGAGGCCCACCCATTGACTAAGGCGATTTCTAAGAATATTATGATCAATGGTGTCAAATGAGGCACTCAGATCTAAGAGGATGAGAACAGATAAATGGCCTCTGTCTGCATTTACCCACAAATCATTTACTACTTTAATGAGTGCAGTTTCTGTGCTGTGATTTGTTCTAAAACCCGACTGAAATTTATCAAGAATAGCATGTTTATTTAGGTGGTCATTTAACTGCATAATGACTGCCTTCTCCAGAATTTTACTTAAGAAAGGCAGGTTAGAGATGGGTCTAAAAATTTTCAAGAGCCAAGGGGTCGAGATTAGATTTCTTAAGTAGGGGTTTAACTACAGCAGTCTTAAGACAGTCTGGGAAGACCCCCGTATCTAATGACAAATTTACTATGTCAAGAACATTATCAATTAGCACGCCCGATACCTCTTTGAAAAAAATTTGTTGGTATTGGGTCAAGGACGCAGGTGGAGAGTTTCAGATGAGAAATTATTTTATGTAAATCTATCCTAGTGAAAGAGTTTAATTTGTTTATAACGGAATGCTGGGGTTTAGGAGGATCCTTAGTGTTGGGGAGATATACTATGTTATTTCTAATATCATTAATTTTTTGGTTGAAAAATACAGCAATAGCCTCACACGTTTTACTGGAAGTACTTAGGAGGCATTCCTTTGAGTTACCTGGGTTTAGCAGACGATCAATCGTAGAGAATAAGACTCTGGGATTACTAGTATTGTTATTTGTAATCTTAGAGAAATAGCAGCGCCTCTCAAGACGGACAGTGTTATTGTATTCTGTTATTTTAACTTTTAATATTTCATAGTGGATAGTTAGTTTAGTCTTCCTCCATTTACGCTCAGCTCTACGGCATGTTCTCTTTTAAATCAGACACTCTTTGGGTCCTCCACGTTATAACAATGCTAGAAGATTTTTTAACTGTCTTTTCAGGTGCAACTATGTCAACAGCAGCTCTCACTTTAGTATTAAACCTTTCCATCTTACTATTTACATTATCCTCACTATTATAGTTGGCACTATAAACAGACTGATTGCTTAGAATGTTTGTATGTTTTAAAGCTGCTGATGAGTCAAAGAAGCGTTTTTTAACAATATGCTTCTCTAGAGTGTTTTCTATCATTATTTCTATACTAAAAATTAAAAGAAAATGGTCTGATAGACCAATATCAATGACGTGCTTTATATCAAATTTTAGTCCTTTAGTAATCACTAAGTCTAACGTATGACCTGCTTTATGTGTAGGCTGATTAACGAGCTGTCTCAAATCAAAAGAACCCAGGAGGTTCATAAATTCTTTTACTTTTTGGTCACACTGATTATCTATATGAAAATTAAAGTCGCCGACTATTAAGAGTGTGTCATAGTTCGTAATTAAAATTGACATTAAGTCAGAGAATTCCTCAAAAAAAGACGCGTTGAATTTTGGAGGTCTATACACAGATAATACTAGAACTTGACAATCTCCATGGATAACAACGGCGAGATACTCAAAGGACTTGAACTTACCAAAACTGACATCTTTACATTTTAACTGGCTCGAATAAATGTTAGCCAAGCCACTGCCTCTTTTTCCTTGGCGATCTGCACGAGTAAAACTGTGATCCGGAGGCGCAGATTCGATTAAAACAACCGCACTATCTGAGCTAAGCCACGTTTCACTTAGTGCAATAAAATCTATTTTTTTATCACTAATAAGATCATTGATAAAAAATGTCTTATTAGTTAAAGCTCTAACATTTAATAGTGCCATATTTAATGTTTCGGAGGGGCAGAGATGAATACTATGTGCGTTATTGATATTTGGAACAGGAACTAAGTTATTTTTATTAGCGCCGCTCTGTGTGTATTTTTTGTTTAATCTGTACTCTGTTTTTATAGTTTTAATACATTGTTCCCCTAAAGTAGTAATTTTAATTAAATTATTGGTGTTTATGCCATATTGCCTAGATTTTCTACGTGCATTGAGATTGGTTATTACATTATTAATGTTGTGCACTTTTACGGAAGATTTTATTAAACAATTATCATGTCCTAGCACAACAGTAGCATTTCGGAAGGGGTTAAGAGCAGAGATTGATAGTCAAGATAAACGAATTACCTTAGATATGTTTTCGTAGAGGACCCGGGTGCCGAAACTGTTCGGATGCAGGCCATCTCGCTTGAAGAAACGCGGTCTTTCCCAAAAGAGGTTCTAGTTGTTGAAGAACCCGATGTCTTGCTTCTTACAAAAACCCTGAAGTCAGTTGTTTAATCTTAGCAGACGACTGTAGTACTCGTTTGATCATCTGACGAGAGGTAGTGGACCCGAAATGAAGAACAGGCTAGCAGAAACCAGACACAAAGAAAATGTCACAAACAGATTTTTTTAGACAAGAAATTGCATTGAGAATATCATGGTAAACTGTAAAAACCTGATTGTGACATATTTACAAAAACATTGCATTGTGGTAAGTCTACTACTTATTTAATTTTTACACAACACCACTGCTACTAGATTGTGGAGCAGTGCTCACTTGGCCTAAATTTACAGACAGCAAACACCTTGCTGGCATGATTATTTTTAAACTCAGTGTGTCAAAGATTTTACGAAAACTAAGTATGTATTTCCTGAATAAATATTTACATATGATTTTTCATGGTGAACTCTTAATCTCATCCAGTTATTTTAACACTTTACATGTAGATTGTAACAGGCCTCTCAGTATATTACCACCCACAGTCTTTCTAAACCTTACAACCAATGTAAGTACCTGACAGCCTCATTAACATGTTTAATTTACAGTATATGGACAAAAATTAACATTGCAAATTAAATTGCTATAAACATTATTGGTTTAAGAGTAGTGTTAAATCATCTTTGACATCTTTTAGTAAATATTATCAGCAAACCTGGTATATGATGGTGCCAAGCATCAGCAAATATTGTTTACTGTAAATGGTTGCTCTACTTGTAGATCTACTATTCTTCTACTCATCTACAGTTTCCTGTATCATTTCCATATTGTTGCTGCTACAACACTGTGGCAGATTTTACAGGCCTTGAGGCCTTGACTGGCCTTCCCTGGCCACTGTGTTCTGACACACTTTATACAGCAAATTGCTATGGGAAGCATGAGGACTTTGTTTCTCAGTCACACAGAAAAATACATATTGCTTGAATTCTTGAATTTGAATTATACATAGTGTAGCTGATACTAAAATCTTTTCAGGCCTGAACATATAGTTCATCTACCCTAACACAGATTTTAGTTCTAATTATTTTTTTTATGTTTGATTATTTTTAGAAATGGACATTTTCTTCATTTCTTACTTCCTTGATTATATTTCAATAAAACATGGCTGTAAAGGTAAAACTTTACATAATCTCAACTATATTGATTTTTTTTCTTCCTTCATGAACAGTATTTTCAAGATAATATTTCCAATAGCCTTGAGATTTATTGACCAAACCAGAAAGGCAATTGTTGGTTTGCATTTTTAAAAGCAATTTTCATTAACTCATTTATGATTGTATTCCTTAATATTGTTTTAGTATGTTCATGTATTTTCTATTGTTTACATTTATAAATATCATTATTCCAAAAAAAAAGCTATTCTTATGGAAATCCTTTATTAACTACAGTACGTAACTCTGCAGTTTCCTTTAAACTCAGCAAACTGGCATTTTATGCATTTTCCAAGTCATTGAGCTGCAGAGAATAATCAATGAGGTCAGTTAGCCTATGGTGCACATGACAGGCTCCTTTACATTAAGGTTTTAGAGTCACAATAAGTACTGCCACTTTTAAATCTTCTGTCAACTCTAATTTATGAATGTAGTTTTTTTTGAGTTTACAATTTTCATTCCCAGGAAACACTAGTCAAATTACTCTTTTAGCTTCTCAGAGAACAGATTTTGTTTATGTTGTGTTCTTTCATAGGAAGCGATGATCACAAATTGTTAAACTATTTATAAGTGCATTTATATTATGTTAAATACTCAACCATACATTTTCTGTACTTGCTTAAGCCAAATGTAAGGTCACAGAAAGTTGGAGACTACCTTTTACTGTATGCCTCGTATTTATATCTGGCAAACAACCTAAAAGGTAAGGCTAATGAATGTGGCAGAAAATGAGGGTTTCATATGAGCACTCCACACATACAATGACCAGAAATGGAAACTGAGCCCTGTTACCTGGAGATGCAGTTTTCAACATTACCTCATCAATTTCACCTCATATCAATATTTTATTTACATATTATATTTTAGGTTTAAATTATCCTATTATACAGTGCAGTCACATCATACGCGGGCTGGGCTTGTTTGTTCTCAGGTATAATTTGGCAAATCTAGGGTAAATACAAACAACTTTTTAAGACAAATTTCCAAAAAAATGCATGTGAATTGCACTTCTTTATGCAACATACACTTACATGTTCTAGGTGACTTATGCTTAGATATCATCAGACATTTTTTTCAGTGATGTAGATTCATAGCAGCTCCACAACCATTTAAGAAGTATTGTTATAGGTCCTTAGGGAAATAAGTGTTGCTGAACTGGAGATAATCTCCATAGCAATGCTAGTAAATGAAAGTGGAACCTCAAGTCTGAGGGCAAATGTCGAGCGAATGTAAGCACAATATTCTTGCCAAAGCTCCATGTCTACATTGCAAATACTAATTTTGCCACAGAGTACACGGCATAAAGTCTAAGCAGCAAGCATGAAGCTATACTCGTTACCATTTTTCTTGCACACTGTCTAAAGCACTCACCCACCTTTTCTTCAAGCAACCTGGAGCAGATATTTGCCTCACCTCTAACACATATTGTTGAGGAGTGGCAGGCCCAGCACCACTTGTTTCATTTAGCCAGGCTAAGGCCTACCAAATGTCACGTCAAGCTCCCCTGACCAAACTTTTGGGTATACAGTTGCTTGTTGGATTTTTGGGACTTCACCTCATTTCCCCATGTATCACATGTATTATTGTCATCATCACTTCTCGAAGATGCTTTCACAGATAATAGTGAGTACCAAGCCTCTTTTCTTTACTTGTATCTCAGGGATCCTGAAATGGGTTGCATGAAGAATAATTATGGATAACAATCATTCTAGAAATATATAAGAACAATAATATTAACAATAATTTATCACTACATATTTTTATGAAAATAAAGATCATTTAACTTTTTGTTAGAACACTGGGTAAATGTTTCAGCTGTATGATTTATTTTTTTAATTTTAAATCAGTCTGGTATAGATTGCTTATTGGTGTGGTATGTTGTTTAATCTTCTCTGTTAAAGTTTTTTTTTCTTTCTCTTTCTAAACCTTTTACAAATCTTAGAACAATAACAATAGGATTTCTACACATGGAGCCAACATGTGTGTCTGTAAAAGTTTGTAGGGAAATTTTGCGACAATTTCTATATTTCTTGGATATCAGTAAGGATGTTGTGATGAACAAATATGCAGGATGCTTGGCTGTCTGGTAATCACAGCTAATTCTTTCAGAATTGGTCTACTTGACATGTTGTACCGTTACTTTTAAAGAGATGACCTGTACAACAGTGTCAGTGCGCTCTATTATGAAAAAACCAAGCAAATTACTTCTGTCATGCTGCATATTAAAGCTTGATTTTGCTCTTTATAGAAGTGACTGCCTGCCAAAGAATTATATTGAGTGATAAAATAAATTGGAAATAAATTGGATCCTAGACTTAGTAAGCATGGTTGCTGTGTGTGCTATCCTGTATAACTGCAGTGAATATACTGGGAGATTTTAACCTACAAAATGTAAAAGGGTCATTTTGTTTTATTTTGTTTTGTGTCACCACTTTTCTAAACAATTTTTATCTTGTACTATGTTCTGGTAAAGTGAAGCTTATTTTAGCACCACAGACTGGATACAGGCAGGTGCTAGCGCTGGATGGGATGCTAGTTCATCACAAGACACATACCTACATATACATTCACAGCTAGTCAAACCAGAATAATTTAGGGTTGCCAACTAATTTGAAGGCATGCTTTGCTTTAAGAATAGATACTAAAATTCTCAGAGTAAATCCATACAAACACATTGAAGACAAGTAAACTATACACAGGGAAGAATAGCAATGGCTTGAAGCACCATGAAGTTGAATTTGTGGAGATTTAAAGTTTTATGTACATTTAATAAAATGTCTTGAATGACGTGTAATATCAATATTTTGATGATATATACTGGGTTATAAGAATTTAATGGACATTCTCTGCATTTGTGACTCTTCTAGCACTGGAGGAGTTCAGTTCCCCAAACAGACCACTGTTAGTCACAGAGGTAAGGCAACATCAGCAACACCACAGTAATAAATGTAATGCAATACTGAATTGTATTATGCATTTTTCAGAAAGCATATACAGTATATACTGTATTTAACATATTTGCCCCTATCAAAATGTCTATTGTGGGCAGTGGTTAGCACTCTTGCCTCACGCATCTAGCATCCTAGGTCTGAAACCCACTCACATTTTTTGTGCGCATGGAGTTTGCACATTCTTTCTGTGCCTGCATAGATTTATTTCCAAATATTCTGGTTTTCTCCCAAAGATGTGCAGTTTACATTAATTGATGACTCCAATTTGGACCAGAGAATGATGCCGCTGTCAGTATTAGCAAGACATCTCTCTTCTTTAGGAAAAAAAAAGAACTACACAGAACTGAAAGTTTCTTTCCAGAAACTGCCAGTGATATACATTGAAGTATAAACATTAATAATCTATATGCATAAGTACAGTAGCTTATATCTAAAGTGAAGGAGTAATAGCCTATTTGACTAGTCCTTCTTCACTTTCACAAAGCCCCCTCTTCAGAGTACTACTATAATGCTTTGTTTGTTAGCGTTAAATCCAAACTCCAAGAAAAGCACTAACCAGGGATAGCCTCTCAAAGTGATAGTGCATATAAATTTAACCATATAAAATGTAAAGAAATAGACAAACAATCATAAAGGTTTGGGGTTTCCGGCCCCATATACTGTAAAAAAATCAATGAAATATAGCAAATTGTTGCCACGGTCAAGTACATGAAATCAATGCAGTGTTTGACAGTCCAAAGATGGCGGCGGAGGAATATTTATTGAGGAGGGGCCGTAAGTAGAGGTATGCTGGGTAGGAGCCGAGATGGATGATGGGATTGATGACGTCATAGGGAGCAGACAGAGGAAGGGCGGAAGTAGCGTACTGCGGGAACTGGTGAAGGTAGACTTATGGCGGCGGTGCGTCTTTCTTTCTGTAGGAAACAAAGAGAGAAAGGTTAGTACCCCGCCACTCCCTCCTGGCGTATGACTTTCCGATCTCATTTAGGTCCGTCCGCAGCCCCTTACTCGCACATGCGTGACAAAAAGAACTATCAAAATGTTCAAAATATGCAGTAATCCTATACACAAGTAGAAGTAATAAGAAAAGATATTCTGTTTCAATTTCTTTGCCAATACTGAACATATACACCCTGTGTTCAATGACAGTGCATCATGATCATGAGTGCAACATGATAATGCATCCTCTGATTGCATCTATTTGCAATAATTTGCCTTACAGATTATACTTTAAGTAAATACAAATATATAGAGAAATGAAACAAGTAAACTATAAAAACTAAATCATAATGAGGATAAGTAGGGCTAGGAATTCAAACATTTAGGCCACTAGAGTGTCTCTACCAAAAGCACAACAATAACTAGACAGTGCTGTATCATAGTGACACTTTTACTACAAAAACGTATGTCTTGACAATGTCAGTTACATAACCAATTAAGTTTTATTAAATTTGATATAGCTTGATTTTGCAGAAATTGTCTTCTTCAAGGCAGGTGGTTACTTCAAGGTACTGCAGAACTCGCTGTGAATGAGATGATGCTGGTTTCAAGAAGGCTTCCATATTTTTATAAAGGGTCTGGGAGTCTCAGTACAAAGCATGGCATGCAATTATCTACAGATTTAGTTTTCAGCTGTCACAGTGTCTGTATCGACATGGACTGAAGTCAGGCATGATTAGCTTAGACATCTCTTGATTAGCAGCAGGTCAACTTTAACAATGGCCATCTCATGATTCTTTTTTCTTTTTTTTTTACATGATACTAACAACCCAACTTATAGGTAGTCTATGTTCTGGACCGAAGGAAGCTTTCTTTGCTTTTATTTAGGAATAATTTGTTACAGATGAGGTCTGTTATCAAATTAATGAGTGATAATAAATTACATGTTGACTCTGTTTTCTTCAAAATATGAAGCAGAGAGAGTAACACTGAGTGATATCCTGCTAGTTATTTCACGGTTACACAAAATACAGCTAATAAAGCAAGCTTCAGCATGTTGCACTACATTTGAGAGAAGATAAATAAGTAGGAAAAGTTTTTTTAATATTGATTAACGCATGCAATGAGGAATTTCACTGTACTCTTTACACATGACAATAATGACCATATAAAACTATGATGAATGGCTAGGCAGTAAGGCAGACACATTTAAACAAAAAAAAAAATCTTCACTGTCTCCATTTTTTTAACAAGGGTATTTTATATTATATGCATAAAGAAAAGCAAATACAGGTCACATCCCATTATAGAGAATACCAAAGTGACAAAATTTTCAGAATAACGAATACTTTTTGTTGGCCTGGGCAAACATTCATACAACATCATGTATAACAGATGTCGTTTTAACAAAATGTAAATTCCAGTAAAATGAACTTCTTTTTTACCAAAAATAGCCACTAAAGATAATGCAATGCAAAAAATACTTAATGCCGTGCCTATTATTTATTATGAGTCTTGTGAACCCTGCAACAGACTTCTTGTTAGACCAAAAGACAGTAACAACAACATTAAAATGTATTTCTATACCACATTTTCATACAATGTAGCTTAAAGTGCTTTACATGATAAAGAAAGAGAAAAAAGACAAAATAAATAATTAAAATTAGGGAACACTAATTAACATAGAATAAAAGTAAGGTCTGATGGCCAGGGAGGACAGAAAAAAAAAAAAAAACTCCAGACAGCTGGAGAAAAAAATAAAATCTGTAGGGGTTCCAGGCCACGAGACTTCCCAGCTCCGTCTAGGCATTCTACCCAACATAAATGACCTCAGTCAGTCCTCATTGTATTCAGGGTTCACTTGGAAGAATTTGATGATGATGGTCATGTGGACTTCTGGCCTTTAATCCATCAATGTAGGGACATCATGGTGCTTTGATTAGGTGGTGGTGGCGCAGATCGCCACCAAAGAAAGCTGGAAAAAAAACAGAAGAGAAAGTAGGGGTTAGTACGGATTTTGGAGGCACCATGAATAATAATGGTAATTAATTGAATATACAGAGCATCAGGATTTAACTAAGATGAAGCTATGAGAAAGCCATGTTAAAGTAATGAGTAAAGTAACAGTCTAATGCAAAATTTCCATTCTCGGGCAGTCTCGGTGAGAGTGTAGGCACAATATTATGCAGGTATAGCCGAATTCTGAATCAGAGCTCCACTGAGCGTCCATGTGGGTAGTTTGTGCACAGATGCTGTACTGTTTGAGTTTCATAGTACTTCTCTAAGATTTTTTTGTGACTTTTGTGAAAAATGGCTTCAGTTTACGATGAAAGAAACATTAACAATACTGGAAAAAGTTGATTCCAGAATGAAGAAAAATGACGTGGTGAAGGCATTTGGAATTGCACCTTCAACGCTGTTAACAATTTAGAAGGATCAAAAAAAATAAAAAAAAAATAGAAAAAAGGTTAAAGATCAAGCATTGGGACCTGAACGAAAATAAAAATCTGAATCGCATTTGTGAAAAAGTTACGTCTAACATCTAATTTTCATTCTGTGTTTATACATGTATTAACTATAAAAAGCTTGGTTCATAGAGTTAGTTGCATGAGAAACTGAAAGGTGAGTCCAGGTTTCTAAGGAAAATACAGGTACTTTATTTTTGTATTGAGAAGACAGGTATAGTCTCAAGACTTCATTCAAAAATAGGAGCTGTTACTTCAGTAATCAAGCACACAAGATCGAGGCTGTAACACTGGCAGTTCTTCACATTAGAAGAACACCAGCTGCTCCAAATCACCATTGTGGAAGACCAAGAGAAACATCCTGTGACAAGCATGTTATAGGGTAAGCCTTATCCTACAGAGGACAAGCAATTACTTTGCCCTTGATTACTGTTGAACAGATGCAGCAGAGCAGCAATGGAGCTGTCTTTGTGCTGCTAACATTAGAGATGATGAATTGTCAGTGACCCTGGTCACAATAGTGTATGTATTTTCCCCATATTCATTATAATGAAATTTCCATTATAACAAAATATTTTATTTACTCCACATGTACTGTACAGTTTTAAAAAAATTAACTCACATGATACAAGGTGTTTATTAGCACTAAAAACTGGAGAATTTATAAATTCTCTTTTAGGCTTCAGCACAGGTGAACGAGACATGGGACTTCCAAATGATGACTTAGTACATGATAATTTATGTTCCTGGATTGCACCAAGATAGGCGGTATACCGCCCAGGCCGGGGAAGATTCATTACAGTTCTAAATAGCTTCCATTTGAAGATTATGCCTCTCAGTGCAGTTTTAGAGCCTTAAAAATAACTTTATTTACTCTTCTAGACTAATTGATGCACACCACTTTTTCTGTTCTCTCCAGCAATTTTCATTGATCATGGTGTTAACGTGTTAGATCTTTGTGTTGACAACTTGACTGACATGGTAAGAGTCAAAATAATTAAGGTTTATTTTAAGCAAGGCTAGTTGTAATTAGACCTGTTTAATTAGCTGACTCTGATTATCATTTTACTTTAGTTTAGTTCCTGCCATGCCATTCGGCACATCAGGCAGCAAGTTGTGTCCAGCGTTATTGGTCAGTCTCGATATTTGTAATATCTTCCCCCTTGATATCAACAATTTTGAAATCTTCTCAGCAGGTTGCTTGCCAGGTCTTAAATTGGCATCCCTGCTTTCTCTTCCTGTTATTGGGTCTCCAGTTCATCACAGTGTAATTTGGTCGTCCAATAGCTTAAACACATGGCCCATAAGGCGCATTCTTCAGCCAGTGACGATGTCTTCCAATTTCGGGACACTTCTCCCCTGCAGCACTTCCTCACTGGTAATATGATTGTGGTATGTAATGCTGAGTGTCCGTTGTAGGCATCTATGGTGAAATACGTTTTTTTTTTTGCTCTTCACGTCTCACTAGCATATATGGCTGTTGGCAACATGATGCTGTTGTAGAATAGAATCTTCACCACATAGTCAATTGTAGATGTAATTCAGTTTCAGTGCATGCATTGGAATACCATCAGCACCTGGCCAATCTGCCAACAACAACAACAACAGCATTTATTTATATAGCACATATTCATACAAACAGTAGCTCAAAGTGCTTTACACAATAAAGAATAGAAAAATAAAAAACAAAATAAATCAGCATTAATTAACATCGAATAAGAGTAAGGTCCAATGGCCAGGGGGGACAGAAAAAAAAAAAAAAAAAAACTCCAGACAGCTGGAGAAAAAAAAAATAAAATCTGTAGGGATTCCAGACCTTGAGACCGCCCAGTCCCCTCTGGGCATTCTACCTAACATAAATGAAACAGTCCTCTTTGGATTTAGGGTTCTCACGGAAAGGCTTGATGATGATGGTCACGTAGAATTCTGCCTTTTAGTCCATCCATCATTGTTGGAGCATCATGAAGCTTTGAGTAGGTGGAGGTGGCGCAGGCCACCACCACAAAGAAACCGGAAAAAGAAACAGAAAAGAGAGTAGGTGTCAGGACGGATTTTAGAGCTACCCTGAATAGTTATTATGAGGAAATTGAACATACAGAGTATCAGGATTAAGTTAAATTAAGTTAAATTGAAGTTATAGAAAGGCCATGTTAAAGTAATATGTTTTCAGCAGTGTTTTAAAGTGCTCTACTGTATTAGCCTGGCGAATTCCTATTGGCAGGCTATTCCAGATTTTAGGTGCATAGCAGCAGAAGGCCGCCTCACCACTTCTTTTAAGTTTTGTTCTTGGAATTCTAAGGAGACACTCATTTGAGGATCTGAGGTTACGATTTGGAATATAAGGTGTCAGACACTCCGATATATAAGAAGGGGCGAGATTATTTGCTTTATAAACCATAAGCAGAATTTTAAAGTCAATCCTGAATGACACAGGTAACCAGTGTAGTGACATCAGAACTGGAGAAATGTGTTCGGATTTTCTTTTCCTAGTTAGGATTCTAGCAGCTGCATTCTGCACTAGTTGCAAACGATTTATTTCTTTCTTGGGTAGTCCTGAGAGGAGTGCGTTACAGTAATCTAGTCGACTGAAAACAAACGCGTGAACTAATTTCTCAGCATCTTTCAGTGATATAAGAGGTCTAACTTTACTTATGTTTCTTAAGTGAAAAAATGCTGTCCTAGTGATCTGATTAATATGCGATTTAAAATTCAGATTACAGTCAACAATTACCCCTAAGCTTTTTACCTCCGTCTTGACTTTTAATCCTAATGTATCCAGTTTATTTCTAATAGCCTCATTGTATCCATTATTGCCAATCACTAAGATTTCAGTTTTCTCTTTATTTAACTTGAGAAAGTTACTATTCATCCATTCTGAGATACAAGTCAGACATTGTGTTAGTGAATCAATAGAATCGGGGTCATCAGGTGCTACTGATAAATACAGCTGTGTGTCATCAGCATAGCTGTGGTAGCTCACGTTGTGCCCTGAGATAATCTGACCTAATGGAAGCATGTAGATTGAGAATAACAGTGGACCCAGGATAGAGCCTTGTGGAACACCAAATCGGATATCATGTGTCTTTGAGTTGTAATTACCACAACTAACAAAAAATTTTCTCCCTGTCAGGTAGGATTCAAACCAATTTAAGACACTGCCAGAGAGGCCCACCCATTGACTAAGGCGATTTCTAAGAATATTATGATCAATGGTGTCAAATGCAGCACTCAGATCTAAGAGGATGAGAACAGATATATGGCCTCTGTCTGCGTTCACTCGCAAATCATTTACTACTTTAACGAGTGCAGTTTCTGTGCTGTGATTTATTCTAAAACCCGAATGAAATTTATCAAGAATAGCATGTTTATTTAGGTGGTCATTTAACTGCATAATGACTGCTTTCTCCAGAACTTTGCTTAAGAAAGGCAGGTTAGAGATGGGTCTAAAATTTTCAAGAGCCAAGGGGTCAAGATTATGTTTCTTAAGAAGGGGTTTAACTATAGCAGTCTTAAGACAGTCTGGGAAGACCTCCGTATCTAATGACGAATTTACTATGTCCAGAACATTATCAATTAGCACGCCCGATACTTCTTTGAAAAGCCTTGTTGGTACTGGGTCAAGGACGCAGGTGGAGGATTTTAATTGAGATATTATTTTTTGTAAATCAGGTAAATCTATCCTAGTGAAAGAGTTTAATTTGTTTATAACAGAATGCTGGGGTTTAGGAGGATCCTTAGTGTTGGAGGGATATACTATGTTATTTCTAATATCATTAATTTTTTTTAACCTGCCTTCACAGGTCTTCATCCACACTATAAATTCCATTGATGATGCTCCCCAGGTAGGTGAATTTGGTGACTTCTTCCACAGTCTGTCCTCCCACTGTGATATGTAGTTTTGTGGCTTTCTTTTGTTACTTTTTTGGAGGCCAGTTTTTCCACCTCTTGTTTGAGCCACATTGTTGTATTCTGTAAAGCGAGCTGTGTTATAGCTAGCAGTACCACATCATCTGCAAAGTCCAGGTTGTGGAGTTGGTTATATTCTGTCCACTCGATGCCCATTCGCTTGTCACCCTCCAAGATGAGGATGAACAGGAGCAGTGATAAGATGCACCCATGCCATACACTGGTCTCAATGGCGAAGTCATCTGCGAAGAAGCCTTCCTCGGTCTTGACAGCACATAGAATTCTGGTATCGATCTTTGAAGATGTCAACGTAATGTTGTGGAATTCCATAGTGCCATAGGATTCGCTGTAGTGATTTGCAGTGTACACTGGCCTTGGTAAAGTCAACAAAGTTGAGCAGCAATGCCTTTTGATACTGAGCACTATGTTCAATAATGTTCCTTAGCACAAATATCTGCTTATTGCACAACCGGCCTTGATGAAAGACTGCATGCTTTTCTCACAGCAGAATGTCAATTGCATCACATAGGCGCTCCAACAGCATAAGGCTGAAGACCTTCCCAGAAACCAAGAGCAGACGATACCTTGCTAGTTGTTACAGTCCATTGCATTGCCTTTCTTTGGTGGCTTGACAAACAACGCCTTTTCACCATTCCACTGGAACAGTTGCCTCTTACCAGTACTTGTTGCATAGCTTTGTCAGGGCCTCTTCCAAGTCAGCACCTCCCTGCTTCAGCAGCTCTGCTGTTATTTGATCCCATCGAGGGGTTTTGATGTTCTTTAAGGTTGTCACCCTTTTTCCTGTTTCATTCTTCATGATCTCACCCATGTTCACTACCAGCTCTGGTATGGGTGGTATGGTAGCAAAATCGTACAGCTCCCTGGGGTTCAGCTTTGTCGATGTTGGAATGTCTTTTTAAAATATTTAACCACTGAGCATTCTGGGCTTCTGCTGTCAGCAGGATCTTGCCGCTTTTGTCTTTGATAGGACCACGTCCCTGCATTCCTTGTACTGTCAGCTCATGAACGATTCTATAAAGCGCTTTGCTGCAATTTCTGGTGGCTGCTTCTTGGGCTTCTATCCCTTTCTTTTCCAGCCATTACCTACAATCAACTCAATAGCTACGTTTGACCTTTTTATCCTGCAAACTGTATCATCATTTGGTGGAGGCTCTTTCTTTGTGTGTTTTCGTCTAATTGTGTTGCATTTGGATCCTTTTCCTTTGGTTGATCAGATTCCATGTCCACTCTTGTATCCAGCATTCCTTAGTTCTTGTTCGCCTTCTTCCAACCACAAATTTCCTCGATTCTTTCACCATGTCTGATTTATCACCAATGCCCTTGAATGTCCTTGTTGGAGATGCCTTGTAGTGACTTGGACCAATTTCTCACTTCAATTTGGAAATGTTGTGCCATCACCTTGTCCGTTAGCTTCTCCCCATCGAAGGGGGAAAAAATCTCTCTTTTTATCGCTGACATTTCTTAAGAAAAGATAGTTGTTAAGCCCAATGTGTGCCTCTCGCTTCACCCCCACATCCTGCCATATTGATCACCATCATTTACTGACGCAAATTTCATGTGATACCATCGGGTGATCGCCATATCTTTTTGTGGATGGTTTTGTGCTGGAAGCAAGTATTGCTGATTCACAAGTTATTTGTGCCACAAAGCAGCAGTAGCCTTTCGCCATTGTTGGTTGTCTGTGTCACCGAGCTGTCCTGTCCCATTATGTGTACCTGAACATTACAATTGCCATTGATTTGTGCGATCATGTCACTGATAATTAGGACTAGATCGTGACTTGGGATATCCATCAGTGCTTCCTGAATTTGATCATAGAATGTATTATTTTACATATCATCTGCACCTTCAGTCGACGCATAAACTTGACAGGTTTCAATCCAATAAGCGCATTAGCCGCCTCTTTGCTCAGCACCATGCCAACACCACAAACATGTTGCTGGTCATTGCAGATTTATAAGACTGTCTTTCCTTCACTAATCAGTTTCCCACTTCAAGTCCATCGTAATTCACTAATGTCCAAGATGTCTAATCTGTAGGTATCCATAACCGGTAATAGCTGCACTAGCTTTCCACACCAATATAAAGTACAAACATTCCACATTTTTCTTTGGATTAATGCCTTGGCATTACAAACATTTGACCGCATCAGGTGTTGAATGCCCCAGTGGATTTCTTACAACACCGTAATTGAGTAGTCATTGTGTTCGTACCAATTTGAATTCTGCAGGTGATGATGATTTCTTGCTGTTTCCGTAGCAATAAGGTTTTAATGGGACAGGGGTGCTGCCCCTGCACCCAACCCTCCTCCTTTCGCACCCGGGCTTGGGACCATCCATGGCAGAGGTGATTATCACTTTGGTTGGGTTTATTAAACAAGGGACAATTATTTTTGCACACAATGCCAGTTGGTGTTCCATACATTTATTCATTAGTTGTT
This sequence comes from Polypterus bichir lapradei, assembly GCA_026402145.1. NCBI lineage: Eukaryota > Metazoa > Chordata > Cladistia > Polypteriformes > Polypteridae > Polypterus > Polypterus bichir. Next base: position 75,878,716 of record JANRMT010062854.1, on the reverse strand, counting down.
CACATTACAGCCCTTCCATTAGTTTTTGGTTAAAGAACTGAAAATCTTCTGTGTCAAAAATTCACAATGATAGGGGAAATCAGTAAAAGGGCAAATGTCACATCTTTTAATGATATTCTACTTTATTGCATTATTTATCAAAGTTTTATTAGGACAATCAAAATCTAACATTAGATAAATTAGAATCTGAACAAATATTTCACAGTTTTAAACCTTATTTAATTTTTTTTGATACGATTGGCGATTCTAAATTGTCCCTAGTGTGTGCTTATTGTGTGTGTGTGTGGGTGTGTGCGCGCCCTGTGGTGGGCTAGGGCTTGTTTCCTGCCTTGCGCCCTGTGTTAGCTGGGATTGGCTCCAGCAGACCCCCATGACTCTGTAGTTAGGATATAGCGGGTTGGGTAATGGATGGATGGATGGATGTTTCTGCATAGTAAATGGTTATGACAGTTTTACTAGGAATTACATCAACCAGATACTTCATATTGGAGTTGATCAGTAGAGGAATTTTGGTCACCTTTACTTTGTAGAACTGCTTCAGCCTTAGAGACTGTAAAATAAGAATGTAGATGCAGAAAATAAAAGGCTATAGGGTCCATCAATGCACCCCATTTAATTAAAACAAACTGAAAATGTTAACATAAAAAACAATTGGACATCTATCATCATATTGTGCCTAGGTTTAACTGGTTCTTAGTAATTCTGCTCTTTCTTTCATTTCAAGTGTCTCCTCCAGGAGCTCTGTCTTCATTGAAAACAGTTTCATCTCTTTCTGGTGCCATCATTCTTTAAGTGGATCCTGGGTTGGAAGTGGCAGGATCTGCTGGTGAAAAATATAGGTGATGTCAAAGCTATTCATTAGACTTGTCCGCCTGTCGGCAGATGAAAAACAAGGAGGTATTAGCAGCTGAGTGTCCTCAAGTGCTTGTGGCGAAGGTGTTCCTTTAACCAACCCTGCTAAATGCTTCTTGTGCACAATCATGTGACATGAGGTTTGTGAGTTTTACAGCTTCTCATTTGAAGTCCAGCTACATTTAATTTGTGGTTAATCAACCCTTCAATTTCTAAACCTGATTAATTAAGTTTTGTTTGTTGTAACAGTCAGCTTGAAGGAAGGAAAGTGGCAAATACAAAAATGTTGAAGTGCACTGTATTTCCTTCAAGACACTGGGCTCAGCATTTCTTCAGTGCATCTTTCTGCTCGGTCTTGAGATCTTCCATGTCATTCCACAGTAGAGCTGTCCTTAGAAAGGTCTGCTGCACAGAGCTGTTCAGGTGATTCTATAATGTGCATCAGCTACAAATGAGTGCAGATTTCATCTAAAAAAAGTTCTGCCAAAAATGTTCTGCTAAGGATAACCAAAACTGAGACAAGTATACTATTATAGAGTATAAACATGATGATGTTCCTATCTGGTATAGTGCACCCCATGGAAAGGTATTCAAGAAATCTGAATAAGATCTTCATTGTGATCAGCTATTTTGAAATGTGCATAACAACTGTTAAAATGTTGAAAGATGGAAATGAATAAAAGAACAAATGTATTAATTAATGCCCATAATCGCAACATGCCAAAAGAGAAGAAAAAAAAACCAATCTGGAGTAAATAAATAAGTAAATAAATAAACTATCCTCAATAAGAAAAAGTGCTCCAGTAACTCTCCCTAATACTAAACTAAACAAAATACAAATTTAAAGAGTGCTTCACAATTTGGGAGAGCCTTACAGTCGATTCAGGAAACCCTGAGAGCTAATTTTGTAAAGCTTGGGCTCCCCCTAAACCTACTTCAGGCACATCCCACTGGGTGGAGACCCTGTGGCATACTGAACAAATTAAATTTCTTGGTTTGCTTGGGAATGCCTGGGAATACTCTGGGAAAAGCTGGAATCTGTAGCTAGGGACGGGGACGTCTGGACTGGTCTGCTTGGCCTGCTGTCATCGTGACTGTCACCAGAAAAAGCAGATGGAAAAATAAGAGCAGAAAATGAGACAAAACTTGGAACAAGGAGACTTCCTTATTTCAGGCATCAAAGCCAGTCAATGTGCAATAAATACTAGAAATTAATTGTGTGGGGTACAAATAGCAAAAGAGTACCAAAAAGAAAGATTTGGTCTCAGAATCCTGATGAAATAAAGAAAAGTCACTGTCTGTGTGGAGCTCACATGTTCTCTCTATGGGTTTTCTTCTGCCTTCTTCAGTTTTCTTCCCAAATGCTAAAGATATGGGTGTTAGGTTAATTAATAGTTCTAAACTGACCTAATTTGAGTAAGATGGTGTCCGCATAAGTGTGCCCTGCTATGGAATGGCACACCACTGGGTCTTTATTCTTTCTAGTACTTAGTTTTGTCTTGATAAACTCCAGTGGGTATGTATAATGGATGAATGAACAGAACAATGCTTACAATTTATCTCAAAAGGTGATATTATAGGGCCTTTAAATTCTTTTTAATGGCCAATGGTCATTTTGTCTGTTTTAGCATATTTAGTTTTTCATGGTACCCACATTCAACTCAAAAATATTACCAGATGTTCCTCACTTTTTAACAGCTGGAACAATGCTGCCCAGGGCTGATGTCTGATGTATCCAATTGAACTAATATTTCTCTCAAAACAATGACTCTGACCTGAAAGGCTCCTTCAGATGGACAAATGTTCATTTTGCCCTTGGCATTCATTTTATCTTTAATTGTTATGAATTAAATATTAAAGATGTGACAATAGCAGGAAAGATTTGAGTGATAGACTATGAATTATCTTAACTGGTTTTTATTATCTCAGTAATTCTCAGGCTCAGTCCTGGGGACCCTGTGGTTGTAGGTTTTTGTCTTAACCAGTTTCACAATCAGTCAGTCATTTTTCCTTGAAATGATCACATATTTTTTCATTATTTTTCATTCAGTAAATAGACAGTAACACAACCTTTATAAGACATTTACAAGAATTTGTACTTTCTTAAAGCTTTAAATGCCTACCTAACTCTCTTTTATTGTTTTCCAATTAATGTGCCTATGTTCTGTGTAGTTTACTCCCTTAAGTGTATTCTAAAAATGACAATTAACAACGAGCAGAGTAGACACCAGGACAAATAACAGTAAATGCTCAAAGGCCGCAACTTCTTCAACATTGGACTCACTAATGCTCTCTTTAGTAAATAAAAATTAGAATGAAAATCATGATAATGAAAGTAAAAAACAACTTAAAAAACACTAAATTATTTCCAAATACAATACATACAGTAAATGCTTGTTACATTTTAATAAAAATATTTTTAATTACCATATTGACCCCTAAATAGAAAATAGGATGAATCCAATTAAAAACACAAGTTAGTTGAAATCCAAACTTGCATGCACATGGAGCCTCCAGGAGTGAATTTGAGAATCACTGCATTAACTGATTCTGACCAATGTGAAATGTGTATAATATTATCAAATACACTCCAAACACAATTTTTAAAAAGATCACCTCTATTTTAAATGAGTTTAGTTCTGCTATTTTTATTAATAAATGTAAGCTCTGCCCACTGCCCCCCGACTCCAGCTTCCTGAATGGAGAGAGGTGGCCCCTTTTATGGCACATCCGGATGTGCTCCCTGATGTTCTTCCAGCAGCACTTCCTGGTGTGTCGGAAGTGCTGCAGTCCATGGCTCGGGGAACCATCCAGGCACCCCCTGGCAGTGGCCACGGACCCCAACAGGGTTGAGCTTCCCTGTTCTGTATCCGTGGCCTGGATGCTATCCAGGGGTGCTGCCCTCTTGCGCACCAGGGAAGATATAGCCCCTCTCCCGGTCCTTCCCTTCTTGAGGCATCCCAGTGGGGCAAGGTCCCTGGATGTCTGCCACAATATTGTTACTTGGTATGAAAGGCGCCTCTCTTTTCTGCCATCATGTAGCTCAGTAAAATAAAATGGGGTCACCAATTATCCTAATTTTGGCCTCATATTCCCCAAAATATATTTGTCTGTTAGGTTTCAACCACATTTAATTAATCCTTACATAGAAATTGATTTTCATCTGAACCACAGAAGGACCAAGGCTGAATGAGATGTGATGGTATCTAAAGAACAAACCAAGCTTAATTATAGTGATATCAGAGTTGGACATGTCATTTATTAATGATGGCAAATTTAAATTTCATGAGAGCTGCAGTCCCCAATACGTACGTCAGCTACATTGTGGTGACCTACTGTTCCTCTAGAAGCCAACAGTTAGAAAAAAAATTGTGGCCACAAACTTGCGAGAAGACAAGAAATAAATGACCAGCAGATGAGTTAAAGTGATCACATAAGAGAGGCAAAGATGTGGTCAGAAACAGGCAAAAGATCAAAAATAATAAATCAAATGGTCAAAAGACAGAGAAAGCAAGATTCTAAGCCTAATCTTTTGGCCAAGACATCTTTTTATATCCCGTAATGATGATAAGAAAAAAGGTTTGTACATGGAAAGCAATGTCAAAAGTACAACACTTTTGTGATCATGCCACCATCTTGAATACCGGAAAGGCAATGACATCATGTATCCAGCCAGGTGACAATTCTTTAACAAAAACAAGATGAAATTTCCCATGAATCTGATCTGTAAAACAGCAGTGGCTAATCAATAGAGCATTTTTAAAATGGCAGCATAACAATACTTAAAACAGTTCACAACTAGAAATACATAATTATCATGTGCATAAATTGCGAGAACAGAATCTATCCATCACAAAGCTCCGAGTTATGACACCAGTGGGTTTAGTTGCCTGGACCTGAATCAGTAACACAGTTCTGCTGAGACACATGCATCTTCTTTCCTCGAAGACAAAGCGCTAAGCAGAGCTTTTCTGACTATCGTATGTAGCGTTTGTCTCTTTATGCTAAGCATTTTTTCCATCTCCTACTACCTATTACCAAGTTTTGCCTTTAAGGTTAAAAGGACCTTGATTATTTTTTATTGCTTTTCCTTTGCTTATTCATCCACCCACTTCCTCATTGTAACTACATTGTATGTTACAGGTTTATGTTTGCACCCCTGAGTTTATTGTATTTATTGCCTCCTGCTCCTCATCTAACTCTGCATATCCTAATTCTGATTTAGTGACAGGCTCTTTGCACACTGCTAAATGAGTCCCTTCCTGGATTTTATTTTCATTACAGCTGACCCCTGCCTTGCCAATGGTTTTCTACACTAGACAAAAGGAAATCTCCTATGGTTATCATGCAACAAGACAACCCTTGCTATTACTGTCCTGACTGTTTTATTTGTTTACTTCAGGGCTTAAGTGTTCTGTAACTGGCAGTTGCAGTAGGGAAGTTAAACCTTCTGTAAAGAGCAGAGCACCTGGGCTGAGTGGAAGCAGCTGAGATGAAGAACAAAGATTTGTCTGTAGGGATGAAGACTACAGATGGCGGAAAAGTGGGCAACCTACAAATGTGTTTATTGCCTTTAAAATTCTTTGTACTGCCAGAATTGACATTACCAAGACCATGAAATAAACCTCACAATTTTTCCCAAACCTTTAATGTTTGCCCAAACTGTAGGTGGTTGTATGCTCATTACAACAAACTATGACATACTCCAGTCATTCCAAAGGTTTTCCAAACTCAAAGATACACTCCCACATTGAATAGATTCAAACAGTTTTCCTACTTTGAAAAGCATGTCTTTTGGGATGATTTAGAGAACTGGGATATTTGGAGAAACCCAAAAAGAAGTGCAGAGAGAAAAAAAACCTACCTGCAGGCATTAACTGGGATTTGAATGAAAAAGTTCTTAGCTGTTAGGCAGCAATAAAAACTACTGTGCATCCATAAAACCCAAATAACTGAAGGTAATTCTTTCTACCCTCATCCCAAAGACAAAATGTGTCATTTTAATTGACTGCTCTACTGGTGTCCTGTACAGGATGCTTCCTGCCTTTTGGCATCGAAGACCCAGAACTGGATAAAACTGGCTCAGAAATGAATGGAAGGATACTTGGATGAATTCCTGTCCAAGAGGCACATGAGAATTTACAATCTGTAGTATCTACTTGTATAGATTTAAAGCAGTCTAGAACTGAGCTCTTCCCTGTATGTATTTATATTTTATACAGTTCATACAGCAAATATATACAGATCCCCTACCTTTATTTTCCAGTAACATTTTGTTTTTATTTGCATTGATTGCCTTGGCAGACAGTAAAGTTTTGTGTTTCACCTCATTCTGTTTGTAGTGCGTAAATGTCAGCTGCAGCGCTGAGCTCCGCAGGGGTTTGACCCACTGCTCTTCACTGCCGCTTTCCTGGAAAAACCCTCTCGTGTGGTGTATCTGTAGATGTCACTAGTGTACTGCAATTGCAGTCTCATTAGCATTGCATTATGGGAAGCAAAGTCAGCTCAACATTTCTAGCTAGCTGTTAAATAAAACACAGCTGTCATTACCAAGCAGGAGGTAAATAATCCTTTATTTTACTGCATGCCAACAAACGAAAGACATTAATACTTCAGTCTCTCACAAATAAAATATCACACATGAAGAGGGTTTATCATGTACATTCCACAATATTAAGTAGCTGTTTATTATTTGCATTGAATTCATGGCAGTTGCTTAGCATGTTTAACTATTGCAATTAGCTTGTGTAAAGTGAATTTTGTAATCCATACATAGAGACCTCAGGGCGGTAGTCACTTTGCGAGAAGGGACAAAATAAATGGGTATACTGCATCATTTTCAGTTCCATATTCTAATTTTGGATGGTATGTTTTGATATATTTTATTAAGGTACCCATAAGAATAAGACATGTCAAGACAAAAGGTACAATTGTAAAATAATTAGAGAAAGTTTAAAATAAAAACGTGCTGCAAATACTTTCAGTCACAGATGAAAAATTAACTTTGAAAGCTGCACGCTGTTCTAACAAAAGGAGTCCTTTAAAATGACACATTAAGCTCTGCAGCAATGCTATTAAAGCAACCTCTTTCACAGGAATTTCCATTTTCTATACATTGACTGCACTTTACATCACTCGAATTATAAATGTTTAAAAGTGAAAGATTATCGTATTTAGACTAATTTATGTTGTGACATTAATCTGACAGCTTGCAGAAGGAGAATATTGGACATATACAAGGAAAAGAGTTGTCTCTCTTTCAACTACATGAAAAAAAAGAAATGTCAGCTACAAATAAAACCATCCTCTGCTCTTTTTAAAAGACCTTTTCCTTCAGAAACAAGCTGTGCTGTTTAAAAGCTACATTTGGATGATTAATGTGAAGCTGTCTGGAAAGTGGAATAGTGTACCAGAGCAGGGGAAAATACCAGGTGCAACAGATCTATGAAAGGGGCCAATAAGAAAAGGAATAGGCTTCCCAGCTGACTTTAGCAGCATTTTGGATCAAATAAAGTGAACCTAAAAATGCAGCAATGTTTCAAATGCTTTCAGATGGTAAATGTAATGAGGATTCCATTATTCTTGTGAAACAGTGGTAGTAAAAGTGAGAAAGAAAGCAGTTAATAATATATAATTGTATACAATGTGTTTTCCTTGTATTGTTGTCTGCCAGAACAGGGTCCAGACCTTGCTCCCTCTAAAACTGATTAAGTAGGTTTCATAATGGATAGCTGGATGTTTTCCTTAGGTTAGTAAAAATGTTTTGTTTTTTTCCAATTCCAGGGGAATTCAGCTTTGGTCATGGCAATATATAAACTGCCATGGTAAGAGTGTAAGGGTATGGGTGTGGGTGAATTTAACATACAAGAACGCAGGTGAAAATACATTATGGTTACCATTAAAGAAAGGAATCAAGTACAAATCATTTAATTCTTTATTTATTTGTCACATACATAGTTATACAGGACAACATGCAGTAAAATGCATCTTTTTCGCATACTCCTTGGGGTCAGAGTGCAGGGTCAGCCATTGTACAGCACCCCTGGAGCAATTGAGGGTTAAGGGCCTTGTTCAAGGGCCCAGCAGAGTAGCATCTTTTTCGGCAGTGACAGGGATTCAAACCGGCAACCTTTGGGATGCCAGTGCAGATCCTTAGCCTCAAAGCCACCACAGGACCAAAGCCTGAAGTCCAATGGAGAAAGGAAAAAGCTCAAATTGTGCAGAGAGAAAAAAATGTAAATTATGATAACCTTTTTTTTTAGCAAAAGAATGGTAAAGCATTTTCTGCATTGCCAGCAAGAACCAAGTAATGTAATATGCTGTAATAAATATGATGGGAAAAAAAAAAACAGAGAACCTGATCCATGAAAATTGATATTACTTTACAGAAGTGAGACACATGATTTATGATATTAAAATTATGGCCTTCCGGCAACTGGGCTCTAAATAAGAAGAATAATCTAAGACTGCCTAGTCTAGCTGTGTAGTTCTGGTACCAACATCAGATCAGACTCAGGAAACATAAAGAGATCTCAAAATCTGAAGCATAGCCCACCTTCAGACAAATTAATTAGACAGACTGAGATATAACCAATTAATAAATATCTTAAACCCAATGAAAGGATAGTAACAACTACTATCAATGCCAGAGACAATTGGGAAACTGTTTTTGCTATGAATCATTTCAATATACTGCATAGTGTTCTCATTATGGCTCGGTTAATATTCAAGTTCTGTAATCAAATTTTTATATGCTGCTGCCTATCTAATGATATCATAATACACAGTGGGGTCAGGGCAATACAAGGCAGCTATGCATAGTTTCAGAATTGTTGAGAAAAGCAAAGCAATCCATCACCAGGGAAACACCTAAATTGTTAATTTAGTGATGTTTGGACTATTGAATTAGGATGGAAAAAATTCCATTTTTATGTATGTAATTGTGATTCACTTGAATTTCTTTAATTAATTTCAAATGTTCTAATTATATAAATTCATCTTGCTTTGCTAATCAGGTTAACTGATTTTAAGTGTGTAAAATTGTTATCTCTCCATTATTTATCAAGTGTGGCTGCTCAGGAAGACAAAGCCTTATATTTGCTCATGAGTATAAAGAAAGTCCTTTGACTGTAAAACATTTACAAAGGTAAGCCACAGGCAGATATTAAGTAAGTGAGTATTTTTTGTTTTGTAATATAGAAATAAATACCTGTTAAGGAGGCAAAAGTAAGTGACTTTAGCACTGTAATTCTTAATCATGGTTTATTATTGCTCACCTCTATGAATTTTTTTTTCTTTCTCATCTTGTTCTCTTCTTAAGTGAGATCTGAGGATTACATTAGAGTGACTGCAGTACTTCTTGGGCTGCATGGTGTTAAGTGGGTAGCATTGTTCTCATGGATTCAGCATGGGGGGGGGGGGGGGGGGGTGCTATGCAGATAAATGGCTGTCATTCCTAAACAGCTCATACAATATTTTTGGTAAATCCCTTAAATTAAAGCTGAAAGTCCACACTTCAATCACATAAGCATTGCTTTATTTCAAATCCATTGTTGTGGCATACAGAGCCAAAATTATGAAAATTGCTTCACTGTCCAAATACTTATGGACCGGACTGTATGATGTCATTTTATTGTTGTTATCTAAGATAGCAGTATGCACTGATATGTGTCCAAATTATTGGAATTAAAATAAAAAGCATTAGCAAATTAGGTTATTTTTATGTCTTTGAATAAGATTTTTTTCCTCCAGTTTTTGTGAAAAGCCGTAGTTTCTTGTGGTTATTATAGAATATTTTTTTGCTAGAACTTATTTCCTGACACTGCCTTGCAATTGCCTGCAAAGAAAGCCTTCCATTTACTGTTTGTTTAATTGGGTTTTACATGATTTTTGTCCCCAAGTGAAAATTTAGTAATTTGTGCATTCTTTTTTCTAAAACCTCTTCTTTCTTTACAAAGGAGAGGAGATAATGAGAATGACAGGATGCTATGGTGCAGAAGGCAACAGTCCATCACAGGGCATCCTCATCCTTTTGATGCCTTAAAATTTGACATTTGGAATTTGAGTTGCTTATCTGAAAGGAAGACAATAAAGGAACAAATAATCAGTAATAGTTCTGTTACCTTTTCTGTGTCTAGAGTGGGGAGTCCCAGAAAACATTTTGCTGATTACCAAATCAACAAATATACACAAAGAAACAAGGTACAAAGTTTTATGAGGGTTTGTTCTTATTGTGGAGGAGCAAGACCGATATTTTTACTGACTCAGATGCACAATTTTATCTTGAAAACCTGTGTTCAGCCATTCAACTTATGGAAATAGATTATTAGCATCAGGTGTATGGTTTATCATACAAAAGAGTACAAATGATAAACAAAAAAATCAAGATTTTCAAATGGCCAAATAAAAGTCCAGACCTCAAATCCAGTGTTGGAAAGTGTAGCAGGTTGAAATTCCTCTAATGCAATGTACCAGATACATCCATCCATTATCCAACCTGCTGTATCCTAACTACAGGGTCACGGGGGTCTGCTGGAGCCAATTCCAGGGCTCAAGGCAGGAAACAAACCCTGGACATGGCACCAGCCCACCGTAGGGCACACACACTAGGAACAATTTAGGATTGCCAATAGACCTAACCTGCATGTCTTTGGACTGTGGGAGGAAACCGGAGCGCCCGGAGGAGAACATGCAAACTCCATGCAGGGAGGACCCAGAAAGTGAACCCAGGTCTCTTAACTGCAAGGCAGCAGCGCTACCACTGCGCCACCGTGCCGTTCATACCAGATACGTTTATACAGAAAACAAAGTTATTCTCGCAATGGGTTGTTCTACATGCTATTGAGTCATGGGGTGGTTGCAGTACAACAACAATTTAATTATTGTATAGCCCAAAATCACACAAGGAATGTCTCAGTGGGCTTTGACAGTCCCCTAGCCTTGACTCCCTAAGAAGACAAGAAAAAAATGCATGTGAAAAAATTGCACAAATACAATAAATAAAAAAACAACACAAGTAAACCTTTTCACACAGCTAGATGGAAAATCTATCACTGTCACCACAGAAATAAAATACGATATTACAGACTTCTTTGTTCTTGCACAGTGCTCCTCACAAAGTGCAGGTGCAGAGCACAGCAACAACTCCCAAGGTGAAAGAACAGACTAAACACAGAACTATCACAAAAGAGAGCACAGATTTATTCAAATACATCAAAAACAGAGTAGAAACTAATTAACATGAATTAAATAGATCAATATTTGTCTATCAGTTAAACGCTGAACCACAGCCAGATTGCAGAAGTGCTGTCAAAGACAAGCCAGAGTCCTGGAGACCTCAGCCAATTAGTTGCTTCCAACCTACTGGCCATTCTACTGCTGAGTAAGCTAATCTGATGAAAAGACCTTGCTACCCGATGATTCCAGTGCTCCTTCATCTGAAATTACTTTTCCTTGGGCAGGCAAACAACTTTGCATTACAGCAGTAAGACCAAGTGCCACATGAAGTTACCGAGAAGAGAAACAGAATAAGCAAGGTATAGCAACAGATAAATATTGTATTAGTTATATTTTGATACTAATGACTAGCATCATGCACAGCTATTCAGCAGCTCTACTCAGGGTATATTTAACTGAAGTAGTGAGTCTTCAGCCTGAATTTAAAAGCTGAGACTGAAGGGGCATCTCTAATAGTAGCAGGCAGACCATTCCATAGCTTCAGTATAGCTTGCAGAGACTGTGTGTTTTGTTCTTCCATACATCTCTAGACTTGGTTTGCTGTTGTACTGCTATTTTTTACTTTTGCCTGCCTGAAAACTCTGTTCTCTAAATTGTTGCAGAACCCTTTGGTACCACTTGCATCTTGAATTTTATCTGTGGTGGAGTATGCATGAACCTAAACACAGCAAAAGAAATTTCTACCTGAAATTTCATCAACACTAATTCCACAGGGAGCTCCCCTTTTGTCTGTAGATTTAAACTTCCTTCAATAGAGGGTTTTCTGCAGTGCCTTGACTGATATTGGAAAACTACATAGTGCACAGTAATCTCTGCAAAAAGTATTTGTTCAGTACAAGCTCACAATTGTTCTATTAAGAGCAGGAGGTGAGGACATTAATTAAGTACTTTAAGTACTTTAAGTAAATTAAACTTATTTGTTTCTAGGAGGTATTGTTTCATATTAAAGCAAATTATCTGGAACTTATGCACTAGAAATACTCGATGAAAACTCTTTAAAAATGCCAACTGCAATCATAAAATGCCAACTTACTATGGTAAATATCCCACCTCTAAACAATTCCAACAGTGAAACTTTCTTTATGGACTAATTTGCAAGAAGCTTCTTAGAGCAATGGGTTATACTATAAGTATTTTCAATGAGTGCATTTAAACATATTGTTTTATTATAATTTCAATATTACATTAATGTTTTGATGTGTCATCTGCAATGAACACCCTTTACATTGTTTTCCATTCTGTAAAAAATGCATTTTTTTAAATAGGAACATTATAATTCATAAGATTACCCTTCACTTTGCTAATACTATTGATGTGTTTTGCCTAAATGTAACATCAAGATGTCAATGAAACAGAATGTAATTTCTAGAAAAAGTCAAAAGTTGAGATGAACAAGATGACATTTTAATTTCAATAGACAAGTTTCACACATAAGCAATTTCAAAGAGCAGATGACGAAGGTATCTGAGCTTTTATCACTCTCTGAACAAATGCAGAAAGTGACTAACAAATGTAATTTACATCTAGCTACTCATGTTGAAGATTAGGTATAGAATGTCTGGCAAATGTAAACAGGCTTTGTAGAAGGCATTTAGTAATATGCACTTTTTGTTATAAGTAACAAAGCAGCAAATAATATCAAAAAACAAGAAGTGGGTGAACATTGATGAGCATGATTCGAGAAGACATATTGGCTAAAAGAAAATCACAGAAAAGTCAAACTAAAGAATAAAATTGCACTTAAAATGCTTGAAGAAAACATTAAGTCATATTTAATTTTGTTTTTTGCTTTCAGAGTTGTAATTCTGACAAATCAGATTATCCTGGCTAGCCAAAAATGTTATGTGTGAACCTGATAAACAGCATAATGTGGGCAGGAAGGCTTGGAATGGAGGCGTTGTAACTTGCATCCCAGAAAACATAACACGTGCTTTGAGTACATGCATAAATTTAAAAGCTCTGCTCATGATTCAAGTGTTAATCATTCCCAAGGTGGGCAGAATATCAACATCTTCAATTACAAGCTTATAAAACTCCCAGCTGAGAAAGATTTGAAGAAAAAAAGTCCTCATTACAGCAACGGCATCTGTTGAAGTTATAGCAAGACATTTAGACTGATCCACAACATTAGATAAGACTAAGTCACTGGGTTTAGAAAAAAATGATGTCAACATTTTGTTATCATTTTACTAATGAAATGAATATTAAAAGGAATCAAATTAAATCAGCTGATAAGTGGTGTGTTTATGGAAACCAAAGCTGATAAGTGGTGTGTTTATGGAAACCAAAGGCCTACTATATGTTAATTTGTTGGATTCCCATGAGCAAGTAATAAAAACTTAAAAAAAATTGGTGATTTTGTCTGCCAATACTTTCTAAGACAATACTTATAAAACTTACAAATTAAATAATGGCCAATTATTAAGCTATGTGTTGAATATACTGTATTTAGAACTCAGAATAGAAACTGAACCCGAAATTAACAAAGTATTGTCCAAAGATCTTGTTCAGTGTAGGAGAACATCAAAAGTGGTGTTTTTATTCTGGCATGACAGTGTCTTTAATTTTTATGAATGATATTGACAATTTATGGAAAACAAAGCTTGAATGTTGCATTTAATTCTCGACTTCATACCCATCTGTATGGAGTTCAAAGTCTTTCTTTTTTCTTAGGTGTGGATCTTCTTCAAAGTTCTGAGACTTGAAGTCATGCTAACTCATATCAAGCAAGCAAGCATGAGTGTGTTTGTCTTATAGTGAATCAATGCTCACTCTAGAGTGACTTCTCGCTTTGAGACATTGACTATCAGAATTAGTCTCCTTGCAGATCCAACTATTCATATGAAAGATGTGAGAAAGTTTACTAGAATGGACAGATTTAAACAACCACAAAGCATGCACTGTCACACATGTGCGCTTAGGAGGCAGTCAACAAGCCCTAAGGTGAGTGATCTGTCGTGAGATGAAGGGTTGATTTCAGGTACTAACACCTCTTTCTCTCTTTCACCTTACCCAAAGAAGAAAAATAAAGATCTTACCTCCACCATTTCCGGGTTCTCAAAATGGCCGTGCAACTTCATTTCTGCTTCCAACTCCAGAAGATGATGTCGCTTCCAGTCCCACACTGATGATGTCACTTCCGGATCATTGCGATGATGGCACTTCTGGTCTCACACTGATGACGTCATTTCCAACTCCTTCATGATGACATAACTTCCGGCTCCGCCAACGTCACTTCTGTCCTACGGTTTTGACAGCATTTCCTGCCATGTCACATCCTGTCGCTATTTTGTATAAATATCTCCATTTCAGTGCTGCATTTTGTTAAATTCTTTGGTTTTTGATCCACTTTTCAATCATTTTTTCATGAACTCCACTGGACATTATACAGGGCAATTCCCCAATTCTTTTTGAATTTGTTGGAAATTATTACTTATTACAGCACGAAGGTTTCCTTCATAAATAACTAACTTAGGCGTAAATGTTGTTGTCGTTGTTGTTATATGCCACTTGATACTGCAGATGTTTGGTAATAGTAAAATAGAGGCTAATTTGTGTTCAGACAAAACAAAAAAAAATAACCTATTAAATGAACTTGTTTTTCAGTCTTTAAAATTGACCTTAACTTTGGATGTAAAGCTGAAACAACCTGATTAAACATCTATGGCTCTGGTAATTTGAATGCTACATGAGCTGTAAAGAAAGAAAGATAAAAGTGAATAAGCTAAATACGAGTGAACAGGTCAGAATTTAAAAGAACTCCTACTCTGACTCTTTGCTCACTGTGTGAACATGGCCACTGTCTTCTTTGTGCTAAATAGCCAACTTAGACATTACTATTCTCACGGAATAAGCAGCTTTCTAATTGTGCATTAAGCTATATTATGAAAGCAGGTTTCTGTTGTTTTCTTCAGTTCAGTTTTCAAAATTTGATATTTACACTTATTGTTTGAGTTTTGACTAGACACATGACTGGTAGTATTGTGATTTCCCATTACAGGAGAGCCAAGACCTTTGAAAACCTGTCTCAGAATCAAACAAAAAAATCAAATGAAAAAAATTACAAGTGAAATTAAATTACATATAAAATTAAAGATGCATAAAAACAAAACAATGAATGGAATATTGAATAATAATCTATACTAATAAAAGGCAAAGCCCTCACTGACTGACTCACTCACTCATCACTAATTCTCCAACTTCCCGTGTAGGTAGAAGGCTGAAATTTGGCAGGCTTATTCCTTACAGCTCACTTACAAAAGTTAAGCAGGTTTCATTTCGAAATTCTACACATAACGGTCATAACGGTCGACAACGTCCGCCATGTTGAACTTTCTTATTTATGGCACCATCTTCATGAAATTTGGTAGGCGGCTTCCCTGCGCTAACCGAAACCGATGTATGTACTTATTTCGATGGTAAGATGCCACTTATCTCACAGGTGGCGCAGTGGTAGTGCTGCTGCTTTGCAGTAAGAAGACTGTGGGTTCGCTTCCTGGTTCATCCCTGTGTGGATAGCGCTTTGAGTACTGAGAAAAGCGCTATATAAATGTAATGAATTATTATTACTGTCGGCCGCCATATTGAACTTTCCAATGTCACTAATTTTCCAACTTTCCGTGTAGGTAGAAGGCTGACCCCATCTTCACGAAATTTGGTAGGTGGCTTCCCTGCGCTAACCAAAACCGATGTACATACTTATTTCGGTGGTATGATGCCACTGTCGGCCACCATATTGAATTTTCCAAACATCACTAATTCTCCAACTTCCCGTGTAGGTAGAAGGCTGAAAGTTGGCAGGGTCATTCCTTACAGCTTACTTACAAAAGTTAAGCAGGTTTCATTTTGAAATTCTACGCGTAACGGTCAACAATGTCCGCCATGTTGAACTTTCTTATTCATGGCCCCATCTTCGCGAAATTTGGTAGGCGGCTTCCCTGTGCTAACCGAAACCAATGTACATACTTATTTCGGTGGTATGATGCCACTGTCAGCCGCCATATTGAACTTTCCAATGTCACTAATTCTCCAACTTCCCCTCTAGGTAGAAGGCTGAAATTTGGCAGGCTCATGCCTTACAGCTTACTTACAAAAGTTAAGCAGGTTTCATTTCGAAATTCTACACGTAACGGTCATAACGGTTGACAACGTCCGCCATGTTGAACTTTCTTTTTTATGGCCCCATCTTCACGAAATTTGGTAGGTGGATTCCCTGCGCTAACCGAAACCGACGTATGTACTTATTTCGATGGCATGACGTCACTGTCGGCCGCCATATTGAACTTTCCAACGTCACTAATTTTCACAATGTCCGCCATGTTGAACTTTCTTATTCATTGCCCCATCTTCACGAAATTTGGTAGACGGCTCCCCTGCGCTAACCGAAACCAATGTACATACTTATTTCGGTGGTGTGACGCCACTGTCAGCTGCCATATTGAACTTTCCAACGTCACTAATTCTCCAACTTCCCGTGTAGGTAGAAGGCTGAAATTTGGTACTTATTTCGGTGATATGATGCCACTGTCGGCCGTCATATTGAACTTTTCAACGGTCTTTGTTACTTATGGGCCCATCTTCAAGAAATTTGGTACGCGGGTTCCCAACGCTAATTGAATCCTACTTACGTACATATATACGTCCATAGCCTGCAGCTCGGTCACCGTGTGAGGCGGCGTTGGGTCCCCCATCCCAACGCCTCCCACGTTGTTGGCTGCCTGCCTATATAAGGCCGTCTGTCGCTCCAGTCTCTACATTCCCTTCCTTGCTTCGCCTCGGTATTCACGTCTCCCTGCTTCTGTTTTATTGTTCATTTATTACGATTATAGTTATTGTGTAGGTATTTTAGACTTACTTTACATTGTTCAGGTACCCATTTCCTTTATCATTCCAACCGTACCCCCATTAACATGTCTATCGAGGTGATCACCATCGATCAAAGAACTGTCACTTACCAAGTGGTTTCCATGCCCGGAGATGGCACCTGCCTTTTCCATTCTCTTTGTTACATATTGCACGGCCATATCAGGCTCACTCTTAATATCCAGAGGAACATTGTGTCTTATGTATTGAATGACTGGGACAGGTTCAAGGTGTGGACTGATGACAGTACAGGAGATAATTATACTACACAGGAGCACTAGAAGAGTGAAATGCTTAAGTGTACCGAAATGGCCAAATATTTTACACCTTTGGACAACCGCCAATGCCTCTTAAACATCTTAGATTCACAGGTGACGATTTTAGTAGTGGACACTTTGATGTTTAGAAATGTTTAAACTCTCAAAAGCTGGATGTGAAGTTATTAATGAAACTGGTTGTATACTTACAACGCTTGACAGATGCTGAATGTCTCTTCAACACAAATCCTACAAATACTGTCGTAATTGAAACAAACCATGAAACTCAAACCGATTATGACAGCAGCAATCCAAGCTGTGAGATTTGAAACAAGATTACTGTTCACATGGCCAACTGTACATTGCATGCTCAAGAGTAAGCTCAGCGCACAGCTACAGCTTGGTCATATTACAACTGGAGGGCCGAACTGACAACGTGGCATACAAAGAGACCCTTAACAAATAATTATTGGTATATTTTCCCTCAGTTTTAAAAAGGTTTAATTGTCTTCTTAATAAAAAATTTTAAGGCAGTACTTCGCCGCTGCGAAACGTGGGTATTTTGCTAGTCTATACTAATAAAAGGCAAAGCCCTCACTGACTGACTGACTCAATGACTGACTCATCACTAATTCTCCAACTTCCCGTGTAGGTAGAAGGCTGAAATTTGGCAGGCTCATTCCTTACAGCTTACTTACAAAAGTTAGGCAGATTTCATTTCAAAATTCTACGCGTAACGGTCATAACTGGAACCTATGTTTGTACATATATACGGCCATAGCCTGCAGCTCAGTCGCCATGTGAGGCGGAGTTGCGTCCCTCATCGTCATGCTGTTTATTTGATCTTTGGCCTTCAGGCTTCACACATTTTATAGTTTATGCCTACATTTTGTTAAATTTATTACTAAAATATGAAAAAGTGTCTGTTTTAACAATGTGTTTACACAGATTACTGTAGAAACGATACACAAATGAAATGAGTGTGTTCCAAATAACAATCTATTATTTCCACTCTAAAACTCCACTTTACTCCCAAATAATCAATCAAGGGATGAGCTGGGAGAAGTTCATGCACGTTCTAAGTCGGCGGGGGGATGGAATAGCCGGCTGCTTGCAGCTTGTGTTTATCAGCACATTTAGATGAACAAAAGACGCTGGCGGAGAGGTGAGAACCGTTTTAAGAAGCAATTTAAGGTGGGACGGATCTACGAGTTTTTTCGTAGGCTCTGGTAATTCTAGTGTTAACTAGCCAAGCTTATTTTGAAAACAAAAGTGTAACCCTAAAACTGAAGACATGTCAAGCCTCAAAATCCAAAAAAAGCAAAATCCAAAGTAAAATAAAAATCCAGAAAAAAAAACAGTAACAAGCTAGAGTGGAAACCCCAAAATACTTTGAAATACAAAAACACCTTTTTAGAATGGAGCTGTTAACACAGAACTGAAGGTAACCAGTTCCAGAAGAGTAAAACAGTGACAACTGCAGTCTTTAATAGTTCACTCAGGTGATTGCAGTAATTAAGAGAAATCCAAGTGGTGGTCCTACCCCTGTAAAATCAGAATAAAATTGAAAATAAAGGTTAAAGAAAGAAATTATAAATACAAAAAATTGCCATGATCTGAAATGAAGAGAACAATTAAGACAGAAATGAAGACAAGCGAAAAAAAAAAGTGCAATAACTACCACACATATCTATGCTGCAGCTTGTGCCCGCTGTTTACCCATAAACACCAAAAGCATACCCCGGTAAACCCAGCCTCCATAAAAAACGAATCCCTGTGCATAACCACCACTGCAACCATTCAAAATATCGATATACAACCTAAGGATGAAGGGCATTGGTGTTAACACACACATGGCACCTATTGTAAAACTGCATTCAGCTGCAAGCATGTATCCAACCAACCTGCTGCAGAAAAAGAAAGACGCTGCCATTTGCGCCAATGATCACATGGAACAAAAACTAAATACACAGAAACCAAAGGGGAGACTATACAGCATTACTCTAACAAAAAACAGTATTTTGTGGAACTTAAAGTAAATCCACCAAAACAATAAGTGATAATCAGTCATCTTAACAGTATTTTGAAAAAAAAAGTCAGGCAAGCTTCAAAACAGGGCAGGTCAGAATAGTCATGGCGACAGCCCAGTGGAGAACTCAGGGCTGAAGACGTCTCCTGAAATGTTAAAGAGGGGAAAGCTGCCAAGCGATATGAAATCATCTAAAGGTTTTTGTGCCTCAGCTGGTGTGTCACAAAATATATGCTGACCACCAAACAATAGTTTGAGACACACAGGAAACACCAAAATAGGAGTGACTCCTAACTCTTTCATCCTTCTTTCTGATTAGGGTGTTCATTAACTGTCTAGCATTGGTCTTTTTAGCACTGATGTCCGGTAAAAATTATTTGTATGCCCTTCAAGGGAGTGGTCCTGAACTTTGCTTGAGTCTCAAATAACTTTCAGGTGGTCTTATAAAAACGCTTAAGGGTTAGATATGTTATCCTGTCTATTATACATTGTGTGTGGTCTTTCTATAAAGAGCTGAAAGGATAATAATTGGCCTGAGTTTACGAAGGAAAGGCAGTATTTCTTTTCCTTCTTGGCCAATTCTTATGCATACTAATGTTGTTTGCACACTGACAATCTTACATCTTGGTTAGCTTTGCTGACAATGCCTCCAAATCCCTGGAATCTTGATGCCAGTGATTTCTGTAGTATGGTGATCAGTTATGGCAACATCTTCCTATAGCTTTTTATAGTCAGCCATTTAGGCATTTATATTACACCAGAGCTTAGTGTGATTCTGTGAGATGATGCCATGTGAAGAGTTCACATGCTCCAAAACAAATTTTTTACATCATTTCAACAAAAGATGCTGTGAAGGGAGTGATAGCATCTGGGGGTGAAGTAGCTATATTTGAATGTGTCAAGGTAAGATGAATCTTTTATGCTTTGACAAAGTTTAGATGTGAAGGGAAATCAGAAAAAAATAGAAAGGATGCAAGCAAAACAAGAGCTATGTAGCCATTAGCAGCGTGCATCAAATTATCTCCCCCACAATTACTCATTCTGTATGTGATAATAAGTCACTTGCTATTATTTTTTGTACAGATCTCATTGGCACCATAATAGTATTTTTGTCATTTAAATTTTTTCTTCCATATCATGTGGTTATACTATTAATCAGAATACTGCAATGAGTATTTGATTAATCATCTTAAATTTACATAAGAAAATGTGGAGTTTTTTTTTTACTTTCTCCAGCACATATTCCAGAGTTAGAGTCTGTCCCAGCAATAATGTTGAATTAACACATGAGAAAACTGTATGATTTATCTTGAAAATTAAGTTCATTTTCATTGCGATCTTGTTTTTTTTATTTATGCAATACCTGTTTAGTCATTCATGTGACTGCATTCATTGTGCTATTGACATCACAAGAAGTGGTATGATAAACAGGGCATCATTTACATACTTACTTATTATCCTTCTGTGGATTTAAAACTTTAATTCTTCTTTCAAAATGTAGGCCCTAGTTTTAGTGTTTGTGTTCTGGTTACAATCGCTTTTCTGCCTTTGACATTCATTTTTGTATTTCCCCTTTGGTTCCTGGTTTCTCAGGTATTGTTTGGTTTTCATGTGTCACACACCCGCGCATGAGAGGCAACTAAAAGGCTCGAAGGAAGGTAATTCCACTTCAGACCCGGGGGTGGCAAGGTGTACTGATCCTTTCTTTATCCACTGCAGACCCATTACGGGAAATTCTGCCTGGCCTCCATGATGTCACTTACGGTCTAGAAGACACCCCTTCCGGTCATGAGCCTGATAACGTCACTTCCTGTCCAGAAGATGCCCCTTCTGGTCACTAGCTCGATGATGTCACTTCCGGTTCCGGTCATAATTACCTCACTTCCTCTGCCTCACTTTAAATACCCACCATCTCAACCTCACCAGTTAGTTCTGTTTTGGACTCAAACCTGTGCACATCTGTACTAAAAAAACTCTTCTATTTGCAGCCAGGAAACATTATATGGGTGGTTGCCCCAAATCTTTTTATGGCTCTTGTCTCATCTTTGACACCTGGTATTCTGTCCCTTGCTTATCCTGACCTCAACATTTGCTACTTTAATCATCTTCTGTTTTTATTTTACTTATAACAATAGGTATCTTTGCATGACGTGAGTATTCAATGTCCAGGAATGAAATTCCAGCATGGATGTTGGTGTTTTGTACTTGTCTCTATGGGTCCCACCTACCACTCCACAAAGATTTGCATGTTATGTAAGTTTGGTATGAGGTTATACATGAGAAGACCCTTCATTGAACTAGCCCTTTGTCCAAGGCTTTTTCCTGCCTTTCATCCAGAGCTGCTAGAACAAACCTCTATTGAATTAACCAGGCTCAAGAATATTATCTAAAGAACAGTAATAAATAAAAGCATAAAACACTTTTCAGAAAGCATGTGACTAATTTATAAAACTTGAAAGAGCTTTTGTGGAAAATGGAAGTCTATCCTACATGTTTTATTTAGACTTTTAAATCATAAAGAGAGATACGAGGAACATAATCAGGAGAGTATAGTTCTTAACATATGGAGTGGGGTCTGGGTTAAGCACAGGACAGAACATGTATTTTTTGTTTTTAGTGTTTATTTTCGGAACCTTGGAGTTAGTGAAAAAAATGACTATAACAGTGTTAGAAAAGATGCTTTATGGTAATATGAATGTCACTCTGAGACTAAAAAAAATGTGTCATCTTAAAAACATAGCCAAGGGGCTGTCAATAGAATGGGATGATAATAGGGGAAGGTGTGAAATGAGTGATAGAATTCTGAGTCTGAGCAGTTTACTAAGATTTAACTTGGAGGCTTGGATTCACATCACAGACTTTGATATCTGCTGCTGGATTTACAGATTGTAATTTACTTACAAATGAAAGGCAATTCACACTAGCTGCATTGGATATGTTTGTTTAACAAGTTGCAGTGCTTCAAGTCCTGAAATACATTTTACATTGAATATGTTTTCAAAACTTTTGTAATATTTGATTTTTTTAAGAGACATATACTGAGTATGTGTCGTTACTGATCATACTTAATCACTCCTCTTTCAGTACTCAGTTATACAATACACTGGCACTACAAATATATGATGTATAGCTAAATAATTCATAGAGAATATTTTTTACAGCACTAGTAAATATGTATTAATCAGTATCAGTATAGTCTGCAAGTTTAAATCTCTTGCTATAAAGGTTTAATGCCAAGTGTGTATAAGTCTCATATTGCTCATATTGAAGTTTTAGCGCCATGTAACTAATGCCATCTACAGTAAACATTTCAAAGATGGTACATAAAGGCCCCCAAAAATTTTAGTTTGAGCAACTTTCATGGGAACCAGAAACCATTTTTCTTTTATCTCAGTCCATCAATCTGTCTATTCTTAATCCATATTATTCTAATTCAGGGTTATAGGGCTTATCCCAGAAGTACTGAGTGCTAGGAAGTTTCCAGTTCTGACTGGGGCACCAGCCCACTGTTGTGTACAATTAGATCAACTCTCATGCCAGGTCAATTTAGAATCTGCAATTAACCTGAGATATGGAAGGTAAACTGAAGCACCTAGAGAAAAGCCCACACAAACATGAATAAAATGAGTAAACTCAACACTGTGGCCAAGGTTTGAATCTAATCTCTGGAACTGTGAAGCAGCAGTTCTAACCTTTTGCACCACAGCACCCTTTTATCGTAGTGGTATTTCCAGTAAAGAATAAGATAGTTCACACATGGTGTTATCTCAGTTTGTAAATTCCTTATTAAAACATGTTAATATTGACATGTTGCTCTGGCTCACTTTCATTAATTTTACCTGTGGGGATGACCTAAGCCACAGTTTTGAGGTAAGGTTACCTCTACATATTTTGTCTCAGGGTATCCTCCTGGGGTTATGCCAAAATAAAAAAATAACAAAAAATCTGACATCTGTCAGGAGCCATAGTAGCATTAAATTCTTAAATAGTTACATTGGTGTCAGGAACTGGAATGAACGAGTCACATTACAGCTGCAGGTCACCAATTTGGCTGTAGCGTTAATCAATCAGTTTTCAAAGGAACAATACAGCAGATATTGATGGTAGCTGAAGAATCATCATCATAAAAGATACCATCATTTGTCTTCTGAGTTGTCAGTTTATTCTTTTAGTTTAGTTGATGTATGCACTGATGCAGAGGAAGGGCCATTGGTCTAGGCTTCACTGTGTCTCCTGCGGTCTGCATTATTAAATTGACTACTTTCTGGTCCACCACTACAATACGTTCAGCTGTGAATGTATGAAAAGTGATCAAAAGACAGACCATGGATGTAGATCAGAAATTAGCCAATAATGTGACCAGATCAAACAACAGGGAAAATAAGTATCTATACAGTGACCAAAATATATTGTATAAGGACACCTACTATTGTTTGTGTAGCAGAACCTAAAATGGCCAAAGAAGCATTTAGATAAGATCAGCAGAAAACTGAGCAGGAGAAAGAAGAGAGTTTTGTTCCCTGCCTTAGTCAGGTTCTCTAAAATTCTTCTTCCACTCATTGTTACATTCCACTGTGAATGTGCTACAATGCTAATATACTGTGCTTTCAGAAAGTACTCAGAACCCTTCATTTTTTCACATTTTGTTATGTTGCAACCTTATGCTAAAATCATTTCAATTATTTTTTTCCCTCATCAAGCAACACTCAATACACTAGAATGACAAAGTGAAAATAAGATTTTGAAGATATTTGCATATTAATTAAAAATAAAAAACTGAAATATCCCATTGACACAATAATTAAGACCCTTTAGTCAGTGCTTAGTTGAAGCATCTTTGGGAGTGATTGCAACCTGGAGTCTTCTTGGGAATAATGTGACAAGTCTCACAAATCTGGATCTGGAGATTTGGAGACCATCAGTGGACAGCTATTTTCAGGTCTCTCCAGAGACAGAACTGTTCCTAAGCCACTCCTGTGTTGTTGTTACTTTGTGCTTAGGGTAATTATCCTGTTGGAAGGTGAACCTTCATCCCAGTCTGAGATCCACAGTGATCCATTGTAGGTTTTCAGTAAGGATATCTCTACTTTGCTGTGTTCATCTCTCCCTCAATCATGGCTAGTATCCCAGTCCATCCAACTGAAAGACAACCGCACAGCATGATGTTGCTGCCTTGTTTCCTCCAGATTAGACATGTAGAATAGAGGCCAGACAGTTAAGGTTGTTTGGTCTGATGAAACCAAAATTAGTTTCTGATAGTCTGGGAATCCTTTTGGTGCCTTTTTACAAACTCTGTTTTCAGCAGCAGTGTTGTCAGGGTGGTACACGCTTCTGAGGCTCCACCACAAAACACATGGAATGGAGACACATTTAAAAAGACAGGATACCATTACAGAATCACAAATGAAATCCACAGAATTAACATAAAGACATGAAAAATAATGAAATTTACTAAAAATAGAAACACTTCTTTTTATAGTCATAGTTGCTACTAGAACCTTGCAGGTGGTACAGTGAGTCATCAGATAGAAGGAATGAAGCTGGCCGTAAATAGATTAACAACTTGCATTGTATTATGTTCAATCACACAGAGTAAATGTCGTATTAAATCATTTTTACAGCGAGAGGCTGAGAACTAAAGTCTTTTTTGACATCATTAGCATGGGTCAAAACAAAATAAAACTATAAAACCAGAACCTGTACCTAAGTAAAGATAGGTAGTCTCTCACAAGGGTCTTTCTTTTAATTAAATCAAAGTTCAGATGCTATGCAATGTATGCATCCATCAAGACAAACACATTGATGAAAGTTTTTTTGATTTACTGTTACTGACATTCCTTGAGGTTTTTTTAACACTAGAATCCCTGAAGCCTACAAAAATACTTGTAATCCCAGGCCACCTTAAATTCCTTCACACCTCTCCTCATCAGTCTTTTGTTATGTAAATACAAACAAGCAGCAAACAGCCTGCTATCCAATCCCCCCCACCAACAGAGTCGAGGTCAGTCGCAAAATTCTCAGAGCTCAGGTCTCTTTATCTGGCAGTGTGGTGCCTGGAGTTGTATAGAGTAAATAATATACAGTAATCCCTCCTCGATCGCGGGGGTTGCATTCCAGAAAATCTGCGAAGTAGAAACCATATGTTTGTATGGTTATTTTTATATATTTTAAGCCCTTATAAACTCTCCCACACTGTTAACATTATTAGAGCCCTCTAGACATGAAATAACACCCTTTAGTCAAAAGTTTAAACTGTGCTCCATGACAAGACAGAGATGGCAGTTCTTTCTCACAATTAAAAGAATGCAAACATATCTTCTCTTCCAAAGAGTGCGCGCATCAGGAGCAGAGAATTTCAGAGAGAGAGAGAGAGCACTCGCTAAGAAAAGCAAAACAATCAAAAAATAAATACGTGCTTCTGTGCTTTTAAGTATGCCGCACCGCGATAAAGCGGTATTTTTTAGAGGAGCGTCCGTATCTTTATCTTCTAAGCAAACAGCCTCTGTGCAAACAGCCCCTCTGCTCACACCCCCTCCGTCAGGCGCAGAGAACGTCAGAGAGAGAGAGAGCGCGAGATTAAAGCAAACAATCAGAAAATCAATACGTACTTTTGGGTTTTTAAGTATGCCGAAGAGGAGCGTCCCTATCCTCTGTGCAAACAGCCCCTCTGCTCACACCCCCTCCGTCAGGCAGAGAGAGTGAGAGAGACATAGAAAAGCAAACAATCAAGCACCGCGCGGGAAGCATATCTTATATCATTGAGGAGTTTTAGTTAATATGTAATACAGTAATCCCTCGCTATATCGCGCTTCGACTTTCGCGGCTTCACTCTATCGCGGATTTTAATATGAAAGCATAACTAAATATATAACGCGGATTTTTCGCTGCTTCGCGGGTTCTGCGGACAATGTGTCTTTTTACTTCCTGTATATGCTTCCTCAGTTGGTTTGCCCAGTTGATTTCATACAAGGGACGCTATTGGCGGATGGCTGAGAAGCTAACCAATCAGAGCACGCAGTTAAGTTCTCCTGACTGAGAAGCTAACCAATCAGAGCACGCAGGAGCTATGCAGTGTTAACCAGGAAGTCTCATCTCGCTCATTCAGCATCAACGTGCTTCGCTGTGTAAAGAGTTGTGCTCTTTAGTGTTTATCTTTGTGCATAGTCAAGCCCTTCATTATGGCTCCAAAACAATCTGCTACTGCTTCAGGGGCCGTGCCCAAGCGCAAGAAGAAGATGTTAACGATTGCTGAAAAGGTAAACGTTTTGGATTTGTTGAAGGCTACGATTCTTTTTATTTAAAAAGTAGGCAAGGAATATAAGATCTACGGCTGCAGCGTCCTTTTAACCAGGGTGCAAAACGAGTTGTAAGTGGATGTAATAAGGCAGTAGTCTGGATGGAATCTGCTTTAGGGATTTGGATTGAAGACTGCCAGAAGAAGAACAACGGCAGTGCTACATAATCGCCTGAAGTGGCTCCTTTACAAGGGCTGTAACGCTCTCCTTTGTTGTGCAGTAAAATTAAACTCATTGTTATCGGACAAGTCATCGTGTCATTGTTGGTGAGTAACCATAATTAATTTTCTTCTTACAGTGCTTAGTACATGTATGTACGTTTAGTGTCACTGTACACACATTTACTGTATACTATTTTTCTTGCATTGTACGTATTTATTGCTGGTGACCTGTCTATCGTAATGGCTGTAACATATGTGATATCGGAGACACTCAATATCTTTAAAATAATATTTAGGTTTTACTGTATATAAACAGTGTGTGTTTATATACATAATTTCAATGAATCTTACCTAATATCTAAGAGAATACAAAGGGATTATGCTGTATAACGCTGCGGGGAATATTTATAAACAGTGCGGGAGAGTTTATAAGGGCTTAAAATATATAAAAATAACCATACAAACATATGGTTTCTACTTCGCGGATTTTCACCTATTGCGGTGGGGTCTGGAACGCAACCCCCGCGATGGAGGAGGGATTACTGTACATGCTCTGATTGGGTAGCTTCTAAGCCATCCGCCAATAGCGTCCCTTGTATGAAATCAACTGGGCAAACAAACTGAGGAAGCATGTACCATAAATTAAAAGACCCATTGTCCGCAGAAATCCGCGAACCAGCGAAAAATCCGTGATATATATTTAGATATGCTTACATTTAAAATCCGCGATAGAGTGAAGTCGAAGCGCGATATAGCGAGGGATTACTGTATTATTATTTGGAATACATACATTTCATGTGTGTTCTGTGTTAGTGTAGGATGACAGGAACTGCTGAACGCATAGCTAAAACAGAAACTTTTTCCATGTTATGCTAATAATGATGTGAAGTGTATAATGTGTGAAGACTTTACTCCAAATATCAAATAAACACATGCGCTTTTACTCAAGAATAACACCAAAGAAAAAAAAGAGCATTTGATTTACAGTACATGTTGCTGTCAATGAGTTAAAAACCTAAGCTCAAATGTCATTTGACAGGAAGTTAATATGTACTCTTGAATGGTAAGAACTGCTGCCTTATAACGCAAAGGTATGGGTTCAAGACCAGACGCTCTGCATTTTGAGTAGTGAGCTGCTATTATTATTATTACTATAATATAATAAAAACATACATTTGATTTGAGTCTGCAACACCCAGTGTAAAGTTTGGCTACTTGTAAAAGTTACCACTTGTTTTTTTATTATTCAGTTTTATTCTGTCAGTGATGTTCACATGGTACAATGAATTTGTCTCACCCTCTCTGAGTTGTTGGCATTAATCTCTATTCTTTTCACAAGAGCAGCGATGACCACAGTTGGTGCTGTGGCTGATACCTCCTCAGAACTCCCATGACCGCTATCAAACTACCATGTGGCATTTGCGCTTTGACAACAAAGATATCCGTGTAGAACGTGTGAAAAACGACAGATTTGCTGCGATCTCTGACATCTGGCAGCGTTTTCTTGAGAACTGTGTTTTGAGTTACAACCCAGGTCAAAGACTTTCAGATTCTGTGATTATGAAGCCATTTCTGGGCAAAGACAGAACCGTAACAACAGACAGCTTCTTCACATCGCTTTTGCTGGCTAATAGACTGCTGCACCATGACGCAACTCTGCTTGGCACCATAAGTAAAATGGGACTTCCACCTGCAGCTAAAGTCACTTCAGCACGCGAGCAATTCGCCAAACTAGTGTTTAGATCTGGCAGTGCCATGCTGACATTATAAGCGCCCTAAAGTTTTGCTACCTGTAAAAGATATCGCTGAAGGCATATAAGCAGACACACAAACGCTGGTGAATCATGTCTTCTTGGTATCTTGTTGTCACTTGAATTTTTTGTTATTAAGTTTCATTCTTGAATAAAAGCACACTTGTTTCGTTATACATTTGCAACAGTGTTTATTTTATATTCCAGTAACCACTTGAATGAGACTGAATCTGTCTCTGCCTCTTTCGTGCGCACACATACATTCATACATGAAAACGTCACTATTTGAAAACGCTATGCCATTTGAACATGAGTTGTCATTAGAAAGTTTTTTTTCGAGCCTGTACTGTAAGAAGTCTGTCTGCATTTTCTATATCATGCACCATAATGCGGAGTACAGGCAGGGCCTGCCAGAGGCAAGGTTATGAGTATTGTGTAGTTTACATAACTATGATGTATCTTGCTGGTGCATATTGCTAATTTTTTAATTAAACAATTTCATACAAATATCACATTGTAGAGTGCAGTGAAGTGCAGGGACATTAGGTGGCTTTAGAACCCTATAACAGTAGAAAACAAAGCTCTAGAATTCCCTTCAACTAACCGAAATATTACCAAGTCAAACAAACAAAGGCTGGCAAAGACATTTACTGTTTGTACAAATCTGAGTGGATTCAAAGCAAAGGGCAAGTGTTTAAAGTGGGTTGGTTGACAGTTTCCTCCTGATTTCTTTTTGACTATTAGTTTAATGGAGCATGGTGGCGCAGTGGTAGCACTGCTGCCTCACAGTTAGGAGTCCTGGGTTCGCTTCCCGGGTCTTCCCTGCATGGAGTTTGGATGTTCTCCTCATGTCTGCGTGGGTTTCCTCTGGGTACTCCAGTTTCCTCCCAAAGACATGCAGGTTAGGTGTATTGGCGATCCTAAATTGTGCTTGGTGTGTGTGTGCACCCTGCCCAGGGTTTGCTTCCTGTCTTGCACCCTGTGTTGGCTGGGATTGTCTCCAGCAGACCCCCGTGACCCTGTAGTTAGGATATAGAAGGTTGGATAATGGGTGGATGGAGTTTAGTGGATTGGATTGTGACATCAGGTATCTGTTCTGGTTTTGACTTACTTTTGCTTCTGACTATGCCTTTCTCCCAATCCCTTTTAAAAATATTATTTGATCTGAAAGAAGAGGCCATGATTACCCAAGAAATGTTCCCCAAGTAATTTGAATCTATTTTTTATTAGATAATTCGTTAATGAAAACACAAAAAGAAAAAAAAACCATAGATACATAATTAAGGAAAGTAGAATAGAATTGAAACAATTTAATAAAGCTGCTGACTTAAGGAACAAGTATTAAGGGATATGAAATAAATTGTAAACTAAATAGAAAATGCCTTTAAAACCAAAGTCAAAGAAAAATCTAAAAGCAAGTGATAAAACAAGTAATGAGTCCAAAAACATAAAAACCTTAACAAAAAATTAAAACCAGACAGACCTCAATGAACTGTCCATTAATTTTGATGTTCACAATAAGATAATTTTTTCCAAATTGAAACAAATAAAAACAACAGGTGACGCAAATGGTTAGAATCATAAAAGATGGGCAAAAAACAGAAGGGAAAGGAAAACTTTAAATACTGCATTTAAAGAATTCTTTAACTCTCAAAAGAGAAAGGTCTAAAAGCAGAGATTGAGAGGGAGAAAAGACAAAAAAAATATGCAAAGGCAATTAAAATGGGGTTTAAATTGGGCAGTGTGAGGTGACTGTCCTAATAATAGCATACCTGCATAATCAGAAGGACCTGCTTCACCTAAGCTCAAATGTAATCAGAGGAACAAGGGAACAAAAACATTATTTAAAAAATTACCAAAAATTAACAAAAATATAAAATAATTACAAAAAATCTGTAAATTATTAAAACCAAAAAAGAGACATATCACAGAACAAATAATCAGCAATTAAGAAGATAAAGTAAAAGACAAGATAACATCAAAACCAAAGACCTGGCCCTGACAAAACCTAGACACCAGGCAAAGTATCACATAAGTAGAGATCCAAAATGGCACATTCTATGAAAGCAGCCACACAAAATAGTACTGGCCATAGAAAAACACAAAATGACAATGCATTGATGAAGGAAAAAAAATAAAAATAATAATTGGCGATCCTAAATTGTCCCTAGTGTGTGCTTGGTGTGCTGTGTGTGTGCTCTGCAGTGGGTTGGCGCCCTGCCCAGGATTAGTTCCTGCCTTGCGCCCTGTGCTATCCAAAAAAAAAGACATAATGGTCACAGAGAATCTGACAGATCAGTCATACAGTCATTCTGCTGTAGTAACATTAAAAGTTCTCACCTGATATGTGCAGCTAAAATGCATCTTTATTTTCTGCTGGTAACTACAGACTGAGTAGCATTCTGGTGCTGGGAGCATTCAAGCAACATGCGACTAAAGCCAATTTAGGGAAAGCTGTAGTTTGTATCCTATCAGTAGAGATTCAGGAAAGATAGAAACTGTGTAGTGATGTGTGACTCTGTAAGACTGGAAGGGTATGAAGAAGAATGGGGAATGGTTCACCTTCTGTCAAGTGAGATCTGATGACTTTTTTCAGTGTCTTTCCTCTCCCCATTCACCTGGGGTGTGATACAGTCCTGTCCAGAAGGCACAAATCAGCAGGTTTTTAAGGTAAGTAGAGAATTCAGGTGATATGAACTGAGCACAACATTGTCAATGGTATTTGCTTAGGACAGTTCACAACAATTAGGAAATGCTTGGTAGAACGCCACACAGATATTCAGCTGCACATGCTCTCGAGGCCGAGCTGGCCAAAACTAGACACTGTAGTGGGCCCACAGCAGGAGGGCTGTTTACCCTCTGTGTAAGCAAGCAGTTCAGTCCCTGTCAAGTTTTTAAGTGTCCCTATCTATTCTAGGCTACAACATCAGATCTCAGTAGTGCTATTTAAACCACACAATGCCCAAGGGCCCACATGATCCATGCTCAGGCTATGTTCTTGAAAGCATTTTGAAACAGCAGTTTAGTTTCTATGGGCGATGCAAAATTTATTCCCGCATAAGCACTCTGCACTCACTCTGCAGTACACAAACAACTCCTAAGGGACCTCTGAAAGCCAGTCTGTTTGAATAAAGACACAGAGCTGAGCTTAGAGATGAGAGGGACAAGTCCAGTGAACTGATGGATCTCCTGAAGAGACCTATTGGCCTGCAGTGTGGAATGAAGCATGGAAATAAGCTCTGTTTCAATGGGGATAGGTTTGGAAGCTGGTGAAGTTCAAAGAGAGACATGCAATAGCAAGTCTGGTACCAGGTACAGTGGTGTGAAAAACTATTTGCCCCCTTCCTGATTTCTTATTCT